>CM073449.1:10000000-11224500 GCA_037074485.1 Delonix regia
ATGCAAAATTGTATGTCTGAGCTGCCTTTCCAATTCAATTTATATCTCTGGTGATAAACTGTTAATTTTGTGTCTAGTTGGTAAAACTCTTCAATTGCAGACACCAATTCCAATGTACATGTGTTTATTTGAGGTCTTATGAATTAATCACGACTGCAGGCACCAGCCTCACTTTGCTCGCCTAGCAAATTGGGAAGGAATTGAAAATGTATCTTTCCTCTCTATAACTGCATGAATACATCTATGACATTGTTGGTACTTACAGAGGATGAAGTGGCTATGTATTTGTCTGTAGTGTATCTGCTAATTTTATGCTCATTCTGATGTCTGATACATATTTCACATTGATTAATTCTCTATTGGTAAAGAAAAACTAAATTATTATTTCAGTATCAAGATAAGTTATGAGTCTGTAATGGTAACTAGGAAAGATTTATGCATTATGTTAACTTCTGGAATTCTGTACGAAAATTTAGAAAATATGCTTTTCTTATATGGAAGAGGTAAAGGAATAGGTTGTAAGGAATGTTTGAAGAGGATGCATTTTAGGTTTCGGCAGTGCCCAACAAGTATTAGATGCTAGGAAGAAAATCAAGACAAAGACACTTGATCACAAAGCTTCAGTTCTCAAAAGACAAATTTTGTATTACAGTAGATGCAAGGCTTTACTTGTATTCTGATACCAAAGTTGCTCTTTTAGTGGCATCAGTTTGCTTTGGGTGTCAAGATTTGGTGACATAGAGGTATCCATATCTAAAGGTTCAATTTCTATAACACAATATCTTAGTCTCCTTCGCAATTCAAATTTTAGTTGTATGAACTAGATCTCTTTGCACATAAAGCATAAATTGCTGTAATACACCGCAATTCATCTTTACTACAAAATTATAGTGTATTCGTTGTTTGATTTTCATAATCAAGGGTCAATCATACAACTATCATCAGTTTGCGTGTGGTTATTATGTGCATCACATTTTGGCATATTTCAATAGTTAAGGTTTCATTGTAAGATTTCTGCTACAAGTATTTACAATGATTGTTGCATAATATTTGTTATGTGGTTTTATAATTTATTCTTTTGCTTTGCTAGTCACTCTCTATTCGAGATTTTGATGATCATGCAACCCGCATTGTTGGGAAATATGAGGTACTAATGTCTTGCATATGATACATAATTTTCTATTTGTAATCTCTGCCAGTTTTGTCTACCCTAGTATCAGTGACCTCAAGTTATCTTATTTCCTTAGACCGTGGATACCTACTATAGGCGCTGTAGCAGCTCAATTTATGTACAATCTGTGTCTGTTCCACTTCTCTGTATTAGTGCTTTGGATGATCCAGTCTGTACAAGGGAAGCCATTCCCTGGGATGAATGCAGGTTGCCTGCTTTTATTCTGTTCCTTTTTCCCTATTAATTTGCTTTCTCTTTCATTACTTCAGCATCAACTATAATGTGTTTCTTTTTTCTTAGGGCAAATAAAAATGTTGTGTTGGCTACTACAAAGCATGGAGGACATCTGGCCTTCTTTGAGGGAATAACTGCGTCTAGCCTTTGGTACTTGACACCTTTATATGTCTAATCTTCAGCATATTGTTGAATCCAATAATCTCATTCAATTAGCCTCTTTGAGCTAAAGTATTAAGAAAACCAAAGAGAAATTGTTCAGAAAATGTTCTTCTAGCTGGGTATTGTCGTGTAAGGCTTACTACTTTCTGGGGTAGATGCTTACGCCAGCGTCTTATTATATCTTGAACAATAATTGTGTAATACTTGATATTAGCCGTCTTTGAATCTATGCTATTGGCTTCGTTAAGAGATGACAGAACATGTGGTATTTGAAAATATTACGTTAAGAGATGACAGAACATGTGGTATTTGATAATATTACTGCAACATACTGGTATCATAAATAATCATTTTTGGATTGACTGGTTCAAATTGCACTGAATATTTATGATATTAAGCAACCACTAATTGGAAGATAGAAATGAGTCAATTTTGTTTTCCCTCTCTTGCAGGTGGGTAAGAGCTGCAAATGAATTTCTTGGTGTGTTACACTCCAGCAAATATATGCATGTACAGAAGAAGGTAAAACTCATGCTAGTTATTTTGCTTATTCACCGATAAGTTACGAATCCTTTGATTCTGTAGTACATGCAAATTCCATAAATGTTTTGGTATCCTACAAAAGATGCACTTCGGGATTATGGAGAGTAAGTTCCGTTACACTCTGGAGCAATAAGTAGACTGTTTCTTCCAGCTGAAACCGTTCTGTTGTGTGTGACTATTGATTGATGCAGATCTCTAAACCACACACACCATGGGACTCACCGATTGATCAGGGCCCTTATGTCAATGTTACCGAAACTGGAATGGTGGCAGCATCAAACACGGAGCAAACGACAGAGCATAAGGAAGAGTTACCGGTAACACCAGCTAATCATGAAGGGATCCTGGAAGAAAATGTTGAAGCGACCAAAACTGATCCCAAGCGTGATGATTCCAGTAGCACTGCACAAACTGCAAGTGTGCAAGCTGATGCCATGCCCCTTGATGTAATAGCTCCTTTCAAGAGATACTTAGGTCAGCTATCTCGGCAAAATCGATGGTCCATCCGGTTACTGGTTTATATTGCCATTACCACTAGTTGGCCACTGGTTGGTTCAGCACTCCATGTGGTGTTTAGGAAAAAGCTAAAGGGTGTCTTACCAGGTGGATTTCTCAGAAGATAATCTCTTATAATTAAAGACTATTTTTGTACTTGCTTTTGAAGGTGGATATTTGTCTTATATACAATTGACCTCTCCTGTTGCTTAAAGTCGACATTTGCCTTAATATACTTATGGGGAATTATATCATTGTAAGCTTTATAAAGAATTTGCAGTTTAAATAATATTCAGAGACAGTTTTCAATTGTAATAATTAAAAAAGAAAATAGTCATAGTAAAGTTAGATGTGTTGAAAAGAAAAAGTTTCCGAGTTAGATAGTTCAAAATAGAGTACGCTGTCGTTGCATTCTTTGGAGTCACTTTAGTTTGTGACAGAATATATCAACATTTTAAGAAAGCATGGAAAATCTCTTGATGGTTCCGGTCTTAATTTTGAGAAGTAATATGTTTTACAATATTCCATTCAACATCAAATATACTTCAAAAGTCATTGATGGAAAGATTTAAAATATGAAAGCTATTAAGGCATCCCAATATGAAAGAGTTGAGAAAATGAGTAGTTTTAATGGTTTGCCCCAAAAAAAAAAATGAACTCAAAAAATAAAGTTTAAATTAAAAAATTTGATTAAAAAAATTTGTTTTGTAAAATGAGTAATGTTTAGATATTTTTTAAAGTCTAATTTAGGTCCAAAAAGTTTATTTATTTAAAGAAAATTTTAAGTTGATCTTAAATAAAGAATATAATTTAAGAGGAAACATACTTTTTTGGGCAAAAAAAAAAACCATACATAAATCTTAAGTTTATTAGTCATATTCAAGCTACTCAATTATACATAAAATCATAGGCTAATATGACGTAATATTTTGATAAAAAAACAATAAATAGTGCCTTCCATTTAAAGAATTTATACGACTACAATTATTAATTTATAATTATAACTTTCGTCCACCCTATTAGGTAAGTAATAAATAATTTAAATAATCATTTTTTTAATTATTTAGATCTCTCACTGATAAACCACAAGTTAATAATAAATTTTCTTTAGTTTGGAGAAAAACAGTACATATGCATTTAAAAAAAATAGAGAGAAAGAATAAATAAGTAACATAAAAAATTATAATATGTATATATATATATATATATATATATATATATGTAGTGCACACTCTCTTTCCAAATCACCTTTTTTTTTTTTCCAACATCTACTTGGTGCAATATAACCCAAACTACAAAAAATTGAGAGTTTAAAATTTAAAATTTAGGAAAGATATGGAATTTGGATCAAATGTGGTATAGTTTGTGGAAGTGAGGATTTACCATTGAATTATTGCAATATCAAAACAAGGAGATTTACAAAAAAATAATAATGATAATAATAGAAAGGAAATTTTAAAATGAGTAATTAATCTCCTCTCTTAATATGTCTGCATATGCTTTTGATTAATCATCTTCCGTACAACTATATTGTAAATATGAATAAGAAAGAAGGACGAAAAAATGTTTGGGAACATTAATTATTGTGTGGCCAAGATCACGAAAATTACCTCCTAAAAGACATCAAATCAGACAACAGGAAAAGATATATAAGGAACCTTTTGAAATTTTTTATGCTAATAACTAGGATAATGGTACTTTAACTACGGATTAGAATGAGGGTCTAAAGTTTAGGAAAAAAGTTTTTGTCGCTACTTATCACATCACAAACTCTCAGAGTGTGACCGGCATAGATAACGAGACTAGCTCATCTTTGTAAACCTAACAAGTTAATTCTTTAACTGAATTGCAATCATACATAATAGACATTTATTACTAAGCAAATTCGCATTTATATCAAATTTGTAGAAATTTCAGCAGAGTTTCCTCAATAATTGAGACATCTTGAAATTGCTACAAATATCTGCTAAAAACAATAATATCCATAAAAGAGAGCTCAACTCTCAATTCAATCAAGGGATAACTACCACACAACAAGGGAATAGAGAATCTACCTGTGGTCATAAATATTCATTACAATTATTTGTAGCATTAACAAATTACACTATTACAAAAAAGAATACAAAACCCCAACAAAATAGGGAAATCAAAACATCCGTAGTACCAATCCTCTAACCCTCCTGCTCAGCAAACTGCTTTGAATGACTACCTGAAATTAAGTAACATGTAGACGGATAGCATTCCAGTAATAAATCAATATAATACCTTTTAAATTGGTCAGTTTTCAATAAATCATTATTTAAACTTTTAACAATTTAAGCCATAAATATGCGATAAAACAATAACAATTATGGATTCAGTCCATGGAAACTAAATCAGTCAAGGATATATAGCCTTTGGAAATCATATTTTAACGATAGAGGATCCATAGCCCTCGGAGAATCTTTCTTATTGGTTAAGGGTACTTAGCCCTTGTATACTTTTAACAAACGGTCAAGGGAACTCAGCCATTGGGTTCTTGTTAAAAGACATGTAAAAACCTTTCTTTTTATTTAAAATATGGTTGGCTCAGAACCTAGATTTAAAGAGGACTATCAAAGACATCAAGCATCGGTCATGGACTTTCAGCCCATGCAGTTTAATCATCTGTCGAGAGCACACAGCATCTCGGGGTAAATCACCCATGCGGTTGTGAATCGCAAGCTCACGCTAAAACATCCATTTTATAGTGCCCTCCCTAAATCTAAGGAACTGTCATACATGAGTTTTTCTTTTCAATATCAATGCTGTCAAAATCTCCATTAAAACATTACTCTTTTATATACAATCCTCTCTTTTAACATTTTTACATGGACATCACATACCAATCATAAATCATAATTCATTTGAAAGATTAACAAGTCTAACAAATTAGGCTATCATATAATAATACGATGGTAATCATTCAGTTGGAAGAACTACCGCTTACCTGGTGGATAACGTAAGCTAAAATAACCTTATCTTCTTCTCTTAGTTATAAAATAGAATTCACCAACAATCTTTATATCACAAAAATATAATTTTTCCAATTCCCATCACTAAAACATCTCAATTTAGGCTCATATAGTGCCTTTTAAGAAAGTCATAAAGCAACCACAATATCTAATCTTCTCATATTATCCCATAACATTAATTCATCACATATTTCTTCCTTCCCTTTAATTCTTCATATTTCTATTACTAATTCCATATTCAATTTCCTTATCATTACTAAGAACAAGCCCTAGCTTATATTCCCTAATTCCATCACATAACTTACTCAGAATTTTCGTCAATTTACATTCATTGCCTTAAAAACTTCCTAAATTTTTACTTTAGTCCCAAATTCTATACTTTCGACTTCAACCCAAATAAAACCATGAAGAACAATAGGGTTTCATGTCATACACATTAAAAGTGTTCTTATAAGACCAATTTAAACCCATTAAATTGCAGAATTTTAAAATTTTCCGAAAAACCCCAAAATCTGGAAACTTTTCAGTTTAGTCCCTATTTGAACAACTCTCAAAAACTTGCCTGAAAACATGCTTCGAAGACTGAAATGCAATGGAAAAAGGCCAAAAATGCTTCTCCTAACATGATTTTCATGAAAAAAAATTGATTAAAAACCACCAAAAACTTGCTACAAACTTGTTTTTCTCGACTGTCACGAAACCCGTGGGAAAACACTGCTATCGCTGGCAACTACAAGCAGTGGTTGTTCAAAAGGCGTCACCAGTAAAGGAGGATGCTGGCCGGAGGTGGTGGCACTGCTGGGCATGGCGGTGGAAGGCAGAAATAGTAAGAAAAGTTGAAGATGCATTTTGAAGAAGAAGCCACGGGAAAGGAAGAAGAAAAAGTGAAGGGTATTTTGGTAATTTCACCTAGGAACACGTGTCATCACCAAAAAATTTTTGAGGGAGGAGCAAGCTGCATCACGAATCCACGCCCTCTTGCATCTAGATGTTATGCCTTACTACTAAGCCAAAGCTCATATATGATTAATAATAAACACCACAAATATTTATGCTTCCATTCTTGCCAAGAGCAAAATATTTTCATTAAATTTAACAAGTGTTACACTACTTTTGTTTTTCCTCTTCTAAATGTGTTTAATAATATTTGCTAGAGGAGAAAATAAGAAATATGAATGTTCTTCTTAAATACTTTTTGGTTAAAAATATTCATACATGATTAAGAAAAATTTTTAATTAAAAATGACTTTCTGAAATTCTTGTGTACTTTCCATTCATATATTTATATTTTAATCAAACTTTTCATTCCATTATAAGATTGCAAATTATGCACGTTTTAATATTTTGGCATATTTGTTAATGATAAATGGTCCCTCTCAAGCATTTTAAAATGGTCTCTATTAGTCTTTCAAAAAAATTTTATAGAAGGAAAAAAATCTTTTTTTATGAATTTAAAACTTAATCATTTTAAATCATTTCAAACTTTAGGGGCTAGTTTAAAATAATAAATAAATGTAATGACTAAAATATATTTTAACTTTTTTCTTTGTTATAACTTAATATTTGACTAATTTCTTTTTCTTTTTTTTTCATATACACATTTATTTCTTCATATTCTTTGTCTTTGTCTTTGTCTTTCTTCTTTCATCCGACAAAATTTTATTAATGCCCGTTAAGAGGCACCGATGCCTTGAAAGAATATATAGTGTGGAAGTAAGGGTGTACAAGACTCGGTTTAACGCAATTAAATCAGTTCAACATGGTTTTATTGAGTCGGGTTGGGATGAGTTTTAAGCATATTAGGCCAAAGGATTGGGTCTCACACATATGACCTAATCCTTGAGCTAGGCAAGGTCTCAAAGCCAATGTATGGACCCAAACCTGACCTAACTTAGTCCTATGTTTTTATTTTTAAAGAACATTATTGATAACAATTTTATTGTAATTTATCAAATGGATAATTATGTGAAGGACTAAATAGAGAAGATAATTTTATGAGATATCATATTAAAAATATCTTATATATGAGGGACCAAATTAGGAAAAAAATTTATGAGTTCATATTTTTAAATTAACTTATTTTTTAGGATATTATTGATAACAATTTTATTTGTGAGGGATCAAATTGAAAATTATCTTATCTATGACTACGAGGGACTAAATTAAAACTTTTTTTGCAAGAGTAAATTGAGGAATATCTTATAGTGAAAGACTAAAAGAAGATTTAACTAAAATGATATAAAATATTTTACTAATACAATCAGACCTAATTAAGTTAAGAAAAATTATATTAATAATACAATGCTCAACCATATTAAATGTGGTTAATTAAAGTTGATCATATAAGTTTATACAATCCAATATGTACACTATATGCATGGTAAAGGTTATAAATTTTCAACCTTATATAGTATGGCAAAAGAAATTGTTAATATGATATTATGGTCTTTCTTAATTTGAATCATTTCAAGATAGTCCTTTAAAGTTTAAATTCATCTCAAACTTGAAGCCCAATTTAACATGATAAATCAAATTGATGGGCAGTGATACTATTTTAACCCATATAATTTTAAAATAGAAGTAGACATTGGAATTTTTAGAGAATATTAGTATAATTATTTTTAATATATAACAAGTATACAGTCGAAATATAATATTCAAATTTCTTCTTAATTGAAACCTGAAATGCTTAATCATATTGATGTATTTTAGCTCAAGAGTCATAATTTTCATTAGTCATATATTGAAAGATTATGCATACTATTTTGAAAAAGTACATTGACTAAATGGAAAGCAATTGCAAGTTAATAAATCAAATTAAATAAAAATTATATAGTCTAAATTTTCTGACTCCGTTTGTTTCCTTTAAAAATATTTTTTTATTTTTTATTTTGCAAGAAAACAATTTCACCAATCTAAATTTTTTTTTAATAATTCATATACAACTATTGAAATATAAGAAGTCCCATTCATTTTAACTCAATCTATGGACCAAATAAATATTTTAAAATTCATATTGGGCCCCGGTCCAACCCTCAGCCCATGGCTTATATTTATATATGAGCCTAAATGAAAAAAAAAAAACAAAATAGACTTGACCGATGCTTGATACGTAGGCTTTTTTATTAAAGGATTTTTTATTTGGACCGAGCAAATTCAAATCCAAATGTCATAAAGTTAATAGTGTTCATTTTGAACCCAGGCTCGCTCGCATGTAGGAATTTCTAATATGCCAAATTTAAAGCAATAGAATGTGTTTAAAAATCAGCCTTACTTGAGCGTAAGTTTATATTCAAACATTTTCATTCGCTGTAAATACCCAAAAGGAAATATACTTTTGAAACCGAGCTAGCTTAATTTGTCTTTTTAGAAATATAATTAAACCTTATTCCATGATTCAATGTGTGTTTGGATGAGAATTATAAAAATTTAAATTTTGATAAAAAAAAAAATACATAATATTGGTTTATGTTTAAAAGCTTATTATTTGAAAAGTGAGTTTTAACATTAATCTAGTTCATCTACTGCAGAAAAAAAAAAAATTTGTACAAACAGCGCATTAGATGACTAAGGTGATTTTGGAAGAAAATATAATATCAAACCAAACCAATTTGTTTGTAAAGACTGTTTTAGTGTGCAAACATGTTTCTAAATATCTTAAATGCCAAACTAAACACATTATAAATCTATCTACTATTGTTATATTTAAGAATTCACTATTATTGCTCCCATGCAATTACTTTTTGCCAACTATTTTTTTCATGTAAATGTTTTCAAGAAAATGCTTTTCTGATGAAATAAATTATATAACCTATCTGTTATAAAATTAATTTAGAAAAAAAAATTCATTTCCCACAACATACAAACAAAGCCATATATGTGAAAACTTAGACTATATATCAATTAAACTATGTTGCGAGTAATGATCTATACTTCTTGGGATCCAATTCTTAAAACTTGGAAATTAAACTAACGAAAAGTGAATAGTAAATATATTATCTTATTATTTGATTTGTTGTTTATGACAAACATGTACACAAACCTATGTGGAATTTTATAAGTAATTGATATTGGTGAATGATCAACTTTTCAAGGGATCTTTCTTAATTAAATTTCTATGAACACCTAATTCCGACCTGTCAGCAGCCTATGATTTAATTTTATATAAACAAACCTTAGACACCAAAGTACACAAGAAGATTGTCTGTGTGTCAATGCATTAATTAATTAAACACGATAGAATACCCAGAAAAATGATATAGAATAATATTTGATACCATTATAGATATCAGTGATAGAATGTGGAGATTATTCACAGTTTCAAGAAATTTTGCCTAGTTACAGTAAGTAGATGTAATTGACTCGAATTTTTGAATGATAAAATTTCTTAACCGTATCTGTGACTCTAGATGCAGCTTAATTAATTAACATCACTCCCTTTTTTAAAAAAAAGTGTGATTAAGGTGTTTAATTACATCCTTTATTTAATTAAAGGAAATTTGTTATGTTAATTGAGTTAATATTTGAATGTCGGACAGGTTGTTTAATTAGCTTAGACAAAAGGGAAAACAAAACATAGAATAACTGAAGTAGTTCTTAATTTAAGTATTATTTGTTATAAACTATTTTATATAGTTATGAGTTATGGCAATTAAAAATTTCTTTTAAATATTTAATAGTACTATAGACTGTTGAGTGGTAAAATAATTTACATAGATATATTATATATAATCATTTAAAAATTTGTGACTCTTAATAAAATAAAAACTTCGCTTAAATATTCTTTCTTTGACAAAATTGTATTGATACTCGTGAAATGAAAAAAATACATATAAACATTTCTTAGTAACTAATACTAATCGACGCTTACAATACTTGTGCAAAGAAAATATAAAATTCCCATTAAAAACTTCATTTGAAATTATAACTAAATAACTCGTCGTTCTCTATTAGATTTCATACGTACTATTTATAGTATATAAACCTTTTCAATTCATAGATGTCACACTAAGATAATAATACGATTATAACATAACATAATACGCAACATATATCAATAGCCAAAGTTCTTGTTTGAAGTGAAATACTGCTCAGCTTGTTTGGATATTATTCATGTTAGGATTCTTTATTTGAATCGAAAAATTATTCAGATTATCAAAATACTATTCGTAATTTTATTTTTCAAATTTAACCTAAAAACAATAAAAAGAACTGAATACCTTGCATTGTAGAAGAGAAAAAGAAGAACTCATCAAATTGGCTTCTTCTTTCTTTTTCTTTTTTCTTTTTTTGTAATTTTCTTTTTATTTTTAGGGTTGCTTAGAGAAGCATGACATGTGAAGGATCTTATCTGCCTTTAGCCTTTGATTCTGGACAAAAGTTTTTGGTAAGACAAATGACGTATTTGATATAAGGAATCAAATCAGAGGAAGACAAAGGTGACGTCCAAGTAATAAGAAAAATGAGGTAAAGGAATAGAACTTTCTTCACCTACATATTCTCAATAGGACCAAGAATATTCAACAATCCATATTACTATAAAACAAAGCATAAAGCTTTAGATTAGTCTCACTTTGTTTTCTCAGCCTCTGTCCAAAGTGTTTATTTTTTTATATTAAATAATTAATTATATCTCGTGGTTCCATGTATATTATATTTATATATATTTATATCCTATTCTTTCCTTAACTTATCTAATTATATTGCAATTAATGTGTCTAGCTTTCTTAATTAATCCCTCTTGATCTTTGACTACAGATGTAAAGTGATATATTCTTTTGCAAAGATGCCATTGGCTGGAATACAATTTAATTAATTATTATAGAGAAATAATTGAGCTAATAATTAGATGAAGTTGAAAGTCATAAAGCATCTCATAACAGTGCTCTGAACTACCACATTACTATTAGGATTATTTATAATTTTCCATGTCCGTATCAAACTGCTTTCCCACCATTTCTAGCATTCTTAATTTCCTACACCTTTTAAGAATTTTTTTTGTGCCATATTTTTCATAACACTCATTTATTTAATTATAAAACTATAAATAGTATATTATACATGTATACTCATACTATTTTCTTTTATTTCAAAACTAATTTTTATACAATTTAATTGGTTATAAGAAGACGAATTTTGGTGGCTTATAATTATGTGTTAAAATGAATTTTTCAATAATTTTAAAGTAAAAAATGATTAAGAAGCTGATTTGGTTTTAAAATATTAATTTGAAGTACTTGATAGGGTAAAAATATTTTATATACTCTAAATTTAGATTTTAGAACATGTGATTAAAGTGCATAAAAGTTTAAGTAAATTTTATGGATTTTGTTCACCAAAAAAAAAGTTATCAAATCGAAATGTAGACGTAACAATTTTTCATATATAATAGAAAAGTAAAGATTGATTTACCTAACACCTCTTCAACTTCATTATATCAATTTACCAACTCACTGTAACTTTTTTCCCCAAGAAAAAAATTATTAGGGAAAAGACTACACAATAGCAAGAATAATATTCCTTTTCATTCAAATCTATTCGTCTAGCTATCAAAGAAATCCAAACTTAACCCTTAAAGAAGAAATTCCCTATAATCATATTCAACCATTGAAATCTCTCACGCTGATCACAAATTTTGTTCCTACTTAATTAATTAATTGCTTGCAAATAAATTTTCTTGGGATTCCTAATTACCACCTTCCTTACACTTACTATAGGCAAATTCTCCCATAATTTTTGGGCTAATCAACAAATAACCTGTAATGCAATCAATCACATAGTAAATGTTATCATTATTAATAGTCTAATTAAACTTCAATTAAAGTAGATCATGTTAAATATGACGAAGTCAATCAAATGAATTAGCATAGTTTGTAAAAAATAAATAGTATCTCTCCTGATCAATCTAAATGATCAATTCAATATAATCATCATGAAAATAAAATCTTACAATTGATTTAAAAATTTTGATTCATATTCAGGTAGATTTGATATAATCAATACTGTTAGATAAAAATTAAATTGTTTAAATTTGAGTAGATTATTAGAAACTGTTTAAAATTTTTTAATATTTTTTAATATATGAATTATTAGATGAAAATTTAATAATTTAAATTTTATGTAAAATCCAAATGGAGATAATCTAAATGTAATTTAGACTCAGGAACAAGATTAAAGAAAGAGCCCTGATGGCAATAGAGCTTTAAAATATATATATATATATATATATATATATATATACAAAAGCCAAACGTTGGGATGCGAAGAATCATAATATCAGGAAGATCCCCTAAACTTGTAACCGTACTACTATTCATGATGACACTCACAAAGCTTAAACATAATATTAATACCGTAAATTAATAATTAATGACATGAAAGAAGACGACAGCTGTAGAAGCAAATAGTTTGCGTCTTAGGATGCAGACAACCAACATCTGGGTGCTGCAGTTGCTGGAAATTAAATCAAATAAATATAAGTTTTCCCAATCCTCAAGAAAATACAGACCCATGATTTCACGGATCATGTCATATGGATGTGAAGGCCACAACACAACACTGCATTTCTTCAATCACTCTCTGTTTGCTGCAAAATTATAAATATTCAATATATTAACCAAAACTGTCAAGTTACGAACCACCTTCATGAAACATAAATAATCAAACCAATCCTTAAAAAAAGGGGCAATTAAGAAGTTGATTATTAGAAAAAATACTCAGCTTCTTAGATAATTTAATTTTGTATTCTTAGAAAAGTTAGGTTTGATAACCAAAAACTCAATCTTTAAAGAAGTTGATACTATTATGACAAGATTACCCGTATATAGATGTATTACTTTCAATTCATATACATAAATAGTCTTGTATATTTTGGACCATTAAATTATTACAAATTATAATAATCGCATACACTTATTATTTATTAATGATTCAATGGTTTAAATTTTACATACCAGTGCAATAAATCCATATATTAGATCAAATATGTTTATATTTTTTTCATAATTAATTAAATTTGTATATCTTAAAAGCAACGAATTGAATACAAGTGTATTTACATATATTAAAATGATTGATTGCGTTATTAAATGAGGAGTTAGAATCTTCATGTTATATAGGACAAAAAAATGAATAAATTTCTTTTTGTGGGTGTACTGGAAAAGAATTAGGTGAAGATATATATATATATATATATATATATCATATGTAAATGTCTTTTTGTAATTATGTGTGAAGTGGTGTGTTGAATTATGGGAATATTGAAAAAACTATTTGGTGTGTGGATAATGACTTACTTGCTCTACTGCGCTTTCCCTATCTATCAAATTTCTTTTTGATGACTGACAGGATTGGTCCCTCAGTACCCTCTTCTTCACTTCACTTCATCATCTTCCTCTTCCTCCTCTTCCTCCACCTCCTTCTCTTCCCTCACCTGTTCTTCTTTTTTCATTCTGGCACGCAATGGGATTGCGCACGCAAAGGGAAAAAACAACATGGATTTGGAAGGCCCCTGTTTGTTTCTCGAGAATAGGGCTCAGAAAATCAATATAAAAACCCCTCACGTGGGGTTGTCTGACACCTTCATTTTCTTTCTTCTTTCTTCTTCTTTCTTTTCCCTCTTGGTTCCATGGGAATTGAGAATGACCTAGACTCCTCCACCTGACACCATTTTACCCACCCCCTACTCTCAGAAATGATGAAATTGATAAAATTTAATTATTAAATAAAAATTAATAATTTTAATTTTATAAAATTAATAAATATTATTTAATATTTGTTAAAATTTAAATCATTAAATAAAAATTTAATAATCTAAATTTTAAATATAAATAATACAAATACAAAAAATTCAAATCTCCTCCTCTCATCTTCACCACCCTGAACACCGCCCCTAACACCGCCCCTACACCCCCTATACTATATGTGCATACCCATGCCTTTTTTTTTTTTTCTGTCGTTTGGAATTTTTTTTTTAGTGTAAGTCAGTACTTTTATATATATATATATATATGTATGTATGTATGTATATAGTGTGTTTAAAATTTTAATCTTTAAATAACCTAATACCTCGACATTAAAATTTTTTTTTTAAAAAATATTTTTTCTTATCATGATTCATGGACATTAACCTAAAACAAAATCCTATATTATAAGGGCTGGAAATTAAAAAAAATGGTGAAAATATTGACAAAAAGAAAAAGTTTGCATGACAATGAAATACCCAACCGTAAATTTAGAATATTCTCAAAGGCTAAAAGGTAAAAATTTATGAATATAAATATCAATCATAAAAATTCAGGAAAGAATAACCCTAACGCATATATATATATATATATATATATATATATATATATTTTTTTTTTACCAAGGGAGCTAGTGAGTTTTCATTTTCTTTTTGTGGTTGATTTTGTCACGCAAAGGGGGAAAAAGGAAAAAGGAATTTGGGGGTGTCTGGTTTGTCTTTGAGAATATGGGAAGAAAGAGACCTCACGTGGGTGTGTCTGACACCAAGCATGTTTTTCTTTCTTTCTCTTCCTCTCTTTCCTTTTCCGTCTTTCCCGTCTATTTCGTCTCCCCCTCTTTTACCTTTCTCTTCATCAACTTGAGACAACCAGCTTTCTTGCATTTCGGTTTTGGTCCTCTACTATACCATATGCTATAGCTATACCACACCACACCATTTTCTCTTTCTTCCTTTCATTTATTACTCAGTAATATATATATATATATATATATATATATATGCAGATGATCAACTAGCAAGAGCTAGGGTTACTTGCTTGCTTATGGTGGATAGGATTCTCCTTCTTCGATCTTCTACTGCTGTTACCAGATAGATACAGACACATACGTAGACAGATAATGTAGTTAAATAAATGCATCCAAGAAAGTGCCATGTGTCGGTTCAGTATTGCATGAGGCAGCATATTAGTGTGCCCTGTTTGGAGAGAGCATATTAATTAGTGTCCATATATATTGTTTTAACAAGTTATGTGTCCTCCCTTAACAAGACAATCAGGAATTTAGAGCTCTTCCATGTTTGATGTGACCTTTTGAGGATCCTCCACTTCTTCCCAAGACTATTTCAAACACAAATTCCAATGTCATAACCCGATCTCTCCCCCCTCCCCAAAACAATATCACATTTATTTCATATTTGTGGTGGAACCATGTCAGTGTAAATGGGTATTTTGGAAAAGTAAAATACCTTAAACACACACTTCAATAAATAAAACAGTTATTCATATGTCAACATTTTTAAAAGATTAAAATAGTTATATAAAAATATATAAACATATTAAATATATCTAAAATTGAAAAATTTATTTATTTATTTTTATAGTAAATAATGTTTTCTTAAGAATCTCTCTCTTTAATATGCAGCACTGCATATTCAAGGATATTATTTTTTAGTAATTTGGAATAATTAAACCTACTATGGCCCCTGGACCAAGTTTCACTTCGCTGGAGCAAAAGGAGAAAAGAAAATTCTGATTTGAATAAGCAGATATAGTAATAGTCCATTTCAGAATATGAACGCAAGTTCAGAGACAAGTAATTAATCAGATGACCTTTTTGTTAGCTTCCATTTGTCGTGGCATATTTATGATGAGAAAGTGTCAAAAGTCTCCTTGCAGGATCCCTATGTACTTAAGGAATATATACTAACAAAGCCAAAATTCTTGTAAGAAACTCTGAATTGTGCCAATCACAGAAGAATAAGGGATCCCAAGCTTCTTTGTTTCCATCAAAAGCATATATATTTTTCTTTCAAAATCAGATTAAGATCTATGCATGCATTTGTATATATCACATTGACTTGTGCAAATGGATTCAACAAATGGGCCAAGTTCAATTAATGCATTGATTGACACAAATGCATAGATATAGATAGATAGCCGCATAGCATGCAATTTTCAACTCTCCAAGCTTGCTTGCAAATGCAATTTCTGTGATTATGATTTTATATATATAGAAAGGGTAAGCAAATGGAGAAAAGGAATAGGAGAAGAGAGGTGGAATTGAAACAGAAGGGAAAAAGAGAAGTGTGTTTGTGTGAAGACAATTCTTTAAAGGACGGTACGTTTGATTCCCCATTGACACCGCTGTCTCTTGTCCAATGCATATGGCATCTTCCAAGCCTTCTCAACTACCAAAGGAAGTGTTATAAAGACCCAAAAACGGGACCTTTCATAGATTTGAAAAGCAGTCCCCATTATTAAATTAATGAAAAGATCAATGTGTTTTCCCTCACCCAAGACACACTACTAACTACTTCTTGTACTGATTCTTTAAGAATAAAAAGATACCCTTCTTAATCTCTCCGTCTTATTGCAAAATATATAACAATTCAGGAACCCCAAAATATTTCTCATATTTCATTTTCTGTAGGTAATTCATTAGTACTCTATATGTTTATTAATATGTAATTATGTAATTTTTCTTATTTATTAAAATCTAAAGTATGATAAATATTTGCCTTGGTTTCTTGGTCCTATATATACCCATGTCATGACACAAAGGAATTTTTGTGAGTTATCTCTTTGTCATAACATAGAACCCCACAACCATATATATATAACATACATAACACTGTCTTCCTGGTCCCTAGATTTACTCTCCCTCATCGCGCTTTTTATTTATTTGTCTCTCCCTTTCTTTCTTTTTCATCTACGATCGTTCAGATTATGGAAGATCCAGAGGAAGAGGAGCTTCTGAATCTTAGCCTTTCAGTTTCTGCAGGTAGGGAGAGGAAGAAGAAAGGGAAGATGATGACAAGAGATCATAACAGTTCCATATGCTATGAACAAGGGTTCGAAGGTAAGATCTTCAGACTGCTCCAAATGAGAGAGCAAATGCTCCGTCAAGACCACCACCACCTGAGAAGCCGAAAAGGAGTGGTGGAAGACGGTAATGGCCTCCCTCTAATCCACCTCCTCCTCAGCACCGCCACTTCCGTCGACGACACCAACATAAACTCCGCCCTCGACAACCTCACCCAGCTCTACCAGACCGTCTCCCTCACCGGCGACTCCGTCCAACGCGTCGTCGCCTACTTCGCCGACGGCCTCGCCGCGCGGCTTCTCACTCGGAAATCCCCCTTCTACGACATGCTCATGGAGGAACCCACAAGCGAGGAAGAGTTCTTAGCATTCACAGACCTCTACAGAGTCTCACCATACTACCAATTCGCTCACTTCACGGCCAACCAAGCTATCCTCGAAGCCTTCGAGAACGAGGAAGACAAAAACAATCGAGCATTACACGTCATCGACTTCGATGTCTCATACGGCTTTCAATGGCCTTCTCTGATCCAATCACTCTCCGAGAAAGCCACCAGCGGCAACCGGATATCCCTCAGAATCACAGGATTCGGAAAAAACCTCAAAGAGCTTCAAGAAACAGAATCGCGTTTAATCAGCTTCTCAAAGGGGTTCACCAATCTCGTGTTTGAATTCCAAGGCTTGCTTCGAGGCTCACGTGTGATTAACCTAAGAAAAAAAAAGAATGAAACAGTGGGAGTGAATTTGGTTTCTTACTTGAACACATTGAGTAGTTTCATGAAGATCTCTGACACATTGGGATTTGTTCATTCCCTCAACCCCTCCATTGTTGTGCTTGTCGAACAAGAAGGTAGTAGAAGTCCCAGAACCTTCTTGTCGAGATTCACTGATTCATTACACTATTTCGCGGCCATGTTCGATTCTCTGGACGATTGCTTACCGTTGGATAGCATGGAGAGGTTGAGGATAGAGAAGAAGCTTCTGGGGAAAGAGATCAAGGCCATGCTGAATTACTATGACGTGGACGGTGTGGATTGTCCCAAGTACGAGAGGATGGAGACGTGGAAGGCGAGGATGGAGAGTCATGGATTCAATGGCACGAAAGTGAGCTCGAAGGCTTTGATTCAAGCGAAGCTGCTTCTGAAGATGAGGACGCATTATTCTCCACTTCAGTTGGAGGATGAAGGAGGAGGAGGTGGAGGGTTCAGGGTTTCAGAGAGAGACGAAGGAAGAGCCATCTCTCTGGGATGGCAGAATAGATTTCTTCTCACAGTCTCGGCATGGCAGACAGTGTGATCCATGGACCATGATCATTCCTAACCTATTCATCATTTTGGTAAAATCTACACTCAAAATGATGAATTTTTAATTTTAACTTGTATTTTTCTCCATAACTATTGTTAGCTATGATCCATCTTGTTATGATGTAGAGGTTTCAGTAGTACTAGCTAGTAGAATAATTATTGTTTAAGTATATATTAAGGTAAATAGATGACGCATATATATATCTCTTTCTTAATTATATCCTCAAATGTTTCGATACGAAGAACCCTACTTTTTATTTTTGACTGGAAGATATAAAGAACCCTGATTTTATTCATGAACTAGTGTCTAATTAGGTTTACTTTGTAATTAAGATGAGGTTCCTTGGTATAACCATAAAAGCATTTTATTTCCGTAAAATAATTAGAATTTGTGCAAGATAGGGACGGGAAATAAGCAGAAGACAAGTGATAAATAAAAGAAATGGAGGGAAGCTAAAACTAAAATCAAGGATTAATTTGAACATTATAGAAAACTGGCAATGAAAAACAATAATGTTTTTGTTTAGTAATAATATCATATCATCAATATTAATTTATTTTGAAGAGTCAACGGAATTTTTTTCTTTTTTTTGCATAACAATGTTTTATATGTTTTATACCAATGCATAAATATAGGTCATAACAAGAGTGGGGCCTCATAGTTCTAGCTATATATATAGCATACGAATGAAACTTAAAATATTAAAGATATAATTAGAAAAAGATCATGTGCAAGTTAAAATAACTTGATCCAACTAATCTTATCTTTCATTACTTAACTATGTTTTCTCGTTTACAAAGAAGAGAATATACTTTATCTTTTGACCAAAAGGAAATATACTTTGTTTTATTCAAAGGAGCATATAGTCAGACTACCAAGTAGAGGAAATCTTCAACCATTGAACTTATCTAATACTTCCTTTGTGGTATAAAATTTTTTTACAGCATATACTCTTGTGATATATATTATCTTGAAGAAAAAGATAGTCTTATTGAGAGTAAATAAAATAAATAATTGCAATTCCTACTAAGCTCTGACAAACCTGTACAAGTGACTCTCTAATTAGTTAAATGGAAATTAATATTCCCTTTTCCCTATCTATCTATATATACATATATATATGTCTGTGTGTATGGGGTACTGAACAAGACAAAACAATATACTTGAGTATCTTCTTATTATTCTCCTTTACACTGTAATTCTTCATTGTGTGCATGTGATGATGAATTTATAATGTCATCGATATACATATAAATAACATGCTTATAATTTATATGGAAAGCTATAAGGTCAATTAATACTGAGTAAATTTAATCAAGCACACCTTAATATAATGGATTCATTTTTAATTAATATTCCTAACCTGGAATTTAATTAAATTTATCATTGATTTAATGCAACTTTTGGGTCAGATAATACTAAAACTGAAACGTTAGAGCTCACGTTTAAATACAAAATAAATTGTGCTCCGACTGATGCTGGACGATTCTTAGTGGAATATTGACTCCATAAAAGATCCGCACAATAATACATATAAAATCAGCAAAACATAATGAGCAAGTGTACTTATTAAAAAAAAATTGACTGTCTTTATTAATTTATTCGAGTTAATTTTTTTCTTTCCTTTGTGCGTGAAATCTAGTTAAAAAAAAGTAAAAAAAGAAACAGAGCGTTATTTACACAGAAGCACAAACACAAGATAATACAGAACTCTTTCATAATTTTTAATTTATGGGATATTGCCCTTTTTGAATTAATTAATGACAGTATATAGGGAATTCTTTAACTTTATGTGTCTCTACAATTGTGTTACTAGATATTTGCTTGTGAGAATGAGTAACCTATACATTCCCTGCCCTGGCTCTCAGAAGAGGTATCCTATGTGCCCTAGTTCTAGCTATTTATCACTTACATATATATAGTGGTATTAGGTATCCTATATATAAATCTAATTATTATTGTTCTGGCCACACACTCCATAGCTGCATGTTTTGCTAATGGTTGGTGATGCATTAATTCCACTCAAACCCTCTCAATAGTGAAAAGGGAGGGTATCAAAATCTAATTTTGGTAGATGAAGGAAAGTATTTATGACGAACTGGAACTGTGATTTGTACTTTTATAACATAGTTGAATACCTAGACAGTACCTATATATATTATTTGACCTACACCTATAACGATTACTTATACCTGAAGACTTTTTGCCAGCCCCCGATTTATGGTTTTTTTTACCATACTACTTAAACAATAACATTTAATTTTTTTTTGAATTTATTATTGTATTTGTTTTTTTCCTAGATATTTAAATTTTTTGAAATTCAGACGTGGATGGCAAGAATGTGATTCCATTTATTTTTTTTTAATAATGTTGATGGCAAAAACGAAATCCATTTGATCACTTTTTAATCTTATTTTTGCTATTAACATGACATAAACTAATTATACGTCTCGTTAAATGTGTGGATGGTAGAAACATCACATTTTTTGTCTTTTTTTGATCTTGTGTAAGTCATCAATATGATACAACCAAATTACCTTTTTATCTACATCACGGTTAGTTTTGGCAAAATTTTTACTTTTGGTATCAAAAAGTTCAGTTAATTTGCAAAGCACTATGTATACATAGAAAATTTACAATTAAATACTCTTAATTTACCAATAATAAATGTAGTTAAGAGTATTAAAATTATGTGAGTATTTTTGTAGTTGAACTAATGTACTATCTTTATAAAGTTTTGGTTTATTTTCAATTTAGGCTTTATATGTAGAAAATTTGTAATTAAACCTTAGTAATTTTACCAACATTAAATGTAGTCCAAATTATTAAAATTATGTATGTTTTTTTGTTGAATGTATAACAATCTTAATAATTATTTAAATTATGAAGACATGATTATAAAATCCTTAAAATTGAAAAGTGCAGTAAAAATATATGAAGATTGATGTATGTGCACAAAAATAAGCACAAAAGAAAAGATAATATGAAATAGTGAGAAAGGAAAATACATATAACATATATAGAGGTTTAGACTTTAAAATTTAACGTTAATAATACATAGATTGCGTGAAGGAGGATAATGTCTATAATCCATAATATTAATAAAGATAATATCATTAATTGAAAAAATGACTTCAAATATCACACCAAAGCCATTGTCTAACTTGTTGAGGTTGTTGCTATAGTGGTTAATCTTTTTGATGATGTCAACAAGAGACCCCATTCAAGCCCCAAAAGATGATGATGATAATGATAGTGATGGTGATGGTAATACTACTATAGGATCTTCCTCCAGCTAGAGTGGCCTGCTTCCAGCTACAAATATAGATAGATTTAAGAGGAATTGGAACCAAACCATCTACCTTTCCACCTTTGTTGCAGTTTACTACTCTAGGAGAAATAGGTTCATCATACTATGCACCCACACCACCTAGGTCTTCATACATTGCACACAATTCATCATCAGACATTTGCCAAACACTACCTCCTATGACATTTGGCTGGGGGTCTCTCATGATATTATTTTCTAATCCCTTTGCATTCCATACTCAGTATGCTGGTTGGTCTTTTGAACTTGGAGGCTCTTCCCATCAACTATAATTGGGCTTTTACACTTCACAACAGTTTATTTCTCCTGCTCAATCACCACAGTGAGACTTAAATACCCTATGAACAACTTGAATAGCACTACGACCAATGTGCAGAAGATGAAGGGGGAGAAAATGTTCAAGGTCAAGAGGATCAACCACCACAGCAACAACCTTAACAAGTTAGACGACGACCTCATTGTGGTATTGGAAGTCATTATTTCAATGAATGATATTATCTTTATTAATATTATAGATCATAGACATTATCCTCCTTTACTCAGTCTATGTATTAATTTTAAATTCTAAATTCTAAACATCTATATATGTTATATTTATTTTCTTTTTTCATTATTTCATATTACCTTTTCTTTTGTGGTTATTTTTGTGCACATACATCAATCTTCATATATTTTTACTGTGCTCTTCAATTTTAAGGATTTTATAATCATGTCTTCATAATTTAAATAATTATTAAGATTGTTATACATTCAACTAAAAAAAATTCTTACTTAATTTTGATAATTTGGACTACATTTGATGTTGGTAAAATTATTGAGGTTTAATTACACATTTTCTACATGTAAAGCCTAAATTGAAAATAAACCAAAACTCTATAAAGATAATACATTAGTTCAACTTCAAAAATACTCACATAACATTAATACTCTTAACTACATTTATTATTGGTAAGTTAAAATTATTTAATTGCAAATTGTCTACATATATGTAGTGCTTTGTAAATTAATTGAAAAATTTTTATAATAGAAGTAGAAATTTTGCCTCAACTAGCCATGATGTGGGAGGGAAAGGCAATTAGGTTGTATCGCTTTGATGACTTATACAAGATTAGAAAGAGACAAAAAATGTCATGTTTTTGCCATTCACACGTTTAATGAGACACATAATTAGTTTATGTCACGTTGATGGCATAAACGAGACTAAAAAAAGACAAAATAGATCTCGTTTCTGCCATCAACATGATTAGAAAAAGACAAGTAGAGTCATATTCTTGTCATTCACGTGACTCCTTGAATTTTAAAAAATATTTAAGCATCTGGGTGAAAAACAAAGACGACAAATTAAATATTACTATTTAAGTAGTATGATCAAAAGCCTTGGATTTACACTTCAAATCTCCCAACATAAGTACCTATGGCATATCTCAACAAAAGATTCTTTTAAAAAAATTAATTTCATGAAAGTATCCCTAAAGCTCATGACGTGTCTATCATTTTTTGGTTACTGCAATCATGAACCTAAAACTCAATCAGCAAGGTAAGTAGATTCTTAATTCAGACTTGTAAAATAAATTCATAAAATTTATACTTTTATTAATAAATATTTATTGAAAATAATTAAATCTCAAAAATATAAATAAAACTTCATATATAAACATATATTATAATTAATTATAATGTTAATTTGAATAATTCATAATACTTATCATCTTCATCTAACTGATCTCCGCCATTACTATACTCTTCCTTATCCCCTGCTTAACAAAAAATGGCAATATTAGTAGCATTAGACAATGGTATATAATTCTCAAGAGGGACAACAAATGGTGAGATCATATATAGATTCAATTCAATAGTTCACAGATCATCTTAGAAGCAAGAAATGGCAATATCAGAAGCAAGAAAATGCTACACTTACGGAGCAGATTCGAAGATGGCAAAGATCAAAACTTCAGAAGCAAGACATGGCGAGATCAGAAGTTGCTCCAACTATGGCGGATGAGAAGTACGAAGAGGTGAAGAGAAGCTTCAGAGTGCTGCAATGAGGGCACCATACACATGAATAAGAGGAAGAAGAAGAGAAGTAAAATAATTGCTGGGTTTGTTTGATTTGTCATGAAGGCCTTCTTCAACTTTTGAATTATGGATTGGGTTTGGCCTTTCTTCAGCTTCAAATTTGTGTTTTTGCTAGGTTGGATGTTTCTTTTGAACTAAAAGTTTTATTTTTTTATTTTTCCAATTTAGTAGACTCGTCGTTGACGTGCTGAATTTATCTGAGCCTATAGCAATTACAATTCTGCGTCCAATGGGACATCCATGTTTTCCATAGCTAACAAGCTAAACTTAAGAGGTTATCAAATTAACTTGCAAGAGTTTGACAACATTAAAGGCACATACCATTCATTAGCAATGACAGTCTATCTTGATTCCATCTATGAAAACATGAATAAAGAAATCAAGTGACATGGATTTATATTGTCATATGTTTAAATTTTAAAGCTACATAAGCTTTTGAAAAAATCATTCTTTCAAACCCTCTATTTTTATTTAATTTTTAATTTAGTCCTTATAGTTTAAAAGTTTGTAAGTCATTAGAATTTATAAATATTTTAATTTAGTCTTTACTGTTAAAATTTTTGCAGTATTTTATTAAATTTTGCTAATATAACTAGTTATATATTACCATAACACTCTAAATATATATATATATATATATATATATATAATTTATGTTAACAAATGACTTAAAAATAGATAATTAGTCAAATTAACTTATATATATGGTAAAATATTAGCAAAAAAATTGACGGGACTAAATTAAAAATTTTGTAAACTCTAAGGACTTAAATTCAAAATTTTAAACTATAAGGATCAAAAATATAATTTTCCCTAAATATTTAATTTGATTGTTACAACTTATCACCTTTTTCAATGGGGTTCCTTTACTTGGGGCCTTAGCAAACCCTCGCGATTGGAAGCACTAACAATATGTAGAAATTAACAAGAGGAGAGGAAGAAAATAATACTTAAAGGTGGGGAAATTCTTGGTGATTGAGTATTTATCCGAAATTGAATAGCCAACCAAATTTTAGAGCCTTGTTCAAATCCTAAATTTCCTCCCATTTTCAATTTAAATCTGGTTATTTCGAAGGGATCCTAGATTTCTAAACAAAAAACCTTCTAAGTGCTCCTCTGGAAATCTATCTGCTTCATCATGGTTCACTTAGCAGAGTGCTCAAAGACCTACAGAGAAAATTAGTATAAAGAGCATTGAGGAAGATAGAATATACAAGAGAAAAATATAATTTTGATATTTTACTTTTAGCTAATGTATCAATTTAGTTCTCTAAAAATAAAAAGTATTAAAATAATATTTTGATGATGTAAAAGTGAATAGATTTTGTTCTTTTGAAGGATTAAATTAATTTTTAAAAGATTGTAATTTTGTGAAGTATTTTATTTTTAAAAGATCATTTTAATACTTTATACTTTTAAGGTAAAAAATGAATAATAAAAATTGTATTTTTCTCTAATATAAAGAAAAGATAGACTAGGAAATGGTGTATATGGTAAGAAAATGGATATATGATCTGACACGTCACATGTGCAATAGGCCATTAAGATGTGATTTTGATTTTTTTAAAAAAAAATTTATATGTTATCTCTTACATTATTATATTAAATTTATAATTAATTAATAATATTTGTATTTTTTTTACACGTCGATGAACTTTTACATTTACACAGTCGACTTATATTTTTTTAACACTATACTAACTATTCACTAACGATGTTAAATCATATTAAAAAAATATCTCAACCCTACCTCTCTCTCTGTCTCTCATCTAATCCTTTAAGAGCATCTTCTTTAACCTTGTCCGATGGCTTCCTGACCCAATCGAAATGAATATGCAAATCTCTTGTCCAAATAATCCATGAGGCGAACTTTCTGATCCTGAAGCATGGCGATTCTGGCTACAAGCTCTCGGCTACGAGCATCTCCTTCAAATGAAGAAGACAGGGGATCTAAATCATTAGACTTGCAGAGGCACAAAATAGAATTTCTCGGGTTGAGAAATATCACACAGTAGAGTATGGCCCCTGATAGACTGAAGGAACGGTGAATCGCTTTGACGACAATCATATGCTAATACCAATGAAATATTTGTGTGTTTGGAAGATGGGAAAATAGAAAGGAAACAAGAGCGTGGGGGAGAAAGGGGTTTTGAGAAACGAATTGGGTGATCTGCATAAAAAAGGATGAGGATAATTTCTATTGGAGTTAGTAAAAATGGGTTCTGACGGCAATTATCTATTGGAGTTTGTAGACAAGGACGGAGATAATTTCATTAGTTTATAACAAGAATAAATGGATGAGGAGTTTAATGTTTTGTTCTTAATTGGAAAGAATGCATTTTGAAGGAGATCTGCGTATTTAACATAACTCCGCAAAAAAGCCATTGCTTAATTTGACAAAAGATTGGAGAAGATGCCCCCAAACTCCATGCTTGAAGGAGATCTGCGTATTTAACATAACTCAGCAAAGAATGCACTTTGAAGGAGTTTAATGTTTTGTTCTTTATTTATGATCCCTTGAAAAATAAAATTTACATATGGTGTCTTAGAAACTCCATGCTTTTGAGTTTTTTTTTCCGAACTTATCATGTTACCTGATCAAGTATTTTACGCTTAATGAAAATTGTCATATCTAGTTGGTAACAAGCAAAGAGTAGTTGACAGTTATGGGCTTTTTGAGTCTAATATGCTAATTAAAATAAGATAAAATTGAAATCAGTTACTGACAAAAGTATTTGGTCCAAATGCTTAAAAGTATTTTTAAAATTTTTTTATAGCAATTGTCATTATAAATGGTGAATTGCTCGTAAAGATTTGCCTCCACACTTGGCAAATCATCTAGAAAGAAAAAACTTGCAACAAACTATCACTGATCAACTAAAATAATTTTGAAAGAAAAATTTAGAAATAAAATTACAATAAATTAGAACAAACTAAAACATATCAACTATGATAGTTTTGAAAGAAAAATTATAATGTTATGCATTATAGAAAGTGAAAAAAAAAAAATTAATCATCAAAATAATAACTTTTGATTCCACAACGAGGTTTTCTTGTAATCTTTTATGGTCGACATTGTACCAAAGGTAGAGTGTCATCATTATTATCATTATCATCATCATCCTCATCTGCTAGTTGTAGTAGTAAAGAATGATTTAGATTGAATGACAAAGACTAAACTTGAGGAATTGGTTATTGTGGGGTGACATACCCTTGGTGCATCGGATATAATGATCCACCAGCCTTAAAGAATTGAATGGAAGATATTAGCAACCAAGAATGCTAGATTAAAAAATAATGAAGTGAATAATCCAGATCTAAAATCAAATAAACCCCTTGTTTTTCCTTTATTACACTTTGCCTAAAGTTGAAAAGGAACCTTGTTCATGTTGATTGAATCTCCCTTTTGTCCATAGCAAATGCTAAAGGCACAACATGCCTATCACCTTCTTGCAACGTTGCCATCAGCAAGGTGCCTTTGTACTTCCTATACAACTTTGTCCCATTTATTTGGACAATTGGTTTCACATGGTCAAATGCATCAATGCATGGCTAAAGGCCTAAAACACTCTTTGGAACATCACAACATTATTGCCCTCTAGGTTGGGTTATGGGGATTCCTTATTGAAGAAGTCAGCAAAGGATCTAGGATTGAAATGTTGAACTACAACCATCCATTTAAGTGATAAAACATATGAGCTCTCCCAATTCCTAAAAGCTAAGTTTATTGCTTGATGTTTTGCCTTCCATACCTTCTTGTAGGACACTATATAATGAAATATACTTTTTATTCTTGGAATGATATATTAAATGACCATTTCTAGCTTATCAATGACCACACTAATAATATGTAACGATATCATGTCCAAATCTAGCTTTGGGTGGTCCTAGGATAATAATTTTAACACACATGTATGTGGATTTCCATATTTTAAAAGTTTCCATTAGCCTCCATCAGTTGTACGACACGGCCTAACCCACTATTTGCAACTATGTTTGTAAGGAATACATCGGTATTCTTCATATCTTGCAACACAGTAATACGCCTTAAATGTATGGTGTGTTTGCACTAAATATAATTTAATTGCATGACAAAATGCCAACTTATCAACATAATGCAATCCATTATGTAACTCTATATTGTTAAAATTCATCACATATGCTTGATTAGGAATATCAGAATCCTAGCTAGTGTTAACATTAAACTAACAGAAAAAACATAGCTGTAAGATCAATATATTGTTCCAATGGTATGGCCTGTATGCCTTCCATTGGAACATTCTTGCCATCACACTCATCATCTAAGTCATCACTGTTGTCCATGCCAAGTGCTACATCATAATCATATTCATCCTTAAAATTGTCCATTACATTATCACATACCATTAATAGAAAAATAGGTGTTTGATAGCATGAAGTGTGTTTAATGAACTTGGCTAGAATGCATCATTAAATTGGGGACATCTGAATTGTTGCTTACAGGGTAGTAATGAATTTAACATTTTCGCTTTAGCTTTCTTGCTTCATATGCACTAAATAGTAAGGCTTGCTTTTCAACGTCCCGGAACTGACTATTGACTAGTAGTGTGTCTAGCATAGAGTTAATTAATGGCTGAGATGTCATGTTTAAATCCAATTCAATAATAGAAATCAATGTTTACAATTTTGGACAACTCATCTGAACCCAGATCCACTCAAGTGGACCTAACGATAAACAACACTTATTATTATTAGGTTATAAGTTAAAGACAATTTTTGTAGGACGTTGTTAGTATAAGGTCCACTCGATCGAGTTGACTTTGTCCTGGCCTAACAATAGTCATTAGTAACCATCGTTAGGTTATGGTATAACGATGGTCTTTCTTGACTGTTGTTATGACAATTTAAAAGGGAAATGAGATATCAGATCCTCTTATTGAGCCATTTGAAACCCCTCTTCATTATTTTAGTACAACATCGCGCAACCCACCCTACTAGCGAAGACTGTTGCCACACACCACCATTTAGGAGCTTCGTGGCCGGCAAACCTTCACCACCTTATCTTGCCGCCAATCACACTCTTTAAGCTTTTGTCTGTCATCATTCAATCTATCGTAAAGGTAGGTCATCTTTTTCAATTTTTTCTTTTGAATATACTCTTTTTTTTTTTGTGATTAGGTTATGGAGATGATTATTTGTGATTAGATTTTGATATAGAAATGAAGTTGTATTTATTTGTTAAATGTGTATGATAGTTCATTGGATCTCTTTTTTATTTGTTTATTTGTTCATTCTATAAGGAAGAAACAGTAGAGAATTATGTAAGGAACAAATATTCAATTGTAAATTTTCTTTTCTAATTATTAGAATTTTTTCAAGTAAGATTTATATGCCTTTTTCTAAATAAGTTTTTTTCGTGCAATATTTGATATGAGAAGAAATCGACATAACCCAAATTTATTAGTTATAACTAGCACATAGGCTAGACCATTGTAGCCTAGCAAACCTAAGACAACATGCTCATAAGGTTCCTAAAAGTATTAATTAAACACATTAAATACATAATTCAATAAGTTTATTAAATGTTGCCTAAAATCTAGCAACACCTCCTTTGAAATATCATGTTTACCTAAACCTCAATAGCTAGTTGTAATTCAACAATATTACAATCATAGTAAACAACAATACTAGCTTAATAATATTTCAAATATATTTAATATAATATAATAAGATAATGGCCTACACAAGGCTTATAATGTTCACAACATCCATATAATGCCAAACAACCTAACTTCTAATAGCTACCACCTTAGAGTCAGACGTATACTGCAACTAAATCAAAATGACATACGAAACAGTCTGGGCAACAAGCAAGTCCTAGAGCATCTTAACGGTAATACATATTGATCTGTAAAAATGTTAAATAGAGGTGTAAGTCTACCACTGATTAGTGAATGTATAAATTTCAAAGTAAGCATAAGAAGAAATAATAAAGGCTTTAAAGTATTTTAACAAACATCTATTTAGGTAAAGAAATGAGTTTCAATAAAATAAAAACACCGTTTCTAAATCTTACAATTTTGTATAAAGTGGGTATTAAGGAAAGAACCGAGATTATCATACCCATATCCCTTTACCGGATACGTCTCAATAATTTATACTCATATCCTTATACTGGATATGCCACAATAATTTATACATGTATCCCTTTACTGGATATATCTCAATATTTCATACTCGTATCCCTTTACCAGTTATGTCTCAATAATTCATACCCGTATCCATTTATCGAATATGTCTCAATAATTTATACTCGTATTCCTTTGCTAGATATGTCACAATATCTCATACACGTATCCTTTTACCATATATGTCTCAATAACTCATACCAATATTCCTTTACCGGATACATCTCAATATCTCATACAAATATCCATTTACTAGATACATCTTAATAATTCATCTTAATACGGTACACCTAGGCCGTTACCCTAGCTAATGGCTACAGGGTTCTTACACGAATTCCCATTCAACCTTTATATCTTTTTAAAATTATTGAATATAAATAAATCATGTAAATAAGTTACATAAATAAATAATATATTACTAAAATATTTATTACCACAAGTGAAAAATAGAAAGACAGTTTCAATGATGCAATGAAATAAAAAGGTACTAAGGGGTAAATCATAATTTTTAGAAGTCTAGGGGCAAAATTATAATTTTAAGACATTAGGGTAAGAACTGAAATATATTAGAAAGTCAGGGGAAAAGTCATAATTTTTATAAGTCTATGGCCAAAATTATAATTTAAGATATTTTAATGTATTTTTCATAATTCTCGTGTCATAATAATTTCAATTAAAATTTGTAATAAATTCTATAAATAAATAGAAGGGGCTTACATTACCTAGCAATTTTTAGGAAAAAAAAGTAACAATATTATAAATAATTAAGAATGATAAATAAATAATATGTCAACTAAAGAAGATAAATTTAGATAAAATACATGATGAAACTTTAAAATAATGTAAAAGAAATAATTAAAGTTTAAGGTTCAAACACAACCTTATCTTAGCACACAATATTGATATTCTTAATACCATTTTTCATAACACATGACAATCTAACATTCACCTTGCATATATATATATATATATATAATAACTTGATAACCCGACAAATTTTGTACTTGGTATTGTTATACTAAGAACACAGATCTTATAAAGATCTTTTCATACCACTATTCCTACAGCTCTAGGTTTCCAGCCTATATACAAATGATTATTAATTATTAAAATATTATAGCATATTATGGAATAATCTTTGACCGAAACTAAACCAGGTAATAGAAGGAACTCTGCCCTCTTTCATATAGAGGTCTTGTACAATGCTTCAGTAGCATGACCTTCCCCCTTTAGTTTAGTTCAACACAACCTTCCTTTGTTTCATACTGGAGGTGTACTTATTCTATAACTTATTTTAATATTAAAATAAACAATAACATGTCGGTAATTAACTCATAAGATCACAACATTTTGACTAGAATTTCATAAAATAATCCCCTTAATTTCCTATAAAGAAAATTAGAATTCCATACCTTATTGTCTTGCTAATCTTGAAATATTACTAAAGGTGATGAAGATATTTGCCAAGAACTTAATAAGAGACTCAGATAGATATGAACAAAGATTTTATTGATGGGAATATTTAGAATACAAGGGAAATTAAAAGAGGACTTAAAGTGCATATTAAAAGAATTAGAACAAGATGAAATAGAACAAAGAATGGAAAAAGAGGAAGAAAATTTAGAAGAAATAAGAAAACAATTAGGAAATATGACACTGGAATATAAGGAATTAAACGAGATAAATATGTATCAAGATCTAACATACTTATATGAAACTACTTATATTCCAACAAGAAATAGTAATTTCACACCACCACCATTAGAACAATATGAAACTAGACAAATACGAAATTCAGAAATATGGTTAAATTTAGATTGTAATTTAGATAGAGAAAAAGGAATAAAAGAATGGACAAAGTCTCAATTAATAGCACTACTAAACCAAAATGTAGAAACAAATGCTGCAAATCTAATAGTAGAAGTCAGTTTTATAGTACAAGATTAGTGGAAAAGTAAACTAGAAGAATTTAGAGCAAATGTAAGAACAGTAATAGGATATTCAACTAGAAAAGAATTTTATGCAATATTATTAAGACAATATGAACAAGTATTAAGAAATGAATTCTTAGGATGAAGTGTAGGAGCTAATGAAACTACAAGAATAGAACAACCGATAACAAAATTACACTAAATAAAAATATGCACATTAGATCCTAAAGACTTAAACCAACATATTTGTGAATATAAAAAATACTATTATGAAGTAAGGTTTCCAAATTATGAACAACAAAAATTTTATATGGACCTATTTTATAGAAAATTATTGAAAGTAATTTTAGAAACAATAATAGAAGACTATAAAAAGCATTTAATGAAATACAAGAATTAAGTTTAATAAATTAAGTCTATGGGAAGAAGACAAGATTTTCTAAGAGAATATGTATCCAACAAATGTAAAGAAGCAAGGAGAAATATTAAGTATTATAAGGCTAATAAATTAATACTAAAATTAGTGAATTAGAAACACCTCATAGGTGGGGATGTAAATCAGAAAAAAGACAATAAAAAAAGAAGAAAAATAATTGAAACCATATAAGAAATATAAGTTTAGAAAATACATAAAATATAAAATTAAGATAAATTATAGACCACAAAAATACTTTAAAAAAGGAAGAAAAATAAATTATAAGAAAAATCCAAGAAAATGTCAATGTTATAACGGTGGATAAATAGGATATATATCAACCAAATGTAATAAACCAAAAAAATAAGAAGTCAATGAATATAATGGAAATAGCTGAAGATTATAATTTAGAACCAATAGATTATAATGAAATTTCATAAGAAGACATAGATTACTCAAATTTAGAAATATATAAAATGACTATAGCAACTGAAAGTAGCATAGACAACTCAGACAATTCAGAATATGATTATATAATAGAAGAAAATGAAATTAATATGAATTGGACAAATATCTAATGAAACAATCAAGCTATTTTATGTATCCCAATATACAAAGGGAATTAGATATATATGACCTAGATGGTACAATAAAGAAAAACCCTAAAGAAATTAGAAAAGTATTATATGAAGAAAACCAAAGCACTAGGATGAGAAGATTGAAAAAACAAGCAAAACCACTAGAATAAAAAAATATATGAAATAATATCATAATTAATAGATATAAAAGAAGAATTAAAAGAAATAAAAAAAATAACCATGAATACAATAAAACAAGCTTTAGGAATAAAAGAATTAAGAGAACTAAAACAAGGACATGAAATAAATATGATGAAAGTGCTCTGAGAAGTAATATTTGATGAAAAAACAGAAGTACAATTAAAAGAAAAACAAATAAATGAAAATATAATAAGATTAAAACTATATGTAGACATTGAGGTTAATAACATTTAGACACAAACTACTATTAGCAAGAGATTTCTTAGAAAAATTTATGCCATATAGAATCCAAGAAATTGCAGATAACTATATCACATGGGTTTCTTTTCATGCACTACTCATTCTAATGGGTTTATCTTTTTCCATAATTCTAATGGGAGTATATTATATTTAGCTGATGTCATATTTGCTTCTGTACGTAACATTACAGGATATTTTCTTGATTGTTACTTTTCATAATTGAATTTTACTAACATAATAAAAGTTCATCTTATATCAATGCTATTTTTTCTAATATCACTACTTGTTGATCTATATTTATTAATATTCCATATATATATATATATATATATATATATATCCTTAATTTATATAATATAGCCTTTACTTTGCACTTCTCATGTACCAAGTGCCTTTTACAATAATAATAGCTCATATAATTTAGTGATCTCATTTATCATCATGTTTGGTATGCATCTGTACTTGTCAAATCATATGTATGACCACAATTGAAGAGTTTGAAAATATTAGATTTGTCTTCTCCATGAGACGTAGGCATGGAATAAGGAAAATGAAAATTGGACAAGGAAACATAATCATATAATAAAAAGAAAGGTGCTACTTTGCTATTTATACACTCATCGATAATTGATAGTAGAAATCTCTTATTCCTACAACACAACCTCGATTGAAGAGGTATCTACAAAGTTACCTCTCACAAAAAATATGAACTTTCTGTAAAATGCTTCTTCCACAACCTCTCTTTGTCTTCTTTTTTCTTAATTTCGATAAGAAAACTAAGAAGCGTTCGTACTATTTATATAAGTTTTTAAGTTACTATTTGTTACTATGAAAATTATTATTAGACACTATGCAAACAGTATTAAATGTGGTTTTTCCAATAATTTACTATGCAAATTATTATATAATGCTAAAACTATATTTTTATCCTAGATAATTTTTTTCTTTCATTGTATTCCCTATTAAGTTGTTAAAACTATAATTTCTACCTCAAACATTATCTTCTCCTTTCATTTTAGTCCTTAAAAATTTATTTTACTTTTCTAGTATTATTTTTAAAATCATATTGGGTTTAAATTTATACCCCTATATATATATATATACATTTTTTTGTTATTATAGAAATAATTTGAAGTTTCATTTTACTTTGTGTTTATGGCATGTGTATAATGTTGGATAGAAGCTATCCCTATGCATTGTTTTACATAACCATGTGAGACTAAATTCATTTACAAACCACATATTGGTTGTTTGGTATAGTTATAGTTAAGGTTCCAAACTTTACTCTTTTTTTAGTGATACTTATTTTATTTTTATTTTTTTTATAGAAATGGATAAGTCTTGGATTGCCATACCTTGAAATACTTCTACATACTCAGAGAGAGACTTAATGGATTTTGAGATGTTGCATTTACTAATGGGTGTGTTAAGGGTAAAATAATATGTCTTTGTCCAAAATGTAAATTTAAGAAATGGTAAATTAGAGAAGTTATGCAAGACCACTTAATTGTTAAACCATTTCCATAATGATATACTTTCAGGGTAAGACATTGGGAAAGAGGTATAGATTTACCTCTTGTACAATTTGTGTTCATGCCATAAATTGGTGAAGAAAGAAAATTATTAGGGTTGATCCTGTATAGGATAAGATCTATGATGCATTTGGGGTTCATAATGACAATGAGATTATGGATGAAGTTAAAGGTCCAGTTCATCATCTTTTGATCTAATGATGAATGAGGTGGCCAAAGAATTTTATGAGTTAATTAGGGTTGGACAGAAAAACTTGTATGAAGTTGTATCATATTTAGCGTTTCTGTGGAACAAGTGATAAAACTATGTTTATGATATTAGAGTTACTAGCCAATGCCTTTTCAGTATATACGGCGGGGGTAGAACAAAAGAGGGAGAGCCTTAGTGATAGTAGCACACTCCTATCTTTACCATGAAAATCATATAAAGGAAATAGAGAGAGAGAGAGCTAGAGAAGGGAAAGAATGAGAAACCAAAAAGGTAGAAATGAGAGATGCGATAGCTCAAAGAAAAACAAGAGGCTGAACGAGAAAGAGAGCATATAACTATAGCTAATGGAGATCCAAAAGCTAAGAAGGTCATGTGAAGAAAAGTAAATGAGTGAACAGACGAGGCAGAGAGGAAGAGCTCATGGGAAGGAGAAAATAGAAGGAACACCAAGAACTAACAAGTTCCCACGTTAAGAAATCAAGAAAGAGGAGAAATTTCGGGAAGTGGTGTTCATGTGCAGGTTAGAGAGAGTGAGAAAGAGTTTGACTGAGGGAGCATGCTGAGAGAGAGAAAGAGGTGAGCTAAAAAGGGAAGGGATAAAAAAAATGCTAAAGGGTGATGAAACAAATGAGAAAAGAGGAAATAGTGTAGAAACATGAAAAGAAGAACTTAAGCATAAAACTGAGGAAAGAAAAGAGAAAGCCATTGACAAGAAGAGGTTGAAGATCTTCGGCCAATGATTGAGAGAGGAGTTAAACAAAACCATTTTCACGGAAAAGAGTTAATGTTACTGTGCCTTAATTTGGTGTGCATAAATGTTTCTCTAATTTTATCTTATTTGGTTTCAATTTGATATTTTCTTCTACTGACTTAAAGTTCTTGATTGAAGATGTTGCAACTAGTTTAAATGTGTCGATAATAATTGTTACTTGTATACATATATATAACATATATTTGATAAAGATCTCTTTAGACTAGTAGCCCTGCAGTTTTGGATTTCCAGCCTATATACAAATGATTATTTATTATAATATTATTAGAACAAGTTGTGGAATAATCTTTGACTAAAACTAAACTAGGTGATGGAAGGAAATCTGCCTTAAAAAACCACTTTATCACAACCCTAAACAACTCAATTATCATGCTACTCTAAACTTTTAGAACAATATTAATATCTGTATCTTCTTATTGGGAAATTAAATAACCTCCAATACCATTTGTGCAGTTATGAGTTTCATGCCTATATACAAATGATTCTTTATTATAATAATATTAGAATAAGCTGTGGAATAATCTTTGACCAAAAGTAAATTAGGGGATAGAAGGGACTCTACCCTATTTCATGCAGAGGTCTTTTACATGCTCTAATAGCAAGACCTTCCCCCTTCAATTTAGTTTATAACTTGGCAACCCGATAAATTTTGTACTTGGCATTGTTATATACAAATGATTACTTGTTATAATAATATTAGAACATGTTGTAGAATAATCTTTGAAAAAAAAACTAAACTAGGTGATAGAAAGAACTCTGCCCTCTTTCATGCAGAGGTCTTTTACATGCTTCAGTAGCAAGACCTTCCCCCTTCAGTTTCATTCAGCACAACCTTCCTTTATTTCCTACCGGAGGTGTATTTATCCCATAACTTATTCTAATATTAGAATAATTTATAATATGCTAGTAATCAACTCATAAGATCACAACATATTGATTAGAACTTCATAAAACAATCCCTTTAATTTCTTAAAGGGAGTTTAGAACTCCATACCATAATTTGCCGTTATTCTAGAACTAAGTGAAAAAGATACTATTGAAGAAACTTTGCTTAGATAAAACTCTGAAGTAGATGATCAATGAATTTTATTGCTCAAATTATTTTGGTATACAAGAGAAGAAAGTAAGAAATAATAGGGACGTTGAACACTTGAAAGTTCAAAGGATGCTTAAGTGCTAGATGCTTGATGATCTTCAAATGAAAATTACAAGGCTTTACAAGGGCTGGGCATCCCTATCCTTTTTGCTATTCTAAGATTCATTCTTATCTATGTTAGTCTTTGAGATAACTTTGTGGTTGCAGAGTCATTGTCTTTTAATGCATTATTGTCCTAGTTGGATTCCTTCTATCTTCTGAGATGATAACTTGGCTATTCTTTTTCTTCATTAGCAATCCTTTTATTTTGATAACGTTACTTTGCCTTTTTGGTTTGCCATGCGTTATCAAGTTGCTTGTCTTTTCTTTTCTTTTTTTTTTCTTTTTTCTTTTTTTAATTTAGTCAATAGTTTTAGTCTTCAAGGACAGTAATTGAGGTAGGTGGCTCATCAAAGTCTTTGTCATCTTTTTTAATGTTCTTGCAATATTTACATGTGTGATTAGGATATTCTCTTATTTGCTGGCATATTCTTTTCTTAGTAGACTATGGAATGTCAAAATTATTAGCCTTAACTCTATTGTAGAACATATTGAATTGCCTATTTTGACTGCTATTTCTTCCTATTGAATATATGCATATTGTTAGGCCTGTGAAGTAAGTCTATTGGGCTACATCACATGTTATTGTTCTGTTCATTTCTACAAATATTCCTTCCATTTCTTTTGCTCTTATTCTGGATAATGTTTATGCAAATTCATCTGGGTCAATAATGTCCTTTTATGGTTGTTCAAACTCAAGTGGCTTCTTTATCGTTCCAAATTTAATAAGATTGATAGATGGATAATATTTCTCTGAAGTTATTTCAGCAACAGCAGAATAACACCTAATATAGATCATATATTGGGTGACTATTCCTAAGTAATGCTTTGCAGGTTCTTGGACAGATTTAGGAAGTTGGCTTATTTCTTTAAGGTTGGATGATGGATATATATAATGTATTAGTCCGTAACTAAAGAGGGTTTGGACTAGTGTTGGATTAGTGCCTGAATATATGACTGCTTTATTAATGACATAATGGGGTATGTAACTAATGGTAGTGGAGGACAATTAGAGGTTTAAGCAAACCTTCATCGCTAGGGTGTCAAAAGCTAATACTGGATGTGAGAATGCATTATAGTGATGCAATCCAGATCGTGTTCACTTCAAGGAGCCTAATTTATTCCTAAGTAATTTGGATGCAAGATATGTGCAGAAATAAGGAAAAATCAAGGTTTTGCCTTTATCTTTTGAAATTAGGTTAGATGCAATTTATCTATAATTGTTTTAAAACAATTTTATATGAGATGTGAGTTAACAAAATGACTAAATAAGGGAGTGAAAATTATAAAGCAAATGATGATGAAATGCCCATTAAAGATTTGATTTGGCCTTCCTAACTTCTTAAAAGATAAATGAGAGTTTCTTTTGAAAATCAGTTCCTTAGATGGTTTGAAATACCATTCAAATGCTAGGTAAGTTAATTTGTTTATGAAATCTTTAAACCCAAAGTCTTCACAACAACATTAACTACCCTTCTTAATGCACAAGATAGAGATCAATGTAAATATGTGAGAATAACTTGAGCAACTTAGCCAAGTATTACCAAGCTACCACAATCAATCAAAAGATATCTTGGATTATACCAAACTTAATAATTCTATAATCAAGTATAGCAATAATCCTTACAAAACACACATCTACACATAAATCCTAAAACCAATCTAACATATGAGATTTTACAGCAAATTAATTCAACCTATCAAAGTAACCAAAATGATTTAACGAAAACACAATGATTACAAGAAAGAAATGATGGAAAAGATTAAGAGAACTCCTTAATTGATGCTCCAAGCTCAGGCCTCCTTAATTTTCCTCTGGGCAAGTGATGTTTAGCTGCTCATGGTAGAGAGGGAGACTTCACCAAGCTCCAAATCACAAAGAACACCAATGGAAGTGCAGAAAAATAATGGAAAGATGAAGAAAATGAAGAAGGGAGTGAATATGGATGAGTTCTCAGCCTCCCTCCACTTGATAAATCTCTCAAGCCTACAGAAATCCTAGTATTTAAAGGGAGATGAGTAAGGTTAGATCTTCCAATTGAATTTGGATCAAAAATAAAAAATGATGTAGGTTAGGTAGAGTTCACTGTGACAAACTACACAGAGATAAAGCATCAAAAGAAGGACTTCGCCACGACAAAAATGCAAGTTCGTTGTGGTGAACTACACAGCAAGCACATTTCGGGTCTTTTCTATAATTTTCTAATTTTTCTAGTCCCCGATTGCAATTTCTTCCTACTAGTCTTTGAATTTAGCTTGTAATGCAAGAATTCAAATATTGTAATATCTCCAATTCAATTAGTTTAAGTCAAATTAGTGGAAAAATTATAATTTTTACACTTGGAAAGTACATTTTGCATAAAGTTGCCTTTAATCCCAATATATCACAAAGTATTATCCAAACATGCATTTAAGCTCAATAAACCTCATAAAATGTCATGAAATGACATGGTAAAAATGAGTATGATCAAGGTTCTTTAATTTCTCAGTAAGACGATACAGATATTGATATTGTTCTAAAAGTTTAAAGGCGCTAGATAATTAAGTTTTTAAGGGTTGGGATGGAGTGGTTTTTTTGGATAGATTTACGGGAACTGGCTATTGGTTCTTTAGTGCTTTTCTTACAGCCTTTTTCTTTTTCTTGAGATTGGGCTATGGCTAAAAAAGATGGTTGTTTATTTGGCGTTGGTGAGATTGGAATGGTTCTTTAGTTTTGTCAACTTTGAAGGGGAAAAGGTATTATTATTCTTTTCATTTTTGTCTTCTAAGCCACTAAGATGGGTTATGACATTTCCTATCCATTGACTTAAAAACTTATTGAGTTGGCAAAACTATTGAACTGACTATTCATTTGGGCTTGATTACAAAATTTGCTAGGTTGTAAAGTTATGCTATCAAAGCATGATTTGATTAGAATGGAAGAAAATTATGAACCTTAATTTCCTATACTCAATTATAAGCTTTGAATCTTTGCTTGTTCTGCTTCTGATTTTAATTTTGTTACTTAGAAATGGATGCTATAAAAAGATATAACCTCAAACATATTGTGTAGATCAAAATAAATTAACAAGAAGCTCATATATACTATGGAAAATGAATAATTAATAACAACTCTGTTCATCTTAAATGGTGAAGGAGATAGTACATTTAATCAATTAAACTAGACAAACATATTCCTTATGAAACAATTAGGTTATTTTATATAACCCAATATACAAAAAGATCTAGATATGTATGATTTAGATGGAATAATAGAAAGGACCTATAGAGAAATTAGGAAGATATTAGATGCTAAAACTCATAATAATAAAATAAGAAGATTGAGAGAAAGAGCCAAAACCTAAGAACAAAAGATATATGAAATCAAATTAGACGTAGAAGAAATGAAAGATGAACTAAAAGAAATAAAAAAGTAATACAATGAATTAAACCAACCTTAGGAATAAAAGAAAGTCTAATAAAAGCATAACAAGGACATGACATAAATATGATAAAAGCACTTAGAGAAGTAATATTTGACGAAAAAAATAGGAAAACAAATAAAAAATAAACAAACAAATGAAAACGTAGATGAAACTAGAATATTAACAGAAAAACTTCAATGAGGACAAGAAGTAATAAATAATAATTTATGGACAATATTTAATGAAATAATAAAATTAGGAAAAAAAAAAAAAGAAGAAGAGTAAATAGAACCTAAATCCATGAAGAAGAAATAGAGCAGATGAGTGAAAAGCATCATAAAGTAATGAAAATAGCCTGTCAAATAGGTCTGAGTTACCAGACTTCATGTTAAAACTAATATTTAAAGAAAAGAAGAAAAAGGATTAATAGAAAGAGAGATAAATATGATGCAAATTTTATAAGATTTAGACTAAGACAAAAAAGAACAAAGAATGGGAAAAGAAGAAGAAAATATAGAAGAAATAAGACAACAATTAGGGAATATGACACTAATATCTAGAGACTTAAATGAAATAAATATGCAAAGCAAAGTAACAACAAGGAGTTCAAATAACCAACAAGAGCAGGAATCAATAAATCCTCCAAATATACAATGTCAAGAACATAATATGATAATCTAAGAAGTAGTAGACTAGATAGAGAAAGGTATATAGAGCAAGATGAATTAAGACATAGAGAACCCTTAAGATCTCAAGATTTAACATACCAGTATGAAACAACTTATACCCCAGTAGGAACTAATAATTTTACACCACCTCCATTAGAATAATATAAAACTAGATAAATACCAAATTTAGGAATATGGCTAAATTTAGATTGTAATCTATATAAAGAAAAAAGAGCAGAGGAATGGACAAAAGCCCAATTAATGGCCTTATTAAGTAGAAATATGGAAACAATAGTAGCACCCTTATTAGTGGAGTCTAGCTTTACAGGAGTAGTCCAAGATAGGTAGAAAAGTAATACAGATGACTTTAGCGCAAACGTAAGAACAATAATAGGACATACAAATAGGAAAAAATTTTATGCTATACTATTACGATAGTATGAGCAAGCATTAAGAAATGAGTTTTTAGGAAGAAGTGTATGAGCAAACGAAACTACAAGAATAGAAAGAACAATAACAAAACTACACCAAATAGAAATTTTCACATTATATCCAAAAGATATAAACTCTTATATTTGTGAATATATGAAATATTATTATGAAGCACAACTATCAAACAATGAGCAAAAAAAAGTTTTATATGGATTTATTTTATAGAAAACTACCAAGATTAATTTTAGAAACAATATTAGAATATTATATAAAAGCATTTAACAATAGCAACAGTTAATTCCATTAATTGATACAATAGGAAGAATAGATTATCTAAGAGAATGCTTATCCAACAAATGTAAAAAAGCATGGAGAAACATAAAGTACTAAAAAACAAATAAGTTAGTATTAGAATGCAGTGAAATAGAAAAACCTTATAAATGAGGATGTAGACCAAAAAGGAAAAAAAATATAAAAGAAACATATATATTTAAAACCATATAAAAATATAAATTCAAAAAAATCCAAAATATAAACCTAAGAAGAACTATAGACCAAGAAAATATTTTAAGAAAGGAAGAAAAATAAATTATAAAAGAAACCCTAGGAAATGTCAATGTTATAATTGTGGACAAGTTGGTTGCATATCAACAAAATGCACCAAAACCAAGAAATAAGAAAGCCATGAATATAATGGAATTAGCAGAAGATTATGGATAAGAACTAATAGAGTATAATGAATTCCCAGAAGATGAAATATATCAAATAGTTTTAGAAATCTGTAAAATGACCATAGAAACTTCTAGTAGTTCAGAAGATAATTTAAAAAATAGTGATTATGATTATATAATTGAAGAAAATGAGATTAGTATGATGCAAGGAGAACCTAGTAACCAGATACAAGAACAAGAAGAATATGAACAATATGAAGAATTTAAAAATACTGAATAAGGAATAGTAGAAAGAAGAATGCAATTTAGTCAAAGACAATATGAAAAAATAAGAACTAAAGAATTAGATTTAACATCATAAGATTTAAGACAGCAAGGGATGATAACCAAAATAGGAAAAATGAAAAAATCCAAAGAAAAAGAAAAATATGCTTATGTGGTATTACAAAAAAAAAAAAATAGCCAATAGAAGCAACATAAAGAAAAGGAATCTTATGAATTCCATTAATAAATAAAAAAGTAATAGATCAAGAAATTGAAAAATTACATATAAAAGACGAAATAATGGAGATTTATATCTCAGGAGTACAATTATTGATAAAAGCTTATTTTAGGGCAGGAATAGATACACCTATAAAATTATTAATAACAGAATAATAGATAGCATGACTAATAGTATTCTTGGAGCACTAAATGGAAACCTAATATACCAAAAATTGAAATTCACAATAAATAAAAATTTGCTATATCTAGAGCAGAAATGAATATGAATAAGACCTTAGTAATATATCATAAATTAAGAGGAATAAAAATGCCACCAGAAAGTCAAATAATAAGTATCACAGGAATGGTAGGATTAGTTTTCTCAAATGAACATAAGATATACAAAAGAAATCAAGGAAATATTACAATAGATAAAAATTTTATGCCAGTACTCGAAGAATTAAAACTAGATCCAACAAGAATAACTATACCACAACAATTACAACTAGAATTAGATAATACTAGAGAAATAAATTTAAATGAAAATCCTAGAAGATTAGAGTACAATAATTGTTTATGTAGTAAAAGTATTAAAATTCATACACCTACTGAAGTAAACATTAACATTAATCCAAGAAGAAGTATGCAAGAATACTGACCAAAAACCAATTCTGGACTTTTAAGATCCCAAAGCCAATCACACTATGAGAGAAACAAATTAGCAGAAATACTAGTAACATCAAACTTACCAGAAATACCCAAAAGAATTACATAGATCAATTTAACAGATTAAACTTACAATTAGATCTTAGTAGAAGTCAAAAAAGAAGGAATATAGGTAGAAATAATCGCATTAATAGATCCCAATTATGAACAAAGTTCCATACAATTAGAAATACTAATAACAATATAGAAATTGAAGAAGAAGAAACAATAGCACAAACAACATTAAGATTTAATACAAGAGATAAAATCAAGTTAAAGTTATAAATAGATACAGAAGTAAATAATAACCAAACAGATAATTTAATATTAGCAAATTTTTTAGACAATGTTAAACAATATAGAATTCAAGATCATAGAATTTTGATCAATATAGACTCAAGTTGTAATATTAGAAAAAGTAAGATTGATTTGGATGAAGTTCTATTATATATTATTAAAATTCAATTATTACAAATATCAATTGGGAATATACCATGTAATGGTTGACACAATAGCCAATATGAAATTGGCAAAATATAATATAATTCCATCAGAATTAAGGAAAAAAGATAAACCTATTAGAATGAGTAGTGCAGGAAAAGAAATTCATATGATAGAATTATCTGCTAAAAAAATCCCTATACAAATAAGAGATTACGAGTTAAAAATACCAATACTATATCTATATAATGAATTAACACCAGATATTATACTAGGAATGGACTTTTTAGAACAATATATGCCTTTGCATTTTGCTAATAAAGCTTTAGTTTTAACAACCCCTTGTAATGAAGCTTGGGCAATTAGGATATTTGACCCCTATAATAGAACAAATGCTAAGTTTAGAAAGGAAAAAAAATGAAAATGAAGTACAATTTGTGCCAAACCAAAAACCAATAAGACAAACAAGTACTAAAAGGATGATAGCCCATATGGAGGCAAAAACCATTGAACAAAGACTAATAGGTAATTATGATAAAAACCCTTAATACGTTGGGAAAAATCTAAACTTATAGCCAAAATAGAATTATTAGATTACAGTAAGAAAATAACCTGTAAACCTTATCCATGGACAAAAAATGATAAAAAAAAAATAGAGTTTATAATGCATATAAATGAAATGAAAAAAAAAATGATTTAATAAGAGAAAGTAGATCAAATTAGTGTTCACCAACCATGATAGTAAAAAAACACAGTGAAGAAAAAAGAGGCAAATCAAGAATGGTAATAAACTATAAAAAAAAAAAAACTAAATGAAATAAAAATAAGAAATAGATATCTTATTCCAAAAATAGAATTATTATTTAACCTAATAAAAGGAAAACAAATATTTTGCAAATTTAATTCTAAATCAGGGTTTTTCCAAATAAAATTAAAAGAAAATAGGAAATACTAGGGAGGTGGAACACTTGAAAGCTCAAAGGATGCTTAAGTGCTCGATGGTTAATGATCTTCAAATGAAAATTACAAGGCTTTATAAAGGCCAGGCATCCCCATCCTTTTTACTATTCCAAGATTCCTTCTTATCTTTGTTAGTCTTCATGACAACTTCATGGTTGCTGAGTCTGTCTTTTTATGCATTAGTCTGGTTGGATTCCTTTTGTCTTTTAAGATGATGGCTTGGCTATTCTTTTTCTCTGTTGGCAGTCCTTTTATTATATACATATATATATATATATATACACACACACATATATTTATATAAATATATAAGTGGACTAGTCTTGCATGTGAATCAAGAGTCGTTGTTAAAATTGCATCTTCCATTAACAACTTAGCCAAGATTTAGGATTTAAAATGTCATTCTTGGCTATTTACTTTGAGCTATCTGTGTACAGCAGAACTTTGGTTAAATGGGGTTTTTTTTTTCTTTTTTTGCTTTCTTTTTTTAAAAAAAACATGTCAGGTTTTATTATAAGCTAATTCATGTGGGCATAATGGAACTCCTGGAGTTAGTGGGCATAAATGAAATGATATGAAATATGTAAAAATGCAAAATAAAAATCATATGAAAATAAAGAGAAAATAATGAAGTTTGTTTATAAGATTCCTCCTTCCACTTGATAAGAGTTACTATACAAAAGCAAAAAAAAAGAAAAAAAGAAAGAAAGAGAGAAAAGTACCTAAAGTAGGTTTTCCTATCATTTCATTTCACTTTTAGAAGTAAAATAAAAATCCTAATTTCAAAGATCCAAAAAATCCCATCCTATCCTAGTTTCATTTAAACCCTTGGAGTTAAAAATTTGAAAAACAAAACAAGAACCCAAAAAAATAAAAGATAATTTCTTCTACATTTCAAATCACTATGTAAGGTCATTAATCTCCTCAGGTATTTGAAAATTAACTATTAAAGATTGTGTGAGATCCTTAATCTCCTCAGGTCTTGAAAGTTAATATTTGTTTTTTTTTTTTCAGTAAGAAAGTTAGGACAATTCCAAAATAAAAATGGTTTTTGTTGCCTGTTATTTATAAAGTTGAAAAATCCTAAAAATACCTTTTTTTCATTATAATTCCACTTTCATAATTAAAATAAAAATCCAAAAAAATTTAAAATGAGAAAATGAGAGGAGTAAGGAAGTTATATTAAATTGATTTCATAAATTAAAACATACAAAATGAATTTCAATCCCACATTGTTTATGAAAATTTGTTTAGTTTCAACTTTCCTATTCTTTTTGCAAAATATAAAACCACCAGCCAACTGCCATATATTCTAGTCGAACTATGTGGACTTTGATTCTTATCGCAAGGTATGTAAGCCCTAGGCTTTGATCCTAGGTCAAGTTCGCCTTTGTAAATATTTCATTTTCTAAATTTTTTATTATTCTCTTTTCTTTGTTTGGCATGTTATTGATAAGAGTAATCAAAATTTAAATTAAGGCCATTTGTGTTTTACTTAATCAACTTTGGGTAATCATTCTTAAGAACAAATTTTGTGGGGTGCCTAACACCTTCTCTTAGCACAACTAACTCCCAGACTTGATTTTTGGTTCATAAACCACCTTATCAATTTAATTGGTTTTCCAAGGTTTTCCTTTAGATATTTTGGTGGAGACTTCTAAATTTTTATTTTCATTTTTTTAAGCAAAAATTAATAGTATTCTTTTTTTTTTCATGCTGGGTGGTCATATTTCGAGTGTGACAGTTTGACATTTCTACTGGGGCTTTTTTAGAGTCAAACCTGTTCAAGTTGATAGCGGAAAATAATATGATTATTTTGATTACTCTTTCACGTATTGTCTACCTTTCATGCATAAGTTAAATGACATGTTTTGATTCACATGCCTTACTTGACACTTGTGCATAGGTTTGTTTAAAAACACTTGTAGATATTTAGGATAGACAATATATAGATGCTCTATTTGTGTGTTTATTGTATATTTATTTCCATTTTAATAATGTTTAACTATATGAACAACATGTGCTAGGCTAGATAACATGCAGATTAAAACCTTAGGATAGCTTACTCATATGTATTAAATTACTCTTTTCTTTATCTTATCTACTTAGTAGATGATAGGAAGAATTTAGGCAAGAGGCATGATTGCTCTCCTCACACACTTAATAAATACACATCACCTTACACACATTCCTTCTGGTGGCCCTATACATGGGTTTGTGTGCACCTTATGTTAGTTGAAGTTTCTATTGATTTCCATGTGTAGCTTTATGCCCTTAAGGTACCATGAAGACTGCACTCAGATTGTGCCTTATTATATGAGCCTAACTTATGTAGGATTTTCTTCCCTTTTATGGTTAAGTTTGTATAACAAGATCTCCATCCTTGTGGTGGAGGCAATCTGAGAACCTTTTATCCCATTAGAAAGATATATCCACCCTCTTAACCTGCATGATAATAGTCAAAACTTAGTAATACTACCTGTATAGTTAGCATCTGGCGTCCTTAGGTTTAGCATCCTTAACTTAAGGTTCCTTTGAGTTAAGGCATAGGAAAGCGTCCCTTTCTTCTTTCCTTGACATGTAACATGCATACTACTATGTCATGATTGAACTTATAAGTGCACAATTTAGTGTTACTCCACCCTGGAGTAGTTGATGTGATTTCATTGCATTATAGGACACATATTAATACAATGAAAGTATGCATTAGCAAAACCATCCATAACCTATAAAGGGTTTCTAAACCCTGTGACCTCATAATCATGCATTATATACGCATTCTCATACATGAAAATTCTTTGAAAAAGGAAACTTTTAGAACGCATCATTGCTTTGCAAATAAAAATGTTGTCATCAAATGACTGTGCAGTGCATTCTTAGGTCAGAAAAAAAAAAAAAAAAGAGCTTTTACTATTAATTAGGTGAAGGACCATTTCCTCTCTTAGGTTAATGGACAATTCCACTTCCCTGTGCGATCGTTTATCTCTAGAGGAAGTTGAATTGTTTTTGAACTCATACATTAGCCTAATAATGTAATTATCATAGTCGTCAGTCCACTATTAATAATGTTTCCTTCAATTTTACAATTAAATATAGTGGTTAGCACTAAATTGTTTATGGAAACATTACTACCCTTATGCCATGTTTCATGGATTTATGAGTCCTAAAAAGGGAATATAATGGCTTAGGGTTAAGTATTAGCGATTTATCAACACATTAACAAATGTTGAGGAACAAATGATAAGAAAGATTTTTGTGGTATTATTATCGTGAACTTTAACCCTTCCAGTTCCTTTAGCAGTGATTTGTCAAAAGGTGGTTATTAGGCATACCTGATTGAAATGGCACAAATGGACATATTGCAAAATCCAAACTTAATAGGGGTGGTACTAATAGGGAAGAAGATTATAATTAAAGCATAAATGGAATCCATGGAAAGTTTGATTCAGTTGAGTAAGAAACTCAAAGTAAGTCGACTAAGAGATTTCCAAAGAGAATGTGGAGATATAATAGGTTTATTGTCTATTCCAGTCTAATTTAAGCATTCTCCTTTCTAGCTTAATACTGGGATGATTCGCTAAGGTGTTTTACATTTCTGACCTTCCAAATTACCTAACTTTAGAGGAATATGGAAGACTTTTGAAAATGCCAATAGCCAAGAATGTTACATTGTATATGTACCTTGGATGTCAACTGTCAAGCATACCGTGGCCTAGATTATAGGAGAAGGTTAATAAGGTACCGTTCATCAAGAAAGGGTTGATTGATTTTCCATCAAAAGAAGGGAGGTAAATTAAAGTGCTGCTTACAATTATTGACTGTGTAGGCGGTTAATGATATATATGGCAAAAGATACCAAGTTGGTGTAAGGTTTGAAACTGCCCACCACCCTATTAAGGATTACCCCAATCATGAAGGGTTCATATCACAAATTCTAGATGACGAGACGAGATTAAAGAAGATGGGTCGAGAAGGCTGGGAACAACATTTTAATAAGTTAAAGGACAACTCAATTCTATGGGAATTGGCATGGTGGCAGAGTGAAGACATACTCTACTGTTGTGGAGAGTTTCAAAATATACCTCTTATAAGTCCCCCAGGTTGCATCAATTACAACTCCTCTATTACTCACTACCAATTCATATATGAACAAGATGTCCCTTCAAAGAAAGTCATTCAAAAGATCCAATATGATGGTCCTAAGGTTAAGGAATGGAAGTTACGTGTGAAAGAAGAGTGGGCTAGAATTAAGTACTAAGGAAGGCCTTAATTAGGTAAGCGAGTTATTATGGCAACGAAGGAATACGAGGCATGGCTCAAGGAACGATGTAAAAGAGCTAATCCTTCATTTGGACCTTATAAGCCTTTGTTAAGTAATATTCTAAGAGAAGTGGAAGAGTACTTGGCCAAATCCATTAAGGATAAGAAATCAAAGGTGAGAGACTTGAAAGAGAAAAAGGAAAAATGTTATGAAGAATTAGCATGACTACAGAGAGAATATGTTAGTATGCAAGAAAAGTTCATCAGAGCCTAGAAATAAAGAAAGAGAGAAATGAATGCAAAAGTTCATGAGTCAAAGGCAGAAAACATAAGGTTGAAGAGGCCCAAAGGTGTGAACAATGTAACAAAGCCAAGATGATAAGGGTCGTCAGTGAGAAGGAATCTTTTGAAAGAAAAGCTAAACATTATACCTCCTATAACAAACTTCAACTAGAAATCAAAATGCTCACCCAACAACTTGAAAGCAAAAAGAGCGAGTTGGAAATGGTCAGGAGTGATAATGCTATAATCATCCAAAACCTAGTGGAATAACTTTATCAACAAACTGAGATAACAAAGACCTGGGAAGCTCACTACGCAGAACAATTTGCAGAGCTAGAACAGTGGATGGACTATTTTATGGGATTAGTTCACCTGGCCAACAATATAATATCAGAATTTGCTTATGCATTTAGCAAGGCAAAGGGCATGACCAATATGTTAAAGACACCTCCAATTGTATCGGAATTGTTTGCATTATGTACTCATATTTTTGATTATTTGAAGGGCTTGATGAATATTTAGCGTATTAATAAACTATGTAACAATTGAAAGATTTAGTTCATCTATAGAAGATCGAATGAAATTTTTACATGCTTGTATTCCTCCTCAGTCTTCATAATGCCAATCACGTGGGGATATTAATTCCCTTTTATATTTGGTTTTTCAACTATAATCTTCTATGTGAATTTTATAATCCCCTCAAAAGTTAAATGGTCCAATTATGCCAATGATCATTATGTGAAACTAACCTTCTTGATAAGTCAATAGACTAATCAACGTTAATTTAAATTACTTATTTCATTCAAACTTTCTTTTTGTGAAATTAGAAAAGGAAATAAAATTGCACCTCCAAAAAAGAAATCATCTAATCTGACTAAGCAAACCACCAAAGTTTATAATACTAGAGCAAGGAGCAAGCTAATGGAAGAGCATCTATCCAACAAAATTCCCAAGGGCAAAAGTGATATAACAATGATGGATACCCGTATAATAGCCATAGAGAACTGGATTTCTAAAATAATGAAGCTAATGAAAGCAGCCTTTGTTGGAAAGGGCCACACTGATGTTCAGATAAGAACTAGCTAATCATTACCTGTGATGGAAGCAAGGGTGGGCCAACTTATAGGTATCCCAATCGGTGTAATGTCTATACCAATCATGAATGAATCATGCTTAATGCATGGGGTAAATGAGGTCCAACCTCAAGGCATGGTACCAAACCTTCATGTTCAAATGGCTAACAAGCATGGATATGGTGAATGGTGTCCTGGAACAGCGAGCGTACAAGATTCCCTAAGCAATGACCTAACTTATACTTTTCATATTCTTGTAGCAAAGGACAAATAGGGAAGTAAAGCCAATAAGGAAGCGTGGAAGGAGGAACTATTTATGGTAAAGGATCAACTATGTGCATTACAGAGACTTGCGACCTGGGGATCCCTTAATTTGGAGGAACATTGTTTAACTCCAGAAATTTCTGTACCCAAAAAATTCAAGGTACTGGATTTTGACAAATTCGATGGGAGCGGTAATCCGGTTTATCACTTAAAGTCTTACTGCATAAAGATGTCAATTTTGTTTAGGGATGAGAAATTTCTCATTAATTTTTTTTCTCAAAATCTTGTCTAGATTAACTTTGCAGTGGTATCTGCATTTGGATAGGTCCAAGATTAACAAATGAATAGACCTTGCTGAGATTTTTACAAGACAATATAAGTTCAACCTCCCAAATGCTCCAACTAGAGAGCAAGTGAAAAGTATGAGAAAAAAGTTAGCAAAGCCATTCAAAGAGTGTGCACAAAGATGGAGAATAGTTATGTCATAAATTCAACCTCCAATGGAACATTCAAAATTTTACTTGTATTTTGTTCACTCTCTATTGGATCCATTCTATGGTATGATAATGGGAACATATGTTAATGATTTTGCTGATTTGTTTGAGATTGGGGAAAGAATATATACCAATATCCATGATAGAAGACTCCCAATTACTCAGAGTGATGGTAATCTCAAACGAGTCCTCAATTAGAAGAAGAAAGAAGGGGAGGTGAATTACGTTTAATCTTTACAACTGTTGTCATCATATCAAGAGTTTTCTTATAAGTTAAAAGGTGGAAACCAAAGTTAAACTAAGTCTAGGTCTTCTCTTAACCAATAAGGTGGAGGACAAAGGTCCACTCATCCAAAAGATAATCACCCTTGGCCTAATTTTTCTCCAACAAATGCTAAATTATACTAAAAGCTTTATGAGGCACAGCTCATAGGCCTGCGATATTGTAAACCTCTTCAGCTCCCATATCTTGTTTGGTACAATCCAAATCTTGCCTATGAGTATCATATGGGCGTACTTGGACACTCAATTGAGGATTGCACTACATGTAAAAGAAATGTGCTTGATCTAATAGATACCGATCTTGTCTATCTCAAAGCAAGAGAAAATTCCACTATCACTACTAACCCACTTCTGAATCATAAGAAACAAGTGGGGCTATGGAAGAAGATATCAACTTCTCTAAGAACTTATTTAGTATAGGAATTCCTATGGAGGTATTATACACCCATCTTAAAAATGTTGGATAGTTACCAAAGCTTCCAAAGAATACCTTAATTGAGGAATTAAAGGGTAACGAGTCTAAATTTTGCAAGTATAGTCAAGAAGTGATTAGGCATGATATCAAAAAATGCCTACAATTTAAGCATGAGAACAAGAGGATGATGACGTTTGAAGTCATACTGGTAAGAAAGAAAAAAGAAGTGTGTATGATCGAAAGTAGAAAGGTAGAATTAGTCATAAATGAACAAATTCGGGATAAACCAGTAGAAAAGGTATCCTTGACCATCAACAAAACTCCACAAACCTCAGCACCACCTTTTGTACCTACTTAGAGATAGCTTGTGCTAATCATAAACATGCCAACTTCTTTTTTGTATAAAAGCAATTGAGCTATCCCTTGGAGATACGGTGAATCGATAAAAACAACCTATAAGCTTAGATATAGTCATTAAAACTGAGATGATGTCTATTTCAAATGTGGTTGAGGTGGGAGGAATCACCCGAAGTGGAATAGTGTATTCACATGTCAACAGTAAAGAAGTTGAAAAAAGGAAGAAGGTTTGTGAGAAAGGTTCTAAAATTGATGGCATAAAAGCCATGGATAGGGAATTGTTACAAATTATGAAGCAAAGTGAATATAATGTTATAGAATAATTAAAGAAGACCCCTGCCAGAATCTTGATCTTGTCATTGATTCTAAGTTCTAAAGTACATCAAAAGGCCTTACAAAAGGTTCTAAATAAAGCATATGTGCAACTTGATATAACACCTGAAAGAGTGGCGATTGTAATGAACATTGTCAAGTCTTCTTCTGTCATTGTATTTTCTAAAAATGAAATTGTAGGATCTTTTATGCGTTAGATGAAAGCCTTACATATCACGCTGAAACATCACGAGTTTATAATGGCAAGAGTTTTCATTAATGCTAGGTTGGCTCTTAACATACTACCTCTCATTACACTAGAGCAGCTTTTGATAGATGCATCAAGTATTAAAAGTAGTGATATGGTAGTTAGAGCTTTTGATGGCTCTATGAGAGAGGTACTAGGCACCATCAACCTTCCCCTAGAAATTGGCCCCAATCTATTCAATGTTAACTTTCAAGTTATGGGTGTAGATCCAGCTTATACTGTTCTATTAGGGAGACCATGAATTGATTCAGTTGGGACTGTGCCATCTACTCTTTATCAAAGGGTCAAGTTCATTGACAATGGGAGGATTATTATCATTATAAGAGAGGAAGAAATAATGATAAGCAAGCCTAATTCAATCCCTTATATTGAAGCAGTTGATCAGGTTAAGGAAACATCATTTCAAAGTCTCAAGATTGAGAACTTACCAAGCCAAGGTAAGAATGTGAATACGATCATGGTTAAGATCATGAGGAGGAATGGGTATGAATTTGGAAAGGGACTAAGATCTCAACTGCAAGGCATTAAATCCCCTATTGACTTATTGAAGAATCCAAATCGCCAAGGGCTAGGATATGAGCTCTCACTAGAGGAACAAATAAAAGAAAAGGTGAGCTTGAAGGATGGAAGAGAGACAAAGAAGCAAGAATTCCTACATATTCAAGAAACATTTTTTACTCCTGCAAAAGTGATTAATCAACAAAGCATCCACATGGTTACTAATGAAAAGGTGCAAGGCATTGAGGCGTGGATCTTAATTGATAAATTTAGAGAAACTTTAGACAATTGAGAGATTGAAAGGATTTTAGATGTTATCCCTTTAAAGTAACTATATTGTTTATGTTGTTTGTTTTCTTTGGTCTAACCTAAGATGATTAAATAGTTTATCCTTTGAATGAAAAGGGCAATGTTTCATCTAAACTCCAGTACTTTATGTGAATGAAATTTCTATTTGTCACTTTAAGATTGTTTATTCTTTTATTCATTATCTATTTTTTGTCACCTCCTAAAAATTGAATTCCTTGGAATTCCTATCCAATGAAGTGTTTCCTAAGGTTCCATTGAATGAACCACTTGTTACCACTACTATACATGACTATAAATCCAATAATGAAGAGCTAACGTAAGCCTTTTCTAAAATGCTCATATCAACTAAAAATGGGATATGTCTATATGAAAAGAATTAAAATAATAAACATGGGAAATGAAGAAAGTAAGAGATTAAAATAGTAGATAATCAGAGAAGGATCAAATAATTGAACTATTTAACGAATACATCGATGTCTTTGCATGGTCTTATCAAGATATGCCTGAACTCAATCCCAAAATAGCTTCTCACTGGATTCTGTTGTACCCAAGCATGGAGCCTAAGAAGCAGAAATTTACAACAATGAATGTTGATATGTCTTTGAAGATTAAAGAAGAGGTAATAAAGCAGGTAAATGTTGGCTTTCTCCAAGTGGCCAAATATCCCCAATAGGTAGCGAACATTGTCTCTATTCCCAAGGAAGATGACAAGTTCGAATGTGTGATGATTATAGAGATTTGAACAAAGCAGGCCCAAAGGATGATTTCCCTTTGCCTCACATTGATGTATTAGTTAACAATATAGCATGAAATCATCAGCACTCTTTCATGGATAGCTATTCATTACCCAATGGAAAACTTATTATTACCGAGTGACACCGTTTAGGTTGAAAAATGCTAGAGCAACTTATCAAAGGGTCATGGTAACTCTCTTCCATTACATGATGCATAAGGAAATTGAAGTTAATGTCAACGATATGGTATCTAAATCATTTGAAAGAGATATCCATGTGGTAGTTCTTAGAAAATTGTTTGAAAGACTACGCGAATTTAAACTCAGGTTAAATCCTAATAAGTACGTATTTAGAGCCACATCTAGGAAGTTATTGGGTTTCATTGTAAGTTGAAAGGGAATAGAGATAGATCCAGACAAGATTAGAGTGATTCGAGAGATGTCGCCACCTTGAACAGAGAAAGAAGTTTGTAGTTTCTTAGGCCAATGAAACTATATAGCAAGATTCATCATTAACTTGATGGGCACATGTGAACCGATCTTCAAAATGTTGAGGAAATCAAAATATAAGTAGATAGTATGATGATTGCCAAATGGCTTTTGATAAGATAAAGGAATACTTGCTGAACCCACTGATTTTGATTCCCCTAGCACTAGGAAGGCCTTTAATTTTGTATATAACAATTTTGCCCGGTTCAATGGGAGTTGTATTGGGCCAGCATGATGATTCAAGGAAAAAACAACAAGATATCTATTATTTCAGTAAAAAGTTTATTGATTGTGAAAGGCATTACTCAATGGTAGAAATGACATGTTATGGGTTAACATAAACGGCTAGAAGATGAAGGCAATATATGTTGTACTACACTACTTGGTTAATTTCCATAATGAATCCAATTAAATATATCTTTGAAAACCTACATGTTGCTAGAAGAGTTTCAAAGTGGCAAATAGTTCTGTCTAAATACGATGTGAAGTACATGACTCAAAAGTCAATCAAAAGAAGTGTCATAACATATTAACGGGCAGAGAATCCTCTGGAGGAATGTCAACCATTAGACTTTCATTTCCTTGATGAAAATATCAACATTATAAAAGAAAATAAGAATGGTGAAGAAGATGAAGAAAATAAGTGGACAATGTATTTTGATGGTGCAGTGAACGCACACGGGAATGGTGTGGGGTCAATAATAGTGTCATTAAAAAGAAAACAATTTTTCGTGGTCATCAAATTGGAATTTGATTGCACAAATAATATAGCTGAATATGAAGCTTGTGTCAATGGTCTTCAAGCTACTATCACTTTAGGTGTAAGGAACCTTAAAGTCTTTGGTAATTATGCTCTCACAATTTACCAAGTAAGGGGAGAATGGCAAACAAAGGATTCATAGTTAGTACCGTATCAAGAATTCTTAACGTAGTTAATCAAACATTGAGGAGATCAATTTCCACCACATGAGTCAGGATAAAAATTAGTTGACAGATGCTCTTACCACATTGGTAGCAATGATTCATCTTGAGTGTGGAGTCCAAGTTCAGCCAATCCAAATTTAGACACAGGGAGCTCCAACACATTGCTTGAACATAAATAAAGAGTTTGACAGATATCCATGGTTCCATGACATAAAAATGCACTTTAAAGATAGAACATATCTAGTTGAGGCCATCGAGAATGGTAAGAAGACTATTAGGCACTTAGCCATGAATTTCTTTGTAAGTAATGATGTCATGTATAAAAGGAGTTATGATAGCATGTTGTTATAATGTGTTGATTCAAGAGAAGCAGGAAGGATCATGGTATGAGGGAATATGCAATACACTTGCAAATGGTCACACGATGGCTAAACAAATTCAAAGGTGCTGATATTTTTGCATAACAATGGAAAAAGATTGCATTGAATACATGAGAATGTGTCATAATGCCAAATTTATTCAGACAATATCAATGTTACCCCAGTCCTACTCTATAATTTAATGTCTCCTTGGCAATTTTCAATGTGATGACTTGATGTAATTGGCTTAATCAACCCTAAAGCGTCAAATGGGCACCACTTCAATACTTGTAGTGATTAATTATTTCATGAAATGGGTTGAAGCTAACTCGTTAGCTAGTGTCACTTTGAAGGCCTTTTTCAGATTTCTAAAAACAAATATTATTTACCAGTATAAGCTACTTCAGAGAATTATTACAAACAATGCACCAAACTTGAATGGTGCGGAAGTTAGAAGGCTATGTGAGTAATTCAAAATCATGCATCACAACTCGATGCCATACCAGCCATAAATGAATAGGGAAGTTAAAGCAACAAATAAAAATATTAAGAAGATAATTGTAAAAATGACTGTCATATATAAAGATTGGTATGAGATGCTCTCGTACGCTTTGCATGGATATCGCGCCATCATGCGTACCTCAACTAAGGCAACCCTGTACTCTCTAGTCTATGGGATGGAGGTTGTTACCCCCGTTAAAGTAGAAGTACCCTTTTTTAGGATAATGATTAAAGTAGATCTAGAAGAGAATGATTAGATAAAAACTTGTTAAAAGCAGTTAAATAAGATTAAACAGAAACGACTAACAGCCATGTGTCATTGGCAATTATATCAAAAAAGGATGGCTAGAGCTTTCAATAAAAGGCTTTGCCCAAAAGAGTTCAAAGTCGACGGCCTAGTCCTAAAAAAAGATCTTACTGAATCAAGAATATGAACGAGGCAAATGGGCTTCGACGTACGAAGGACCAGATGACATCAAACATGCTTTCTCAAGAGGTGCTTTAATATTGATAGGCAAGGAAGGTCATGAATTACTAAAGCCCATTCATGCAGACACTATCAAGAAATAATATGCCTAAAAAGGGAAAAAAGAAAATAAAGAAAAGAAAGGAAAATAGGCTTGTTAGGTTGAAAACCTAAAAGGACAACCTAAGCAAAAATTAGAGCCAAAAACAAAAAGAATAAAAGCATACTAGGTCACAAAGAAGGAGCCATGGGTAGAATTTTGTATATGATCCTGAATAAAAATTGTGATTAGACTTGAACATGTAATTCTTCTCATCATTGGGAAGTAAGAAGGCAATAAAATACGCAAGAATGGGTAAGGGATGCTTCAATTCAGATTTACAAAATTCATATCTTTGGCAATAAGGCAAATCACTTGATGGGACTATATAGGACCAAAGCAAAGGACTTTTCATGAAAGGACTGTTCATATTTTGGTTCTTTTAAATATTTCCATGTCACTTGTCATTCTTGTATCCATAAAAGTATTGTACCTTCATTCTTATCCCATAGGAATTATTCATTCAGTAATTTCTCTTCCATTTTGGTGGGCTTTATGCTCATATTCGCATATTAATTATCGTACTGATGCTTTACATGAAACAAATGATGACGAAGGATCAATGACTTATAAGCTTGGCATATAAGAAATTGCCCAAAGGCAAATACAGGTATTATTTTACATAAATTCCAACGAGAGGATGATAAAGTCAACGATCAAATCATGAGCACAACATTAGCCCGTTTGGATTATCGAATTGGTCAAGCAAATCAACTAAGAACGACGAGCTCCTAGAATCTGATTAGATAGGATACCTCAGATGGGGAAACACATTTCCTAAGAAAAATCACATTTTGGAAAAATAAAAGAAATATCCTGAAGAAATGGTTTTGTGAACTTATAAAAAAAACATATATATATATATATATGTATATATATATATATATATATATATATATATGTATATGTATATATATATATATATATATATTTGTTTGTAATATGCCTTTTTCTTTAAAGGCTTAGAGCTAATAAAGAATAAATCCTCCACGTGAAAACATAAAAAAATGAAAAATGAAATACTTATATTCTCACATGTTTAGGTGTTTTGTAAGGATCATGTGTCTCACATACATTCAAGCACAACATAAAGCAAATCTTGCATTTTATCAAATTTTGAAATCTTGCATCAAGCATTTCACATGCATGTTGCATCCTACCTGTACACAGTTAACATCATCAAGCGCATACTATCAGGGGATTAAAATGCCCACATCACAACCTTTGAAAACCCTATAACAACAGGCACCCTAAGGCCTAGTACCGGCTAGCATCTCAAAGCCCTATAACGGTAGGCATCCCAAAGCCTAGTAAAGACTGGCATCACAAAATCCTGTAAGACAAGCACCTTCCAAAGCCCTATAATGGCAAACACCCTAAAGCCCAGTACCAGTTAGCATCTCAAAGCCCTGAAATAGCAGGCATCCCAAAGCCCAGTAATGGCTAGCATCTCAAAGCCCTATGAAGATTAGCATCGCTAAGCCCTGTAAAGACAACACCTTCCAAAGCCCTATAATGGCAAGCACCCTAAAGCCTAATAACGGCTAGCATCTTAAAGCCTTATAATGGCTAGCATCCCAAAGACTAAAAAAGATTAGCATCGCAAAGCCCTGTAATGACAAGCACCCTAAAGCCCAGTAATGGTTGGTATCTCAAAGCCCTATACCAACTGGCATCCAAAAGCTCAATAAAGACTAGCATCGCAAAGCCCTATAAAAACTGGCATCTTTCAAAGCCCTATAATGGCAGACACCCTAAAACCCAGTATTAGCTAGCATCTTAAAGCCCTGTAACGACAAGCATCCCAAAGACCAATAGAGACTAGCATCATAAAGCCCTATAAAGACAAGCACCTTTTAAACCCATGTAATGGTAGGCACCCTAAAGCTTAGTACCATTGTTCCCGTTAAACCCCTTACTTGTGTTGGGCTGTAAGTTTTCCTTTCACAGGATGAATTGTGCATTCACATCTTTACTTGTTCTTAAGTAAAACCATCTCATCACCTTGTTTTCATTCCTTACCTAAGAGACAAGTAAAGAAGGGCAATTGTGAACACCTATAAATATAAATATATATATATATATATATATAATATTAATAAATAAATAATAAAAAGTAATTGATTAATTAAATAAATATAAAATGGGCAAATCACAAAAAAAATCAAAAAATTAAATTAATCAAAATAAAGGAAAAAATAAAAATAAAAATAAGAGAATCAAATCAATTAAAAATAAGAAAAATGAAATAAATATAAAAATAAAGAAAAATAAAAAATAAGAAAAAAATCAAAATCAAAATGAAGAAAAATCAAAATAAGGAGAACAAGATAAAGGGCATTAAAATCCCTCTCATTTGGTATGGAGCAATGATGGAAGGCCACCAATCCACTTAAAGGTATAACCCATGTCTTACAAAACTATACTAGCAACGTGAATGATAAAAGGATATGTATTCATTAGAAAGCAAAGAAGGTTGTTAAAGACCCATACACACCCATCTAGAAGTAGTAGGATGGAGAGTAGAAAGATCATGGGCAAAAGAGAAAAGGACCTTGGCATCACCATTTTCCCCACTATAAAAGGTGAGGACAGAACAAGAGAGGGAGAACCTTGATGATAGTAGTGCACTCTTATCTTTACCATGAAAATCATATAATGGAAAGAGAAAGAAAGAGTTAGAGAAGGGAGAGGAAAAGAAATTGAGAAGGTAAAAATGAGAACTGTGATAGCCCGAAGCAAAAAGAGAGAGGCCAGGGAAGAAAGAAACTGAGAGAAAGAGTGAGTTGAAGAAAAGGGACAGCAAAAAAGAAATAGAATTGAAACTAATGGAGAACCAAAAGCTGAGAAGGTCATGTGAAGAAAATTGAATGAGAGAGCAGACGAAGTGAAGAGGAAGAGCTCACGTGAAGGAGAAAACAAACGAAACGCAAAGAACTAACAAGTTCCCACATTAAGAAATCGAGAAAAAGGTGAAAGTTCAGGTAGTTGCGTTCACATGTAGGCTAAAGAGAGTGAAAGAGAGCTTGAATGAGGGAGCATGTCGAGAGAGAGAGAGAGAGAGAGAGAGAGAGAGAGAGAGAGAGAAAGAGTTGGAAAATAGATGAGCTGAAAAGAGAAGGGATAAAAAAAACACTAGTGGGTGACGGAACAAACGAGAAGAAAGGAAATAGTGTAGAAACATGAGAAGAACTTAGACATAAAAACTGAGAAAATAAAAGAGGAAGAGAAAGAGATAATCATCAAGAAGAAGACGTAAAAGATCTTTGACCAACGATTGGGAGAGGAGTTACATAGAACCATTTTCTCGAAAAGGAGCTAAAAAGGTATAAAGGTATGTTGCTATGCCTAAATTTGGTATGTATAAATGTTCCTCCGATTTTATCTTATTTGGTTTCAGTTTGATATTTACTGCTACTAACATGAAGTTCTTTATTGAAGATGTTGCAATTGGTTTAGATGTTTCATTAATGATTGTTACTTCCATGTATGCGCATATATATATATATATATATATATATATAATGGTTCTCTATGCCTTGATTCGTCTTATTCTATTTATCTTTCTTTTGGGTCTACTACTTCCTATAGTATTTATATTATATGTTGGGCTTTATATATTTCTTGTTGTTATGCCACTTTGCATATATATATATATATCGTTTAATTCCATATATCCTAGTGTCATATTTATTAATTGTTTTCTTATTTCTTTTAAATTTTTTTCTTCTTTTCCCATTCTTTGTTCTATTTCATCTTGGTCTAATGCTTCTAATATGTGGATCATATTTATTTCTATTACTGTTAAACTCTTTTCTTCCTTTTATTTTGGTATTAGTTTAAACAAGAAGTTTGGTAAATTTGACCCCAGTTGACATGTTATTTCCATTACTTCGTAATCTTTTTTAGTTACTTCTTCTAGTAATTCTTCTTCTTCCTATGTTTAAGTTTTTTCTTCTTTTTTACCTAATTTTATTATTTCATCGAATATTTTCCATAAATTATTATTTATTATCTCTTGTCCTTTTTGGAGTTTTTCTTTTATTATTCTTGTTTCATGTATATTTTCATTTATTTGCTTTTCTTTTATTTGTTCTTCTATTTTTTCATCAAACAATACTTCTCTGAGTGCTTTCATCATATTTATTTCATATCCTTGTTTTATTTCTACTAAGTTTTTTTTATTCCTAAAGCGTGTTTTATTAGATTTACATGTTTCTTAATTTCTTTTAATTCTTCTTTTATATCTATTAATTCTAATTTTAATTCATATATTTTTTGTTCTAGTGCTTTTGTAGTTCTTTCAATTTTCTAATCCTAGTGCTTTGGTTTTCTTCATCTAATATTTTTCTAATTTCTCTATGGGTTCTCTCTTTACAGTTCTATTTACTTACTATTTATTAGATATTTTCATAATGGATTCTATAAAACTAATAGAACCTAGAATATATTGTGTTAAGACTTTCATGTATCGTAAAGAGGAAATTAAGGTTCATAATTTTCTTCCATTCTAATCAAACCATGCTTTGATACCATAACTTGACAACCAAGAAAATTCTGTACATGACATTGTTATACCAAGAAAACAAATCTTGTAAATATCACTTTGGAACAGTAGCCCTGCAGTTCTGGGTTTCCAACCTATATAAAGATAATTATTAATTATTAAAATATTAAAGCAAATTCTGGAATAATCTTTAACCGAAATTAAACTAGGTGACAGAAGGAACTCTTCCCTCTTTCATGCAGAGGTCTTTTAAAATGCTTCTGTAGCATGACCTTCCCCCTTTAGTTTAGTTCAGTACAACCTTTTTTTGTTTCCTACTAGAGGTGTACTTATTCCAAAACTTATTTTGATATTAAAATAATTAATAACATGCCAATAATCAACTCATAGGATCACTACATTTTGACTAGAAATTTCATAAAATAATCCCCTTAATTGCCTATAAAGAAATTAGAATTCTATGCCTTACTCTCCTGCTATTCTTGAAATATTACTGAAGGTCATGAAGATATTTGCCAAGAACTTAAATAATGGACTCATATGGATATGAACATAGATTTTATTGATGGGAATATTTGGAATACAAGGGAAATTAAAAAGAGGACTTAGAGCGCTATGAAGGCAAAACACAAGAAAGCTTTAAAGACTAATGGGAATTACATGGCTTTATATAGGCCAGACATTCCTAATCTTTACAATTCTAAGATTCCTTCTTATCTTCTACGAGCTTTGTGGTTGCTATATTATTGTCCTTCTGGCAGACAATTGTCTTCATAATTATCCTTTGATCTTGTCGTCTTCTTGTCCTTTACTATGTCGGCAGTCCTTGATCTTACTATTCTTTTATCCTGTCAACAGTTCTTTTCCTTGAATGGTTTTACTTTGCCTTTTTGCTTTTTCCTTTCTAGTTTTTACTTATTAGTTGTTGTTTGTTGTCATTGTACATTTTTTTCGTTTCTCTCTTTTTTTCTCACTCTCCTAAGATCTCTAGAGAGGACCAAGGTTCTTCATAATCTTTTTTGGATTTTCTCGTTCTTTAAAATATGTACATTCATGATTACTGTATTTTGCTAGTTGTTAACATATCCTACTTTTTGTCCTTACAGTATTTTCCATGCTATTTGTCTTTATTCATTCGTACCAAGTAGCAAATTGCTTATTGTGATGACTATTTTTTCTAATTGAATATATACAAGTAGTTGGGCATGTGAAATAAGTCCATTGGGCTTCATCACAGGTTATTGTTCTGTTCATCTCTGAGAAAATAATGTTGGTTTCTTGGGCTCATATTCTTAAGTAAAAATTAAGATCATTCTTTTTTTTTCATGCTAAGCAGTCATGTTTCAAGTGTGACAATACATGATATTGGTGTTAAAAAAATTTACAAAAAATTAAGGTAGATTATATTTTAAAAAATATATATATTAGCAGCGGTTTAAGCTACTGCAAAAAGAATTTATAAACATTAACGACAATTATATAAACCATTGCAAAAACGAGACATTACAATGGCTTTTTTACTATTGCAATCATGCTTTATTGTGATGGTCAAACAAACTATTGTAAAACCATAATATTACATCATTTTTTTTAAATCGTCGCAGCAATGTGTTTTTACTATGATTTTAACGAGAATTATTTGGCCACCGAGAGAACATGTCATTGTGACAACTTATATAAGGGTTTGTAAAAAACATTATTATTTTATTTGTGACAGTGGTTTCTTTGACATTTTCATCAATTACTATAATACCACTTTGTAACAATCAAAATCTTTACAAAAACTATTTAAAAAAATTTGTTGCAAAGATTTTTTTTATAGTGAGGCTTGCTTTTTTTAAAAAAAAATTCAACAACTTAATTCAATGCACTACTTAACCCCAAAGATAAAATTAGCAATTATTGAAAAAAATTAAAATAAAAAAGATTAATTTAATTTTTTTTGGTAGATAAAAGATTAATATATAATCTTAAAAGTTAAAATAATGCAAGCAATAACATTAATTGTATAAATTTTAAGAAGGATTTTATTACAAACAGAAACTAGAAGTGAATATTACATATTATTAATTTAGAATGTTTTGGGCCAAAAAATATTCAAAGAAAAATATAAGATGACAATTAAACACATTAAAAAGACAAAATTATATATTTGGTCCTTATAATTTTATTTCATTTTTAATATGGTTCTTATAATTTAAAAATTTATAATTAAGTCCTTGAAATTAAATAAGAATTTAAAAAAGTCAAGATTTAATTACAAATTATTAAATTATAGGGATAAAATTAAAAATTAAACAAATTTATAGGAATGAAAGTATAATATTTTCAATTAAAACAAGAAATAGAAGTTTTTTAATGTTATTTTTACTCACAAATATCGTGTGGACTTGTGCTAGGAAGTGCTGCAAACTTCCACAATAACATGTAACGCATTTTTTAGCGAAAGAAAAATGACATGAAACGCCTATTACGTGAGTGGACGTGAGATATATAGCCGTTGGCCCAACATAGTAACGGTCGCCTTTTTCATTTCACTTTTCGAATATTCAAAAATCAAACAAGCAAAATGCCAAATCCCCAAACCCTTCAAATTCCCTCTTTTCTCTCTCTGTAAACTCTTCGTCTTATATCCCCACTTCACTCTCTTAACAAAATCAGATTCACTCAGAAGATCTGGAGCTTCTCCAGCCCGCTGCAATGGCGAAGAACCAAGCTCTACTAGAAGATGTGGAAATGAAGATCCCGGTATTCACGGTGCTGAAGAACGGTGCGATTCTCAAGAACATCTTCATCGTCGACAAATCCCCTGAAGTGGAATGTTTAACTTCTTCCCTTCACGATTACCCCCGCGACGACGACATCTTGATCGTTGGGCGACATCCCGATTGCAACATCATGCTCACCCATCCCAGCATTAGCAGATTCCACATCCAGATTCAGTCCAATCCTTCTTCGCAGAAGCTCTCTGTGGTTGATTTGTCTTCTGGTAATCTTTCGAAGCCTAAAGTGTTCGATTTTGTAGCTTCTTCGTTTTCGATTTTTCTTTCAGGGTTCTTGAATCTTGATTGTTTCTTGGTCGTGGGAAGTGCATGGTACGTGGGTATCGGGGAGGAAGATTGAGCCTGGGGTGAGTGTGGAGCTGAAGGAGGGTGATACATTGAGAATTGGGGCTTCGAGTAGAGTTTATCGGCTGCATTGGATTCCCGTAAGCCGTGCCTATGATTTGGAAATTCCCTTTGTGTCGGACTTGGACTTGGCTGTGGAAGCAGAAAAAGGACAGGAGGGCGATGCACTGCCTGGAGAAGAAAAAGAAGATATAGTGCAGGTGCGAATTCACTCCTCTGTGTTTTATCAGTGAAGATACAGAATCATGAAAACTCTTTTAATTTCATGACGTTAATCTTTTTTAATATATTTATAAATTATTATGTCTTGGTTAAATTACTTTATTGGTCCTTTGAGTGTAACTCAATTTTTAATTTGACTTATATATTTGAAATGTCTATGACTCATTCTCACAGTTATAAGATAAATTTTGTAAGTATGTGCGTTGAATTTTGTTGTGCATGTGTCATTTTCACTCTTTGAATACGTATGATCCATGTCATAAAAAAATAAAAATAAAAAAGCAAAAGTAAGTAGTAGAGTAAAATCCATTTAAATGTGTTGAGTGTAATGTCACTTATTATTTAGGTTAGTTGACATGAATTATGCATATTCAGAATGGTAAAATGGCATATTATTAACTAGGCCAGCAACATTTAACATACATTTTGACTGAAGGTTTGAAACAGGCACTAAGTTAAAACTGTATAAAAATTATAACGATTTAATTGTAAATTTTTTAATTACAGTAATCAAATTTTAAAAAAATTATGTAAATTCTAACCAGAAACGCACTAATTCAATCTTATATCTATTTCAAACTTTCTTGTATATAATGGGTAGGAAACTCTTTGAAAATTGAAATAGACATTGAAGGACACCAAACATTGTCTCTCATTTTTGGGCTGGCTCCTCTGACTCTGTGAGCAATTGTTTTGCTATTGCTACTACTATGCATATTTATAACATGTGCATAGAGTTATAAGTTAGAAGTTAATTATATTAGTAACCAGAATTTCCGGGAACTTGCACCATTTGTATCTTCACGCGAACATAGGGAGCATTGGGAGAGGAATGACAAATTAAATTCTAGGTAGAAGAAATAAGATTTTCATTTGAGAAAGGAAAACAGGAAATCTGTGCCTCTTATCCTTTTAGTTCATCTTGTCCATGAGATATGTGTGTAAATGCAATGTTTACGAGGAATGTAGGATCCATTTACTTCCCCCCATTGAAATGAAAGAACACCAACATCTATGTTGGGGGTGAGGGTTTTTGGAGTTTATCTACTATTCTTTTACTTAGAAATTGATCAATTTGACGAAAAGAGAAGTAAAAAGAGGAAGTCATTCACATGGAAATATATTTAGTGATCCACGATAAGTTGATAAATTAATGGCAATGTTTTTAGCTTCGAGCCGAAAGTTGATTAAATAGCGTGTGGAAGCTAGAGAACCAGAAACGAAGTCACTGTCACTGAATTGTACCTCTCTTTGAGGAAGCTACGAGACCCACCAGCTGTAGAGTATTTTGTACCTGGCAAGGGGCATTTGTTTTTTTAGATTTCAGGCAACTAGCTGCAATAGGAGTATTACGCTTGTAATAAGGTCTCTGTAAATAAAGTTTATCATCCTGACTTTACTTTTCTCTTTTTGGCGCCAGCAGAAAGAAAATTTTTGTTCAGTTGATAATGAGGAAGCTCAATCAGTGGATTCAGCTCTGGAGTCTGTCAACTGTTTATTCCCTGACGAGAACTTGGAATTATATGTGGAGAAGGAAGTTCCTTCAGCACCTTCAATGCCAGCAGACTTGATTTCTTTTTACCGTGATGAAGAGAATTGCCCATCCAAAGATGATCATCAGGAGGAGAAAACTATCAGATTCTTGAGTGGCCCTTCAGGAACTGAAACATCAAATTTGCCTTCAGACTCTCAGAATGAAAACAAAGTGTGTGAGACAGAATTGCAAGTTCTATCACCACCTCATGTAGTGTCAGTATTAGAATGTGATAACCTGAATTCTGCCTTTCAGGGACCAGAGAAAGGCCCCTCTGGAGCTGAAACATCATATCTGCCTACAAATTCTCAGAGTGAAAACAAAGTGCGTGAGACAGAATTGCAAGTTCTATCACCACCTCATGTAGAATCAGTCTATGAATGTGACAACGTGAATACTGCCTTTCAGGGACCAGAGAAAATGCCCAATTTTTCTGTAAACACGGAATCTTTATTCCATGTTGAAGAAGAATTTGAGGCTTTTCCTGGAGCAGAGATGCCCAGAGAAACCAACATTTTAAGCACGTTGAGAGAATATTTGAGGGACAACATTTGTTTGCCAGTTGTTGAAGCTGTCCAAGGGACCAAAATGCAGCAATTTCAGGATGATCAGAAAAATGTTCCATCCGATGTATCTACTTCAGAATTACCACCTCTTGAGCAGAAGGCTACCTTCGAAAAGCATTGGTCCAACAAGCCTACACATCTGGATCCCGCGTCTTTTGATAAACCAGGTGCAGCTATAGCGGCTGAAATGCCTAATGAAACTGGATGTGGATGCACACTGAGAGAGAATGATAGAGGGAGACATATTTTAACAACTGGAGCGGAAAATCTCATAACCGAGAAAACATTATTGCCAGTTGAAGAAGCTAATCTGGGTACCAAATTTCAACATGTCAAAATAATAGAAGAAGTTGCTTTGGATTCACTATCATGGGGTGAAAAACAAATCAATTGTTGTCCGGAGCAAAAGTTGCATTCCCAGCCACACTTGAATTCATGCACTTGTCAGGAGCAAGGGCACTCAATGGATGCAATAGTTCAAGATGTTGGAATCAAGTGCACAGATAACGTCTCCCTCATTTCTCTTCCAGCCGAATCCTTGAATACACCATTGCCTGAAAACAAGAGAAAGAACCAGACCCAGCGATCTCTCATTGCTGTGGCAGGATGCTCCAAGAAGAAAATTCCTGAAATACATCTAGAATCAGTAGAAAAAAATCTGAAGTGTAGTAATATTTGGTCAAGAAGAGGTAAAGCCGCTAGTGCCACTCAGATTCGAACTAGCAAGACTAGAGTCTTAAGCACAGCTAATGTTGACACTGAAGTTGATATGAGCAATCAGAAGGATACCAGGGAGAACACAAAAGCAAAGGATCTTTTATCAGTTTTAGATAAGGAAGAAGAAGAAGTCTTTACTCCAGATAAGGAAAATTTCAGCCCAAATACCCTTCAATTGCGGTTTCTGAAAAAGAATGGCGAACTGGAAGAAATTAAACTTTACAAGTCACTACAAAGGTCACACAATTATAAGGATTATTTTAGCTCCAACGTCTATCTAAATGAGATCCCGATTTCAAAAGAAGAGAACGAAATTCTAGAAGTTGCTCAAGAACAGAAGTCGGAAAGAAGGCCCTTTGGCTGTCATATCAAGTTGGAGCAAGATATTATTATAAATATGAGCAACCAGAAGGATATCAAAAATCAATCAAGTCCAAAGAATCTTATGTCTCATTTAGATGAGGAAGAAGAATTCCACACTCCAGATAAGGAAAACTTCAGCCCAAATACCCTTCAATTGCTGTTACTGGAAAAGAAGGATAAACTGTATGAACTTAAACATTCCAAGTCACGAAGATCGCACAGTTCAAATGCTAATTTTAGCTCCAACATCTATCCAGATGAAAGCAATATCACCATTTCAGGAAAGGAGAACCAAACTTCAAAAGTTGCCAAAGAACAGAAGTCAAAAAGAAGGCCGTTTGGCAGTCATATCAAGTTGGAGCAAGAGCAAGATGGTATGGTACTGGAGAACAGATTGGAAAGATTACCCTTCCAATCACTACTTACGAACTCTGGAGGCAAGAGCAGACCAGAGACATCTCGTTCTGTTTCTGCAGCAAAAGCCAAGTTGGAGCAAATGCAAGATATGGCACTGGAGAACAGATTGGAAAGGTTACCCTTCCAATCACTACTTACGAACTCTGGAGGCAAGAGCAGACCAGAGACATCTCGCTCTGTTTCTGCAGCAAAAGCCAAGTTGGAGCAAGAGCAAGATATGGCACTGGAGAACAGATTGGAAAGGTTACCCTTTCAATCACTGCTTACGATCTCTGGAGGCAAAAGCAGACCAGAGACATCTATTTCTGTTTCTGCAGCAAAATACAACAGTGCCCGTACATGTGCACAAATTTTAGACGAATGCACTAACTCGTCTGTAAGTTGAATCAAAATTGTTTACGTTTATTGTCAATGGTTCAAGAGTTCATTTAGCTTATAAGCTTTTACATGTGTTTTTATTCACAGCACATTAGTGAGAGGAACTGGAACATGGTTGTGGACACTGCTTCTCTACTGAACAAGGAGTCAAGGAAAGCGCTGCTGCTTTTACAAGGTCTCAAGGGCACTCGTTTAATCATTCCAAGAATGGGTAATGAATTTAAAACATTGTATGCCATAACATTTTTACTCTGTCAGACAAATATGGTTATCACTTTTCTGTATCTTCAGTTATAAAGGAACTGGACAGCATGAAGCGACAATTTAGTTTCTTTAGAAGAACATCAGAGGCTTCTTCGGCATTGGAGTGGATTGAAGAATGTATGGTTAAGACAAAGTGGTGGATTCATGTTCAAGGCTCAATGGAGGAGGGAAGGTTGATCGCTCCCACCCCACCGGCTACTCCTCAGGCTCAATTTAGTGAAGAGGGTTGGCCATATACCCTTTCATCCTACAGGAGCTCAATGGAAATTGTTTCACCAACAGCTGAGGATCATATTCTTGACTGTGCTCTTCTGTATAGGAGAAAGCAGAATGATGGACAGCTTGTCCTTCTTAGCGATGATGTCACCTTGAAAATCAAATCCATGGCGGAGGTAGAGTACTTCTTTTTACTTTTGCAACTGCATTTTATTATATATCTCGTCGTATATGAAGCGCACACACCTACTTTCAGAGGAATGTTACGTGTCCGGCATTGATACTGCCACAACACATTGCAGACACATGGTTGACACAATCACAGAAGTTTCAGAAGTTAGGACTTGTGCTAAACCATGGCTTGAACATGGATAACTCTACAAAGAAGTAAGAATGAAGACACAAACCCCATCTTGACACACTCACAGAGGTTTCAGAATAAAAACTAAAATTTTTGGCTTGGTCACGCATCAGCAAATATAGTTAGGACTTGTGCTAAACCATGGCTTGAACATGGATAACTCTACAAAGAAGTAAGAATGAAGACACAAACCCCATCTTGATGAATGATGAAATAATCGTAGTGATTTCTAAAAATTTTTGTCATACATCATAGAGGAGAGGTTGTATTTTTCATTAGAAATATATCACCAATGGAATGATTAAAATATTATATTTATAAAATATATGACTATATATTATATAGATTGCTGGGATTGGCAGTAAAAACGATTACACAAATAATAGGATTTATCAAATAGATTTACATCAAGGATCCCACAGGAATATTTTCACTAAAATTCAACTACTATAATTTTTGCGTGGATAAAATTGTAATCCCCCTCACACTCATAATTTGTTGAACAGATAAAATTGCAAAACTTTTTTCACTCATAATTTTTAAATGAATAAAATTGCAAATCCTCTCTGACACATAGTTTCCCAACTCTCGTAGTTAATAGTTGATTTCAAGGCTAGGCATATTGTGGTATCTAAATTAGAAATAAAGAGCCTATTTATAGGGATTGTAGGGTTTAGGTTAGTAGGTAGTTTCTTATTCTTTCCAACTAGAACTTTGAAAACCTTTCTTTTTCTTTTTGACTAGAACTCTAAAATCTCTATCTTTCTTTCCCTAGTAAAATACTAAAATATTCTCTCCTTATTTCCTAGTGGGATTTTGAGACAAATCCTCCTTTTCTCAAAAGCCCCACAAGAATCTCTACTCTGTCAGAAAGCTGAGCTCGAATGCAGAATGAAGACCTTGTTCTATTCTCAGAAATCGCTGACATTTCACTGAAACCCACTCTTCCTCACCAGTCTTTCTCCTCCCTAGACTACCAACTAGGCTCTAATACTTGTTAGGAAAGGTTATACACCAGCGGAGTAATATTAATGCTTTCCCTGCTCGGAAGAACCTGTGAGTAGTTAATACCAACAAGTGGAAAATATTATTAAGTGTAGATATATCAAAATACACAAAATAAATAATTGTAGGAAAGCACAAATTTTTAACGTGAAAAACCCCTCAATGTGAGAGGTAAAATCCGTGGGACCTAGTGCAGAAAAATTTTTATTATCAATAAATACTATCTACGAATGAAAATCACCACGAAGCCAACACACAAAATAAATAATTGTAGGAAAGCACAAATTTTTAACGTGAAAAACCCCTCAATGTAATCCATGGGATCTAGTACAGAAAAATTTTCATTATCAATAAATACTGTCTACGAATGAAAATCACCACGAAGCCAACACAAACCCAAAGAATAGATATAACAACCCAAATAAAAGAGAATAGAAGAACAAACCAATTCGCAAATAAACAGCCGATAGAGAAAACTCCTCCTTATTTCTCCCTCCCTCTCTTGTATGTGGCACTGCTCTGAATAGTGTCTGGTACAGGAAAGGCACCTCTCTTTTAGGAAACCATTTTCTTAATATAATTGAAGACTTCAATTGGAATTCCACCACTAAGAAAATTAGGAGTCCTACTATTTATGAAATTAGAAAACTAATTATTCCTCAAATATTTAATAGTGTGGGCTCCACCGAGGAGAACCGACAACATATTTTATATATATATAAAATATTGTGTCATATTTTAAAATTTGTTGACATATAGGGTGTTTATGAGCTTTATATGATCGCTGGATGTTGCAGGGGTTGCTATGTGAAACAGCTCAGGAATTTCGTGAGAGTCTAGTAAATCCATTCTCTGAAAGGTTCTTGTGGGCCAGTAGCTCTCCTCGAGGATTGACTTGGTCATGCCAAGATGATGTCGTTTTGAGGGAGAAATACTGTCGTCACCCTTTGAGGAAATCATCAAAGGGAGAAGGTGCTAGGGGTCTGAAGCTCATTCTGCTTCACAATTCTCGTTATGGACAATTCAGTTCAGCCCGCTAAACAGTTCAGTTTAGCCTGTATTGTCATTTCTCCCTGTATAGATTTTTCTCGTGAAAATTTTAAATGCGTTTGATCCAGAATGGTATGACACTGTTATGCTATTCATAAATACACTGGCTGCTTTAGACGAGGTGCAAGGTTGAGTCTTGGTCTCTGCTTAATTTTGCTTAATTGTACAAGTACCTCGCTTAATGTCACCTGCAATTTGAAATCATAATTTGGAATGTTAAGTTTTACCTATGATGGTCAATGGGAATGATATTTTAGATTATTCTTATCACATCATTTAAGTTTTGCATGCATAAACCATGCCATTTTCTTTAATAACTATCCAAAAACAGAATTATACACAACCACCAGCTATTTTTCATGGGAAAATGCAGGATCTGTGGCCAAGGCAGAAAATGATATTTAGGAGGGTTCGAATAACGAATAGGAACTTCAAGAAACTATCTTCGTATATTATGAAATTGCGAGTACATGAGATTACTATGCTTTACAAATTTCACTGAAAACAAAGTAAATCCCTACACAATGTAAATAACAGATAATAGCCTAAGCAGCATCATCATAGATTACCATTTCACAACAAATTGTCAGAACTTGATTCTTCTCCAGATTTAGGAGCATAACTGAAAGATTCAGACATGAGAAAAGGGAATGGATCCTCTGAGTCTTCAAAAGCGGGGCGAGGAAATTCAATAAATTCACCGAAGTTACTGGTTTCGAAGTTCAGTGATGAGAGATAATTGATAGGATCGTCAATAATGCCTTTCACATCCATAATTTTTTGAACTCCATTTCCACTGAAAGTATTTGATCCGAAGCTTGAGTTTATGCTTACTACCTTGTCACTCTTTTCCTTGCTTTCCAGATCAGCTAGCCCTATAGGTACTTTTGATTCATCCAAGGGTATTGCTGGTGTGTGGCCTTGGAACAGAGCAATGTGCCCAAAAAGCTTGTCTTTCCTTGAAAATGTTGTGCCACATGAACAAAGCCATTTATCCTTACCGCAGTGCTTTTCATGAGTTTTAAGGTCTGCCAAGACTGAAAATTTCTTGGTGTGGCATCTGCTGCAAATGTAACTCTTGTCGCAGTGTGTTCTTTTGTAATGGTTTTTTACACATAAAATAGTCTTCAGAGGTTGAAACTTCTTGTGCTCCTTATTACGCTTGCAACCAGCATAGGGGCAGGAATACCTCTTGATGAGCTTGGGTTCAGACACAGATTCTTTATTAGGTTTTGCAAGTGCTTCCGGGGTTTTGTACTCATCACCATGGCCTCTCATATGCATCCGAAGATTTGCATCTCTCTTGAATCCCTTCCCACATATCGTACAGAAGTGCGTGTGAGGCGCAAGGATTTCTTCTTTTTCTAACTGTAAAATCTCATAGGAACCCGGTGGAAGGTTCTCACCCTCATCCACATCCTCTTCATCTTTTGATTCATGTTCTTCCATGTTGTAGTTTTGTTCCATTTCACACATACTAGTTAGATCAATCTGGTTGGATTGATCAGATATTTTATCTTGTGGCGGGATACTGCTACTCGGATCTAATCCAGAAGGAAAGGTAATCCCAGTAATCTGGCCAAGTTGCCCAACAGATGGACTAGTGTTTGTAGGAGTGTGCCTGACAGAAGGAAGAAGACTACCTGCTGCAGAGATCAATTGAACAATAATCGATGTCAGATCGGCTGTGACAAGCTGCTTGTCCTGAGTCACAAGTTCATTAGGTTGTCCAAGTTGTTGCCCTTTCTGACCATCAATCAAATGCACCAGATCCTGGAGCTGATGAATCTTTTCTTCCAGGAAAGAAAGATTTTTCAACATTAAAGTGGGATCCCAATCTTGGAGTTTACCCCTTCGTGATGTATCACCCATTGAACAATTTTCTTGATCAGGGATCTTATACTCATTGTTGGAGTCACACAGAAGCGAAGACTGGGTTCCAGAGGCTTGGTTGAATTCTTTAAATGGTGCTTCAATCCTGATACCATAATCTGAAATAGAGGGATCTTCCCATCTCTGTTGACTATGCTGCAAACCGAAATCTGGAAAAGAGGGTGGATAAGGTGACAAACTTGCCTGCATTTGATTCTGAGCGGAGATTAAGGAACACGACCTTGTCCGGGTGTTAGCACATAGGCTCACTTTTGGATGCATCATAACTTCTGCATCTCAGGTATCAAGATTCCTGCCAATCAAAGCTACAGTAAGTAATTAGCCATGAACGTCAAATATTCTACAGAAACAAAAGATTCAAATTTTGAAAAATGCCCCATTAAAAATAGACATCTATGTAACTAAATATTTTATCAAACACTTGTTATCAAATTTGATTATTGGTATCAAATTCATGAAACAAAAATCTCAGACATACCAAAAGACTTCGAATTTGGCCAATAAAGTTAGTAATAATACAAAACTGGATCTTCACTTCAGTGAATAGCTTTACCCAAGTCTCAAGAGTAAGCTACTCATCACTTTGCAGTATTGATCCACTAGAAATTTAGAATATCCATCTTCATTTTCAGATTGAACTGCATCGGATTTCAAATATTCCTTTCTTCACTATGAAAAATTTTTATAGCATCATCATACAAGCAAAACCAAACCAGTCAATTACCCATGACTTTAAGGTGAAGCTGCATATGCCAATATCTCATTTCAGTCTCAAATCTATTTCAAATGACTTTAAATCAGTTGAATCTCTGTTCTGTCCACGCCATCATCATTTCCCCTTTTTCAATCAGTAATTACCCTAAATTTCTATATATTTAAATTGGACGCAACCAAAAAATCAAATAAGCGAAACCCCGTCAATCAATCGATTCAGTGTATACCATAATAAGACACCCAAAAACAAGAAGAAGGGAGAAGAGGCATGCCTAGTGTACTATTAACCCTGGAATTAGCAGAAAGAAATTCAGGGAACTAATCAAAGAAAGAGACTTACAAATCCAAAGGTGAATAGAGATGCTTGGCTACTTCATTTCTGAATTCTGATAGATGAATACAAGAAAAAATAAAAAATAAGGAATGAGAAAGAAAAAACCAGAGGAGCAGAACTTAACGCTTAAATAAGCAGCTTCATTTACCAAGAAGCTTGCTTTCTCTGTTCAACACAGTAACTTACAGGGTCAACCGCACCACCATTCATTGCCGTGTATTTATTGGGTCAATTTCGGAAATATCTATTTTATTAAAAAAAATTACACGATTTCACTGCAAAATAAATAAAGAAAATAATCTCTGGAGTTTAGTTTACCATGTAGGACCCACCATCAAACAAGATGTGAGGTCATTTTCTTATGGGCTTGATGAATCAATCACAGCCGTTGGAGGGGATGTTGATTAGTATGCATGGTTTTGTTGGGTAGCTTCTTGGGAGATGAATAAGAACTGAAGGGTAGAGGCAGAAGGAGACAAAAGCTTGAGTTTTGATCGGAGACGAGAAGAGGGGTCCCACGCAAGCAGGACGATTTCTCTTTGGTTTCTCTCTCTCGTCGCGTGGGTGGGTGAGAGAGTGCGAAGCTGAAAGGAGAAGAAGATAGACATGCAAAAATGAGTTTGACTGAGACTAAATTATGTGTTTATAAAAATGGCTGAAGTGAGAAGAAGAGGATGCTTGATATGGGGGAGAATGAACTGGTGAGGGAATGTACAGCTTTCTTCTTCCTGGAAGCTACGACGTCATATGGGGTTTGATTATTTCCATGTTCATGGCTTCAACTATCAAGGAACTTGCTCAGACCTACACGTGCATTGGACTGCTCATTCAACCACAGAAATTGCTCAGAACTCTGATGGCCTAAGTAAACAGCTTAGTTATTATGTTGGTATGTTTATTAATAATTAACTACAATTTGATTTCATAAATTTTTTTTGGTTTAATTTAATTTTTCAATGTTCAATTTGTACCAAATCTATTTTTAATAGATATAATAAGGAAAATAAGTATGGCACAAATTGAAAATTAAATAACTAACTTAAAATTGAAAAACTTAAAGAATAAAATTAAAAATTAATAGTTAATGGACCACAACAATAATTAAGTCTAAATAAAAATATTATTATAAATGGTATTAACTGAATTTTAATATATTTATAATAATTCATTTTATATATTTACGACTTTCAATTGTAAAATCTTTATATCACTTTAATACGTACATATTTTAATGTTTTGGCCTTGAAATTTATATGCAAAAATTTTGACCTTGATATATGTTAAAAATTATCAACCTTTATGCAATTCAATATATATATGTAAGTTTTATTTTTATTTTTTTGGTTACATATAATTTTTTATAAAAAAATATTAAAAAGGAACTCATGAGCTATAGATCGATTGTAAATAGTTCCTTCAATCATTTAACTTTCACACTCCAACCAATAAGTTATCCAATCTATTTTTCCATAACAATATTAACTCAACTGATATATCAAACTCCTCCATAATTAATATAGTAAACTCTCATTTGTCCCTAATCAGATGTCCATGGAGCCAAAGGAGGTTGACTATGTCTAATTTGAAATATATATATATATATATATATATATATATATATATATATATAGTTAAAAATTAAGTATGACATTTCAAAAAAAAAAAACTAAATTAAGTCACAATAAAATTTTTATTAAGATTTATTTTTTCTTTATTATATATAGTATCGCCCCCCAACAATTTTTTGTGCCTCCTGTCCGCAATGCCAACGTGTCCACCAAAAACTTAGGGGGAAAAGAAAAAACGATTCGCACTCAATCATTATAAAATATAGACAGAAAGACCTATTTCTCAGAGTGTCAAAGTTGAGGAACATAATTTTGTTTTTAAAATTTTAGGAAGCTCTTTTAATTGACATAAAAGTTCAAAAGAAATTTTTGTATTTTTCGCTATTTATAAATATTTTTTTTAGATAGAATTAAATTTCTCATGTATGAAATTGCATCTGAATGTATAACAGACGAATTAAGTTTGAAAATACCTCTAGTCAATTAATCATAGCAAGAAATATATATATATATATATATATATATATATATATACGCTTGAATTGATTCTTTTACTTCATCATGACCTACACTACTTAGAAAAGAATAAATTGTAAGCCACCTCTTAAATACCTTGGTTTGTAAATAAAATCTTGAAAATTGAGATAAATTGGAAATGGTTTTTAAATTTTGAACTTATGTTTGCTGTGATTACACCACCATGGATTTTTTACAGTCAACATCATCGTTCAGTCAGAGTTAGAAAGTGACACACGAGTAAAAATGTATATGGAGTCCACTTTTCTCTTATCTCCATATCTATATATACGCAGTGCAATATCAGTTGAATGATTGTAGAGTCTCAATTACACATATTTTGAAAATATTGTTATTATAGTATTTAATCAATAGTTCATTTAAATTTTTCAAAAGGGATGTTTGTCAAATTCTAAAAGCTAGGTGTAAGACTCAGTGAAACTTTTTAAAACAAAGTTTTATATCAGTTTTAATGCCAACATTAATTTAATCAAACAAATCTAATACAATATTAGTTTTTACTTAATTATTTTTATTTGAACCAAAATTTATGTGCACGTTAAATAAATTAATGTGAATATATTCTTCAAATTTTAACTTTCATTAAAATTTTGAAAGCAAGTTCATATTATATGCAAATATATGTATATTTGTAGAATCTGTAGTATATTATAGAATAAAGATAATTGATAAAAATAACGAATGAGAAAATTTTATAGATAAACATAATGATAATTGGTCAAGATAAAAAAATTAAAAAAAAAAAAAGAGCAAATCTATGTATAAATAAAGGAAATGTCTTCCCATCCAAATAAAAAAGGGGAAAAAAATTGTCCTTATATATGGAAGCCATTAGTGATTATAATGATTATAAATGGAATTTTAAAAAATTAAATTCTAAATTTTTTAAATTTAACTACAAAATTTTATATAAATAGTAATTATACAGATAAAACTAATCCATATTTTTTCATTTTATGCTCATTTGCGTCATCTATCTAGACATGCATCTGAAAATGAATGTATTAAGTAGAAGACTGATCAGTAGAAACTTCTTCATTAATCTCTTAATCCAGCCCAAATATAAACATTTAGTTATTAATTTTAACCAAATCAAAAGAAAAAATAATTAATTAAGGTGCACGAAACCCTAATATCTTATCACCACCATATATAAAATAAAGAAGAGAAAATTCAAAAAGGAGAGAAAAATTACCTATTCAGATAGTTCTAACTGTCCAAGGTAATTGCCATCTTTAGTTTAAATCTCAATGCTTAATTGCAATGTGCAATATTCTTAACCTTGCTTCTTATTTATATGCTAAATGAGGGTCAGCCATTTTTTTTATTTTCCAGGTTCTCAATCCTTATGTGTTGGCATTTTAATGCAAATACGTGTAGTGCACTAATTATTTATCTCTTCTTATCTTGAGGCTATACATTTTGAACATTTCTTTTGACCCAATGCCTCTCTTTTGTGCAATTTTGCCTCTCTTCCTTATTGCCATTCATGAACACACAAGAAAATAATGGTAATCTGCTGACGAGAAAGAAATGATGCATGAAAGTGGACAAGCTTGAAATTTTTGCTTTGTTTTATGGTATTTGATAAAGAAAGAAATACCACATTTGTTTTCTTAGTAGATTGAAAGTATCCCACATTATATTTGGTGGTGTTTTTATTCCTGTTTACTCTATGTCTTTACAGTTTTTCATGATTGAAGGCCCAAACAAGTTTTTTTCAAATGATCAAATTAAATATATGGTGGTTAATTATAAAAATTATTCACTTATTATATTTTGGTTGAATAATTTCATAAAAAAATATAAATAAGAAATATTTCACTTATATAAGTCATATTTGATTTATTAATAAATTATATTAAATAATATATATATATATATATATATGCAATTTATATCTTTACTATTATTCTTTAATAGAAATTAAACATAATAATATAATTTTTTCTAGAAACATAACAAGTATATGCTTTTTACAAATAAGTGTATATGGTATTGCATCAATGCCTATTTAAAGTAAACCAAGAATGTTTAAGAAATTTCACTTGTATGAACAAAAAGTGTGGAGTTGCTCTTAATAGAAATTGGAAATAAATGTCTAGATATCTTCATGAAATATGCTATGTTCAATGCGCGTGACAGGGCTCTAGAAGGGCCAAGCGCGGGAACAATAATAGAAGAAGAGCAGCTAACACCAAGTTTATTTAGAATAAGTAATAGAATTCGACGTCCAAGTTGGCGTGTGAGGGAGGGTGTGTGAATTAATAAAAGGGGGTCATTGTTTGGAACTGGGGTTGTGGATTGAGTAGCCTTTTCTCTTAAGTCCCTTTGTTGATTTATGTTATTCTCTCTTCTTATCTATTATGCGCTACTATTTGTTTTCAGTTCATTTTTATTTCTTTTATTGTATTTTGCTAACATTTTATCTTAAAACACAGTCAGACTTATCTTTTCATATGTAAGACTATAACAACTGGTGCTTTCATTGACCATAGGATGGTTGATGATACTAGAATGAAGGATATGGCCACAAAATTGAAATGTTTAGCTAAGGCATTGGAAATTGTTAATTCTCTCAATTCTGGTCATTTTAAGTGATTGGAATCCTTTATTGACACCATCATTCGAGCGATCGAAACCATGGCCAAATCTTTCGAACACCTAGCTCATCAACCCTATTCTAATAGTTTTAACTCACTTGCTCCAACTCCTCTGCCACGAATGCTCCTTATCAACTAATTCAAGTTTGAAGTGTGAAATTGGATTTTCCATGTTTTGATGGCACACATCCACTACAGCGGATTTTCAAGGCTAAGCAGTTCTTCCAATACTATGAGACTCCAGATTCTCAGCACCTCACCATTGTCGTTATTCATATGGACTTCACAGTGGTTCTTTGGTTTCAAATGATGCAAAAAGCTCACCTCATCTCTACTTGGAGCCACTTAAAAGTTACAATCAAGACCTAATTTTGACCATCCTTATTTGAGTATCCATGCGCCCTTTTATTTAAATTGTCTTAGATAGATCTAGTGGATGCCTTTCATCAAGAGTTTAATCTCTTTGCTAACAGGGTTGAAGACCTTAATGATTTTGTGTGCTCAATTGCTTCATTAGCGGCCTTAAACCAGATTAAAGCAAGAAGTCATTGCCTAATCCCCAACCACTCTTCTTTGTGCTTTAGCTCGGTTATTTGAACCAAGGAGTCTCCCTTTTTCCACTATTAAGTTTTGTTTTCTAGCAGTACCAGCTATTACTACTCAATTACTTCTATTAGAATATCATATAATATCTATGGTTTAAATTTGTTAAGATATTATACAGTGTCCACCCATAAGGGGTACTTATTAAGTAAGGGTAAAATAGTAATTTCAAGAATTACTACTAAACCCTAACCCTAGTTAGCCTTTTATAAAAAGGGCTAGATTATTATAAGATATACAAGATACATACTAATATACCAAGAGAATAGTCTATAAAGACTTGAAACATTCTAAGCGGAATACCTACAAAATATTCTGTAGTTGCATTAAAGAGGGGATTTAGGCTATGAAAACTCGAGATACACCCAATACACTGTGGGTATCTCATTTAATCAGTGATCCCAACCAGAGTTTGATCAGCTTCCGTAATCAGGAGAAGTATGCAAGTCTCCTACCTTAAATTATCTATGAATGTGTTCATTATTTAATTTCTTTCATTAGTATTAGAGCATTAAAAAAACACGCAAGACTTAATGTTCACCATACTTACAAATTATGACACTAAATATCATATGATTAAGCTAATTAACACATGTATAACCTGGAGTCAAAAGCGCACTAAGTGCCAATCATTATCCTAAGGTTGTATGCAGGACCATGAAGCTTATGACATTTGGAAGAAAAAGAACTTCACTGCTCACATTACGTTGTTGAGCACTCTGGAAGATGACATACTAAGGGAATTCAAAGACCACCAAAGCGCTATGAGGCTTTGGAATGTTCTGAGAACAAGGTTTAGAACTATGTCTGTATCCAAATTGCGTTCTCTAATGATCAAATTTGACTTATATAAGAAACGCCTAGAATATTCAATTAGGAAACATTTGAGGTTGATGTCAAATATGATCGTTGAGCTAAAAGATGCTGGAAATGTCTTAACAAATGAGTAGCAAATCCAAGTAGTCATTTTCTCTTTGCTAGTTCATGGAAGCATATGAAGATGCATCTCACTCACAATGACAGAATCATGACTCTGGAAGATGTCCCAAAGCACCTTGAACTTGAGGAAGAAAGGCTTGAATCACCCAAGCTGATACTTGAGTTGCACATGGTAACTTCAGGTGAAAAACGTGATTCAAAGAGAAAGAGTTGGGGAAAGAACAAAGGACCAGTTCAACCTAGGAAAAAGCCAAATACTAATCAACAAGGCAAAAAGAAGTAGTGAAAGGTGAATATGGCAAAAATTAAGCACTTTAATTGCCAGAAGAAGGGATACTATGCAAGTGATTACCTTGAGCCTTTTAGAAAGGTAACCTATACTGCTTATACTATTGAACTTTGTGTTTTTAGCTCTATTATGCTTATTAAATCTTTTCCTATGTGGATTGTAGACTCAGGAGCCACGGACCACATAGCGAGGGACCGTGAAGCCTTTGTTGACTTTCGGCGAGTTCCTTATAGAGCATTCTGGATATATGTGGGCAATAACACTATGGTTGTTGTCAAAGGGATTGGAACATGCAAGTTAGTCCTGCGTGGTGGACGAGACCTGATCTTACATGATGTCCTTTATGCCCCTTAAATTCATCCAAATTTTATTTCAGGTTTGGTTTTACTTAGGTTAAGCTATGATATGTATTTCCATGACAATTGTGTTAAATTGAGTTACGACTTATTTTTTCATGGTTTTGGTTATGTAATCAGAGGTTTTACTTCTATAAATCTAGATGATGAATCTTACATTAATAATAATGTTTTTCCATGTTTGCCTTTATGCATAATTATGATCACGATGTAAATATATAGCATGCTAGACTTGGTCTTATTGGCTAACAAAGAATGCAACGGTTAGCAAAAGAGAGTTTGCTTTCCAACATTGAATGAATAGATTTGTCTACTTGTGAATTTTGTCTAACAGGAAAATTTGCTAGAAAATCCTTTAGTAAAGCAACTAGAGCTAATTTTCCATTACAGTTAGTTCAAACTGACATCTGTAGGCCTATGAATGTCAGGGCCAAGCACAAAGCAAATTATTTCATCATATTCATTAATGATTATACTCGTTTTGGTTATGTATATATGATTTCTCATAAGTTAGAAGCATTGAGCTGCTTCGAAAACTATAGTTGGGAATCAATTTAATAAAAAGATTAAAGCTCTTCAAACCGATCGAGGCCGAGAATATTTGTCAGCTCAATTTAATGAATTATGTTATAGGAAAAGGATAGTTCATCAGTTGACTATTCCAAGTACTCCACAATAAAATGGTGTTGCAAAAAAAAGGAATAAAATGCTCCTTAAGATGGTTAGGTTTATGATGTCATAGGCTAATTTGCCAATCACCTATTGGAATGATGCAATGATGTCTGCAGCCTGCGTACTTAACCGTGTACCTACAAAATCAGTTGCAACTACTCCATATGAGTTATAGACTGGGCAAAAGCCTAACCTAAGTGTTTTAAAACCTTGGGGATGTATTGCCTATACACATGATTCCTCTCAAAAGTATGGCAAATAGGGTCAAAGAGGAAAGAAAAGTATCTTTATTAGATACTCAGAAACCTCAAAAGGTTATGTGTTTATAGGTTACCAAGATAGTGGGAGCGTGACTAAATTCGAATATAGAGATTTCACATTCTTAGAGAATGAATATCCTAAGAAGGGTGAGGTAAGTCCAAACCTATCCTTATTTAAGATAGAGGATTCGAACGCACTAGGACCACTTCATTCAAGTGGGAGGATTATAATAGATGATGAATTAGTTTCTCATCAGAAACTTTTCTCATCATTAGATGCAAATGAAAGTGTTCTTGAGCCAGTTACTCCAAGTGGGAGTAACCAAATGGATCTCCTTCCAATTAGGAGTGAAACCATCATTATTGATCCAAGTGAGAGCAATATTGATCCAAATGGGAATAATGAAGTAAGATTTAATGAATCACAACTGAGACGTGGTTTGTGTAAAAAGACTCCTCACCAACGATATGAGATTAAAGGTGGTGAACTTTTTACAATACTCCTACAAAATGAAGGTAAGCCAAGAAATCTGAAAGAGGCTCTCTTATCCCCTTCTAAGGATAAATGGACTAAAGCTATGGAAGAGGAAATAAAGTCTATAAAAGTCAACAATGTTTGGGAACTTGTTGATCTTTTAGAGGGACGGAAGGCTATTAGGAATAAGTAGGTTCTCAAAATCAAGAAAAAAGCTGATGGCATGATTGAAAGATTTAAGGCTTGACTAGTAGCAAAGGTGCATACACAACAGGAAGGAATTGACTATGAGGAGACTTTTTCTCTTGCTATACAATTTACCTCTATTCGCTTACTTCTAGCTATAATGGCTTGTTTAGATTTTGAATTATATCATATGGATGTAAAGACTGTCTTTCTCAATGAAGAATTAGATAAAGAAATTTATATAGAATAACCTTAAGGCTTCATTAAAAAAAGGCCAAGAAGAAAAAGTTTGTAGACGTTTGAAGTCTATCTGTGGCCTTAAACAATATTCAAGGCAGTGGTATATTTATTTTTACAATACAGTCATCTTTAGTGGTTTCATTATGATGAGTGAAGACAATTGTGTATATACTTAAAGATCTAAGGACAAGTATGTGATTATGACATTATATGTTGATAACATACTCATAGCTGGAAATGATATGGAGCTAATAAATAAGGTAAAGACCTGGTTGTTATCTCGCTTTGAGATGAAAGATATAGGTGTAGCTCCATACATTCTTGGAGTTAAGATTTCAAGAAATCATTATAGGAAACTCTTGTATCTCTCATAAGAGAATTACATCAAAAAGGTTCTAGAATGTTTTAGTATAAAAAGTTATAACCCTGTTGACACTCCTATCAACACAAGCCAAACCTTGAGTGCTGAAATGTGCCCTAAGACTGCAATGGAAAGAGAGCGTATGAGCTAAACACCATACAAGAATGCAATCGGTTGTCTAATATACGCTATGATGTGTACTGGACCTGATATCTATCAAACAGTTGGCTTAGTGAGTAGATATCAAACCAACCTAGGTCCTAAACATTGCGAAGCTATAAAAAGGATCTTAAGATATCTGAAGGGGACTTCTAAATATGTGTTCTGCCATCTAAGCAACAGAGATTTGCGATTGGTAGGATACGCTGATGTTAATCATAGAGGGGACTTAGATGAGAGAAAGTCTACCTCAGGATATGTTTTCTTACTCATTGATGGTGCCATATCATGAAGTAGTAAGAAATAATCCCATGCATCCTTATCCATGAAGGACACAGAGTTCGGGGCCCTATCTTTAGTAGCCCAAGAGGCTATTTAGTTGAAGAGGTTATTGGATCAATTATTGTGCAAAGCAGAAATCATTGAACCAGTGTTAGTGTACTACGACAGTGAGGCTGCGATTACATACACCAAAGATCTAAAGTACCATTGCAAAACCAAACACATAGATATCAAGTATCACTATGTGAAGGACATGGTTGCACGCAAGACTATGAACATGAAGTATATATTTATGTATGAGATGCTGGTAGATTTGTTGATCAAGCATATTTCTAGAGACGTGTTTGTGAGACATGTTAGGTCTTTAGGATTGTATAGAATTTAGCATACTTCATTTGTATTTTTAATTTTTTTCCTATTATTCACAGACAGAGATATTTTAATGTTTTTCAATAATCAATAATGTTTAATTTCCATGCTTACATATCTTTATTCGAATGTTGTGTACATTCTTATATATTGTTAAGTATGTCATGTAGGTAAAAAAGTTAGCCTTCTTATACAGGTAACTACCTCAGTGTCTTTGTGACATTGGAGATAAGACAAGATTTTAAGAGAAATTATCAGGAGGACAATTTGAGAGCAACTATATTTAAAATCATTTAAGTCACCTGATTGATGACATATAGTCATTATAATTGATTTGATGAAACAAGTTCATCATTTTTAGTCTACCTTAGTTGCCATATGTGAGTTCAAGATATTGTATAGATCAAGGAACTCAGTTTTAGACTTGTGGTGTCTAAAATATCATCTGTACAGTATTATTTATGAAATAAACATACACTCCACAGGAAATGGAGGAATGATGTAGCACATGTTTCATACCATGTGTGAAAATGCCAAGTATATGGGTTAACATGAGTGCGATCTCAACTTATGATTGTGTGAGACCCTTGAGCCTTTACGTTGACTCTATATTTGTACCCTTGGACTCCAATCAGGTATTTGAGATGCAGCTTGGTGTTTGCTATCTTAGTGTGTTACCTAAGGACTATATGTAATGATTCAGTCTGGCAGGACAAGTCTTGAAAAGCGAACTAAGTCTATGTTGATAGGATTGTGAAAAGAGGAAGATCATAAAGAGAATCCATTATTCTTTATTCACCAGTATACCAGTTATGACTTGTGTGTCATAATTGTGAATACAAGATATTATGATAGATGAGATCATTGAGAGATATCTGAATGTGATTCTTATAATCTAGGGTGCATGCATACTTTATGATCTACATGCAGGTGTGTTTTCAACGAGAGGCTATATACTCATAACTTATGTATAGCATTGATGCTCTCATAGTATGCTGGTCGCACGGCCTACTTTCCCTGTATGAATGACTATAGATTATAAAGAGAAAGTGTTCTCTTGATTTACCAAGAATATGTTTCTTGGATTTAGAGCGTATGAGCACTCCCATTATATATGAGTGTGAGATGTTAGAATATTGTATAATATCTAGGGTTTAAATCTGTTAAGATATTATACAGTGTCCAACCATAAAGGGTGCTCATTAAGTAAGGGTAAAATAGTAATTTCAGGAATTACTACTAAACCTTAACCCTAGCTAGCCTTTTATAAATAAGGCTAGACTATTATACGATAGATAAGATACTGACTGATATACCGAGAGAATAGTATATAGACACTTGAGAAGCTCTAAGAGGAATACCTGTGAAGTATTCTGTAGTCACATTAGAGAAGGGATGTAGGCTATGAAAACCCAAGATACACCCAATCCACTGTGGGTATCTCATTCGATCAGTGATCCTAGCCAGAATTCGATCAACTTCCACAATTAGGAGAACTATGTAAGTCTTCTACTCTGAATCTTGAATTACATCATATGGATGTAAAGACTATCTTTCTCAATGGAAAATTAAATGAAGAAATTTATATGGAACAACCTGAGGGTTTCATTAAAAAAGGCTAAGAAGAAAAAGTTTGTAAACTTTTGAAGTCTATCTATGGTGTTGTAACCGACCTTTCAACAAAATAAAATAAAAAGTGTTTAAATTGATTCCCAAAATGAAACTCGAAAATCAATTTATTGGGAGTCGCCACCAAAATTTTTAACGAAAAATTTTGGGAAACCAATTTAAAACAAAAAGAAAAGGCAATATGGTCTGCGAAATCATAGATGAGTTCAGGAGTCTATTTGAGTGTAGGGAAAGTGTTAGGCACCCCACAACACCCGTCCATACGGACAGTTACCTTAAACCAGTCAACTGAAATAGAATACGGCTTTTAAACTTATCTCGATTACCCTTATATCGACATACACACCCGTTAAACAGAGGAGACAAAATAGCAAGAATGAAAACAGACAGATAGATATTTACAAAGGGCGGACTTGACTTAGGATGAAAGCCTAAGGCCTATGTACCCTACGGTAGGGATCAAAGTCCACGTAGTTCGACCACAAATGTGTGTCTATAAGTTGATTATTTGTAAATTTTATGATGAGAATAGGAGAGTTTAAATTGAACAAATTTCCATAAACAAAACGAAATTGAGATTTGGTCTGTGTGTCTTAATTTATGGCAATCTGATTAATCTAGCTCTCTTGACCTCTTCATTTTTTCTTTTTAAATTTTTTTTGTTTATTTTTGGAGTTTTAATCCTTATTTTGAAATTTAAATGAAATGATTATAAAGAGTGAATTTAATCATTTTGTAAATAAAAGTTATTTAATTAAGATATTTTTGCATGATTATTTATATTGTTATTATTATTATTTTTTTTAAAAAGGGTATGTACTAATTTTGAGGATCTAAGGAGATTCAAATCTCACACAACCCTAAACATTCGTGGAAAACAATATTCTCACACAATGATTTCGTAGGTGATATAAAATATTTAATGAAAGTATTTATTCTAGCATTATTATTATTTTTTAAAACAAAGTTATACTAATTTTTAGGATATAAGGAGATTAAAATCTCACATGATCTCATGCAATCGAGGAGAATAGTATTCTCACACGATAATTTCATAAATAATAAAAAATATTTAATTAAAGTCAATATTTAATTATTATTATATTTTTTAAAAAATAAATGTATACTAATTTTAGGGATTTAAGGAGACTAAAATCTCACATAATCTCATACATTCAAGGAGAACAATATTCTCACACGACAATTTCGCAGATAATGGAAAATATTTAATTAAGATCAATATTTAATTATTATTATTTTTAAAACAAATGTATACTAATTTTAGGGATCTAAGGAGATTAAAATCTCACATGATCTCATGCAATCAAGGAAAACAGTATTCTCACACGATAATTTCATAGATAATGGAAAATATTTAATTAAGATCAATAATTAATTATTATTATTTTAAAACAAATGCATACTAATTTTATGGATCTAAGGAGACTAAAATCTCACATAATCCTATACAATCGAGGAGAACAATATTCTCACACGATAATTTCGCAGATAATGAAAAATATTTAATTAAGATCAATAATTAATTATTATTATTTTAAAACAAATGTATACTAATATTAGGGATCTAAGGAGATTAAAATCTCACATAATCCCAAACACCCGAGGAGAATAATATTCTCACTCGATGACTTTTTCAAAAATTTGTTTATAAAGCCAAAAATTAATCTCATATCGACAAAAAGATAACAATAATATATGTATACTTATATGTATACATACATATACATATATGTATATGTATGTATATATATATATATATATATATACATCTATGTAGTATATATATGAGCATGATAGAAGGAGAGAGAGCAAGCATCAGGTAGCACTGAAACATATATCCATATATATACGCTCAAATATATATATATGTATCCATCTACAAGCATATATATATATAAACACATATATAATATACTTTTATGCATCTATATATATATATATACATGTAGACACAAGAGGAAGCAAATTTCAGGAAGTAGAAGAAGCATCCCCACGCCTACACCTATATGTATCTATATATATACACACATATATATAAACACATACACATACATACATGTAAGCATGATAAAAGACAACTGAAAGCATCAGGAATCCAAAGAAGCTTACTCTCTCCCTCTCTTCTCCTTCACGGCACCCTCGACTCAGCACCATCAACAAATTCTTTAAGTGTCTTACAGAAAGTCTCAGCCACAGAGTCGTCATTTTCAGATGCTGCAAGCTTCTATTTAACCTTTCGTAATCCTTTGTTAATTGTTGCCATCTCTTCTGCTAACGCTTTCAATTGTATCTTGCTAGCAACTTCTAGGCTAACAAGGTCCAAGTGAAAATTAAGGAGTGTAGGAGACTTTTCAGCTAGGACCAGTAGAAGCACGAGTCTCTGTGAGCTTTAAAAGACTATCTAACTTGAATCCAACAACAGACCCCCTTGCTATTCCTTGATTCAGAGTATTCCCCAAATAAAGAATTTTCAAAATATTTTGTAAGATCATCTGCATTTTTACCCACCACTGAATATAAGTTTGATACATTTGCCTCATCTAACTCTCTCGGATCCTCCTCTTTTTCTCTCTCCCTCTCTCTTGTATTTCCTAAATCGTCTTAATATTCCTAATACTTTCAAAGTGACCATCAACAAGGGCTACCATAGATTGTGTGTCGCGGAGTAAGCTCACCTCCCTTTTAACAAAAGCAGCTGAGTGCATCTGTGAATTATAGAATTTAAGTTCTCTTTTGTGCTTGAAAGTACCTTCAACCATCTCGATGGGGTTCATGGGATTTATAAAATCAATAGGTGACCCCTCCGAGGAGCATAAAAGAAAACCGATCACACCACTCAGATATGTTGGAACACTTGCCCATGCGTAATGTACTGAACCTTTGAATATCTCTCGACACATGGACATCATCTCTTGAATAAGGTGCGTATGAAGCCACATACTTTCTGTCATATTGCAAAGCACTCCACCAGGCCTTAATGCTTTAGCTATAGTCTCAAGAAATGGCTTCTCTACAAGTTCCTGAGTAGGACCCATAGGATCAGATGAATCAACAATGATGGCATCATACTTTCCTTCAGGGGCACATCGAAGAAATTCAACAGCATCACCAACATTCAAGTGTACTTGAGGATCATCAAATCCAATGGCTAACTCCAAAAAAAAAAATGTCCGAGAAACATCAATAACCATCTTATCTATCTCATAAATATCTATATGCTCCACAGAACTGTGGTAGGATACTTCCCTTAGAACCTCGCCATCTCCACCACCAACAACTAAAACTGTTTTAGGGGATGGAATTGAACAAAGAGGAAGATGAGCTATCATCTCCTGGTAAGCACATTCATCTTTCTCGGTCACCTAAACAATCCCATCAAGTACAAGTACTTTCCCATATGTTGACGACTCAAAAACCAAGACCTCTTGGTACTCGGACTTCTCCTTGTACAGGATCTTTTCAACTTTGATTGAGTGAGCTTCTCCTGGCCATATGGGGTTGTTAAAATAAATGGCACTCAATTCCCCGGAGCAAGACTGGGATCCCAAGAACCACCCTGAAACAACAGTAGCCTTAGATTTCATGCAACATAATGGAATTTCCTTTCCTAAACAATTCCTGCTACTCGTCTTCCTATCCATTATCCTCCGGCATTCCAAATCACTTCTTGAACCGCTCTCCATAGATTTTCTTTTTCTTTTCTATCTCCAGCCCATCTCTTAGCTAAAAAAGCAGGTAAGTAGGAGACAGAAAAGTGCATCACAGCACCCTCGGTTTCTCTCAGCCCTCTTTACCTTATGTCCGCTAGCTTACCTCTATAACGTCCCAACAGCGAACTAGAAAGAGAAATGACAACCAAATTTTTGCAGCTTTAACGCCCTTGGACACCAAACCAAGACACTGCCCCACTTTCTCCCATACACAACCCGATAGCAGAAAACAGTAGGTGGCAGCCGAGTTTCTTCAACAATGGTTTTGCCTCTGTTTACCTCTGTTTCAGCGCGTGTGAGCAGAGGAATTGGTTCCAGCAGTGTCACCTCAGGCAGTAACGAAAAGAAGGCTAAGCGATGATATATCTCTTTGGCTGGTGATTTCATGGCCTTCAGTTCAGCTTCCTTGTTTCTCGGCTTGCTCAGTCTCGGTCTGTCAGGATACGCCTCGGCTGGCCTCTTTTCAGTTCACGCTCTTAGCTCCTTCCTTCAGCAAGATGTTCTTATGCCTCAAAGTTCTTGCCTCCGGTGCTACCAGGGACCACTGTCTCTCCCTGCCTAGCCCTGTCGTCAAGCTCTTCTCAGTTTTACTGAGTCAATCCGAGAAGAGTTCATCTGTATATGTTCGAGATCTCAGGTTGAGCTTCTGGTCTTGTGCTTGGACTCGTCAATGTGCATACCTTCCTCTTAAGCTCGCTCTTCCCCTTGTAAAACAATAGTCATTCCATTCCCCATAACAGCAGCATCCTGTCTCTGGTCCTCCTAAGATATTATAACCTTCTAGCTTAAAATGTTGTAGATCTCCTTCACCACTGTCTGGAAAGCGGAAGCTACACTCTATGAATCAAAGGCTGATGTCTCCATGAAGAACCAACCCTCAGCCTCAGCTAAGGCTTTGCCTTCAGCCGTAGACCCCTCCCTGGCCTCCTTGAGATCTGACTTGTTCCCCACAAGTATCGTGACAACCTCCCTGTCAGAATCAGCCTGCTGTTCCTTTAGCCATCAGCCCCTCTTATCAAAAGTTTGGCGCCTGCTAAATGTCCCCCTCAAAGTGCACTAATTACACCCTTATAATATGCAGATGTAACAGCTCTGAACCTCTCCATCTTTTCACTTTCACTATCGCAGTCACCTTTTCCAAGCAAGTTGCAATTTCATTATATATATTTTTTTTTTATTTTTTTTTTATTATTATTACCATTATTATTAGTTAACTTTTATTTTATTATTTTATTATTTTTAATTTTTTTCTTATATATTCTTTTTATCGTTTATAATTTTTCCTTTATTTATTATAATTAGCTAATTTTATTTTTAAATTTCGAGTTTATTTAATTGTCTCCCATTATTTATCTTTAATTTCAACTTGTCCCCAGAGAATGTCATTCGAAGCTTTATCGTTTTAAAATTCTTTTATTTGCTTAATTATTAATTAATTGGGGTATCAATTAATTAAATAATTAAGTAATTAAGGATGGGGTGTTCACATATGGCCTTAAACAATCTTCAAAGTAGTAGTATATTTGTTTCACAATGCAGTCATCTCTAGTGGTTTTACTATGATGAGTGAAGACAACTATGTATATACCAAAAGATCTAAAGACAAGTATGTGATTATGACATTATATGTTGATGACATACTCATAGCTAGAAATGATATAGAGCTTATCAACAAGGTAAAGACCTGGTTGTCATCTCGCTTTGAGATTAAGGATATGGGTGAAGCTACATACATTCTTGGAGTTACGATTTCAAGAAATCGTTCTAAGAAACTCTTGTATTTCTCATAAGAAAATTACATCAAAAAGGTTTTGGAACGTTTTAGTATGGAAAATTGTAACTCTGCTGACACTCCTATCAATATAATCTGAACCTTGAGTGCTAAAATGTGTCTTCAGACTGCCATAGAAAGAGAACGTATAAGTTAAACTCCATACAGGAATGTAGTCGATTGTCTAATGTACGCTATGATATGTACTAGACCTTATATCTATCAAGCAATTCACTTAATGAATAGATATCAAACCAACCTAAGTCTTAAACATTGGGAAGTTGTAAAAAGAATATTAAGATATCTAAAGGGGACTACTGGTTATATGTTATGCAATCAAGGCATTAGAGATCTACTATTGGTAGGATACACTAATGCTGATCATAGAGGGGACTTAGATGAGTAAAAGTCTACCTCAGGATACGTTTTCTTACTCAGTGATAGCGCCATATCATAGAGTAGTAAGAAACAATCATGTGTATCCTTATCCATAATGGAGGCAGAGTTCGAGGCCCTATCTTCAGCAACCCAGGAGGCTGTTTAGTTGAAGAGGTTCTTGGATCAATTGTTATGCAAAGTAGAAAACATTGAACCAGTGTTAGTATATTGCGATAGTAAGGCTACAATTGCATACACCAAGGATTCAAAGTACCATTGTAAAACTAAACATATAGATATCAAGTATCACTATGTGAAGGACAATAGTTGTACGCAAGACTGTGAACGTGAAGTATGTATATACACATGAGATGCTAGCAAATCCACTGACCAAGCCTATTTCTAGATATGTGTTTGTGAGACATGTTAGGTCTTTAGGATTGTGTAGAATTTAACATATTTCATTTGTATTTTTAATTTTTTCCCATTGTTCATAGACAAAGATGTTTTGATGTTTTTGATAATCAATAAAGTTTGATTTCCATGCTTACATTTCTTTATTTGAATCTTGTGTACATTTTTATTTATTGTTAAGTATGTCAGGTAGACAAAAAGTTTAGTCTTCTCACACAGGTAACCGCCTCAGTGTCTTTGTGACATTGGAGATGAGACATGATTTTAAGAGAAATTATCAGGAGGATAATTTGAGAGCAATGATACTTAAAATCATTTATGTTGCTTGATTGATGACATAGGGTAAATAAAACTGATTTGATGAAATAAGTTCATCATTTCTAGTCTACCTTAGTTGCCAAATGTAAGTTCAAGACATTGCGTAGATCAAGCAACTTAGTTTTAGACTTGTGGTGTCTAAAATATCATCTGTACAGTATTATTTATGAAATAGACATACACTCCACGAGAAAAGGAGGAATGTTGTAGCACATGTTTCATACCATGTGTACAAATACCGACCATATAGGTTAACATGAGTGCAATCTCAACTCATGATTGTGTGAGACCCTTGAGCCTTTACGTTGGCTCTATATTTGTACCCTTGGACTTCGATCAAGTACTTGAGATGTAACTTGGTGTTTGCTATCTTAGCATGTTGCCTAAGGACTATATGTAATAATTTAGTCTGGCGGGACATATCTAGAAAAGCGAGCTAAGTCTATATTGATAAGATCGTGAGAAGAGGAAGATCATAAAGAAAATCTCATTATTTAGTATTCATCGGTATACTAGTTATGACTTGTGTATCGTGATTATGAATACAAGATATTATGATAAATGAGATTATTAAGAGATATCTGAATGTGATTCTTATGATCTATGGTGCATGCATACTTTATGATCTACATGCAAATGCATTTTTCACGAGAGACTATATATTCGTAACTGATATATAGCATTGATGCTCTCATAGTATGTGGTCGAACGACCTACTTTCCCTATACGAACGATTATAGATTATGAAGAAAAATTGTTCTCTTGATTTATAGAGAATATGTTTATTGGGTTTAGAGTATATGAGCACTCCCATTATATATGAGTGGGAGATGTTAGAATATCATATAATATCTAGGCTTTAAATCTGTTAAGATATTACATAGAGTCCACCATAAGGGGTGCTCATTAAGTAAGGGTAAAATAGTAATTTTAGGAATTACTACTAAACCCTAACCCTAGCTAGCTTTTTATAAATAGGGGTAGACTATTATACGATAGATAAAAGAAAAATATAGACTGCTATAGATGATTTGAGAAGAATACCTGCGAAGTATTATGCAGTTGCATTTGAGAGGAGATTTAGACTGTGAAAACCCGAGATACACCTAATACACTGTGGGCATCTCATTCGATCAGTGATCCCAGCCAAAATTCGATTAGCATCCCCAATTAGAACTATGTAAGTCTCCTACTTTAAATCTATGAATGTGTTCATTCATTATTTTATTCCCTTGAAGTTTCTGTATCACAAAGATTGCAATCTTATAACTAAATTGAGAATGTTAAGATTTGATAATTTCAAGTTATGTTAATTGTTCATGTCAATAATATTATGGGATTTTGCCAACGGGTGCACTTAGGATGTTAGTTAAGAATTATTTATTGTATCCATTAGCAATAATAATAAATATTTATTCACTTACTTTGACTGTATCTCATTAATTTTTTCCTTTTTGTCAAGGAGTGCAATAAATGATCATTAACTAGAGTTATCACAGCAGGTTCATCCTAACTAGTTCGACCCATTTAACCTACCATTTTGATGGTTTAGGTTGAAGTTTTCAACTCATTTAACATAAGTGAATTAAACTAACTTGGCATACTTAACTCACAGGTTAAATAGATCAGCTTAATGGGTTGGTGGATTGACCTACTGAAGTGGTTTTATAGAGTTTCTTTGTAAAAATTTTAATATTCCACAATTTCAATTAAATTTTATCATTGTTTTGTTTTTAAATATTCAGTAGTTGGTTTGGTCAACAATAGACAAAATGAACGAATTTTTGGTATTAATAAGATGAGATATTTAGCTTGATAATTGTATTATTTTTGTTTTGAATTCTTTTTTTAAAAAAAATTTTATTATATTTCTTTGGTGGGTTTTCCTGGTGGGCCGAGTTCAACATCTTGACCCACTAAAGTAAGGTGGGTTAAATAGGTTGACTCGTTTAATCCACCAATCCATACGAGCTAACTTGTTTAACCTACCTAGGCTCATTTAGATACCTCTATGATTAACCAATAAAATTAGTATGTAAACATTTATTATTATTGTTAGTGGAAGAAATAAATGATCCTTAACCAATGAAATTTATCAATAAGTATTTATTGCTACTATTAATGAGTGCAATAAATGATTGTTAGCAAAATTCTAATATTAATAGCTATGAAACCTTTTTTTGTAATATTATATTAATAAAGTTCACATGAGTCTCAACTAAAAAAAAAATCTTAAGTTTAAATACTTTTTGAATATGTGGGGGCAAGAATTTATAAAGTTAGTGAAGAAAGGAATAAAAATTTGACTTTCTTGTCCACTAGGATATAAATTCAAAAATAACAAAAATATTTTTCTTTAGGTCCATACTAAAAATTATTTGGCGAAAAACTTGTTGTAAGCAAATAGTCACGGTGCAAGTATAAACCTCCAACAAGTAATAAAGAGTAAGAAAAGTATCATCTTCAAGGAATTCTAATTAATATTGATATTAATTAATAATGATTACACAATTACCTAATCGAAGTGGTTCAATATTCAATTTAAAATTAAGGTAATCACAAATGGTCAAATGCAAAACTTAAAATGAAATGAAAATCAGTTCAAAAGGTTTCCCTAGGATTATGGATTACCAAGGCACTTTAATTGTGAATTAATTGCTTTCCAAATTTAAACTCATTGATTTATGAAGTAATTTTAGCCTCTAATATCATTATAAGAATCTATCGATTTCTTATAAATTCTATCACTCTAAATTAATTCTCTATATTTCTTTGGGAACTACTTAGATAGATGCATTAAGTACGGCTAACACAATTCTGCACGTCTGATAAGTATATGTCTATCCTAAAGCGAATTAAGTTAAATTCAAGCACTAATTCATCATCAATCATGCAGTAATCAGTTCTACGACTAAATTGGGGCTTCTTTTTCAAGAGTTCTCAAATCCTCATCATAAACCTTAATTGGTGGCCAATCAATAAGGGAACAAATGGGATTTGAATTGAATAGCTTCATACACAATAAAATTCAAGTAAGAAAGCGAAAAGGTTCAACAATCTACATGCCTATGGTCCACAATCCTAGAGAAATAAGAGTCTAGCTAAATATTCTTATGATTATTATCCAATACAATTCAAAAAACATAAACAAGAAAAGAGAAAAAGAAGAGAAAGAGTTGAAGGACTCTATTTCCAAAGCTTTGATCAGTTTCCTCCCTTGAAACTCCTCTTGAGATGCCTTCTCCAGCAAACCTAACCCTTGGAACTCTGAGAATCCTCTCTTCCAACTTCAAAATGGCTCCCCTGCCAAGAAACCCTAAGAAAATGTTTTATATCATCCCAAAATACTAAAAGACCAGTCTACCCTTCATTTGTTGTGTCCGAGAGCCTTGAAGCTAGCTTTCTGGTTAGTATATGCGTTCTGGCACTAAGTCTCTGGACAAAATACTAACATTAGCGCCTTAGCGCCAAAATAAGTCTCTTAAATTAGTTTCAGTATTTTAGTCATAACTTCACACTCCAATATAAAATTCAACAAACTATAACTTGTTAGAAAGGTCTTGATAAGCTTTACAGCTTTCTGTGAGACAACACCATTTTCAAATTATGATGTTTAAGGTCCTAAAAGTCATCTCAAAGTTAAATATTCACTTACTAGATGTCAAAATCTTTCTTTTTTTTCCTTTGGTAACCTGGGTAAGATATAAAATCACATTAATAGCCCACAAATTACTAAAATATAACAATTAAACATAAACCAATACTAAATAACCTAAACCCTCCTTACCAAATATACATCTCCTAAATTAACAAGAAAGACTCAAATTTAAACTAGAACTAACTTGGTAGCACAATAAAAAAGCATGAAAATGACAAAAGCAACTTTATTTCATAGAGTTATCAGGTTTGTATGTGCAAGAAACCACAATTCTCTACATAGTATGTTCATCCCTATGTTTCATTCACATGACTATGTCAACTCTCAAATCAGATTATATGACTAATTCTATTATCAAATTTAATTAGAGGACTTTACTTTAAACATAATCACCTTAAAGATTTAAAATACTAAATATAAAATTTGGCAACCAGTTTAAAAGAAAAAGAAAAAAAAACTATATCGTCCAAGGAGATTAGATCCATTGTAATAGATCTCTCCATTATTTTTTTTGTAGTAATAATTTAAACTATCATATTTTCACCAACGATCTAGATTTGATATGATAAAATATTAATTTTTTTGAAGAGAAATTTATGAACCATTAAATGAAAATTCAATGATCCATATTATTATTGTAAAAAAAAATTGAAGAAATCTACTGCATTGGATCTACTGCCATCCTCTGAGTGACTGTATATTGAATCAGTAGAAAAACTAAAATCATCTTACCAATAGTTGATTATATAGTCTACTCTACTAATGAATGTAAAAATGAGTCAAGATTGTGTTAATTTTTTTACAAAATTAAAGAGATAAAAGAAGAAAAGAAGTTAGTGGAGAGAGACCCACTGCAATTTTATAACATTTTTTCTTTATCTCTTTACAATATGATTTACATAAAAAAAATTTTATTGGCCCAAATATATATGTGGATAAAAGTTGAAACTAATATCCATTACCGGCAAGAAAAATAACAAAAACTTAATTTTAGTCAATGAAACATGGTGTAATTAATCAATAACACTATATTATATAATTTTTAGAGAATTAATATGATGAAATTGAAATAAAATCATACTTTTAAATAATAAAATAAAAAATTGTCAAGTATTAAATTACTTATGAAGGCATCCTTCGAAAAATGAAATAAAATTTTTGCCAATATAAATTTCAATCCCGGCACAAAAATAAATAACACCTTCACTTAGTACTCATCCATTAGTCATTACTATATAAATCAACTTGAGAAAAATACAAAATTAGTCTATTACTTTTATACTTTATGACAATTTTGTCCTTCATAAATTTAAATTTGTACAAAATTAATTTCTCACAAATTCAAATTTGTACCAAATTAGTCTTTTCATTTGTATTAATAGAGGCCAATTTTGTACGAAATAAAATTTTTAAGAGACTGATTTGTTATGATTATTTATAAGAAACCAAATCATCATAAACTGTAAAATGAGAGATTGATTAAGTACGGCTTTTTGATTAATATACATAAAAAATTTTTAATGTTATAATACATAAAGTATTACATCATGATAATATAATTTTGGGACTCGAATTGAATCCATTCAAGTCCCAATGTACTTTTTTGGGTCAACCCACTACACTTTTTTTGGGACCTCGAGTTCCACTATTATTTAAAAATATATATAATTTGACCGAATGAAAGGAGAATGAAAAAGAGAGAAAGAAGACAAGGATGGAGAGAGAGAGTGAGAGTGAGAGAGAGAGAGGGGTGGAGGGAAGGGGAGAGAGAGTAAGAGAGATATATTTTATATTTTTTAAAAAAGAAGGATTAGATATGATATTTTTTAATGAGTGCAAGACTATCATAAAATTTATTATTTTTTAATAATTTATTCCGAGTTAATAAAAGCAAAATCTAATACTATAAAAAGTATTTTATCTATATATTACACCTTTATTGATTTAGAATAAATCAATAGAAAAATATTAGTAATATATTACTAGTACATTAGTATTAAATAAAAAATATTTTTTAAATAAATTATATTTTAATAAAAATTAATTTTAATTTTAATATTTTAAAATAGAATAAAATAGAGAAAAATATAAACTCTAAACCTTAAATTTAAAAGATTAAATATGATTTTTTTTATTTTAAGTAAAGAATTAGATGTGATATTTTTATAATGAGTGTGAAACTATCATAAAAACTAGTATTTTTTTAATGATTTATTTCAAGTTAATAAAAGTAAAATCCACATTTAATCTCTTAGATTTAAGGTTTAGAGTTTAGTAGAAAGTATATTTTTCTTTATTTTATTCTATTTTGAACTACTGAAATTAAAATTAATTTTTGTTGAAATATAATTTATTTAAAAAATATTTTTATTTAATACTCATGTACTACTAATATTTTTTTAATGATTTATGCTAAATTAATAAAAATGAAATATATAAATTAAATACTTTTATAGTATTAAATTTTACTTTTATTAACTCAAAATAAATTATTAAAAAAATCAAATTTTATAATAGTATTATATTCATTAAAAAAATATATCTTTAATTCTATACTTTTAAAAAAATACTAAATATCACTCTTTTTCTCTCACCCCCCATCCCTGTCTCTTTTTCTCTCTCTCTCCCCGCCCTTGTCTCTCTTTCTCTCACTCTCTCTTTCTATCCCTCTTTCTCTTTCTCCTTTCATCGAGTCAAATTTTATAATAATAATAATAATAATAATAATGGGACCTGCCAAAAAAAGTAAAGTGGTCTCGGAGACCGAAAAATTATTCTAAGACTCAGATGAAGTAATATTTCATGTACAACAACATTTTAAAAAAATAATTTTTTAATATATATTAATCAAAAAGCCGATTAAGTACTTCTCTCTGTTCAACTTCTTTCCCAATTATGGTAGGTTTCCATCAAAGCTCCTCTTTTTCACACCCAATGCATCAAACCACAAACACACACACCAATTCATCAGAACATGTCTGTATATGCAATTTACTTGCAAGAGCCACTCTAATAATATTATAAAGATAGAAGAAAAAAAAAACGGAGAGAGTCACTCCTTATTTAGCCAAGCTTAATCAGGAACCAAAAAAAAATCTTATTTCCCAAAAAAAGTAATTATTAATTTATATTTTTGAGATATTTGGCTAAACTTTTTTTGAAAAAAATTAAATTATTTTTGAGTGATTGCAGAAATTTTTTTTTTTTTGTGAGAGAGAACCAAAACATTAAATTTCCCCTCTCAAGTATAAGCAAGTACAGAAGAAAATTATTTTTTTAAAGAAAAAATTTTCATTCAAAATCATTAGTTACCACCTAATTTTTATTTTTTTTTTCACCATCTTACTCGAATTTATACATATTTTTTAGTACTTTTGACACTAATAAGTTCTTTTAAAAAACAATTTTACTGAATACCATGATATTGACAATTAATATTTGCTTACTAAATAATTTTTTTAAAATAATGTTCAATACATTTTGTGAAATGACATCTATAACAAATAAAAAGTCATAATAATCCAAATTAAGTCATATACAGTAACAGCAGAAGAAGTAGCCGTATAGAAGTGGACCACAATTAATGAGTGGCGAAAACGATAGCCTGACATTATATTCATTATACAAAAAATGAGGTAAGCAATGACGAAAGCAGGAGACAGTGAAAGAATCTACTGAACAGACATGCATGAAAGTGACCACAACCCTAAACTTTTGCTAAAAAGGATGAAATTAAAGAAAGAAAAAGGACCAAGTTGTTAAAATAGCACTAGTGCAGTGGTGTCTTCTTGCATCGTTGAAGTAGCCTTTGGATGTGCCTGAATTGTAATTGTGATCATTGGGTTAGGCTTTAAAGAAATTGGACTGGAATTTAGTTTTAAAAAATAAAATTTACGTTTTTTATTCAAATTTTTATTAAAAAAATGTAACATAAGATTTACAATAATAAAAATAAAATTATAATAACTTTAAAGATGTAAAATACAAGTTTATTAGTGAGATTGAAAAATAAATAATATTATGCAAAAATCAAATGAAAATGATATACATGAATTATTACATAAGAATTTTTGAAAAATCTAGTATTTGATTATAGAATAATATTATTTTGAGGTGGATACAATTATTTAATATAATAGTACATATAATATAAAACATGCGTCCCAACAAATCTAACACAGGTTGTTTATATGATGATGCTGATAATGAAGAAATAACAGACATAGAAAACGAAATGGTAGAAAAGAGAAAAAGAAGAAGGAAACATAGAAAAGAAAGGTGAAATTAGTCAAATATTATGAATAACAAACAAATAGAAGATATTTTGGTCTCTTTAACTTTATTTATTATTTTATATTAGTCTTTTAAATTTGAAGTATTTCAAAATGGTCTCTTGAGTTACAGATCTTCATCTCAACTTCCTCTCATACAAAATGCTTAAGGAATGAACCTGAGACGAATTTAAAACTTAGAGAACAATTTTGAATGTTTTAATCAAGGGACATATTTAAAAATAATATATAAAATTAAGAGACCAATATATTATTTTAACCATAATTTTATGATTGTTAGTTGCTTTTGTATAAGAAGAGAAAAGATGCCTTGAAGTGTAAACCATAATTTTATTAATTGTCAAATATAGACCGTTTATTAATTACGGTAAACAATCCAATTTCCCAAATGTTAAAAATAAATTTATAAAGTTTTTAGCATAAAATATAAGAAATATACCAGTTTTCATACGTCAGATATGTTTCATGCATGGACTTTATTTCTAACATTCTTAATTTAAATAAGCTTTCAAGGACTCGAGAAGTCCATCAATGATCAACTTGTTCCTTGCTTTTTGGATCTGGTAGAACAAAAACACAGCAAAATGCTTTCCTAAGTTCTAATTCATTATTTGAATCAAATTGAAAGTGTAAGAAATTTTCCTACCCTGCATGTGCTCTTCTCATTTTTCAAAGCCCCAAGGAAGCTATATTGGAAATAAGAAAACTTCTTAGAGTATTTCTTGATCATTACGTACACTGCTAGAATGCTCCATGATTTAGGTTTCCAACATTTTCCCACCTTCAGCACAAAAGCTTTCTTGTAGATTCTATATTTGTGGCATATTAATAGATATGGAAATTACATGTTTATCCTTCACTTATTATAAAATTATTATTTTAATCATTCATTTATTAAAAAATATCAAACTTAGTCTTTAACTTTTTTGACAATGGGGAATTTTTCAAATTTGTGACAAGGTTTTCCATGACAATTGATTTCCCTTTGAAACATATGTCCACATCCACGAAGGAAGAAAAAATGGAACCCTCCAGAATAAAGGTATGGCCTTGTTAACGAAAGATTCGAAATATATAAACATCAGCATCAAATATTCCACTTTAAATTCTGTACACAAAACAGCATACAACACTGTCATAGACAGCTCAGAACAATTTAAAGATAAAATTTATAAATTGACCATTCAGGTAATTAGGCCAATGAGCGATGTGCATGAAAGACCAAAGGTGAGAAATGACACAACCATGAAAAGGATAAGCCAGTAACGATGTCTATAATGAAATATTAAACAAGAGAAAGTGACTGATTTACGTTTTAACGTTTGTCAAACATGCAAAGAAAAAGAAATAAATACATGACTACGAAGGAATGAGAGGATAAGACTATGAAGTAGAAATGTAAAAAGAATATTCAATTACTTATAATAATTCGTGTGAATGCTGGGATGAATCCAAGAGGAAGAGGAAACGCGGAAACGGTTGGCTCTTTTGGAATTTTATAATTTTAATTTTTATATATAATTTTATTTTATGTTCTTAATTTAATTTTGTAATTTATAGAGTTCGTCCCATATGGATTGTAAAAATTTATGTTTCTTGGTTTAAATATTTAATCCAAAGATTTTTATTCTCCTTAAAATCAAGCCCTGTCTTTATATTGTAGTATGATAATTCTATCCAATTATGAAAACAACATATTTGGAGTTTCAGTGGCTTGCAATCAACTTACCAACTGTCATGTGAGTAAAGTACACAATTGTTCCCTCATTTTTACACTTTGTAAGAATTTGGTCCTTTATAAGTTAGTTGTGACAAATTATTTTTTTATAAATTTAAATTTGTATAAAATTAATCTCTTATAACTTCAAATTTGTAATAAATTAATCTCTCTATTTATATTTATGATAGACTAATTTTACATAAAATAAATTTTCTAAGAAACTGATTTGTCACGGTGATTTATAAGGGATTAAATTATCATAAAATATAAAAATAGATGACTAATTTGATACTTCGCTCGTTGTAATATTAATCAATTAAAGCAAGATAAAGGATCAAATTTACACTTTTACTATACAAAAGACTCTTACATATTCCCAAACATACTTGATGGTGTTGGATTAAATTTAAAATTTGAGATATTTATATATATATGCTCCAAAATGCGCCTTCAAGCAAAAACCCACCATGGACAAAGCAAAGGTCCATTTAACGTTGGGATGAAATTTGGTTTTAATAACGAAGAATGAGGTCAACAAGAATTAAACTTTCAAGTTGTTGACCACTTGGTCAAGGAAACTTTAGTACTATGGAAAGAACTCAAGAACCAAAACATTTCAAAAGCTTAAGCTTTTGGCATTAGGCCTGGGAATGTTTTTATGAATATCTAACATTTCCCTTACCAATCTATGGGATATATATATTAGAGCCTAATGGCTAGTATTCTAGGATAAATTACATTTTATTAATGAAATTATTTAATAAAAAAATAAATAAAAATGAAGCTGCCAAGTCGACACTGGGTCACTTGAAAAACATAATGCTATACTTAGTCTAGAAGAATATATTATAGGAGTATGCTTTATACATCAAATCTTGAGACAAAATATTAAGTTTATAAGTGAATTCTAATTACATACTCTCTTCCAATTTTAAGTGTAAAATAGCCTCTTTCGCAGAGGTTTAGGTAAAATAGTGTATTTATTAAGTAGTTTTGCCTTTCTTAATACATAGAGTAGCCTTTTTAAAGCAATTTTTTTATAAAAAGAAAAAAATAAAAAATAAAAAATGAAAAGAGAAAATTACAGTTGAGAATCATAAATTTAAAATATTTATTATAAAGTACATACCTTAAATTTTAAAATTATTTTGAACGACCCAAAGACTAAATTTTTTTTATTCTAAAGGATCATGTCCTGGATTTTTTATTATGTGTTTCAAAAATCTTTAGACAGTGTCCTAAAGAGTAAAAAAGTTGGTCTCAAAGTCCTTTAAAATAATTTTAAAATTCAAAGTCTTTTATAATAAATATTTTAAACTTATGGTCTTTAATTATAATTCTCCCAAATCAAAATCATACCCAGCTAAAGTTATATATTTAATTTGATACACTTGTCTTCTGTTTCATATAAATTCCTTGACATGTTGTAAGTCTTAGCCACGAAGAAACCGAGACTAAAGTCATTCATTTTTTATTTGATGTCCTATATTATACTTTTAAACTAGGATTGTAGCATCATTCAGAGACTAAATTATTAATTTGCTCTAAGATATAATATTTTCAAACATAACAGCATAAAAAATTATGTGTGACACATAATTAGTGTAATACTTGTTGTGGTATGGTTCAACAAAAGAACAACACAAAAAATTAAACACTTCGGTCAAACTACAGATATTAGAATTAATGGGTTACTTCAAGTCCCGTTTATTAGACATGCATTGGGCTTAATAAAAGAGAAAGGGAACGATGATTTTGAGAAATTAATGTTTCGTTGCAGACTTGTGGTAATGAATTCACTTTCCTTAAGCACAGCTTATAAAAATCATTTTTATGCACCAAACAGACCCTTAAAAAGGATCTGAATTCCCTGTATTTAATAGAAAATATATAAATTTAACGATTAATATTAAAAAAGATACTTAATCCAACAATTTAAATTAAAATTAATAATCGTGTACAGTTCAAAACTTTTTATCTAATAATAATTTAGATTTAAGAACGATCCAACAGCGGACTGCTGAAAAACTGCTACCTTTAGAAAGCAGTTAATAAACTAGTAGAGGGTTAGTAACATTCAATTATTTTAAGTGTTTGTGTCACTTTTATTAGTATTGCATGAACTACTTATCAATCATTGAGAAAAAAGACAGATAAAGAAAGATTTCTCTTTTTTCTTCGAAATCAAGAGTTATTTAAAAATATTTGCAAAGTTCACTTAAATGACAAATCCCACACTATATAAGTTTCACATATTTGATTATATTTCTCTCTGAAATTGATATTATTAAATTTTAAAATACATAAGAATCAAATCTAACAGAAAGAAGAGATCACTTTAAGCTGAGTAATATTTTTCAAGACTGTTGTTCAATACAATAATACAAAATATCTCAATTTTTTAATATTTCTAGAAAAAAAAAAAAGCATAGTACTTTATTTTTCTGGAAAAGGCACAGTTTTGTGTACACAAATATAATATTATCCCCTACATAATCAGTACTGGACTGGTACACAAAATAGTAAAGATCAACTCAGATCAGAAATTCTAATTATTCAAGACAAAGTTTTATTGATATAGTAAAATGAAGGAAGATGAGGAATGAAACTACTCTAAAATCCGGCAAACTTGATAAGGTTAATGCGTAAACTTCGATTTCTTTTTTTCTTTTTTTTTCTTTTCAAAGATAAAAGATTTCATTCAACAATAAAAAGAGGGAGAAAAATCCATGATACAACATCTGCAACAGAAAATTTTTCCAACAACACAGCAATAAATAAACTAAATTCACCAGTTTGTTATATAGCTAATTAAAAATAAAGGAGTGAATAAAAGAGAAAATTGAGATGAGAAATGAAAAGAATATTCTCATTTACTTCATGGTCCATCATCCATATTACATAATCTTATTTATAAGTCTTTAGTTCATAAAAGTAGACGTATATGTTATATAGATATAATTACAAATTAATTTATATAATTGACAATAATTTGAGAGTTATTGGGAATTTAAATCCAAAAAATCACTCTTTGGGATTTATGGATACTTACACAATTATATGATTTATAACACCCTCCTTGAATATCCTTTAATAAATAATGTCTCATTAAAACATTACTAAGAAAAACCGAATGAAATAAAAACTTAATGAAAAAAAAAAAAAAGAGTTGACATTATTTGAGACGTTTATTGTAGTTAAAAAGAAAATACGCATATATCATGTTGAACAGTAACTTTCATGAACTAATGGCAGTTTGAATCTCAACCCAAACTTATCAAACTATAAAGAAATTCATCAGAGCTACTCAACCCATGACCTTCATCCTCAGCAGCAAGAAAATCCAGATAATAGTTCATCAATCAATTTCCATTATCTATCGTATCTGGTATTTTTGTTTTCGTTCCTCAGGGCATTTCCCCAATAGAACGCATAGCAACATCTAAATAAATAAATGGGGTTTTCCCTATGGATTTATTCAACTATAGATTTCCTGAAAACTCTGTAATCTTCTTCAAAATCCACTTCATAGAAACTCTGATTTTCTTCTTTTCTTATTATGAGCATTAAGAAATCGGGAAAATAGAGGAAAAATAGTCATGATAACAAGGATTTATCAGCAGAGGTACGACAATGTGAAGGACGAAATTGCAATCAAAAAGATGAAATCATGTCGGGGAAGGATGGCTTCAAGGCTCAATAAGATGAAGATGACGACATAACCACGAACAATAACAGCAAGTGGTGACTGCAAACAATGGACGACAACAGCAAACTCTAAGGCCATGGAGTCACATAACCACAAACTCTCTTTCCATATATGGAGGGCTGTAGATCCAACCACTCTACTATTTTTCTCGAGAGAGAAAAGAAAGAAGAGAAACCTTTCTCTGAAGAGGTCTTTGAAATAGAGACATGTAACCAGGCAAAATAGAATACCTAACCAGAAAACAATTAAGATGTCAAGGAATTAGAAAATGCCAAATAAAATCCATGGAAAACCACTCATGGACTTATTCACTGCATCTAAAACTTCCTGTTTTAATCTATGTTACAACAAATTCCTCTTAACAGTTACAAAAATATATAAGAAACATAAAATCATTGTGTCACTGAGTCATCATCTCAAAGACATAAGCCTTACTCATCTCCGGCTTGCAGTACTTTCAATTAGAGAATGGTGTTTGGCCACATTGGGAAGCACGATGCAGTATGTACTATGTACCATGATCTTTATCTTCTCACAGCTGCACAAGAAATTTGCCCTAGCAATGGTGTGAAAGAGGGAATTGTGACATGTCTAAAACAGACAAATGGTAATTGTTGCACAAACTTGAAGTTAATATAGTATATGCTATCATGTTTATTAATAAAAACATATCATGTAGAGGAACATTTTTGAGTGAGTCAATCGTATGATGTTGAGCATAAAAGATATCCAGTGTCATATTTTTACAAAGAAAATCCTATTTTGGTCCATGACAAACAGATAAACTTTTAATTTGATCTTCTATAGGTCATTTCTTTCAATATAGCCCGTCAATCATTCTTGTAATATTGCTCTTTTATCCCATTTCAATCCAAAATTTAACACCAAACTTAACCTTGGACATTATTGGGTGGCAAATCTGTCCCAAGTAATAGGTAACAAATAACATCCAAGTCAACAGACCGTAGAATTTGGCATTAAATTTTGGATGAAAATAGAATAGACGGACAACATTTCATGCATTTTAATGATCTAAGGGATTGAGAAATTGTATGTGTAAAACTAAATTGAACTTTACCAATCTGTTAGTAACCAAAATAGGATTTGCCTCTAATTTTATTGGAGAATTTTGTAGCAAACATCCAAAAAAATTGCACCCAAGTTTCATACTTTTATCCTTAAATGTACCTTGTGTAGTAATCTGATCATTGAATTTTACTTCATACAGCCTACACTTACATCGCAATTTCAACTTCAGACAGCCCACTGCTCAAGAGAGCTTTCGCCATCATTAGCATTAACTGAGTCAGAAAAAACCTTGATTTTATTATTATGCATGCTAATTCATCTGCAGAAAATTTAGAAGCTGCGAGTTAGGATAGTGGTAGGCAAGTCTATAACTGCATTGCAATATTATATAAATGTTGATCATTTAGCGAAAGCAAGCTTCCTTTAGTGTAGTGACAAAAGATGATTCAGCAAGATGTGCGCACACAAAATACTTGCACAATTTTGATTATTATGTTTTTATTGTAGTCAACTTTAATGTGTCTTCTTTTCCTACACCAGAATAAATCTTGAGTTGCTTTATGGCAAAGAATTTTCTGTATGATGCAATTAAGAATAAGAACGTAATGAAATGATTAAAATCTATAAAGGAAGGTATTTGCAAAGCATAGCAATACATAACCAAAGCCATCATCAAATGAACAACAAATAAACATAGAAAATCATGTTGAAGAGGAATCTCCTCCAATTATATAAAAATATTGTACAGATTTTCATTTTTATCATTTGGATGTTTGGTAGAAGCAGCTGAAAGAAGAAAAAAAACCATCATTTATTATTCAATTTTCTTTTTGCATGATTTAAATTTTGCAAGCATAAATCATATTTCTTGTCTATTTCCGTTCCTTCCAGCTCAAATTCTGGGTTAAAACCATGAATTAATTGAAGAGGGAGAAAGAAGAGTGTAAACAAAACAAGACACCCAATGAAGCACAATAATGACGAAGACAAAAATAAAGCATTGCAGAGAAATCTCTCTAATCCCCTTCAATCCATAATATTGACTTCCCAACCCCATGACTATGATGATAACAAAGCTGAAAGGTTTTAGTCCTGAAAGTTCTGTTATATGTGTACTGAATAGCCCTGGCCCATATGCTGGCATCAGTTGCACATTTAGAGTATCCACAAAATTACAGGAGATTTAAGTGAAATTATCTTAATAAGATTTTTGTCTAGATGAATAAAAACATTTTGCTAATAAAATCCAAATTTGAACTTCTAAATTTATTTACTGATGTTGATTCATACTCTGCAAAGTTTCAGGGTTGTAGAGAAAGGCAGAAAAGACTGTATTTTTGAGGAACAGGGGTTCTCATGTGCTATGTTGTGCATTGAGGGCATAAGGAGAGCAAGGAAGTGAGGAAGAAGAGAGAGACCTCTAAGACCTTCTATGGAGTCTTCCCCAAGGGTGAGAGTGGCACACTATAGTCTATTGCAAGTGATCATGGGGTAAACATGGAATGCTTTTTCTTTTTTTCTTTTCCTTTTTTTTTTGCGTGCATTGCATACAAGCAACCCAAAACTAAATTCCTTGTATGGATGGCCTTTAGGTTGTTGCCCATGAGAGAATTTTCCAATATAGATAATATTTTCATAAAGCACTACAAAAGATGTTATTTTGGATTTTAGATCCCCTCATGTTCTTTTCGGTCATACTTCTGTTATATTGGAGAGAGATAAATTCATGAGTAAGTGGGTTTGTAATGTTGGAGAGAGATAAATACAAAATGAGTGAAACCTATTCACTCTATGTCTTTCTTTCTCTAACATAATAGGAATATAAGAGAAAAGAACATGAAGGGATCCAAATCCATTGAGTGGCTAGGATCCTACCACGTTCTCCTCTCCCCCCCCCCCCCCCCAAAACAAAAAAGCTTACTACTATTTTCTTTTTTAAAATTCCTCCTCTTTCACCATCTTCCACCTTATTCTCTCCTTCTCTCTACAAACAATAAATCATCAATATACCATTTTCTAGGGGTGAGCATATAATCCGGTGGCCTAGTTAACCTAGTCTAGCCCAGTCATATCGGGCCAGATTAAATAAAATTTGTAAAATTTATTGGCCTAGGTCTCAAATTCATTCACCACCTGACCTGCCCTAATTATATTTTTATTTTTATAATTAAATTTAACTTCTTTCTTATTTATAATAAATTTTTAATATATTAATTCTTTTCAAATCTTAAATATTTTTCATTCCAAATCTTAATTTTTATCATTATATTATTTTCACCCTATCATTATATTTTTTTTCACCTTTAAATCTTATTTTTTTCAATTTTTATTTTAAAAAACTGTTTTTATTAATTTAAAAATTATTTTCGTAAATAAGAAATTTAGAATGGACCCGACCTGACCGGTTAAACCTTGTGTAGCTTAGTCACTTACCAAGCCATACCAATTGGCCCAAGTCCCAAGGCAAATTTTTTTGCCCTAATCTTTATTCGGGCCGAGTCCCAAGTCTTGTTCAAACTCAACCCACAATCACCCCTACCATTTTCACCCATGGAAAAGCCTCTGTGGAAGGTCAAAGAGGTATCCTCTTCCTCACCGCCTCCCACTAGATCACCCCTCCATTCTCCTGAGGCACAAAATAGCACACAAGGACCCCCATTTCCCGATACGGCTGTTTTAGAAATACTATGCTTGCTCGAAACAAAAAGTATCATAGTGGCATAGTCTATGCAGTAGAAGAATGGTACAAAGATCATCAAGAGTTCCTAGTGCTAGCCAGTAGTCAAATGTTGAGAGTAATGACAGGCAGGCAGCATAAGCAACTGTTCCAAGTGATTAGTAGACTTCTTGACCTAATAACTAGGAATGATGTGAGTCTAATAAAACCAAAGTATCAAACACGATCTTTCAGCACTTACCTGTTAGTGTTTAATCTGTTAGAAGGGTAAGATCTGTAATTACTTGTGAGCTCCTTCATCTGTTCCAAATATTTGAAGAAATTAGATAGTGCAGTTGTATCATTGTGTGTGTCTCTCTCAACCAACCACTCCTCATGAAGTTGAATATCTACATCCCTGTCAGAAATTGGGATCAAGAATTAAAGGATGCTTGAAGATTTGAAGAAAGGCAGCATGGATGTATGCATAGAGGCATTTTTCAATGAGTAAAAGGTAACAAACAGAGAAAGAGAAACACATCAAGCAAAGGTGAGGATGAAAATGTAGAAGGAATAAACACCATTACCTTTTTAAGGCCAGAACTTCAAAGTTTCTCCGAAGGAAATCAGCATACTTTGTAAGGGCATCCTGTGCATATGGCCTTCCCACAATCCTTACTGCAGCTGCATTTAGTAAAGCCTCCAATGAACCATGCTTTTTAATAAGTTTGAGAGCAGTCTTCCGACCAAAATCAGGCACCACATGTTGGATGCCAGGAACGCCATCAACTTCATCACCTACAATGCATCCTACAGAATCATGGCAGTAGTCAGATACAGTAACAGAAATATTGGTATAGCATTCATAAGGATAGTAGGGACTAGCATGTGCACAAGAACAAAATAAGTTTTTAGATCCCAGGATGGAGATCTTCCTCATTTTCTGATATATCTCTGTAACTACATTATTGTCCCTCAAAACAACAGGGTCTGACTGGATTATCACACTTATAGGAGTTCTAGCTTCTGAAAAGCCCATCCAAAGTTATCTAATTCAATTAAATTATAATGTTGTTGAATAATAAAAAATGTTTAAGTAATTCTTAAATAGAGAACTTAAAAATTGGTAGTGAGCTGTTACTGGTGTTTTACATTGTTTATTGATATGTCTCAGATAAGATGTAAATTACACAACTGTCATATAGCCATAGATTAGTAATACCCACTGAGGCTCAGATCAGATTGTGGGTCGCAATTATACTGAGCTTTGTAGTGCCTCAGGGTGTAGAAGGACCACCTATCTAACTCTGGCAAAGGCATAACAATTTGCACATCTTCAGAAATGAGCTGTTTAAAATCCTTATCAGGTGAGGCAATCACAACACGGAATCCTTTAGTGAGAACTTGTCCAACAAGTGTAGCAACAACATCATCTGCTTCATGGCCATCAACTTTTATAACCTGCTTAAATTGATTTGCTCACTATGAAACTGATGTAGTAAAAAATAAGAACATTGAATATCTTCCTAAATGATACATAATCATAAACCATAATTTTAAGAACGCCAGAGAATGAGAGCAGTAAATAATATCAGTTACTTCACTCAAGCTGATCCATAATTATAATCTTTACAAACTTATATGGACCCGTATAACGAATTAAGACAATTGAAATCAATGAAGTGAAAATATATTGATGACTCAGGGCAAATGCACTGACATGTGTTGCAAGTAAACTAATTAGTGTTCTAATATTTCCAACTTCTCTTGCCAAAGCAAACTCAACCCCATCCCTATAGGAGGGGTGGGAAAGAGAGAGAATGGAACTCTGCATCAATCATTGTTGGAGATTACGTTACTCCTATCATGATCCTATCTTTAATTTCCAGAAGCATTAGATTATCTTAGGCACCTTCTAATTTTTATTTTGGTTATATTTTTCTTCTTTCTTTTAGACATTTTGTTTCAGTTTTGATAGCATAAGCATTATTTTAGTTTCAATTCTGTTATGATAAGATTAGTTTAAGTATTCTATTTTGATTAAATAAAATTAACCCTGAATTTCTAGAATCATTATATCTACATTGTACCATTATGCCTCAGAACCTTCACCATATTATTAATACTCAGATGCATGATTAAAAACGTTGTCCAAACCATCAAAAAATACGGCTATCTAGAAAAGGAATTCTATGATAATGAGTTAATAAAACATAGTCAGGGACATAAACAAATAATCATTGTTGCAGCATCTCCACATATTGTCAACTAGCATATTTATTAATCTCACTCTTGTATTTGTTAGTCCAACTAATAGTTAGTAGTTCAACTATTGTATTTATTAGTCTCATTTCTAGGTGTAGATTTTGTATATAAATATCCATGTTGTCTATGTGATTCAACAAGGTGAAATACAAATTCTTTCCCTTTACTACATGGTATCAGAGCCCTTGGCTCGTTTCTGGGTATCTCACTGCCAATTTTTTCTTGGTTCATTCTTCTGGAGAAACTAGTGTGATATTTTAGGTGGCTATTTTTATCTCACCGCCGGCACAGAGGAACACAGAAGGTACCGGTCGGCCTGTCCCTTTTTTTCCGGTGGCCAGAAACACCGCGCGTGATCTTCACGCGTCGACGAAGCATTCTGCACACTGTATCACGCGCCGGCGCGTGGAGGCGCGTGGAGAATCTGCTCCGGCTTGTCTCAACTTTCTGGCGCTCGGAATCCTCTTTCCGGCACTTTCCCGGCCAGCCACTGACGCATACTCGTTTTTGAGTCCTTCTGCCAAAATCCTTCCTAAGTGTAAGCTTCCTATTAATGCACTCTACCTTCAGCAACTTTATCAGTGTGACTTGGGTTTGTATAATCTGAGTTTGTTGTTGGAGAACTCTCATTTTCTTGTGTAAAATTGTCTGAATATCAGTCATTCTTTGGTCAATCAAAGTTAGTCCTCAAGGAGCTAAAGACTTTCTAAATTTTTTTTAACCATAACCTTTAGGTTTGACACCATAAAACATCTTGTCCTAGCTGTAATCTCAGCCATATTTTACCAGTTGAATTTTTCTTCCAGGTGTCCTTAAGCAACCCTTCCCTTTTCTACTATTTCTCGACCTCTTTTATCCTTAGAAATGTCTGAAGTCACCATATCCTCCAAAACCAATATGATTGAAAATTCCAATATAGTTGGAGATTTACAAAACCTACATCCCAATTATCGGTTGAATGGTAAAAACTATCTCAAATAGTCACAACTTGTCCAGACCATATTAAAGGGAAAAGGAAAGTTAAGCCATATTTTGGGAACTGGTCCCTTAAAGAGTAAGAAGCACTATGAAGCATGGGATGAGGAAGATTCTATGATAATGGCGTGGCTCTGGAATTCCATGAATCCAGAGATAAGTGATACATGCATGTTTCTTACTACTGCTAAGGAGATATGGGATACTATTAAGCAGACTTATTCTAAGGCTAAGGATGCTGCTTTGGTGTATGAGCTCAAAATTAAAGCTGCAGGGATTCAACAAGGAAATAAATCTGTTACAGAATATGCTAACATGTTGAGAAACATTTGGCAAGAAATGGACCATTATAGGTGTATTGAAATGAAGTGCAGTGAAGATGCAACAATACTGAAGAATTTTATTGAAAAGGACCGTGTTTATGATTTTCTTGCATAAATGTCTCAGATAAATTAATCCAGGACTCTTGGATCCTTGATTCAGGAGCAACAGATCACATGACCTATTCTTCTTATTCTTTTAAAACTTACACTCCATGCCCTAGCAATAAGAAAATATCGGTTGCAAATGGTTCACTTGTTACCGTAGCAGGCTTTGGGAATATCCAAATATCTCCCTCCTTTGTTCTTAGAAATGTACTTCATGTTCCTAAGTTATCCTCAAATTTTATATCCATAAAAAAACTCGCACAAGATTTGCATTGTCAAGTAACTTTCTTCTCTACTTCATGTATTTTTCAGGACCAGGATACGGGGAAGAGGATTGGGCTTGCTAAGGAACAAGATGGACTTTACTATCTAGTGCCACCTACAAATGCTGATGATATCAAGATTCCCATGTCCTTGTCTTCCTTTTCTGGATCCTCATCTCCTGAGAATAAAATTTGGCTTTACCACTGTCGTTTTGGTCACCCTTCCTTTGGAACTTTGAACATTATGTTTCCTTCTTTGTTTAATAAAATTAATCTTGCCAATTTTCATTGTGAGACTTGTGAAACAGCAAAACACAACCGAGTGTCCTTTCCCATCAGTAATACAAGAAGCTCTTCTCCCTTTACTCTTATTCACAGTGATATTTGGGGACCATCTCCTATTCCTAATATCTCTGGTGATAAATGGTTTGTTTCTTTCATCGATGACTGCACTAGGGTTTCTTGGATCTTTCTTATAAAAAATAAGTCAGATGTGAGTACACTGTTTCCTAATTTCCATAGCATGATTCAAAATCAGTTTGGGGTTAAAATTAAAAGGCTTAGGTCTGATAATGCGAGAGATTACTTCAATCACACATTGTCTTTCTACCTCCAAAAGGAAGGCATAATTCATGAATCATCCTGTGTATATACTCCTCAGCAAAATGGCATAGCTGAGCGGAAAAATAGACACCTCTTATCTATGACTCGTGCCTATCTATTTCATGCAAACATGCCTAAATCTTTTTGGAGGGAAGTTGTTCTTACTGCTACATACACTATAAACAAATTACCCTCTCGTGTTCTAGACAATAAAACTCCTATGGAGGTTCTCTCTCAATTTTATCCAGATCTAAGACTTACCAATGGCCTTACACCTCGCATATTTGGCTGCACTGCATTTGTACATATTCATAACACAGGGAAGTTAGATCCAAGAGCCCTTAAATGCATCTTCTTGGGATATTCCTCTACTCAAAAAGGTTACAAATGTTATCATCCTGTTACGAAGAAGTTCTTTGTTTCTGTTGATGTCACATTTGCAGAACATCTTCCTTATTTTCCGAGCCCTTATTTTCAGGGGGAGCACACTAGTACGGAAGATAAGGAAGCATCTTTCCTTGATATTTCGTCTTTTCTTGACCTTCCCAAGTCCAACCCTACCATTTCTGAAAATCCACCTGGTCCTGAATCTAGTCCTGACACTTCTAATGATCCTACTCCTACTTTGGTTAGCCCCCCCACTGAATCGGTCATCAAGGATAACACTAATCTTGATAATGTGAGGTATTTGCAGGTGTACACAAGAAGGGAAGCTCCAGCTCCTGAACCTGTGCAAGCCCAACTCTCTGCACCTATGTCTGGTAGTTCTGAAACTGAGGTAAACACAAATTCTAACCCTGGCTCCCTAAACATTGATCTTGATGTTCCCATTGCCATTAGGAAAGGAACTAGAGAATGTACAAAGCACCCATTATATCCTCTTTCCCACTTTGTGTCATTTAACAAGTTTTATCCAACTCACAAAAATTTTCTTGCAAACTTAAATTCCATTGTCATTCCAAATAATTTATCTGAGGCACTGGCCAAGGAGGAATGGAGGCAAGCCATGAAGATTGAGATGGAAGCATTAGAGAAAAACAAGACGTGGGAGTTGGTCCAATTACCAAAAGGAAAGAAACTCGTAAGGTGTAAGTGGGTCTTCTCAGTTAAGTATAAAGCTGATGGATCACTGGAGAGGTATAAAGCACGGTTGGTTGCTAAAGGGTACACTCAAACTTATGGCATAGACTATCAAGAGACCTTTGCTTCAGTTGCCAAAATGACTACCGTGAGAATCCTGTTATCATTAGCATCTATTTATAATTGGACACTTCAACAATATGATGTGAAGAATGCTTTCCTTCCTGGGGACTTAGATGAGGAAATCTACATGAATATTCCACCAGGATTTGGAGACAACAAAACTGCAAACAAAGTGTGTAAACTGAAGAAAGTGTTATATGGTTTGAAGCAATCTCCGAGAGCTTGGTTTGGAAGATTCACTAGAGTAATGTTAGCCTCTGGTTATAAGCAAAGTCAAGGAGACCATACTCTGTTTATTAAACATAGGGATTCAGGGGGAATCACAGTCTTGCTGGTATATGTTGATGATATTATTGTCACCGGAAATGACAAGATAGAACAAGAGGAGCTCAAAAGACATCTATCAAATGAATTTGAGATAAAAGAGTTGGGAAAATTAAAGTACTTCTTAGGAATTGAAGTAGCATATTCACAACAAGGTATCTTTATTTCTCAACAAAAATATGTGACAGATCTCCTAAAAGATACAGGCAAACTAGCATGCAAACCAGCTGATACACCGATTGATTCAAATCATAAACTTAAAGAAGCCAGGGATGACATTGCTATTGATAAGGAAATGTACCAAAGGTTGGTAGGAAGACTTATCTACCTTTCACATACCAGACCTGACATAGCATATGCAGTAAGTGTGGTAAGTCAATTTATACATAATCCCAAACAAGTACACTTACATGCTGTTCACAGGATTCTACACTATCTGAAAGGCACTCCAGGGAATGGGATATTATTCAAGTGGAACACGGAATTAACTCTAGAGGTCTATACAGATGTTGACTATGTAGGATCAGTAATAGACAGAAGGTCTACTACGGGTTATTGTACTCTCCTAGGTGGTAATTTAGTAACTTGGAGGAGTAAAAAACAGAACGTGGTAGCCAGGTCTAGTGCTGAGGCAGAATTTAGAGTTATGGCACTTGGAATTTGTGAATTATTGTGCTTAAAGATCATCTTAGATGATTTAAAAATCAAGCGGGTTGGACCTATGAGACTATACTGTGACAATAAATCCGCTATCAACATTGCTCATAATCCAATGCAACATGACAGAACAAAGCATATTGAAGTTAATAGACATTTCATAAAAGAAAAGCTAGAAAGTGGTCTTATTTGTACTCCTTATGTGTCCACAAGCGGCCAGCTAGCAGACATTTTCACCAAAGGACTCAACAGTGCAACATTTCAAACCATTATATCCAAGCTAGGAATGCAGAATATCTATTCACCAACTTGAGGGGGAGTGTTGCAGCATCTCCACATATTGTCAACTAGCATATTTATTAGTCTCACTCTTGTATTTATTAGTCCAACTAGTAGTTAGTAGTTCAACTATTGTATTTATTAGCCTCATTTCTAGGTGTAGATTTTGTATATAAATATCCATGTTGTCTATGTGATTCAACAAGGTGAAATACAAATTCTTTCCCTTCACTACAATCATCAATAACTATTCTAGGCAATCATAATGTTAAATAAAGAAGTTGCATTCTTTGTCACCTTCTCATCAACTTATATTTCCAAGGATTTCGCAGCATCATGATTTCTAGTAATTATATTTCTGAAATTATACTCCTCCAAACAATTGACCAAAACATTGAACTTCATAATCAATTTGATAATCGTCTAACAATAAAATGAAATCAGAAACACACAAAACAATAAGTCATGCTTTAAAGAAGTATAATAATTGCAAATGGAAGCATATATAAAACTAATAACATATGTTCCAACAGACCACTAGAACAAAGCCATATGTATATGAACATTCTCCCCATTAATATAATCCTAGTATGTGGGGTGTGTGCGTGTAGGTATGAAGAATAATAAGCAGAGTTCTGCAAGCACATCTAGCTACTTAGATGCCTGCAAAATCTCAATTCTTAAATATTAAGATACACCAAAATTATTGAAATGATAACTATTCATTATGAAAAAAAGAAAAAGAAATGTTTTAACTCCTTCAGGTGTTGTACAGGCATGGAACTATAGTGAACACATCTAACCATAGAGTAGCTTCAGAGAAGATAATGAATGTGAACCAAAGAAACATACTAACTAAAGATTATAAAGAAGCATGCCTAGAAAAAAAAAGAAATAGAATAACAATCATGAAAAAGAACCACTCACTGGCACATTGCATTTTCCAAGAATGTCAGTGATAACTTGATGGGACCTCCCAACATGACCTCCTGAAAATCTTTGTGAAGATGACAAGTGTCTTAAGAATTTTCTCCTATGGGCTTTGTAAGAAGGTAGTAGCTGTCTGCGACGCTCACAACCCTTTTCTCCATCAATAACCTGCTTCGTTCTATTAATGCTTAAGTAGAAGCCCAAAAACAAGACATGGTAAAGAAGAGACAATAGAGGGACAAAACCATACATAAGGATTCTTTTCAAAAGAAATTATTGATGAGAAGAGAAAAGCTATACAACAACCAAGGACAGGAAACCCTCCCAAATCAAAGAAATGAAAGATACAAACTTATTAGCTCAAAGGAGCTTTCCAAACCCTTTATAATTCCACAAGGGATACCCCTCTAGAAAAACGATTTGCTGAGATCCAATGGAAGAAACTTCCAATTAAAAATTCCCTCATTCTGTTCACCACAAGCCGCTGCCAAAGGACTTTTCAGCAATACTTAATGTAAAGTTAACATAATAGAGACTGACATTCGAATTTAAAACTTTTTTCAGCAACACTTGCACCTGCTCTACAGCTCAAGTGCCAACAAAGTTATTTATTCCTTTCCCTTTCCAGAAGAACTATCTTGGATTTCTTTAATAAGATAGTCACAACCTTTCTGTTGTTCCAAGCTCCAGATCCTGCAGGGTTATATCAGCCACCAAAAAATTCAATCCAATCATACCAGACATACTACCTTATATACCATCAAAATTTTTAAAGGCTTGACCCCCTTTTTTGGTTCAAAACCCAAACTTGGTTGCTTGAGGCTTATATATCATATGGTATAACAAAATTTCAATGATTTTGTTAGCCCAGTGGGACAACTGATTTAGGATGTAAAGCTGCATTTTGACAAGAAAATATGATCAATAGATTTCAGAATAGATTCCTATACTTCTAATAACCTATCCTCCATATTGTCTCCACTTCAATTCTCCCCACTGTCCTAGATCATAACACAAATTTTATCTCCTCAAATCTGGGTTCCTACCAGTTCTACAACAGACTTTTCCATCCCAAAGAAATCTCATATATCCAACTCTCTTACTCTGTACTGTAGCTAACACACTATTCAGTACCAAAACAAGCACTTAATTGACAGCAAAGTATGTTTCCTAACATACCAAGAAATGATAAAGTAGAAAACATAACAAAATATAACCACATTGTAGATGGTAGTTGAACTTGATTGAACTCCAACAATTTTCTACAATATACAAATACGGTTTCTATTTACAATTTCAATGGGCAGCTAACATGTACCAGTACTGTTTAGTTTATCCATTCAAAGTTCTATAAATCCATGCAAAGATTTTCTATGCTGTGAAATAATTTTTTTTTCTTCTGATACCAGTTGTTATCGCTAATGACTTTAACACTGAGACTACTTATCATATCCTACACGAAACCATATTCCCAATAAATGGGGCAATGCAGGATAATGTCATAAAATACTCGGATAATTCAAGGAGTCACCAACAATTCCAGAAGCAAACTAAGGTCAACTGATTATCATACGACAGAGGGTTATATCATATATGATAACGAAAGAGTAAAAATGAAACGAGATAGAGAGATAAATTAATGGAGATAGAGAGATAGATTACAGCAATAACAGGGTCGCTGCGACTGACTTGAGAGAGAAAAAGAGAGACCCATCGACCAAAGGAGTATAAACTGGGAGTGCTTCCTTCATAGCAGAGAGGATTAACATCTAAAAAGAAAACCCTTTTCTTGCTTGTCTTCTTATCTGGACATTCGCTTTCGGGCAGCGATTGCTCACCAAGTTTTTGACGAAAAGAACCAGTGAAAGAAGAAGAGTCAGCGGCTACAATTCTAGTACGGACCTTCCTAGCTTCAATTTTCTTAATCGTGGTTTGTGTTTTCGATTTTTGAGTTGCAGCGGGTAGAGAAAGAGAAGGCTTGCTAGGGAAACAAGGCTGAGTATAAGTGCCAGTGGAGAGAGCTATAGCTACTGTTTTCATGGCGAATATAGACATATCAAGAAGCAGTGCACTAGGCTGATAGTGAATTTGCCAATTGTTACTAGTTGCAGGATCCTGAGGGCTCTAACATTGCTAAAGAAGACACTTCTCGATTGGCCCATTTGATTCTGGAATAAAAAAAATCATCTGGCACAATTTTTTTCTATTCCCAATTTTTTAAAAGTTGTTTCTATTTTCTTTTCTCTATCAAACAAGTGATTTGATCTTACTTAGTATTTGTTAATTTATCATTGAAAATTTGTGACAAGTATACAAGAGTCTGCAAATGCTGAAATGGGTCGGGACTTTGTTTATCTTGAGATATCATTTAAAAAAATTTGTGATAAAAAAGTTTGGTTAATTCTTCTTTGTATCTCTTTGTTTATTTTCTACTTTTAATTAGAATAAAAAGGATGACATCTCTTAGATGGAAGTGTTGGAGATACATATTTCTTTGCACCAAAAACCGATAAACTAATTCATGCCACTGAAAAAAAAATAAGTAATTCAACTCTACGTTAAAAAAAAAATATATATATATATATATATATATAATAAAATATTTTTTTAATTTCTTACTTATAATAAAATTATCATTTTGTCTCTTATTTATTGTAATACTTAAAATAATTATTAACTCATTGAAAAATATTATAATTAGTCTCCTTTTATGACAATAAAAATCAAATTTAATCTCTTTATCAAACTCTTAATCATAAATAATTAAATTTAGTTTTTTAAAAAAATGAAAGCAAGGGACAACATTTTTTGAGAAATTTTTTAGACATTTTGATTAATTAAGGACAAAAATAATAATTTTATATTAAATAGAAAACCAAAAAACTATTTTTCTTGACAATTGTCAATGAGCACACCATTGTATGGGCTGAACAACTAAATTTCATGCTTCTTATACTTTGGATAATTGTTCCATATTAATTTTACTTTATCATTGTTAATTTATCCTGGAAAATTATCCATAAAAATTTTAAGTTCTGATATTGGTAATGCACAAAAATATAGCATCTTCTCCAACATGCAAGTGCATCATCTTGGGCTGAAATGTTTATGCTCCTTTCCTCCCATTCATATTGGAATATAATTACCGATAAAGTAATTAGGAAAAAGATTATGCCTTTGTAATGCAATGAGTAGCTTCTTTTTTTTCTTTTTTTTTTTGGGCATTACATAAAAAATAAGCATGACATTTAGCCTCCAACAAATACTGTAGAGAGATTGATTTGCTTAGGGCTTCAAATATGATAATTTCTTTTGTCCTTTTAGTTTTATAAAAAATTTAAGTTGATTTTCCAGAAATTATCATGGTTTAGATCTTTTGCATTTACTTATTAACTACCAAGCATATGTTTGGAGAGAAAAAATAATATTGATAGAAAGAGACCTAATAGCTCTTTAGACACACTCTCTTCTTTTATATATTAACTACAAATAATTGAAAAAATTAATATATTTTATTATATATTAATATATTTTAAATTAATAGACTTATTGAGAAGACACTATTATAAAAGAATCTTTTTTAAAGTATGAGATATATCTCATTGTTACTTTTTTTAAAGAACTCTAAAATATCATAAATTGATTATTTACATTAACTTTGCTTCTAATTTTGAGTAATATACTATGAGAAATGATTCAAATCGTTAAATAAATTATTAAATCATATATCACTCTCTCTTATTTTTAATTTTGAATCATGTCAAGTTATATTTATAGTCTTTTATTATAAAATTTAAAAAATAGTTAATTAATTAATTTATTATTTTTCTTATTAACTCTGAAAAATGTTCAAACTTCAAGTAATATTTTAATTTAAAAGACAGTTAATTAATTTACTATTTTTCTTGTTAACAACAAAGAATTCATAATTTTTTCTTTAACTCTACAAAATTTTCAAATTTCAAAAAACTTTTGATTTAAGAGATAGTTAATTAATTAATTACTTCATTATTTTTCTTGTTCACTACAAAAATTTTATGTATTTCAAAAAATTCTTAATACATGTATTAGAAAAGTGAAGAATCATCACACAACAAGCTAAGGTTTAATTAATTGAGCTTTCTTGTCAATCAATGAAGCTTCCAAATTAAATAAAACATAGTTTACTTATATATAATTGATAATAGATACAGTAGAAATCCACTTTAATAATATTGTTGTCCTAATTATTTTTAGAATTATTCAACTTTGCCTCCTTTTTTGTCTCATAATATATTCAAAACATATAGTCAAATTTAATAACTTGTGGACTTGGACTTCAAATATAATCATGAATTAATAATCTTAAGTAAATAAATGATGTTTAAATCGAAAAATTTTAGAATTTGGCAATAAATTTTGGAGTAAATTATATTTTTAGTTCATCACTTATTATAAAATTATTATTTTAATTTCTCTTTATAGAGGAAAATGTTACATTTAGTCTTTTTTAAAAAATATACAAAATTTAATTCCTTAGATTTAAGATTTAATGACTAAATAAATTTTTTTTTGAAAAATTAAAAATTAAGTGTAATATTTTTTAATAAATAGATAATTATTTTGGACATTATAATAAGTAAGAGATTAAAAAATATTTTTTTTATAAATTTTGTATGAATTATCAGACCAAATGCAAAATTAGATCATTGTAATTAAGAAAATTATTACATTGTCGACATCTTATAGGAGTTGATTAATATTTTTTTTATTATATAGCAAAACAAAAATTTGAACTTTAAATTTATTTGCTGACTGCCTACATCTTAAGGACAACACTTAATGACTTAAGATTTAATTAATAAGATTTTAATATTTATGACCTCTTTAATAAACGAACTGACCATCTATTTTTAAAATAGTCCCTCCACTTAAGACAAATGCAAGGAAGATGTTACCAAAAAAAATTATCAAAATGCTTTTGTCAATAACTTTCACGACTTAAAATATTCATTTAACAAATTTTAAATTAATTTATCACACTTAATTATAGAAATTAACAAAAAATCCAGTCCATTTAAATTTCAATATCTGAGTGTTCTCAACATGGTGAAGAATGAGAATAACTTAAACAAAAAGGCAATGGTCAACACGCGAAGCAATTTATAGAATTTCATAGCTCAAAAATCACCAAAACAAATGACGCCAGCAGGATGGTTTCAAAAAGACGCGGGTAGTTTTTTTTTTTTTTTGAATTTTTAAAATTTTAATTGTTCTATATAATTTTATCTAATATTTTTTTTAGTTTATTCTTTATTTTATAAAAGCTCACTTCCTTAAATTTTAAGAATTTACTTTTATTAATTCAAATCTTTAATTAAATTTTTTTTTACTCTTTTAAAATCAAATCATATATCCATGAAGCAATTTTGAGAGCATGCATACAAACAAAATGTCTCATTTTTAGGTTGGTGAAAAGAGAAAGGCAGACGGATGTTAATTAGGTTGTCAAATACAAGAAGTGTGTTTTTTTTGCTGCCTCAATAACTCATAACCCTACTTTTCCACACACACAATCCATATTGGCCATAACTTTTAGACGTAGAAAAGAAGCCACTATCACTTTATTTTTGGGAAAAATTGTACATTTAATCTTTATAATTTAATTCAGTTTTTAATTTACTCATTATAATTTAAACATTTATAATGAAGTCCTTATAATTTATAATTTTTGTTAATTTAGTGCATATTATTAAAATAATGTTGGTAGATAAAAATACTATTTTAATTATTTATTTTTTAATTTAATCTCATTTTTATTCTTCATGATTTGCAAGTCTCAAAATAATTTTTTACTTTTTAAAGTTTGATTTAAAATTATCATTTATTTTTGAATTTAATCTTATTAAATGAACAACTATTTTATGTTAGATCTTAAAAAGTGAAAAACAATTTTGAGGTCAAGGAGCCAAACAAAATTCAATTCAAAAGTTGATAATTATTTTGAAACCTTCAATTCACTAATAACCAAAAATGAGGTTAAATTTAATAGTAAAAAATGTATATTTATCTATACTAATATTTTATTAAAGTTCCCAGATATAACTAAAAATATATTGTATTCACACTTTGAATAAGTAAAATATATACTAATAAAAAAGACATAAAAATATAATAAAATAAAATTAACTCATACGTAGTATAATGTCTAAATTTTAAAATTTTAAATTACAAGGACCAAGTTAGAAACTGAATGAAATTACAAGGACCAAAGGTAGAATTTTCTCTTTTTTTTTTCTTTTTTTTTTTGCAAGTACATTGCAAAAGCCAGTTGGCACCAAACCAAACACGTTAAATATGATTACTTGGTGTAGACTCTAAATTGACTTGCTGGTGTTCATTGCCTCTTGTCTCTACCAATTACCTATTTGTTTGTGTATGCTGTGTCACCAACAATCACTGTCTATGACCAAACGTGTCACTTGTTTCAGAGAAGAGTGAATCAATTGGGATTCACAATTAGTGGTGCAAATACACATCCCTTTCGTCACTCCTCCATAGTCAACACCACCGTATGGAAAAATACCAAGCCCACCCATCACTTCCTCCTCTCAATCCGGCGATGATAAGCAGCTTGCCCCTTCAAGGTTTAGCCATGTCCACTTCTTCACTTTCTACTACTTCATTGCTTATGTATTTAAACCCACAAATTAGGTTCACCCTATCTTAAATATGTTTTGGGCAAGAATTTTTTAGAGAAAAGTTTGTTTTTTGGGTCTGTACTTTCTTGACCTGATCGAAAATAGATCAGGGTAAGAGAATTCACATGGTAATTTTTTGTAACTTTTTTTTTAGTTTGACCCCTTGAAATTGGTGGAATTAAGGAGTGAAAATGTACATGTACACATGAATAATCACAAATCACATGGTCACATAAATAATTTTGTTGTGGGAAATTTTTTTGAATTTTTTTTTTTTTTGCGTTAGAACAAATGAACTTGTGCATATATCAATTAATATATTTTTTTGACCTGGTCGAAAATAGATAAGGGTAAGGGTAAGAAAATTCACAAGGTAATTTCTTGTAACCACAAAATCAAAGCTCATTGGTTTTTTTTTTTTTTTTTTTAGCTTGAGGCTATGAAAATATATATGTACACATGATTAACCATAAATCACATGGTCACATCCAAAACTAGATCTATTTCGTGGGAAATGGGTAAGACTTTTCTTTGCTTTCTGTGAAGTGTTGTTTGCTTACGAGTGATGAAGTATAGGAGAGGAGTTATTAGCAGGTGTGCTGGTTTTGCCTTTTCTATCTTTATGGAGGATTTATGACCCTACCCATGAGAGGCCAAGGATCATCCTTGAGAATGTAAGTTGAGCAGAAGAAAGAGGGAATTTGAAGTTATGACCTCTAAACCCTATTCTTCCTCTTCTGCTTCTGCAGAGAACAAGGAAGTTTAGCTTTTTGTAGCAGTTGAACTAAAACCTTCCCCAAAACAACCACTATTGGTCCCCCACCAAACCTAACCAAAACCCCATCATTTCATCAATCTCTCTTATTTCTCAGACACAAGTTATTAATTAATTAATAGCCTCTCCCATATGGCTACAGATCAAGACTTCAGCTTCCCCACCATTAATGACTCCTTCTCTTATTCCATTGATTCTCCTCCACTCTGGAATCTCTCTCCTGCAACCTCTCCTAATCCCTATGAAGGTCTCATCAGAGAAGGAAGCAAAGAAGGCCACCAGAGAAAGAGCTTGTCATGTATAGAAAATGGCTGGAGAAGACGAGATCATGAAGATGAAGATGATGATGAGAAGCAGAAGATGGATTTGTTGTGGGAAGATTTCAATGAGGAATTGTCTTCAAGAGCAACTACATCTACTTCAGGAGAGGAGGTTGAATTAAGAACAGTTGATAAAAGAAGAAACAATAATGCTGCTCTGCTTCTTCCAGCTAAGAATAGTAATAAGCCTGGGATGGTGGTGCTTGTGAAGGTCCTGAAGAAGCTCTTCACTCTCAGTAATTCTCAAGGAAAACCCAGAAGGAGAGTATAGTAGCTTAGTTCTGTAATTATTTGAGAAATGTATTCTGGAGTGTGAATGAAGTTTTCTATCTTTTTCTTGAAGGAAGAAGATGATTTGTTGGTTGATGATTTGATATTGATTACAGAGGTCTTCAGTTTTGATTCGATCCTTCCTGCAGGAGCTGAGAGTTGAGACTTTGAAGGATAACTCTGTCATTTTAATATGTACATGTAAAGTAGTAAATATAAATTATTGAGAAATTATCATTTATTGCTTTTATTTTCGGCTGCAAAGTTATGTATCTTTTGCAGAAGCATCTGTCCTTTATGTTCTGTATTTCCATCTTTCAGCTTTCAGTTTTAGCCAAATTGATGAAACGCTGTTTCATACACAGAAAATACAATTTCGACCCTCTCCTTTTCTTTGTTCTTTTCTTCTAAAATAAAATTCATATTATGTTTTTATTGAAAATTTAACATCGTACAAAATATATTCAAATTTTATGTTTTCAAAAATCGATCATAAATTTTCACGAGATTTGATTTATTTATTTTGGGGTCAATTTATTTCTATTTTCTAACATTCCTCTAATCATGAAGATTACAAAACAAAAGCACTTGTCAATGGCTGTAATAACTAATAAGAAAGGCGTGGATCTATGGGTAAAAAATTGGGCCATCTCTACTCTTTTTCTGGGCCAATATCAATAAGCCCAACTAGCAAATGGCTCAAAAAAAAGCCCCATTAGCACTCCAGCCGGCCGTGAGTGTTGAGTGGTAATGACCAATAGGGTAAAATACTCTCACCAGTGGAAGAAGGTCCAAAATAATTAGATATTTTTTCAGTTTGTTTTCAAAATTAAACTCTCTTTAAAAAAATATGCGCTATACTAACATTTGTTACAAATATAAGATAAAATTACGTTCATTTTAATTAAAATAATTTTATATTTATTACTTATATAATATATGAATAGTTGGATATATATATATATATATATAGATATAATTTGACTAATATAAATATCATTAAAAAATGTATAAAATATATATTCTAATAAGTTATATTTTTAGTAAGTATTATTTGAAGGTACTTTAATCATGTTTTAACTTTAAGAAATGTTGAACATAGTAGGAATAACCAATGACAGCTTAATTAAAAAAAGACTTTAAGAGATGTTTATTTGAAGAATGTAACGGACTGAATTTTTATTTTTTTTTTTTCACTTAAGTTTGCTTATAATGGAAGAGGAATATTGACACTTGGTTATGTACAGACTTAATATAACTATTTTAGTAAAACTATTTTTGGCACACACTCCGTACTTATCATTGAACCTTTCACACATTTCTTATATAAAAAATTGTGAGAAAAATATATTTTATCCCTTATTTATTATAAATTTATTACTTTAATCTCTTACTAATTGAAATATTTAAAATAATCTATTTTCTATAAAAATTATTAAATTTAGCCTATTTATTAAATTTTAAATTTTAAATTTAAAACACTGAATTTAATATTTTTTAAAAAGTGAAAGACCAAAAGTCATATTTTTTAATAAGTAGAAGATTCTTTTAAATATTTTAACAAGTGAAAGATCAAAATTGTAATTTTGTGATAAGTGAATGATTAAATAATATATTTTACTCTAAAAATTGTCTAACCACTGTCAAAATTTTATGTGATTTATGTAAATATTGGACATCTAACATAAGTTCCTTAATACGAAAATAACTAGTAAATTCGAACCAAGCTCATCTCAATTTGATGAACATGGCTTTTCCTTACATGTAGAGGGAGTGTATATAATTAAAATTTTATTAAAAATAAGTTATTAATATATTTTATATAATTTAATGTGTTACAAGTGATATACCAAATCTTAAATTGTATGATAATTTTTTACAATCTATTCTTATTTAATTAATAGTATCAAATCTTATTTATGCTACTATCAAATAGGGACAAATTTATCATTTAATTTCAAAGAAGTAAAAGTTTATCAATTAAATATTTAAACTAAAAGAGATAAATTAATATAATTCAGAAATGAGTTCTTATAAATTAAAAAATTAAATAAAAATATAAAATAAAATAATATATAAAAATTAAATTTTAAAATATAATAGGACAACCATCCTCCACACCTCTATTGAAATCATCCCTAGTGCCAATCAAAGTCATTATGTTAATCATAAGTTCTAAATTTGTAAGATAAGATTATTTAATCTAATAATGCTTGGAGATTAAGAAAATATATCATTGACCCCAAAATAGAAAAAGATAAAAAAAAAATATACAACTGAAAAATGCTAATATGGCCACTAACATAAAGTTAAAAACAAATACAAATGATTAACATTTCAAATTTGTTGACATATATTTATTATACCAGCAACATTAAATATGAAATTCTTTGTTTTAAAAATAAACATAAGAATGAGAATTTCTATATTTTGACACACATTATGGTTACATAAGTTAAAATTCTTACCCCAAGTGTACAAAAAATTTACGTTTTATTTTACCAATATTCTAAAATTTACAAGAATAAAATAATTTCAAAATATTAAATGATTATTTATCAGTTATAATTATTAAATTTAAAAGTTGTTCATTCCTGAAACTAAGCACTGCGATGAATAATTTATAAGCGGGTACAACAATTTGCAGGAAGGTGCTGAAACAAGTTGGAGTTACAATATTGAACGCACCCAAAAAGAAATTTGTCCGTTTGTAGCGCAATTACACTTTTGTGCAGTCCAAAGGGTTTATGGTCTACAAAACTCTTTTTTTTTTTCTAAAAATTTCATGGCAACTCTGCCACTTTCATTTCAATCGTCGGCTGCTAAATACTAGGTCGTGAATTTTGATTCCGACGTCGCTTCCGAAATTCCCCACTACCCTTCGAGGTGGAGGTGCATTTGCTGTCTCTCTGTTCTATTTGTTTCTGTGTCTTCGAAACGCCTCTTTCTATAATGCTGTTCTAATGGTGACATATTGAAAAAATTTCCAATCTTTGTCATGCAGGTTTTAATGGGTGTCATTGATTTTTGCAACTCTTCCGCTTGTTGCTTGATTAAATCTGACACCAGTTGTTCATTGGAGAGGAGTGAGAGGAAGTTTGTGGCCATGGCTTCCACCGTTCCTGTGGAACAAGTTCATAAGGGCTCGCGGCAGTTGACCGGTGACTCCTTCATCAGAGAGCATTTGAGGAAGTTGTCTCCGTATCAGCCCATTTTGCCTTTTGAGGTAGTCTAACTATTATATGCACGTTTGCTTTCATTGATTTTATTGGTTCGCTGTGGCGGTTTCATGACTCATAATGTGACTTTTAGTGTATTATGGACATGAAGTAAATTTGCGGAGTTATATTTTAGTTTGTGTTCTACTGGAAAAAGGATCCTCTCTGCTGTCGTTACACAGAGTAAACTCAGAGGTAGATAAAAAAGAGGGAGTGAGTATAACGAGGAAAGTGGGCCTTATACATACTTTCACTCTTCTTAAATCACTCTCTATTGTATTGGTCCTTTAGTTTGGTTGACTGAAGAGGATTCATGATAGTTCACATACTTATATAGTGAGTTTAGTGTTATATTATAAAATGTGAGCGAAATTATCAACCACTATTGGATAAAAAATAACAGTCAAGATTAAACTCTCTTATCAATACAACTATATAACCTTTAGCTGATAATTGCTCACGGAAGTTTTGGAAATTATTTTCCATGGTTTTTGCCTCAAAGAAGTTTGTTTTAATCTTAACTGTTAATTAAGGGTGTTATTGACTCCTTTCACCTCTCACACAAATGTTCATGGCTTTATCTAGTTTAGATGAAATTTTAGTTTTCTTTCTATCTTGCAACCTGTAATTACGTGTAAACCTTAATTTTACTTACACTCAGATGGACCATAGTTATTGGTGGTTATTTTTGTGGAAAATTCATTTTATTTCCATGCAAATTGATAACAGAAAGAATGGCCTACTGTTTCAGGTTTTATCTTCCCGTCTTGGACGAAAGCCAGAGGAAATTGTCAAGTTAGATGCAAATGAAAATCCTTATGGTCCTCCTCCTGAGGTTTTATTAGACTTTTCTGCGTTTCTTTCCTAAATAATTGAGTGAAAATGAAAATTTATTATTTTATTTTCTGGAATTAACTCTGATATTAAACTTTGACAATGAGATAAAAGTATTATCTTTCATATTCTTGTTAATTTTTTATGTTGAAGGTCCCTCTAAGTGTATTCAAGATTTTTTTAACATTAAACCTTTATACTATCTCCCAAATTCACTATAAGATTGTTTGACAGGTTTTAGAAGCCCTAGGATCTATAAGATTCCCACATATATATCCTGACCCAGAGAGCTGCAGATTGCGTGCGGCCCTCGCTAAAGATTCCGGTCTTGAATCTGACTACATTCTTGCAGGTTGTGGTGCAGATGAGCTTATTGACTTGATCATGCGGTTAGAAACAAGGCCTACTCTTTTTCAATGGGTGTTAAATTCTCATTCTCTTGAGTGTTTAAGCATAGCTATGATTTCTAATTATGTCTCAATATGCCTATATGGTTTTCACATACTACAGTTGTGTGCTGGATCCTGGAGACAAGATAGTGGACTGTCCTCCAACCTTCATGATGTATGAATTTGATGCTGCAGTTAATGGGGCACTTGTCATTAAAGGTAAGTATAAGAGTCCCATCTTTTGATTATAAAACCTTTTATGCATGTCACAGAGAGAAAATAATAATACAGGGCCCTGAACAGATTGAATTGTAGATTATTAAGTTGTTTATATCTCTTGATTACATATCTTTAACTTTTAAAAGTTACCAAATAAAAGGTCTTGGGTAATATGAATGATTTAGTCCTTTATGTTTTTACTTTGCTTATGTCAGGTCTTTGTCCTATGTTTTTTCTCATCATATAATGTTAGTTGTGATAACCATTTGCCTTATTCATGCTGCAGTACCAAGGAGGGCAGACTTTAGCCTGAATGTGGAAAGCATCACTGAGGTTGTTAAACAAGAGAAGCCCAAATGCATATTTTTAACATCTCCAAATAATCCAGATGGAAGGTAATAGTCAAGCTTCCTTTCTTATGCTCATCTTAGACCAAATAATGTCATCTTATTATTTATCTTCCACAGCATCCTACTCTAGATTGCATATTTGAAGTATTTAAATGCTGAATTCCTATTATGTTATTTTTAATGATTTGGTTCCCCTCCCCTATCCTAAATTTTCTTTTTAACTGTAGTTACTAGTAAGACTTGTTGGTTTAATTTTTTTCCTGCTCACGTTGCAGTTACAGATTGAGCTAATTGACTAGCCAATAGATATCGAGATTTAGACAGTCATTATTGCATAATTGGGATATGTCATATATTTCTATGGATAGTTATATGGTACTGGCTTTTGTTATTCATTAAAGTGTCCTCTGTTCTCAGAGATTATGCCATAACAAAGGCTCTGTAATTTAATTTCTTATTTTGTTTTCAATATCTTTTCCTGTCGAAGGGGTCATTATTCAGGAAATAATAATGTTGAAGTACCTTTCTGTTAGTTTCTGATCAAGTACATGTGATAACAATTGCACAAACAGTATAACTGATGATGAAGTTCTCTTAAAGATACTTGAGCTTCCCATATTAGTGGTGCTGGATGAAGCCTACATTGAGTTTTCAGGCATTGAATCAAGGATGAGATGGGTGAAGAAACATGAGAACTTGATTGTTCTTCGGACATTTAGCAAAAGAGCTGGTATGTTAGTTCTATTTCTCATCACACTATCAGTTGGAGCTCGCTATGCTCAATAATGTTTTGTCATAGAAGAACTCCACGGAGAGTGAAATAATATTGATAATTCACCTTCTTCCTTTCAGGATTTGAGCAAACTCTCTAGTAGTTTTGTTATGTTTCTGAGGCATAGCAACATTTCTACATGCCCTGTACAGTCCTTTGAGTCATTCATATGTTACTTACTAAACTATTACTGCAATTTGCAGTTGAGATTTTTTTTAGTTTATTTCCATTTTATGGTAAAAGCGCTCTTTAGTCTCTTCCAGTTCACTTAAGGATAAATAATCTTATCGGATCAAATTAATTGTGAGATCTTGGGGGAAGTAACTCTTTGTAAACTGGATCAATAAAATGATACGAGGCAATATCATGGGGGAAGCTTCTTGTGAAATATTGTTGGATGGGCTGCTGGTTGCCTCAACCCATGATAATGTTAGGTCATTTGTCTGTTGACTACTTGATACATGTAGATCATAGACCTCCAATATAAAAGGGCAAACGTTAAGAATATATGATGGGATAGATCATAGAAGCTTACGATAGCACTGGTTGAAGTGAACCAGAAGTCTATGTCCATTCATGAGAGAGATAATGGAAGTAGTAGTTTATATGGTCTTTGTAACTGGTTGTATATATAGAATCAATAAAATTTTGTTTATGATTTATCATATTCTGTCCGGGTAAGCCATTAAATTCTAAAGTTTCAAATGAATAAATGTTTCAGGTTTAGCTGGACTTAGAGTGGGATATGGAGCCTTTCCTTTGAGTATAATTGAATATCTTTGGAGAGCAAAGCAACCTTATAATGTATCTGTTGCTGCTGAAATTTCTGCATGTGCAGCCCTGCAGAATCCTACCTATTTAGAGGTTACACATATTTCAATAGGCTATGCATTGCCCATTGCCTTTATTGAAAGCCAATTTTGATGAGTCAACTGTACAATGCAGAACGTCAAAGAGGCTTTGGTGCAAGAAAGAGGGAGGCTTTATGATCTTTTGAAGGAAGTGCCTTTCCTCCGGCCATTTCCAAGCTATTCTAACTTCATTCTCTGTGAGGTAACATCTGGAATGGATGCAAAGAAACTAAAGGTACATATATTCCTTGTCCCTATGTACCGCTTATCCCTGCCTTAATAAGTAGAAATCTTTCCAGGGCATCTTGGTAGTTTAATTTGATGCGCTCTCAAGGTAAAATGCAGGAGAGAAAACATCTAAGCGTGCTGATTGCAAAATAGTAGTCTTTCTTAGTATCTATAATTATCAATTTTTGGTGTTGCAATGTTGTAATAATTCTAGAAAGGTGCAATGGGTTTTCTTCTAGCTTTTGTTAACTTGTTAAAATGATCTGAAACTCAGATTTTAGGAATCTGCACTACTTTTTCCTTTTATTTCTTTGGAGAGGGTTGAAGATGGCCTGTCTTCTGTTTTTCCATTTTCTTATATCTCTATATCAGATGCACTTCAAAAGGCTGTATTTTCTGAGAAATGTTATAGCCTTGGATTAGGATTAAAGGGAGACCTGGTGAGAATATATTGTTAATATATTTAACTTCAACCTAGGTTTGATTATTCTGGAAAACATTCTCAGTAAAATTCTAAATGCACTGAGCTAATGTACAGGAGCATGCTCTTAAGATTGCCTATGGACTTAGACCAGGCAAAACCCAAGGATATTTTCTGACTATATAACCAATATATATATATATATATATATATCTATATAACTTAGACATCAGATTGTTGACTCAGCTTTTCCCTGTTCAAGCAATTAACAAAAGTCCTGCAGATTATTTTCTTCTGTTCCTTGTTCCTGACTTAAGACAACATTGATATATATAACATAGGAGGAACTTGCACAAATGGGTGTGATGATTCGTCACTACAACAATAAAGAGCTGAAGGGGTATGTTCGTGTATCTGTTGGGAAGCCTGAACACACTGACGCCCTCATGAAGTGCCTCAGCAGACTGTCTTAATTCTTTCATCTAGAAGCTACTCTTTCTTAAAGAAGTTATGACTTCATAGGATAAGTTTTATATGTACTCTAGAAGTTGAAATACGTAATGGATAAGTGAAATAGTTGAACTTCCCTTTGGGTATGGGAAGTTGATTTTCTGCCTTCATTCTGATCAAATCTGCCTTTTCTTTGAGGAAATTGTTTATAAGCATTTCTTAAAGTATTGTGATTCTTCCTGCTGCTTTTCATGCCATTTTGGGATAAGGTACGAGAAGAATAAGAAGATACATTACACTAATCTTGTAGTAAAAGATGAGTTATAATTACCCCTATCTAAATTAAAATACCCTTAGATTTATTTATATAATATAGCAGGCATTAAATATTTGTTTGACCAATATAAAAAATAGTCAATTTCCTATATTTAGAATATATCAAACTTAAAATTTTATAACAACATAAATAATACAATTAATTTTTTATTTTTTTTCATAAAAGAAATCAATATCATTTTAAAAGATATTTTAGGAAAATAGATATGATAAAATGAAAAATTTACATGCAAGAGAATTTAATAATGTTCAAATTGATAAATAAAAATTTAATAATTTAAATTTTTCAAAAAGGTGTTTGAAATTGTTTAATATTTATTAAAATAAATCATTGGATAAAAATTTAATAGTGCAGATTTTTTAAAATTCAATAAATTGAAATTTTTAATTATAAATAATTCAAATCTGTATGGCTTTTCTTACAACACATATAAGCCCAGAGTCAAAGCATTTGGGCCCATAAATCTTATACATTATCATTTAGGCTTTTACCCAAACATTCAGACTATTTCATGTCTAAATTAAGCATAGCCCAATAATAAAATAGTTTTGCAAAGAGAATTGACTGGCCCTTTTGCAGTATAGTTTACTTCCCACAAGGAATATTTGTTTATCCCAAAATAAAATTTTCAAGAATACTGTTTTCTTAAAAGTATGGTTTGACATAATTAAAATCTATTAGAAGATTTTACATCAGTGCTCAAGAAGACCTTTTGTCAAAGGTCAACACCTCAAATCATATAAAAATAACTTCACAAGTCAAATAAAGCTGAATAAAGAGTGGTAGGTTACTCTCTTTTTTTTCTTTTATCAAGGTTATTCTCTCTTTCAGGACTATGATAAAAGTCAAATGCCTTCTAATGCAAAGATCCCTTTTACACCTTCACAGGCAAATAAAACTAACTAATATCAAGGTTTCTTCTTAAGCCTTTTAAGTGATTTTGATGGCAGCAAATCCTAGCTTGAGTCTGAATTCCTTTGTCTTTTCATTAGAACATAAGAGTCATGTTTTTATTATCAAATTATTGGATAAAAATTTAATTGTTCAAGTTTATAAATAACAAATCTGACATGTACTTATTTAAAATCTAAACTATTGAATTTTTGTTTAACAGGTCATATTACTTGTACATGATCCTCATATTCCTACCAGAACATGAGGAAATCCATTTTCCCCTATAATCATAAAGTTTAATGAATTACCTATTTAAGATTATTATATAATCTAGCCTATTTAAGGCAACCCAAATATAAATTCTGTGCATTTAAAATCACCTTGACACATTAAAGAAGTATTCTCATTTAAAAGGAAAGTCAACCTCAGCTTTTGGGATTTAAATTATGAATAGCTAGAAGGAACAAATTGGTCATGTTAAAAAAATTGAGAAGTTAAATCAAATCACAGCCAAAGCAAGCGAAAAGGAAGGCACACCCACAATTTTGCCTACTTATTGCTTAATTATATTACTATTTTGAACCTTACATAATATTTGTTTGTTAAGTATTACTTTGCTTACTTTTTTAATTAGAATTTTATCACTTTAAATTAGACATGAGCATCAAGCTAGTTTAATTAGATCATCAACTCAATAATATACGCTTTGGATGAAAAAAAATCCCATCTGAAACCTATCAATTTTTCTCACTAACCCAAAAACTAAAATTTAAATGGGCCAAGTTTGAGTGGTTTGGTGGGGTGGAGGTGAGTTATTTCACAAAATATGTTTATTTTGTCACATCTAATATTAATTATTAAATTGAATAAACTTAATTTTTACATAAAATTTCTCCTTCACATACTCCTCAACCTGGCTTAACCAGACTGCAATCCTTTATTTTTTGGGTTTGATCAAGTTGAAATAAGTTGGCAGGTTACACACATCCTAATTACCTCAAATTTCACCAAAACTGGTTTTGGTATATAAGCATACTCGTGCATTCTTTTTTGAAGGAAATATTGATCTAGTGCATTACTCATTGATAGTGCTAATATTTTATCCATCTCTTTCTCTATTGGCAATTTGAATTGGATTCGCAATGAAAGGGACAATATACAATCAAAGATGGATATAGAGCTCTTCGTTTAAACTTAACTATCCACCCCATCAATGATTTCACTGCTTGGAAAGTCTTATAGAAGATACATCTACCTTTCTAGAAAGGTTCTTGTTCTCTAGAAAGTTGTCGAGAAAATTTTTCCCATTGATGATATATTAATTCAGCATCATAAACCACATCTTCCTGCTATATCCCTTTGGCTTGCATTCAGTTTTCCTCACCTCTTGAACTTAATTAAAGTTGATCACTGCCAAGAACAACATATCATTATTACCTGGCTCTAAAAGTGGTTGAGTCAAACACAGGAGTCCTTAATAACGATGGAAGTAGAGATGGATCAAGGGGAAAGACTGGTGCGATCACTCTCAGAATTTTTAAAATTTTCAATTTTTATATATAAGTTCATTTTATATTTTTTATTTGATGTTTTTAATTGATAAGAGTTTGTCCTCTTTAGATGTTAAGAATTTGTTTTTCATGATTTAAATTTTTTATTCAAAGACTTTGATATCCCTTCAAATCAAATTCTAAATCTATCCTTGAATAAAAAAGTTTATTAGGACGTCAATCAACAATCCTTTATTTTAACTAAGATTCGTAGAACAGACATATGCAAAGTTTCTCAAACTCATAGCTAGGATTGGTGACATAACAGGTGGCAGAGCATTGGAAAATTAAGTACCAGAGGAAAATGCTGCACTATTAAAATATTCCTCAATATTTGTATCTTCTCCAAGTGTCATAACCTTAGACAAAGCAAAACGAAGAATATTATTGTTCATGGTATTAATTGTTAACATGGGGTTGAAACCAAAATCATAATCATTCATGTAATAACATAAAATTAAGTATTCAGAGGAAGGGGAAAAAGCAAACACACAGATCGTTGCACTAGACCTTTGAACACAAATGGATCGAAAATAGGATACACAAAACTTAGCTTAATAATTTGCAATTATAGTGAAAGATGAGAGCAAGCGATTGATGTATTGGTACGAAGCAAAAGAGCAAAAAGTTCATATTACACTATTAATTAATCATATAAGCCCATGACTTACTTATTCTCTGTTCATCTATTTGAACAAAGCGTCCCAAAATGGACACAACTCTTCATAAATACAAAGGCATTTTTGCGCCCTGCTAGTTGCATGTATCAGTAATCAAACTTTACAATACACAAGGCTCTTCTTAGAGGATCACTACTCATTTTGCTGCCACAAAAATGGCAGCTTTAATCAACAAGTTCTGTTGGACTTGGACATAACACCATGAGCCTTGTATCTCTGCATATTAAACAGCTGAGACCCCAAAGAAAGAGGGGAAAAAATAATTACGTCCACTAATGAAACCCTCCGGCGGTGGCAGTGGCCGCCTTGGCCAAGTCTGGCGGAGGTGACGGCAGCAAGACCATCGATAGTATGCCGCTGGCCGCCGCTGCCACCGCACTGACCACAAATGCCGGCAAGTTACCCCCACCAAACAGAGCATCCCATGGTCCATTCACCACAGCCACAAACATCTGTATAACAAAAAATAAGTAGATAATTAATATATAGAAATTATATTTTAATCTATACATACATACATACATATATATATATATATATATGAAAGGAATTTGTTCTAAAGTAATTACCTGTGGTATGACAATTGCAAGGTTGAGAACGGCCAAAGATAACCCTGAAATATTGAAACAAAATATTAAAACAAGAAAGAACTTCAATCTATGTATATGAATTTTACTTTAAGTGAGGTGTGTTATATGAAGCAATTAATATGTGTTTTGGTTGATTAAGAGAAACTGACTGGGTATTTACCTTGGCCAGCCCCTGAGGAGTTGGAGAATATTGATGCAAGAGCAAAAGGAATACTGTAAGTAATCTGCACATGAAGAAGAAGCAAGTACGATCAGTTCACTTCAGCTTTTCTTATGCTCTCTTGCAGCTTCGAGGGAATATTAGGCATATCTAGTTCATTTATTTAATAATAATACCTAATTTAAACTGAAAGTAACCATTTTCATGAAATATCATATATCATTAACAATATATAATGAAAATCAAACCAAACCAAGCCTCCTTCGATCTTACAGACACGTGAAAAATGAAAATAAGTGAATTAGTGACTCACCGCCAGGGGAATTCCGAGCACCGCAAAGAGAGACAAGGCGGCAGCCTTAACTCCGGCCGGAGGTGGAAGCGGCTCGTGGCTGCCGGCGGCGAACCGCCGTGAGTGCTCCGCCATCTTGGTGATCAACACCGTCGAAGCCAGACACGCCGCAAGCAAGAAGTTGACGATACCCCATAGCCTCTTCACGCCGCCAACTCCACGGGCCAACACCTCCACTCCCAACGAGACCACTCCCTGCACCACCGAGTTCAGCATCAAGCCCAGTGCACCCGCATGCACTCCCATGGCGAACGCCTTACCTTCTCCGACCTTCCCTCCGTACACCTCCTTCCCCATCCAATCAGTGTCGAACATCAAGAACGGAAACCATGCAATCCAATTGAGACATGTCACCAGGAGTAGAATCCACATCGGCCTCTTGAGCTCGCGGAAAGCTCCGAGCATTTGTCCGAAGCACGGTAAGCCTCCTGCTCCTTCGCTCACTGCATCATCCCCCTCGTCCCCGCCAGCTCCTTTTTGCGACGGAGACGTCTTCTCCTTCACGTAGGTGAGAGCGATGGTTGTGAGGAACAAGAGAAGAGCGATGGAGATGAAGAAGCAGCTCTTCATGTTGGCGCAGTACTCGTTGCAGGCTTTGGTTTGGGTGAAGGGGAAGATGTTGTGAAGCTTGCCGCCGGATCCAGCGGCGTAGCCCAGGACGTTTCCGACGGCCATGAAGAACGAGAAGAACGAGTTGGCCGTGCGCGTCTTGCGGTTGTCTCCGGCGGAGAGGTCGGCCAGTAGAGCCCGGCATGGGCCTTGTAGCATGTTGTTGGCCACGTCGAGGATCCAGAACCCGACGACGAAGATCGCGATGGAGCGCGGCCGCGTTTTCTTGTCAAGTGAGTCGCCTATCATGTGGCCGAGATCGGCGGAGTAACCGATCAAGAAGACAGCAATGGCAACGGAGAGTGAGCCGGCGGCGATGAACGGGCGACGGCGACCGAAATGGGAGGTGCAGCGGTCACTGTGGTAACCGACAACGGGTTGAACCAACAAGCCGGAGACTGGACCACACAGCCATATGAAGGAAGCCCAGAAGTGGGGTGTACCGAGAAGCTGGACATAGGGAGTTAGTAGGGAAAGCTGAAGAGCCCATCCGAAATTGATTCCGGTGGCAATGGAGGCGACGACGATGATTTTGCGAAGAGGGCTGGGCTCCGGCAGGGAGGCAGGTGGTTCAACGTGAGGAGAAGAAGGCTTTGTATGGTTCTGCTTCGCAGCCATGGAAGATGAATTGAGTGTGGTCCGTTTAATGGAGCAACAGTGAGAGAATCGGTGAATTTATAATGCAAAGATGGAAAGTTTCAGCACGTAACTGAAAGTGAAGAGAGAATCTGACGACAGTGGTGGGCGAGGAAGGGAAAGGTGGTAATGTCATTTTCTTTCAAGAGAGAGAGTCAGTATCTGTGTATGTGGTGTCGGGTTAATTGGTCCTATCTCACAAAGGTGATATTCACTTAAACTTTCACTGAACTATTTAGCGCATAATCTTCACATTATAACTACAACTCCTACTAATTAATACTTATCGAACATTTGAATTTCACATTGATGTGAAAGGTTCCAAAGTTCATTCTAGTAGTTCAGATGCTGCTTGATGACATGGCTGGGGATTCTATGAAGAGTCGAAAAGCAGAGAGAGACACAGAGGAAGCAAAAAGAAGAGATGAGAAAGCGAAGATTTTTTCCATCGTAGCATGCATTTGGGGTGCTATACGCCTACGGAGGTAAATCATTTCATTACGTCCAATTTCATCTTGGATTCTCCATGATTGAGGAGGGTGTATCTGCTCAAAGTTCAGCTTCATGTCTCCCCTGTTTGCTATACACTGACCAGTTTCTCATGACTGCATAACCTGAACAATGCTATTCAGATTGCACTCGCACTACTTTTAGGTCTTCTGTTTAGTGTCCTAGGCATTTGGAGTCATGATCTTTTTTCTGCATTCATTGTGTTCTGAGTTTTTAGTTTCCATGAGAAAGGTTGAGTAAAATCAGTGTAGAACCTCAGGTATGCTCTGCAGAATGGGCTTCAACTCCTACACTACTGCTTGCATTGCATCTTAAAGGCAGGGCATATTCCCCTGTTTAAGTGTCTCAACTTCATGGGGAAGATTAAGATATTTGGTTTTGTTCCTTTGGGTAAGGTTTAGCTATGGCCTTGTGTGATATGAAACTTGGGCTTGAAATCTTGCATCAATTCTGACTTTGGTGTGACCAATGCTCAGATTGAAACTTTGGGGGAGATAAATGGTTATTTTTTTTCTTACCGAAGTATCTGGAAGATGCATATCAGTATGAATTCGTGCCACATGTTTCATGTTAGGTCTGAAATTCTGCACTTACGCATATATACTGTTACAAACATATGCTGTACTTTTGTCAAATGTGTGGCATCTTACAATTTCTGCACCTAAACTCTGTTCCAATGTGCTGATGTGCTGTCTGAAAATGTTGCCACAGGTCTTGTTTTGATTCAACTTCGTACAAACTGAGGTTTAAGAGTCTTCTAAGGCGAGGGTTCGTGTTATAAGTTAATGTCATAGTCTTACGATGTACCTTTCAATTCAGCATTTTCATTTATCCTAAAGAAATATTAAAATAATGTTGAATTTGATGCTTTGATCAAAAACTAATTCATGCCTGTAATATTATATTAAATATATACAGAAGAGATTCTTTTTAAAAAATAAAGAGGATCTTTTATGAGTGATAATTAGTTTTGGATAAATGCACTAAAATATATGTCAATTAGTAGCTCCTATTCTATTATTTTGATTTTGTTTGACAGCATTTTTTTATTTCATCATTCTTTCATGCAAATTGATATTATAGATATTAATTGTCTTTCATTTCTTTTTTTCTTTGGGCCTCAAAACTTGATCAAGATTCACTTGAGAGCACTAGAGACTAGAGAAAAAAATTGAGAGTGTACTACTGGTATTACATGTACTCTATATATGTAATATGCAATTAAATAATATAATATTTGAGAACACATACTCGCAATGAATATTATAGCATACCTATATAAATTTTTATTTCATTTAAATTATATTTTAAAAAATTTGCTATGTGAGACATTTTAGTTTTTGCATATGAATTGTATAGGGTGTGAGCTAGTTTTTTTTTTTTTTTTTATCTAGTACGATGGTGACTAGGGAATAGTATTGTGAGACATTAAAGTGAGTTCGTTGCTCCTGAAGCAGTTCCTCTAGCGACATAGGACGATGTTAGACATTCGACCACAGGCAAAGGATTTGAACCTACAAAACAAATGAGAAATATCATGCAGGATGGGACATCTGGGATTATTTGGGATAGAATCAAAAGTATAGCAATTTGCGTCCTTTAGGGTAAGAATTAGGAGACCTACATCCTCGTTGTGGGGAGAGATATTGCTTATAAGGGAGGACGTTCTTGATAGACTTTGTTATGGCAACCGTCCTATCTTTCATGCGTGGAAAACTCCAAGACCACACCTTAGTTACTTGGTCGTTGAACAAACACACGACTTTTAGGGACAAGTAGTGAAACGAGCTTTTAACCCTTTTACTATGAATGACGATGGTCCAGCCAAAGCAGAGGGGGACTCTGCAAGGTTTGGATTGCCTAGCAGAAGGGATGCTCATTTTATATGTACTTGGATTGTTCTTCCATGCCAGCGTGCCAAAGTACAGTTGATACCTGATGTCCATTAAAGTTTTATACAGCCAAGGGGAGTGATTGTTGTGGATAGTTCTATTATTGGTGCCCTAGATGAAGTAGAGGGTGACAAAAATAAGGTTAATACAGGTTCATCCTGCAAGGAATCTCGAGACCTTAAAAGTCAACATTATAGCCAATCAGGGGCGTTTTGCTCCTCCATATGTCTTGTTCGCTAACTCAGAGGAGAGGCAAGCCAGATTGCTTTGGCAAAGGGACATCGGAAAAAAAAGGTGACTAATGGTCTCCTTTTCCTTATTATAGAGACAACATACCACCTTAGTGTTAATATGATGTTCAATTAGAAAGTCTCCTTTAGGTAGAGCCCTGTCAAACAACTTCCAGATGAAGTTTAGAATTTTACAATGTAATATGACTTTCCTGATTGCATGCCAAGCTTTAAAGGGCTATTTGCCTCTATGTTGTTAGCCAGAGACTTGTGCCCATCTCTTACTATATAAGTTTCAATTTTATTTCCTTGCCAAACAAGTTGGTTAGGGGCATCCATGATCCTGTGAACTAAATTTGGAAGATGATGAAGTAGAATTTTAATTTTATCCTAATCCGTCTTGTCTAGTTTGAGGAAGCCTGACACACAATGTTGTCCATGTTAATGTCATCTATAGTTGGCCACCAGAGACCATTATTTATGCTGATGGAGTTTCCATAACCCACATTTCATTTTGTTTTCGAGATAATCAAGTGTTAGGATTTCTAAATACCTCTCCAAATGCAAGATGAATTGCTATTCTTGAAAAGTTGGCCACTTTTCATTTTATGGTATTTCCAAGGCAAGGTGTTGGCAATGATGAGGTACAAGGATACTTAGATGACTCTCCAAATTTGCTTTGCAAGGAGAGTCTGGTTGAAGTGATAAATGCCTTTGAAACCTAGACTACACAGTTTAGCCAACTTGCAGGGTGCATTCCAATTTTTTAGGCTCATTCTATATCTATTATCCTTGTATTTCCAAAAGAAAGAAGCAGTTTTGGAGTTAATTTAAGAGCAATACTTTTTACGAAGATTAATGCAAGAAAGATAATACACTAGGCTGGAATTAAGGACATATTTGATTAATGTAAGCCTACCTACTTGAGAGAGCAATTTGGATATATCTACCACTTTCATTAAATAACTATAGTTAGGCCAAGACATAACCACACTTATTTATATAACCGTGGTTATAACAAACCTTAGCCATGGTTATTGTATAACCATGGTTAAGTCTCAATTTAGCATATTTGATTAATGTAAGCCTACCTACTTGAGAGAGCAATTTGGATATATCTACCACTTTCATTAAATAACCATGGTTAGGCCAAGACATAACCACACTTATTTATATAACCGTGGTTATAACAAACCTTAGCCACGATTATTGTATAACCATGGTTAAGTCTCAATTTAGTCATGGTTAATTTTTAACTATGGTTAAATTCATAACTTAGCTATGGTTATCTTAACTGTGGTTAAGACACAATTTAGCCATGGTTATTGTAACCATTGTTAAGTTTTTGTCGTTATGTATAATTTTTGTTCTAGAGAATTACTTTTTTGATAAAAAAATATTAAATAGTTTTCTACCAAACTCTAAACATTAAATTCAATAGATAAAATCTTATTTTTATTTTAAAAGTAGGAGAAAGGGCTAATTATAACCTCTTTTAACCAATAGATGATTATTTTAAACCTTACAATAAATAAAGTATAGAAAAGCATTTCACTTCTTAAGAATCAGTCATTCTTCAACTACCATAGTTCATTCACATATTCATCAATCATGTGTAAATCTTCATAATTTCTTCTTTCAATCTCTATCAAACATTCCTCAATATTCAACAGCCTCATACTATAAGATATAAACATGTAGTAATAAAAATAATACTTAATATTAATGCTTGGGTTTTAATTTAGTGTTAATTATTTGAATTTCAGCTTAAGATCGTTACTTAATAATATGCAACTGCAGTGAAAGATGAGAGCAAAAGGTGATAGTTTTATTGTAGCAAGCAACAAAGATGAAAAGAGGAAGAGTGGGGAGCACTGGACCTAAGTCTTGTCCGGTTCGTATTTCTACCCCACACTTACGCATTATTAGTCATTTAAGCCCATGGCTTCCTTACTCACTATCAGCACTTTGAAACAAAGCAAAAGCACCCCAAAATGGACCCAATTCTTCAAAAATAAAAAAAGGGCTTTTTTTTTTTTGGGTCCTGCTAATTACACATATTCTTCATCAAACTGTACAATTAAAATGGCCCTTGCCAGTCAATGTTCATTTTGCAGCCACAGATGTGGCAGTTTTGATTTCCCGATTTGGACACAACGTAAGCCTTAATTTTGCATATTAAACAGCTGGGACCCCCAAATTAAAAACGATGAAACAAAAAGGAAAATTAATTATTTCCACTAATGGAAGCCTCCCCCTGCCGCCGTCGCCGCCTTGGCCAACTCTGGTGGTGGAGACGGCAGTAGCACGATCGATAGTATGCCACTGCCAGCGGCCGCAATGGCACCCACCACGAAGGCCGGTAAGTTTCCACCACCAAACAATGCATCCCATGGTCCACTCACCACAGAGACCACCATCTATACATGGAAAAAGTAAATAATTAATTAATATATAGGAATTGTAAGTTGGTTTAATAAAAGGCTTAAGTTAATTAAGGGAATTAGTTCAAAATTAATTAATTACCTGTGGCACGACAATTGCAAGGTTGAGAACTCCCAAAGATAACCCTGAAAGTTTGAAACAGAATAAGAAAAATAAGAACTTAATATATAATTGTAAAATTATAGTTTAAATATGAATTAATTAATGGCAATTAAAGTAGGTTGTAGTTAATTAAATAAATAATTCAGTCATTACCTTGGCCTGCCCCTGAGGAGCTGGAGAATATTGATGCAAGAGCAAAAGGGATACTGTAAGTGATCTGCACAACAAGAAGTATGATAGTTCACTTTAGTATCTTCCACAAATGCTTCTTTTGAAAGCTTTTAAACTTTTGTTATACTTTTTAACAGCTTTGAGGGAAAATTAGGCAGTTCCTATTCAATTATTTAATCATACCTAATTAAAAAGCCTATGAAAATATAATAACGGTACCTAATTGAAACTAAAATTGGCCATTTCCATGACATATTTATCATGATCAATAATTTACCATCAAAACAAAAAAGATTCCTTTCCTAAAAAAATACAAGAATATTTTGTGGGATGCAGAAATTCCAAAAATCTCTTGGGATCATACCCAACCCAACCACATGTCTTCATTCATGCATGGAAACTGGGAAACTCATCAGCTCTTTCATCAAAAGTCAAACTTACCAAATGGGAATTTTACCACAGTAATTAGTATACCAAAATAAAATTTAAAATTATTAAAATAATATTTTAAAAAATAAACAAGTGGCTCACCGCAAGGGGGACTCCGAGCACCGCAAAGAGAGCCAAGGCACCGGCCTTGACGCCGCCGGGGGGTGGCAGAGGGTCGGTGGAGCCGGGGGCAAACCGCCGTGAGTGCTCGGCCATCTTGGTGATCAACACCGTAAGGGCCAAACACGCGGCGAGCAAGAAGTTCACAATTCCCCATAACCTCTTCACGCCACCAACGCCACGCGCTAACACCTCCATTCCCAGCGACACGACGCCGAGCACCACCGAGTTCAGCATGAGCCCCAGTGCACCCGCGCGCACGCCTCTATCGTACGCCTTACCTTCCCCGACGGTCCCACCGTACACCTCCCTCCCCATCCAATCAGTGTCAAACAACAAGAAGGGGAACCAAGCAATCCAATTGAGACACGTCACCAGGAGAAGAATCCACATGGGCTTCTTGAGCTCACGGAAGGCACCGAACATCTGTCCGAAGCACGGTAAGCCTCCTGATCCCTCACTCACCGTATCATCCGCCTCGGTCCCGCCAGCTGCTTTCGGCGACTGAAACGTCTTCTCCTTCACGTAGGTGAGAGCGGCGGTGGCGAGAATGGCGAGCAGGGCGATGGAGAGGAAGAAGCAGCTTTTCAAGTTGGCGCAGTAGACGTCGCAGGCTTTGGTTAACGTGAAGGGGAAGATGTTGTGGAGCTTGCTGTAGGCCCCGGCGGCGTAGCCGAGGACGTTTCCGACGGCCATGAAGAACGAAAAGAACGCGTTCGCTGTTCGCGTCTTCCGTTGGTCGCCGGCAGAGAGGTCGGCCAACAGCGCCCGGCACGGACCTTGCAGCATATTGTTGGCCACGTCAAGGATCCAGAACCCGACGACGAATACCACGATGGCGCGCGGCCGCGTCTTCTTCTCGAGATTGTCGCCGAACATGTGACCGAGATCGGCGGCGTAACCGATCAGGAACACAGCGATGGCAACGGCCAGCGATCCGGCGGCGATGAAAGGCCGACGGCGGCCGAACCGAGAGGTGCATCGGTCACTGTGGTAACCGACAATGGGTTGAACCAGCATGCCGGAGATTGGACCACAGAGCCAAATGAAGGCAGCCCAAGTGTGCGGAATTCCCAGAAGCTGGACATAGGGAGTGAGCAAGGAGAGCTGGAGAGCCCAGCCGAACTGGATGCCGGCGGCAATGGAGGCAACGACGATAATCTTGCGAAGAGGACTAGGGTCCGGCGGGGAGGCTGCAGGTTCAACATGAAGAGAAGAAGGTTTAGTGGGGCTGGTGTCGTTGGGCTTAGTAGCCATGGAAGAAGCAAAAGAAAGATACGAAGGAGGGTGAATTGAGAGAGGGTGGTTGAATGGAGGAGGAAGGAGATAGTTGGTGAATTTATAATGTTGGAGGAGGAAGGGGTTTGCATGTAAGTGTAATTAAAGGCAGAATCAGACCGTAGTGGTGGGCGAGGGTGCGGTAGTGACGTCCTTATCTTTTATGAGAGCGTGTGTATGTGTAGGGAGGGTGTCATTAAATGGGGCGTGGATTTCCCGCCGTATTTTTCTCCGGTATATGAGATCACAGCCGTGTGGCTGAGAGTAATTTACTTTGTTACTATACTCGTATTCAAAATTTAATTTCCCTTGAATTTAATATTATTATAATTTACTTAACAATTCTTTTGGGTCTACCATTTTCTATATTAATTCTACTTAGTCAATAATTAAGAAAACTATAATTGCAATATATATAGTAGAATTTTTTATTATTAATATTTAAAAATTTTGTTTGTAATTTATATATTCTATTTTGAATAAATTGTACAACGATAAAATTCAATTTTCAAAACTAAAATTGGCAAGTTCTCTCACTAAAGTTAATGTTGGTGGTCTTTTCTTATGTGATAACTCTACCTCATTCTCTTAAGCATATTAGGACGTAGTGATGTTATGAGTTTTTGTTTTTTTTTGTGGGTATTTTTTGTTTGTTTTGTACTCTACAAAAAAATTAATATGAAAAAAATTAAAAGTAACATTTGACTTTCACATTTATGTTAAAAACGCCAACTTTTAAAAACCATGGGCCTTTCTCTTCGTCAGCACAAAGTTCCATAAAACACAGAGCAAGGAGGGTCCATATAATCAATTGAATTTAACACTTACATTGAATTATTCAGATTTTATTAAGTAAAATCACAGAGCGCAAATAAATGCAATTACCATTATGGCGTAGATGTATAGTAAGGAGTGATGGATGCAGGTAGTTATATACATTAGTTTTGAGTGGAAGAAAAGGGAAAATAATTAATGAATACTTTTCGTCAAAGGGGTTTGGATAAACCGTCCATTAATGAACGTTTTTATGAAACAAAGGTCTGAACTGTACGACTTTTCTAATTCCCTGAGCATCCTTCAATTTGGATCGCGTTCAACTACAAAAAATTCCATAGTCAAGTAGTACACTTTATTCTCCAATTTTGTGATTTGACCAAATTTAATTAAGATCCAAGTGGTTTATCTTAAGAAAAGATGTAATTTTCGTAATTCTCTTTTGGATTGAAAATTAATTTGGGTATTAAAAAATAATAAAGTAAACTAATATATGGAAAATGATCATCTAAAAATAAAAAATTAGATAATTTGGTTCTCGATCGAGAGAAATGACTTTTATTGCTTTAATATATTTAGAAGAATAAATTGATATTAAGATTGAAAGAGAGAAAACAAAATTACATTTTAATTAATAAAATATCATTTTAGTCTCTTATCTTTGGATTCTTTTTTACTTTGATCCGCTTTACAGTTTAGTATTTTACATTTTATAATATTAAAAAATTGGTCCCTCCATTGGCTCTATTTATTTTTATTGTAAATTTAAAAACCTGAAGGACGATTTGCAGATAAAATATATATGAAATACTAAATTGAAACAAGATTAAAATATGTGGGACTAAAATAATATTTTCTCTATTTTTATTCTGGATTTAATACATGTATATATAATTTAAATTTCAGGAATTAAAAAAAGTTGATACAACTAATAAAACACACTCTTTAAGTTAAATTTACGTTTGGTCTATCAGTTTTAGAAAATGAACGGTATTTGATGTTTTTTCCATCCACAAGTTTTGACCACCTAATTGAGAATTTGCCTTTGAATTGAGTTTGCTTGCAATATGGTCATGACTCAAGACTCATTAACCAACTCAATAAATCAAGATAATGAATCCCCTGAGGTTCAGAAATTAAATTTAATTAATTACCACAATTTAATTAATGAGGTAATTAGTGCACTTAATATTAACTTGATAACTTCGCTACTCATACGAGGAATCAACAAAATAAGATACTGTATTGGATAATTAATTACTTACAAAGGAAACACTAATTTAGCAAATAAATAATTAATTAAAGTCCGTAATCCACGTCAGAATGTTTGTTTTTAAATTAGAAGAGGTCCTGAAAAACAGTGCAGTGTGTCTCCTAAATTATATTACAATATTTCAAAGTAGAAATTTGACTTGTAGCACTATATCCATACCAATTAACGACGTCTAAAGTGTATGCCTTTCATTTTTTTTAATTTTTTTAAAAAGAAAAAATGGATAAAAATACTGAAAGAAAATAAAAAAGAATAAAATAAAAGGAGTAGTTGACGGGTTGACTATGGTGGGACCCAGCGACCGACACAATTGAAGGCAGCGAGTGCCAAACGCGACGACGGCGTCTTCTGTTGTTTCGTCAGCTTAGAAGATGAGCCCAAAATAGAACTGTCGACTAACTGATGCGACAATAAATACAACGCGTATGATTTTAATGTCAAAGATATTTGAATATCATAATATTTTAAATATTATCCTAAATTTAAACTTATCTTTTTTTATGGGCATAATTTCGCTTCACTGTATTATTGATATACAACGGTTATACTTACATCATTCAAAATCACAGGTGAATTATGAGTTGATTAGGTTTATTGCATTCTTATATTTTATTATGCATTAGTATAATAAACGTGGATTTTTTTTTTTCGCTATTTTATATTGGTTTTAGGCTTTTTAAACAAAAAATAGTTTTAAAGATCCGAATTAATTTGAGCTTGGGAACTTGAATATATATATATATATATATATATGAATTTTAAAACTAACTTAAGATTACTGAAATTAGAAAATTCTAAATTTTATTTATATGTTTGAAAAAGATTAATAGTTTTTGTGATATTATGTACATAAATTTCATGTATATAATTCTAATTTTAATAAATTATTGGTTTAAGGATTTTTCAAAATAAATAAGGTTGAATTTAAAGTTTTATAAATTTGATAAATGTCAAAATTATTTTTTATTCATTTAAATTTAAACCCGTAAAAGAAAAAAATTTCAATAATAACTATGATAAGCCTAATCTATATCTAGCCACTACCCATTGATAACATTTTCGAGAATCAAAGAGATGGAACGAGGGAATAGAGTTGAGATATTTTCAATTTAAGAATAAATTAAAAATTGTGAATTAAGAGAAAGAAAAAAATACCAAAAATGATGAAAAATGTACACATACTACATAGACAACCTTCAATTACACAAATTCGACCGAAGTGCACGTATCTAATGGTACCCATATTTAAAATTTAAAAACTGAAATCAATAATTTTTATAAATTAAAATAAATATAAGAAACAAAAACTTCAATCCAATAATGCGAATTGAGGGCAAGCAATTCATTTCCATATCCATATATTCTTGAATATAGATAACTCCTTCTCTTATTATATGGATTTAAGAGAAGATATTTACGAGAAAAGAGTGCGCATTCCGAAGGCAATAAGTAAATTAAATGAAATAGGAGACTTGGGAAGTAGCATATTGACAACGTAAGAGATGATGACAAGGAACACAAATGCTCTTTACTTCCACTGGAGTTTTTGGATAAATGTAAATCTCTGCCCTTCCCCTTGGTCAATGTGCTCTTCCTATATATGTATATATATATATTTTAATTTGGTTTCAAGTTTCAAGTTTCGAGTTTCATCTTAACATTCAACCACCGTTGTGTCTGTCTGCTTGCTTTCTCCTTTCTTTAATTTTATCTTCTTAATTTTCACTCACTGATGATTGCTGAGTGTGTCCATTTGTGTGCATTATATTAATTTTTAATTTCAATTATTACATTTGTATATTGACTGAATTAGGTGTTGTTTTCTTGTATTGTTATTATTTTCTTCTAGAAAAATGTAATCAAGAAAGGAAGTATATACCAAATCTAAAAGTTAATATAGTGTATAGAGACTCTACCAAGTATGAACATCTCTATATTCGCTTGCCTTCGAATCCATTTACAAAAAATCTTATTCTTAAGTGAAAGATAATAAAGACAATATTCAATAACTAGTCTAACTCAAAATCATCATTAGAACTAGCCTTAATATTACATATAACTTGTTAAGTGTCCAAGCAAATTGTACCTTTCATTGGATGATTGGATAAGGCCTAGTTCAATAACATCATTGTTTCTATAGTAACTAGATGTATACTATTGAGACGTTACTTAAAATCGCCTTAAAAAAACCTCCTTGCTTGTTGTTATTGTTATTTATATGTTATTGAATTTTTTATAAAAAATTTTAGACTCGTTTACTTATTTTTTGAAGCATGTTTTTAAAGAAGAAAAAAACTCATGAGTAATTCGTAAAACAATTAATGTTATATTTTGTAAAATTTGAAGATTAAGTAATTGAGCATAAATTTATTAAAATATTGAAATGTATATTTGTAAAATTTATTAGCTAAATAATTTATGCATGTACCCTTTTGGAGACCAAAAATAACATTTTATCCATTTATAAATTATGATTAAGTTAGATTTTATATTATATATAGATATTAATTACTTATTCATTAAAAAAATTAATGAGATTAATATTCAATTTTTAGTTCTAAAATATAATTGATATTTTCTAGGAGTAGTAATGTGAATTAGTGGAGATTTACAAATATAAAAAAATATTTAAAATGAATAAGTTACACCATAATTAATATTTTTTGCAATGCACTTATTTTAATTTTATTATAAATAAATTTTATAATTTCTTATGTTTAGCTACTCAATTCTTAAAAGTGACAAGCATAGTTCCTAATTATTAATATAAATCCGCATGTAATATCATGCAACAACAATAGTAATATCCATATGTAATGTAGTTACAAACATTATAAAAATAACAATGGTGGAATAATGACGTGGAGTGTGACATTAAAAATAACAAATGTCATAATAATAAAAATGACAATTACTGTAACATATGGACTAAACTTGATCATTATTTAAAATGTTTACTTGATTAGATGAGTCTGGTCTAAATAAATAAATCAAAACAAAAAAGTCTAATTTATAATACGGGTTGGACTTAAATCTTTTTTTAAAACTTAGCTCAAATATGAAATGTTTAAATAAATATTTTTTTTTAAAATAAAAAACTTATTATTTTAAAAACTTTAGTGTAATATAATATTTTAATAAATAAATAAAAATTAATATTTCTTATTTAAATAATTATGTCAATACATAAACTTATTTATATTTAAAATTTTTTTATATATAATCTTACATATAATAATAATAATAATTTATATTAAAGGAAACTTATTTTACTTTTATATAAAATGAATTTATAATATTCCATAATAATTAATTAAACTTACATCCTTAACAATAGTCTTCTCCAAATTTAAAATTTAAGTTTTTTAATATCTCAATTATAATGTTAAAATATCCTAGTGATTGATATATAGTTGGATCATACTCTGAGGACTAGGAGCTGGACGACAGAATTGAATGTTTTGGCGCGAGGTGCAAATGGGAGTGTGAGTTCAGCATCGAGCAGCTGGCGTCCTGCCGACGTCATGATTACTTAACGGCTTGATAGTCAAGTCGTTTCACATCAATGACGAAATTCCGAACGCCGTTTCGAAGTCTCATGGCCGTCTTTTTTGATTTGGATTTTCCGTCCACTTGCCTATTAATTTCACGGATTTAGTTTGAAATTTCTTATCGTTATCTTTCTACTATATCTGTTACTTGCTTAATCAAACCTTAACTAAATTCGCTTCAAAACAACGTCGTTTTGGTGGAATAAGTTGACTTTTTACTTCCTCAGACAAAAGTGCCACCCTAATAATCACCGACGTTCTAATTATGCAGATATTTGGTTAGATAGCTATTAATAATTTTCTGTAATAAACTGAATATTATAAAGAATAAATTGTATAGAATGATGCAATGTAATTTATTTTTGTAATATTTTTTCTGTACACACATTATATTATATAACTCATATTGTATTATTAATTAAGTTTTATTTTATTTTGATTACACCTCATGGTATAAAGAATAAATAAAGCGTTGGTTTAGTATGCTATATATATAACAAGATCGAATACGAAAATGTTTGATAAAATAAGGTTTAATAAAATTTTAATATTATAAACGGTTGGTGTTGTTAAAGAGAACGCGATAATATACAATTAAAAATATTTTTTATTTATTCTTTATATAATTAAGTTTAATCAAAACAAATGAGACTTAATTGATGATACATTGACAAATAATATTAAGTGGATTTAATTAGAATTAACTAAATAAATTTATAATATACAATGAGTGCACAAATCATGTGACGAGATAAACGACATTGTGCAAGGCGAGGCAAACATAGAATATTTGTCAGTAGATACATCCATGTATATAATATTAATAAATTATGGAACTAGACAACTACGTTAGAATAAACATAATTTTATACATTACATAGATTTGGTTAGACTAGAATGCCTAGCCCGTAAGTATATTTAGAAAAATATTCAATCATATAGTGTAATTAAAAAAAAAATCTAACAAGATTCCTAGTTTGAAATTGGTATAATCAGTACAACAAATTAGCTTGATTTGATTCCCTAATCATCCCCAATTTTAATTTTTTTTTTCACTGGATGAAGTCAAGCTCATTGTCGAGCCCCGTGTTATTTATTTGATCATTGGAATTTACATCAATTTGTTGATTTTTTTAAAGTCATAGCTAAAATTGACTACATGTAAGAAATTATTAAAGACTTCAATCATTGTGACTACAATTATATATATATATATATTCTGAAAACATTTTTATCCTGGGTTGATTTATTTTATACTGATATCCATGTATATTTTAGTGCGACGCACAGTGATATACAATTCTGACAACATTTAAATTTTCTTTTATATATAGTGGTCTAATTTGTATTGCAGTCTTGTGAACTTCTTTTGTTGGTATTGGGATCTTTGGTCAACTTAATTCGCTCACCTAATCTGATTTATTTTTCTTAGTTACTTGATCATTCACTAAATAATATTTTAAAATGAAAATGTATAATCTTTTGAAACTAAATAATGAATACAATAAAAAATGTTATTCTAATTTTACTATTTTGCGTTGGAAATCATAAATTAATTTATTGTAAATAAAGAAACCATTTTATATTGGTTAAATATATAATAGTTATATTATATAAATTAATAATGATAAAAATATTTTAGTCAAAATATATCTTGTTGCATCCGTGACGTTTTCAGAAGAATGAAGTATAATATTTCTCAAAACAGGCAGGATCGAGAGTTGTTTAATTTAAGCATTATAATATTTTGTATAACCTAATTAAAAATGGCTAATTAATAGAGAAATATATAAATATATCCTTCAAATTTTAGATTATTTGAAAATGCCTCCTTCAACTTTAAAATCCAAAAATCACTCCCCGAAACTTTTATTTTCTAGTGAGAACTATGATAAGTTGGGCATTCTATTTCTATCAGGGTAAGGCATTTTGCAGAGAAGAATAATTATTTAACCCTTATTTATTTTCATATAGAGAAAAAATGATTAATTAAAAACATTTAAACGTGGAGGGTGAACGGTTTAGACGCTAAATAATTACTAAATTTTAAAATTGAAGATATTTTTCTACGAACAACTTAAAACTAAAAAACAAAAAACAAGATTGGTAGTTGCAATATTTTTTCTCTCAACTAAAATACCAACTTCTACATAAAATCGACGCGTTACATGTTAGTTTGCGTCAACATGTTCACACATAATAAGTTTGTTCTCTAAACACAAAATATGTGCGAACTTATTTCCTTATAAAACTGTCTGGTTTGGTGTTGATATACACTTTTGTTGTGATGTTTTTGGTACTTTGTAAGAGCCATTAATTTGTGAGTGATCGATGTCCACTATAAGAGGTAAACAAACAGCCAAATAAGCAAGACCATGAGACAAAGAAACACAGAAAGAAAGAAAGAAAGAATAATGCAAACTGAAATGGGACCATGGCATGCCATGAGAGGTCAATATTAGAGTACGTACACTGATATCATATGAATGTGCCTTGGTGACCCCATTATAAAAGGACATCCTCGTTCTCTTGTTCCTCTAATTATGCTAATTTGGCATGTGTGTTGACTTCTCGGAAACGTTTTCGTCTCAAACTCTAATTTTTCTACGATGGGGATCCTCTATATTTCTTGAAAACTCTACATAGTTGGATCGTATAGTTCACTATAGATCACTATATTAAAATTGATGATCACATACAGTCAAAAGCTTTAATTTTTACTGCACTTAATCATTATTTTTTATTATAAACCAGTAGATCTGTATAATTCTTTTTTATAGGCCATTAAATCACAAGGTTCTTAGGAAATGTTAGAAGATCAGTTTTAAATTTTTCTATCTTTTATTCACACATTATATATATATATATGTGTGTGTGTGTGTGTGTGTGTGTGTGTGTGTGTTTTATTGCATTATATTATTGATTTTGATTTATATATCCTTTCAAAATTCTCACCCCAGAAGAAAAGTAGAGATTGAAATATGAAAATAAAAGGAAGGAAGCGATAGACAGGGGGAATCCATTTTGGATAGTATTGGATATATAAATATAAATGAAGAATATATTTATGTTATAATTTTCTAAATATAATTTATTACTCTGAATCTTTTTTGTAATTTTAAATCAGAAAAGGCAAAAAGAAAAATGAATGTATATTATTGATAGAGATAAGGTAGAATCCAGGTTTGATAGTACTGGATGTGTAAATATAAATGAAGAAATAAATTTATGTTCTGATTTTTTTAATATAATTTTATTGCTCACATCATACTCTTTTTGTAATTTAAAATCAGAAAAGGGAAAAAAGAATTAATGTATATTATTAATAGATAAGGCAGAATCCTTTTCCCAAAGAAATGGATATATAAGTACAATTAATTAAACAAATAAATGCATATTATAATTTTTGAAATATCATTTATTGGTGACACCATATTCTTTTTAGAATATTAAAATCAAGAAAAAGGGAAAAGTGGAGGGGAATAAAAATATCAAACTTAAAAATTAAGTATCCAGCACTTAAAAAGTGAAATGATAAGGGAATAGACATTCAAGTTGAAAACGAAAAGAAAGATTACATGAAAAGATTGAGGAAAAGAGATCTAAGAGAAGATGAAGAAGAAGAAGAACTAAATTCACATTCCTTTAGTCTTTTAATGTTCTCCAAAACCCCTTTTTCTGGTTCTTTCTGCTCCACAATATTGCACTAACTTTGTCATCTTGTTCTTGTACTCTTTCACCTCATGCAAAATTATCTCTTGCTTTCAGAGAATTTCTGTATGATTGTACAAGTGTTAACCTAATTGATGTGAGAAAAAGAAAGTAGAAAATATATATATATATATATATATATATATATATATATATATATATATTCTTGGAGGTGCTAGTCTTTTTCTCTAAACAGGCATATACGTGTTTGCTGCCATATATAGTCTCCATGGATAACACACGGTACTTTTGGGAGTTTGATTCCCATTAAAATATAATGTAGAATATCTTTTTTGTGGTCTCATTAATAGGTTTTTTTGTTTTTCCTCTCCAGGTTACAATTATTGAAGAATTAAAAAATGAAATGTAGAATCCAATGATAGGGCACTTCTCATCATTAGTATCCAATTCTTCTTTCTTTTTTCTTTTTCCCCCAATTTCTCTTGCTTACAATTATTGAAGAATTAAAAATGAAGGAAAAAAAGAAAGAAAAAGAAATGTAGAATATAGTGATAGCGAACTTGGTATAAGTATCCAATTCTTCAACTATTATATTCAAAAAAAATATTCACCTATCACGTTTCACTTAATAAGCTCATATATATATATATATATATATATATATATATATATATATATATTTCTTGTATATCATTTAAGGATAATTAGCACAAATGGATGACGAATCTTTTTTAACTGATTTAACGTATGTAAATTCTTCTCAAATTATCAACTCATCAAATCCAAAACAATTATCCTTTTCTGAGGTTTAAACAGTCCTTGCTATAAGTCAAAGTTGGGTGCAAACTAATCTCTTTTTTTAAGATACTAATTCAATAATTATTAATAAAACATCGAAGAAGTTATTTGTCTAAACATTTGTGACTTTTTTCTTATTAACTTTAACCATGTTAATCTAAGTTCTAATGATAATTATTTTTTACTCAAATAAATTTGTTTTTTTAATACTATACATATATAAATATAAAATATTAAGGTGACGTCGTGTAATATTGATAAGCATAGGTAACTGTTGAGTATACTTTTCAACTAATAGTTAAGGAATTTTTTTTCTCATGTTTAGATACCTATTTAAAATATCTTGTAGTTATATCACATATATAATTTTTCATGACCATCTTATCAAGTTTTATTCATATAGATATTATAGTATGCAATCCCTATTTCTTTCTAATCGGAATATATATATATATATATATATATATTATTGAATAAAAAAAATTAAATATAAAATAAAACCCCACAAGAACCAAAATGAAGATTTATATATATATATATATATATATGGTTATCGAATCTATACTATAATAATCCAAAATTGACTGTAATACATAACTATATTAACTCAATCATGAACCGTCCATATATATAGAAATACATACTCAAATTAACAAAGTGGTTAATCAATAAAATAAAGCTAAAAAATTAAATTACAAATTGTAGGTGAAATAAAATTATAGTAGTGGGCATAACTGTAGATATGGTGGACCCCGAGATAGGGTATATAGCTGCCCTTCATAGTGACAGATACCTTCCATATTCCAACCGCAAATTAGCTCTTCTCACAGTCTCACGAGGCCAATTGGTCCATACAGTTTAATTATTGTTATTATAATTAATTAAATAATTAAAGATAATTTGTGTCTGGATTCTGCTCACTAATCGCTATCCTCCTTCTTTATGATACCGACCTTACCCACTTGTATATGCCTTTCATAATTATTCTTTCTTCACTTTACTAGTCATTACCTGCATGCCTCCTTCAGCTTCATTCAAACTCTCTTGTGGTGCCAGCTGGCTTTTGTATTTAACTCACATGGCCTACAAACCAAGACTTTGTAGCCCTAGCTACTCCACTACGATCTTCAACCAAATTAGGACAACGAAGCTTCACGTGCATGCAGAAATAATTCATGCTTATATGCACTGGCTTCATCGAAATTCTTGTTTTCATAAATACATATATCATGACTAAAAGATTCATTATGCCTGATTGTTTATAGTTTAAGGTTTACGGGAGTTTAAAGAATAAAACCTAATTAAAAAAAATAGGCTTGAATTGGATTTGAACTTAATATTTTAATATAGAGATAATAATTAATGTTTTTTCTATTTTTGGATTTGATTGTAACGAAAGAAGATTCCAATTACAACAAGAATGCTATAGAGAGGAACAAATTTTTTTTTTCGTCAATTTTATTAACTTACACCTCTGCTATAATATAATTATAACAGAAGATCTCTTGAATTATAACTGGTATCTTTGGTTCTAAGGATTCATGTTAATTTAATAATTGGTTTGCGGCGAATAAAAAATTTTTCATACACAGTTTTACAAGAAATAATAACTAGTTAAACAATGAAAAATTCGCCCAACTTAAAGAAAAAAAAAAAAAAATAAATTCAGAAAATGAAGTTAAAATTTTTTCAATTGAAATGCAGTCTATTTTCAGATAAATCCAAGGTAAAATTATTTAGATTAAATTATCTGTATATGTGTGGCATATATGTAGAAATTTTGTCTAAATTATTTACTTTTTGGCCATTGCATTCAATGTACATTAAAATTGTTGTAATGCACGTTACGTAATATTGTACCCGTTATTCAAACTTGACTTTGACAATTTTGAGTTGCAAGTTGATTAATTAGGTTTTGCACGAGGATTAGGTTTCCTCCATTAATTTAATCTTTAAACTTAACATTGAAATGAAATTAGGGTGTAAATAGGACATACTAAAGTGGCTACAATTTTTTTTAAGGAATTACTTATCTTACAGTTTTTTTATTTGAATTGTTAGATTAAACTTTAGAAATTATAACAATACGTTAAAAAAAATTAATTTAAATCATACTTTTTTCAATGTTAATAGTTCAATTTGTACATTTCTTCTTAAATATACTGAATTCATATCAAGTATAAAGTATATGAATTTTATTGCGGAGTGGTACTACTTTTAAAATAGTTAAAAGTGGAAACCAAAGACAATCTCCTGTGTAGCAGAAATATTTGAACGAACAAAACTCAATCATTCAAGAGAACCGCACGGGTCTCTTTTCAGAGTGTGAGAGAAAATGCAAATGAAATAAGAAGGTATATGTACCCCACTTGGAAGTATGTAACTACACTAATGGGTGGGCCCCATCCACTACTCAATATTTTGTACCAAAAATCCAACTTGACTTCCATGAATGGGACTTCTCTTCCACCCCAATATTCTCCAAACAATATCATTTAATACCAACTAATTAAGTTTAATATAAGTAAATATGATTTCTACAACAAATAAATAATTTTTTTAAAATTATTGTTATTATTTAAATTGATTTAATCAGTTCTTGATTCATGTGGGTTTTAATAGTTTTTCAGTATAAATTAATCATAGTTCCTTAGTTAATATTTATTGTCTGGAGTTAAATGTATGGACTTAATTATCAATATCAAGGAATTATGTAAATTCAATTATTGATATTTAGGATTTAAAATTATACTAGTAAATTTAAAAAATAATTTACCTATTTATATTAAATGAACGGTACATTTTATAATACTGGACGATTTGGTATAAAAAAATACTAAAAATTCTGTATAATTATGTATAATTAATAGTTAAAAAAACTGTGTATATACATGATAAATTAATCTGAGTTAGCATGTTAAATCAATTTTTTGGGAACACAAGTGAAAAAACAGATAGATTATTCTTTTTTTTTTTTTTAAAAATGAACAGATAGATTATTCTGATTTGATAAAAGATGGCAATTGGTGGATGTCTCTCTGACTAATGAAAAAAAAAAAAAAAATTGGGTCAGAATCAAATCCTTAATGTAAAATCAAATTTGTCAACTTGACTAACTTCAATTATTGGGTAAAAGAAATGGTGGAAGGAGAAAAACCCATAATTAAGTTGTTGAATAGAAATAGGTAGGATTTCATTTTCCTTCATGTTTTTCTCAGTTCAATTGTGATTGGATATCTACTATAGAAAAAAATTTAATAATTGAAATGTGATTTTCTATGTCCAGGTACACTATACTATGGACCTTATTTTCTCTATGTTTTAATGGATATCCTTTCTCTAACGTAATAAAGAATCACAGCATACACTGATAGAAACCTGAAGCCTTTTAAATTTATTTAGAATTTGTTCTATTTCAACATCATCTCTCTTTAGTTATAATGTTGCCAAAAACCTAGAAATAAAGACCCTGAAAAAGTTGTGAAATTATATATATGTTTTTAATATTAACTAATTAAATTATAACCCAAATCTTAAAATCTACTCATACTTCCATTAAAAGATCCTGGAAAGTCATTATTAATAAGCCACTATATATCATGAGAGCATAACTTTGTGAAACCACAAAAAAATAGGTACAATTATCAAGATATTTAATATGGAGCAAAATATTATTTTAATTCCGTATTTATTATTTAATTTTTAATTTGATATTTTATTTATTTTAGTTTTTAATTTGGTCCCTCACAAGTTTTTATTTTTATTTAGTCCCTCTCTTATTAATTCATGTTTTAGCTTCTCACTAATATTAAAGTTATTAAGTTTAACCCCATAATCTTAAGAGGTACCAAATTGAAAATTAACATCAGTGAATGACCGAAAATTAATTGCTAAATGAGATATTGAAATGATAGTAAAAATAGAACCTAAGTTAAGAATTAATTTATAAGTCAGAAATTCAAATAATATTATCCTCTTTTGAATAAATATACATATTTTGAAATATTTTAGCATTACATAATTGAAGTTTTAAATAACTTTTTACACTCATTATTCAATTAATTATTCTTAAATCCATTTAAAGACATTTTTTATTAAAAAAAAAATAGAGAAAATCAATGAAGAAAGCCAAAGTGTAAGCGTAAAGGTACATAGTGGGAGTTGGTGGTGATTGTGTTGTCTTGTGTGGATGTGATTACAAAAGCCCACATGGGAAGTCGCCAGGTAAGAGTGAGGCCGAGAGTACGTGGCGTGGGTCCCACCAAAGATTCAGATTTTGGTTATGGTCGGTGGTTCTTATACGTGTAATAATCTCATTGGTCCTTATGTGTTACTTATTTATATACTTCTCTTGACGCACTCCACCTTTGACCTCCTACCTCTGTCTCTCTTCTCTCCAAATTTTTTCTTAATTTTTTTTCATTTTTTTTTATTTTTTCTATGTTATGTAGTTTTAATTAATCTAATGGTAAAAGACATACATTGATGAAAGAGATAATTAAGAATTTAAATTTTAATATGTCGCATTTAGATGGAAAATTAAGTGAAATGACATTTTAAGCATCTTTAAATTTTTCATCACGTGGTTGTTGTGAAATATTTGATAACTTACCCCTTTTTTTGGGTATAATAATCTACCTAATTTTTTGGTAGAGTTGTATCTTTTTTATTACTTAATTCACATTATTATGCAAAAATTTTTAACCAAAATTATGAAAGTTTTAAGAGAGAAATTAAGGAGAGAGGGAAGTTTGTGTTCAAGAATTATAAAAAGGAATAGATCATACAAAAACTAAATTTATATTTTCTTTTTTATATTAGGAGAAAAGTACCAAAATTGATCCCTTACTTTTATATTTTGTGATAATTTAGTCTTTTAAAAATAACCATAATAAATTAATCTCTCAAAAATTTATTTGATGTAAAATTAATCTCACATTAATTTAAATAAAATGACTAATTTTACACACATTTAAGTTTGTGAGAGATTAATTAAGTACAAATTTAAATTTGTGAATGATTAATTTTTTACAATTAATTTGTAAGAAAGTAAATTGTTCATAAATGTAAAAGTGTGGACATATATTATGCTTTTCTCTTTACGGTAGAATAAAATCTAAACGAGAGATAGATTGCTTCGACTTCAAGTTAAGCTCAATTTAACCCAAAAAAATAATAGTAACAAAAATTGAATAATATATATCAATTTTTAGCAAATACAACAAGTTTAAAACGCGTAAGATCAACATCAAAGTGCGATTCAAATTTAATATAAAGTACAAACGTGTTCGATTTATAAATAAGCTGTTATCCATCTGTTTCTTTCTCTTATAAAAAAAGATTAAGACACGAAGATTTATTCTCACCACTCGTTCACCGACTATGTGTATCGAACATTGTGATCAATGAATGAATGTTGTGAAATAGAAAATAGAACCGAAGAATGAGGTGCATGCAAGTGTTTTGATCTCATAAGAAAGCCTTCATTGAATGCAAAGCAGTTGGTGACAGTTAAGTTTTCTTTTCAAAGTGATCCCTCTTAGTCATCCATGTTTGGATAATTGTTGTTTCCTCTCACGCCAACAAATCGAAGAGTCTTAAATCCTATTGAAACACATCACCATGTCTGTCCCATTTTAAGATAGTCGGCAAATGGATAAGATGAAAGTTAATATCTGTGTCTGTGTTTGAGTTTCTTGTAAGGTAGTGTATCTAATTGTGTGTAGCTATAGGTGGCCTATGTTAGTCACAAATATTGCTCAAAAGTCCTGCTTTTGGTACACTTTATCTCATTTAAGCAAACGATTTAATTCTTAGATTGTTCACAACTTTATTTATAGTTTATGAGAAAAAGACCAATGCCTTGATGGAAAATTGATTTTTGACGAATTGGTGTAACAATGATTCCTCAAGAATTTATACGTAAGTAAAAACGATTCTTTCGTTAATTTTTAAAGGATGAAATGATCCCTTTCAAAGAGAGTATTTTTGTTTATTTATTAATTTTTGAAGAACTATTTTATTGTGAAGGGGACCAAATTATGATTTTTCTCTTTAGTTTCTAGTAGTACTTTCCGAGAAGCTAGTGGAATATATAAATTTTTTTTTGAAAATAATAATCTCATTGCATTTAAATAAGGACGTAATTATAAGTAGATGGGGGCAAAATTAGAATAAATAGATGAGGGCAAATGTTACATTTGGGTTCAATTAATAGATTGTAGTGAGAGTGGAAAAGTTTCATATAAATAAAAAATAATTTTACAATCTAATGCCTAGATTAGATCTTAAGTCAAGATATAATATCAAATTTATAAATGTAAAATTTCAATGTGAAAAAAAAAAAAAAGAGTTTCGTGCACTTGTATGTCATAAACACTTCGTATTTATAAAATATTTTTTTGGGCGTGCACGTCGAAAATGCCCCTAAATGATTATACCCAAGGGAATTCATCTCTCTGCGTTTAAATCTTTTTCATTTTAGAAAATGATTATTAATGTGATAAATGTATTATTTTGAAAGACTAATTTGTATATTTACTAATGTTTTTAAACTAAAGCTAAAGCGGTTTAATTTAGTAATTAAACAAAATTTTAGCATATTCAAAAACATCCTTTGTATCATCTCTCAATTCTTCTTCTTCTTCTTCTTGTTTGCCTTCAGTGTGAAATGAGAGATCCTAAGTTGGACCACAAATTAAGAAGAAACCCTACTTGTGTGGACTATGTGCTGTAAGGATAATATAGTTTACTTCTTACACTAGAATAATCCAATGGATAATGGATCTGTGACTGTGTCTGTGCGTATTAATGGCTTCACAATCTTCTCTTTTGACTCTTGTTTAGTTCCATAAAATGATGATTAGTTAGTGTGGACTGCAGATGTTTCTTTTTTTCCGGAAAAGTGTTCTTGGTTTCAGCAATATTTCTTATTATCTTTAATTATTTCCTAAAAGTGGAAATAATTAATTATTTATGCACAAAACACTTAGAAATATGTATTGGAAGAATATTATTCTTTGAGAATATTCAAGAATTTCAGTACTCTTTCTCTATTATTAAATTTAAACAAGTTTTACAGTGCTTATATTATTGATACTTTATCAGTTAATCATTATAATCTAAAAAATAGGCTACTAGCTAGTAATTAATTAAGGTTTTCTGATCATGCATTTTGATGATACTTCATATCGAATTTATATATAAAAAAACCCAATCGACCTATATAATATCCAATTTGTTGACAACTTGGATTTCTTAAAGCCAAAATCAACTTGATTAATATGATTGGAGTGGTAAGATCACGAATATCCCAAGCTTTAGTTTGTTTAATTCGAAGAGTTTAAAAAATAATATGTTGACAAACATGAGAAGGTTAAAAATAATGAAAGAAATTGAGGCCTTTTTAGTAATTAGCTTTCAAAAATAGATAGTAATTCTCAGCTTTTCAAATGCTTACCACCACTTTTTCAGACATGGTCAAGATGATTAATGTGAGGATCTTATGTTCCAATGAATATAATCTGGCTAGTTTTAAATTAATATTAAGTTGGATTCTATTTCAGGACCACATATGACAATAAACGAAAAGAGAAATAAAGAATGATAATAGTCTCTAATTCAAGTATTGAAACAATTGGAGAATAACGAGAAAGTATAAGCATTAAAAGTATTAAAATGAAATCCTTATGATGTTTTCTCACTCTTGACCTTAAGATCAATTTAATTCTCTAAAGATAGAAAGTATTAAAATGATGTACCAAAAATGAAATCCTTTAAAAAATATAAGTCTTTCAAAGATCAATTTAATCTTTCATAAGGACTAAATTTATTTACTTTTCCATTTTTGGAGGACTAAATTAATACCTTAGTTAAAAGTGAAAAACTAAAATTATATTTTTCTTGGAGATTAACAGTCTTATATATATATATATATATGTATGTATATAGTGTGCCAATAAACTTGTAGAGGGCATCACTTTGTTTGTAAGGTTGAGGGATTGTGCTACGTATGACTTTTGTAAATGTATTGTCCCATTAGTTTTAAAGAGACTTCTACTTATACTCTTCGTAAGCATATTATTCTAATGATCTTAATTAGATTAGGTAGCCCTATGAAACTGTAAAAAATTCTTAGGTTCACAGTAGCTTGTCGTGTTTCAATAGATAGAAACTACGCAGAGTAATTTGTAGCGTTAGTTCATTGCATATGACTTTTTGACTTATGATTGTAAAGTTTTTCGGATTGTAGTGAAGTAGATTTGGTGATCTATGTTGGTATCATTGTGCTCATATGAATCTTGAACTTATAAAGCATCCATGACAAATTCTAATTTAGAGAATTAATGGCTATATATATATATATATATATATATATATATATATTTATTTATTTATTTATTAAAATACAAATAAAATTAGTATTCAATTTTTTTAATACAATGGAAATACAATAAAAATTACCCAATTTGAGGTTTTAAGTATTGAATTTGTAGGGCAATATGGCAGTGAGTTAAATAATGTCTTTATGTTTACAAAAGGTAATGGGCCATGGTGAAGCATGAAGAAGAAAAATAGTTCTTAGATATGGAAGAACATGGTTATGATATAATAGCAAACCTTAACAGGTGCTAGTTCATAAGTATAATGTGAGGTTAATTAGAATAAAGATAAAGTACTAAATCAATTTCTCACTTTTATACTTTGTGATAATTTAATCTCTTACAAATTATTGTAACAAATCAGTATTTTAAAAATCATATTTCATATGCAATCAATTTTTTATTAATCCAAATAGAAGGACTGATTTTGTACAAATTTGAGTTTGTGAGAGACTAATTTGTATATATATGTTTGAATGTACGAGGGACTGATTTATTACAATTAATTTATAAGATATCAAATTATCACAAAGTGCAAAAGTGAAGAACTAATTTTATATTTTTCTCTTAGAACAAGTAGGGCTTAATTTAGAGTAAACACAAAGAAGAATTAAAAAAACTTTGAAATTTCTACTTTTTTTTAAGAAAAAAAATAATTGAAATTATTTGCAAATATCTTAATATCTTCTTTTATATATATATCATTATATTCTTTATTCTTTTATAAGTACAAAGTCAATGATAAAAGATTTGAAACGTCGAAAGAGTATGATGAAAAGATAATAGCGTATGCAATTTAGATTTTGGTAGTGGGACATTTTTATTTTGTATAACACTAACACCAAGTTTATACACATGGATAGTATAGAAAAATTAAATCTATCATGATACATATATATAAAAGCTTGAATAATGCAACTTTAAACAATGTGCAACTATATACACACAAATAATTACTTTCCCATAATTAGATAGAGTAGCATATAAAATATAATAGATTACTATATTTAAAATTTTGGGTGGCCTCACCTTAGGCCTAATCTCTTGCAGTTACAATATAGCTATGTGTATACCACTCAAATTTGTTTTAGTCCCACTATGCAAAGGAAAAAATATTCAACCATCTTGATTCCCATGTAATATATGGAAAAAGCACATTTATTATTATCATATTCTAAAGAAAAAATATAAATTTTAATAATTAAGATAAGGAAAAATTGGAATTTTAAATTTAATTAATTAATTAGTAAGAGTTGAGAAATGGGCCTAACATAATAATCTCTCCATCTTTCTCAACAACAAACTAATAGATCAAATTAAGTTAGATTTTAGGTATAAAATGCAGAGAAAATAGGGCATTGAATAGAAGTAAAACTATAGTAAATAACTTGAGATGATATAGAATTTAATGTGAAAAGCCCTAATAAGGTAAAAACCATGGACAAGGAAGAAAGAGTTTTACCATGAGAAAAATAGAAGTTACACATTCTTTCTATATAGTAAGGATAATACAATATTTTTATATATTGCTAATAGGAGAATACTAATCTCATAACTCTCTATATAGGATTGTTCATTTCTTAGTTATAAGAAATGAGGTTTTGAAGTTCAATATTTATAGAGAATGATGAAGAGTTTCAATATAATTTTTAAAAGACTAAATTGCAATTACAAAAATTTTTTCCCTTTCTTTTTCAATGGTTTGGCCACTAACCATTTTTTTCCTTCTATGTTAAGTACCTCCTTTGACAATCTTTCACTTGAAGATTTGATTGAAAATCAATCAATCTTCACACCATTCTTCCTTTCCTGCCATCTCCTATTGCTCACATATCTGCTAGGCTAATGGGAAATCTATACCATATGAACTTATCAGTGTTTACTGGCTTTATTAGTGCATCTATTAAGTTATCTTTAGCATGGATTTTCTACATATCCACACTTCCTTGATCCACTTTTTTATGGATAAAGTGATATTAAACTCGTATGTGTTTAGTCTTAGAATGAAATAATAAATTATTCGACAAGTAGAGAGCACTTTGATTATCATATAATAACGTAATCTTCTCAGGATTTTACCCGAGCTCTTTCAACAGTATCTGCAACTATATTGCTTCTTTGCTAGCTTGTGTAGATGTAATATATTCTGTTTTGGTCGTTAAAGTGACCACAATAGGTTGCAGTTTTGAAACCCAGCTTACAACTCCCTTTGCAAGAGTAAACACATAACCACTGGTGAATTTGTTATAGTCAAGATCACCTGCAAAATTTGAATTAGTATAGCCTTTAATGCTGAAATCTGATCATCCATAACACAATGTGACATCTATGATCCCTTTAATGTATTTTAGGGTCCCTTTTATAGCATTACAATGCTTTCGGCCAGGATTCGCCATATATTAACTAACCACTCCTACTGCTTGTACAATGTGTGGTCTTGTGCAAATCATAGTGAGCATTAGGCTACTCACTGTTGATATATATGGTACTCGAGACATTTCCTTCCTTTCTTCTTCACTGCTAGGACTTATGCTTAAGGATAACCTAAAATTAAAAAGAAGTGATGTAGAGATTTGCTTACAATCTTGTATATTAAATCGTCGCAAGATCTTTTTTAAATAATTCTTTTGAGAAAGTTAAATATTCTTGTTATTTCTATCTCGGTGAATTTGTATCCATTGATTCTTGTTTGTCGGTCCCAAGTCTTTTATATCAAATTCCTTAGCTAAATATGCCTTTAATTCATTGATACGATCTTTGCTAGGGCCTGCTATCAGTATGTTGTCTACATACAACAACTGAATAATAAAATCATTTCCACCAAACCTCTTGATATATGCACAAGAGTTTACATTATGTCTGTTGTATTCAAGGCTCATGATAAAGGAATCAAATCTCGTATAAGAACATCTTGGTGCTTATTTGAGACCATATGGAGATTTGTTCAACCTGCAAACCAAGTTTTTTTTTTATCGAACCCTTTTCATGCCAGACCTTTTGGATGGTATGATTTGTACCATCATATATCTTTAGTTTGATGGTGCCTACTCTAGCAATCTCTAAAAAACAATCATATCCTATAAACATATATTTTCTAGAGACAAGTTTATAATGGTGGAACCATTTTCTTCGTAAGGCCATGTGCCATGTTACTGCTGAGTCTACAAGCCAGATATCACTTAACCTTTTTCTTCCATCAATAATTGTTGTTGCCTTACTATATAAAACTTCTATGTCATCTGAGGTACTTACAACACATCCTTAAGCATTGTACGACTCAGTATCCTTGCCTTTGGCTTCTACGTTCTTTTTTGAATGCCATTACTCATTTTTATGGTGTTCATTTTTATTATACTTGAAACACTTGATATTTTTCTTGCTCTTCGATGTTGATCTACCTCGATTTTGGCTCCCACTTGAGCTACATTCTGTTGATCTTTCTCTCGTCATTGCCAACGCTTTCGCTTGTTGTGAACAAATCAACATGTCTTCCTTGTTTTTGTGCCAATTTTCTTCTTCTAGAATAGTCAATGCAATGTCATAAAAAACTAAGTAGTCCATAAGAACATTATTAGTTAAGTTAATGATGAGTTTGTCATAAGAATTGAGTAGGTTTTGAAGCAGAATTTCAATATGTTCATTTAACTCTATTTTGTAACCCAACGATGTGAGTTGAGAAAATAGAGTATTCAGAGTGTTGATGTGTTCTACTAAGTAGTTTCAGACATTCGTAGAGTGTATAATTTCCTTTTAAGAAAAATTTTGTTGTGTAGTAACTTGGCCTCGTACAATTTAGTCAAATGATGCCAAATTTCTTTTGCAATCTTCTTTTCCTTTATGTTGGACAATATCTCATATGCAAGTGCTAGATGAAGATTTGCAACTGTATTTATTTTCATCTGTGAATTCTACAGCCCTTTCACTGATAACTATAAGATAATTACCTTTTCTTAAGATAGCTTTTATATTCAACTTCTATAGTGAGAAATTACTGCTGTTGAACTTTTCAATCTTAAATTTAACCATCATTGTTTCAATTACAGTCTATTTGTGAGCAAAAATAGCTCTCACTATTTTTCATGAATAGTAACAGTACGTTTGAATAGTATACCGTACACATGAATAGTCTCTAGTACCTTGTAATGAGTGAAATAATTACTTATTTTCTGATGTAAATGATCTACTATATTAGTGGTAGCCACAGAGCATATAATAAGTAGATAATAATATATTTAAATGTGCTTTGATACCAATTATATAGAGAAAAAAGACATTGGATAGATATAAAACTGTAACAAATAATTTAAGATGACACATAGAATTTAACATTGAAAATCGTAATAGGATAAAAACCACGAACAAGAAAGAAAAAACTTCACTATAAGAAAAATAGGAGTTACACATTCTCTTTATATAGCAAGGATAACACAATATGTTTATATATCTTACTAATAGGATAATACTAATTTTACAACTCTCTATAAATCTCAGAACTCTTTCTATATATAATTGCTCATTTCTTAGTTGATGAACTAAGATTTTGAAGTTTTCTATTTATAGAGAAGAATGAAATGTTTCAATGCAATTTTTAAAGGACTAAATTGTAATTAAAAAAAATTTTCCTTTTATTTTTTCAATGGTTTGGCCTCCAAGAACCTTTTTTTGCTTCTGTGTTAGGCACTCGTTTGACATAAAAAAAAAAAAAAGCTCAATAATAAATCTAAGTTAGTTAAGCAAAAACCTGACTTATCTTGTTGTTTACCCCTAATTAATTAAAAATAATATATATGTTCTACCAATTTTCTGAATGTTTGATACAATAATTTATGGAAAGCAAAAAAACATCACTGTTATATGCACTTAATTTCAATCCGCAGTTAATGAGAAGTTTGAACACTGGTTAATTTGAATGTACTTTTAAAAAAGGGTTCCAAAAGGCAATATAAGAAAACCTGGTTAATTTTTAATTTATTCATTATGCTATTTGTCATTATATCTTGGTTAATTTAAACCTAATTAAACAACCTTCCACTCAGTGTGCTCTCTGTCATTCGGTGTAATGACTTAATTATCCGTTTTTTAAACCACTAATTATTGGAGAATTCAATACTATTTCCTTTATATGTAAAAAGTTACAAACACTAATATTTAATTAGACATAAACTTTGTACTTAAGTCTCGAGAGGAGATGTAATGAACAAAAAAAGGGTTAATAAAGTGAGGATGGTATATTGTAGTTAAAGTTTTTTCCATATTGCTCATTGGAATAAAGCTTTTTTTTTTTTTGAAGGATTTAATATTAGGGAACATTAACAACCAGAATGTTTGTAGATATTTACTCAAATAATTGAAATTGAAAGCCTGTAGGTTGCAATTGGAGTGGTGGGTTTTTGGATGTGACAATGCATTAGGATTTTTCAAGGCATGTGAAAACATTCTCTAATCCAACATGGATTATACCCACTTCTCTCTGCTATCAAAGTCTGGCAAAAAGGCCATGAATTTGTCTTATATAGAGTTACTGTATACTTCCATGTACTTATATATATAGAAAGTTTTTGTATATATAAATATTTTAGCATTATATATATATATATATAAGTTAATATTTTGATATCATTTAGAAAAGATAATATATATAAATGTAAAAAAAATTTGTATTGGTTGATTCCATACATTTAATAAAGGATGACTTGTTTTCAATCAGATTTTCTGATATAAATATATATATATATATATATATATATATGATAAATAATTTTTATGAGAAATTTTTTTTGAGTTTCTAGTAATCTAGTGTTGAGATGTAAAAAATAATTACTTTTCAAATTTGTATTAAAAAACTTAATTTATAAATAAGTTTTCAAGTGCTTGAGAAATTACAATTCCCACCATATATACCAGATTTTGTTGGTCTAGTAGCAAGTATAACTCTTCTAAGAAGTATTGATCATAGTAAATTTCTCTCTCTCTCTCTCTCTCTCTCTCTCTCTCTCTCTCTATATATATATATATCAGTCTGAAGTGAAATAATAAGCTCTTAGTTAAAATTATTCTTTAAAAAGGTTTTTAAAAAAAATCATGCAAAATAAACTGAAAGACACTTACCTGAAACCATACTAAAAGTTTGGTACCCAGAAACACACACCAAGATCTGTGAGTGTTATAACATGAAGCAAGAGAGACAGTATGGTAGGAAGAAACTTGAGAAAAGAGCCACACATGAAACAAACAGTGGGGTTGCTTTGTTTTAGCATAATACCATCATATTCATGTCAGTTCAATAATTGTCACACAGACAGGAGATGTCATTATTGGTGAAGATGCCCACAAGTTGTCCAAATTGACAATGCATGCATGCTTGCATGACTTTGCTAAATTTGACAGATTATGCTTTTTTTGTTTCTTCTGGGTATCAGGTTCTTCTCTCCCATATGCTTACATGCATTTTTTTTTTTATGGATGGATGCCTTCCATATGAAGAAGACTTTTCTATTTACTCTCTTTTCTTAAGAGGTAAGTCTCAAATATTTGAGGTATCTTCAAACTCATCTCTTATTTTCTCAAGGAATCTCATAAAGGTTATCACTGCAAACTGCTAAGGGAATTGATCTCATAATAGAGGAAATTAGCATCTAAATATGTTGTTAACATGTAAATGGGCGAGTCGGGTAAACCTGGGATCGGCCCAATAATTTTTTAAGGACTGGCCTAGCCTAACTTAATGTTTGAGACCTGAAAAAAGATAACCCAAATGGACCAAGTTGAATAGGTCTACCGGGTTCGGATGCGCATCAATGTGAATTGGGTAAACTGATATCCCAAATAACCCCGTGTCATAACATCTCATAAAAAAAAAAACTATTATGAATTAATTTTTGAATTACAACTATAGATTATGATGATTTTAAATGTTAGATTTTGAAGAGATTAGATATAAATAAATGCTTAAATTTTAGATTTCTTTTTTCAATTTTAAAATGAAAAAATTAGGTTAAATAGGATATTTGTTTCACTAGCATAATCTAATTAATTGTATGGTATGCAATTAGGTCTATTAGGGAAGGCGTTATGGGTTGGTGCTACTTGGGTTGTTTGTTTCATTCAAGAAGCCAGTGTAAGAGGGAACCACGAGCCACTGCTAACTGCTAAGCTTGCAATATTGAGGTCAATAAATATAAGTCACTGAGGCTTGTTTAGTAGGATGAAGTGATTTTAATAGGAATGAAAATGAGTATATATTCTGATAGAATAAAATCATATTTGGAAAGATAAGAAAAGGAGTGTGAATGATCAAGTCTTTTTTGGTAATGTGGTGGAGAAAGACCAAAATATTAAAGATGCCCAATGGACAACCACAGACATTCAGAGTTCAGCAACAGCAATCATCATCGACGGCGCACACAATCTGAAAATCTTCTATTAGAAATTTTAGTATTAGATGTTTCATTCTCATGAATCAACCACCATTCCTTGATAGAAAGACGTCTCCCACACCTAACAGGAATCAACTTTGCCATGCGAGTTTCATAATTGTCTACCAAGCGAGGCCTAATTCTGCCAATTATGTTCCATAGGAGATAACAGCAAACTATGAAATGATTTAGTTTCATCATTTACATTTGTTCTATGACTTGTTTTATAAGTATAGATAACAATATTCATAGAACAGAAGAGAAAACAAAACATTGAAAAATTATTATATGATGATAACATAATCTGTACATGTACAACTAATGATGAAACACTGCCCTCCCCCTCCCCAACCCCCACGATCATCTCTGGACTTCAAGAAAAAACTGGCCTACATTACATCGCTCAAAGGTTAAGAACCCAACAAAAAACTTTCTCACAGCTCACAAGAAACTAGGGGAAGCACTCAACCTGAAGAAGGCAGCAGATTGATTTAACTAACATGAATTCTTTCACCTTGGAATCTTAAATTGCTTAGAATTATGAACTTCCAATAGTATCCACACGATCAATGACGTCCAAGGCCTTGATCCGGTCAATATCGAAATCAATGACAGGCATAGATGGCCTCCTTGTGGAGAATATATTGCTTTTACTTTCACTGATTGGGGAATGACTACTACTCTTGCTCAGCCTGTTGTGTTTGCTAAACCGAGTTTTGGCAGTGTCAAATTCCTGGCTCTTACTAATTCCGGGTGTTAGCTTCCTCTTGCTGACATCTCGAAGCATTTGTTGATCTTCGACGGTTAACACAGGAGAAGTAGAGCAGGCTTTCTGTATAAATAATTGCACTGTTTTTTGGTTAGGAGAACGAATCGGAGATTTGACTGGAGACCTTATTCCTCCATTACCAGTTCTTGCTTGGCTGACTAGATGATGAAGCCACACCACAAGTTCAAGAATATATGCTTCGGTTTTCTCTTTGTCAGCATGGTGTAGTGTTTCTATCCTTAGCAAGTCTGTCTCACCTGCAGGTTTATGGTTGACCTCAGACCTAAGAAAAATTGATTAGTAAATATAAGTAAAACATGAATACGCCTTTTCAAAAATGATAGTAAGCAGATATAACATGAATGTTGAGTATGACACAGGAAACAACTAAAATTAGAATCTCACCCTGTATTTGCCCATTCTCCAACCCATCCAAAGCCATGATGAGCTCTGAGTTAACCAAATGAAAGAGATAATTAGGTAATCAAACACAACACAGAAGCCAATGGAAATATGTCTCGATAAAGTTTGAATCTAAATATCAAATATTCCACAAACAAAGCGACATAATTACCCTTTATGCATGGAATGATGAGCATTACACTTTCTTGACCACAGTGAAAAGGGAATTTGACAACGATACAGTACTAAAACTAGAAAATATAAGAATTGCCATGTAAGAGGTAGCAAATTTACTTCGTTGTGCTGGTGGCAATAGGAACAAGCCAGTGCAAAGTTTTCTCCATTTCAGCTTTGATTTGGTGGACTGTAAGCTGCAAGAATGTTTCCCTCATATCAGATTAGGTCTAAGACAATGTTCACAGGAAAATGGATCACAAACTCAGTTAAACTGCTAAGGAAGAAGGGAAGTTTGATGAAAACATTCACAAAAAGAAAAAAGGAATAGGTAAATTTATCAATAAGCGCAGCACAATTTTAAATTAAAAACTGTCTTCTGCTGTCACATACTACTTCAAAGCAACTATAAGAGACAGACACATAACATGAAAATTTAAACACGGAATTATACAGAAAATTGGGTGTTTACCCTATAAACATTAATAAAATCAAAATTATTTTATGCATCTTATGTAAGAAAAAAGGAAACAAATTAGATATATCAATTCTATTAAATTGAATATATATATATACATATATATATATATATATATACACAGAGAACACACATCTCTTGAAAAATGTGCATGTTCTGTAGATATGGTGCGACTTAATCTAAATACAATTCGTGGTCATGATTGATAATGAACGCAATTTAGAGAAGATAACAATTCCAGTTAGACTTTGACGTTTTAATAAGAGGCACAGATGCAAACTGCTCATGTATTTATAGAAGGCATATTTAACTTCTAACATAAGATAGACATGGGATATGCACCTCTTCTTTGACTTGAAAAGACTGTAGCCTTGAGCGCAATGCTGATTTTATACTAGGAGGCAGCCCTTGATATAAAGCATCCCTTGTATTAGGAGGCACAGAACTTGAGCGAGACACCTGCAGCTTTGACCATCAGTAACTGATCAACTGAATAGCAACAGATACAAAAATTACCCAGACATGAAACATGTTAAGGTTGGGTGTTCCTTTTATCCTGCTTATATGGCATCGTGACAAATCATACTAATGATGTCAGAAATTACAATGTCACTGTTGAGCCTACCAACTTTAAATCCAGAAAAGGTGAAACTAGAGATGGAGACTGAACAGATTATTCCACGTGAAAGATTGAGCTGTCATCAACCCTCAATTTTTTTTTTCCTGTCTGCTACTTATTTCCCTGGAGTAGAGCAGGAGACGAGTAAATTTTGATCTTATTCATTAAAATAAGAAGCCGAAGAAAGCCATAAGCTCTAGCCTGAATGAACCCTCGAGAAGCAGGAAAAAAAAAACTACAGAAAACAAAATCAGCATCTCCTAATGAACAGCCATTGATGTAGATGTACAGAGAAATCAAATAAACGAATTGGTAAAAGAAATAAGAATAGACCAATCAGATCCTATCAACTTGTTCTTTAGTCTTAGACTGACAATTGATGGGAACATGTAATCTCACATTCTCACTCGTGCTTTTCATATTCTTCAACAAATAGGATGTAAACCAGCAAGTCCTAGGCTCACTTTTCTGTTCTCACCACCGTGCTATTTCTTACCTCATTTCATGAACAGCTTTGAGGAATTGTCAGCTTAAGTGACGATTCCCTCTTTCTCCAGCAAGATATTCAAGAGGAGAAATGGAACACCACCCATACAAGTAAATTAATAGAATGATCACATCAAAAAGGATTTTGAAATGAGGTAAGAAATAGCAAGGTAGGAATAATACTCAATTTATGAACTAATCTTGCATTATATTTCATTTACATTTCAAGGGGTAATGTTCTTTCTCTGGAGAAATTCAGTTCGGCTCTGGCTTATACCAATTTATGTAGGACCAGAATATTTCAACAAAATAGTGCAAAAAAGAAAAGGGAAAGCAAGAAAAAGATAGCACAGAGAGAGAGAAGAGCAGATTCAATCTCCAGAAGCTTAGATTGGATTCAACTGTCAATCCTGCTTGAATTGCAATATCAGAGCAACCGTATTCCTCAGCACAATTGATTAAGTAATTTCTAAGAGTTTAATAGAGCAACCCTTCCAAACAAAGTTATAAATTAAAAATTTTAGTATAATATTAAGAGAACCTAAAAGAAATCTTTTGAGAAAAAAGATAAACATGGGGGAGATGAGAGAGACACAGGTAGGTTTAGATAGTTAATTAGAGTATAATTTGGTAAGTAATTTGATTTGTATAAAATTGCAAAAAAAAAAAGCAAAAATCAAGTAGAATGAACAATGCCACCATGGTTGGGACAAAATTAAATGATGACTTTAAAATGGAGAGGAAAAATATCCTCTGACAATACTCTGTCGTTCTAATTTGTGTAAATTATTTTGCTTCAGTTTTTCTTTCCCTTTTCATTTATTTCGTCACTACTATTAAAAAAAAAAAAAAAGAAGCAACATTGTAAAAACTTTTTAAAGGAGGTTAATGAACTTTCAAGCCAACAACATTATATTTTGGATTATGAAATTTGTCTAATTCAACTCACAAGAGCATCAATTTGAGTAATAATATTTGCGTAATGCAATGCAAGACCAGCAGAGCCCAACTTCTTATGGCGGCCAGGAGAATCTTTTGCTTGACCATCAGTGTCTGCAAGGTTGAAAAGAAAAACATGTTTGCAAGATATATTGTATTAAATCTAGCACCTTAGTAAAAAGAAATGAAAGAAAACTGTTAAAGACTACAAAGTCCAAAAAATAAGGCTTTACGGCAAGGTTGACAGATCAGAACATTCATTTTCAAACAGAAGTTTAACATAATGTCAAAAAATATTAACAAGATGGAAATCTAGTTTGCTTATATTTATTCGCACAACTTAATATCAAAGAATCAAAAGCATATATTTATTTTCCATCTAAATTATACCATAGAATGATCCTGATGGCCTTTGCAGAATTAGTTTATCTAAATAAAAATGAAAAGCACCTTCTATCAACAAATAATACACTCTTCATGAAAACAGACCCCAGAGCTAAATCATATTTGTTGTATACAAGCCAGGGACGAAAAGAAACTTTAAGTCTCTCTCCTCAGAAATTATCCATATTTTACAGAACAATAAATAGAGGAGACACCAGCTCTCTACTAATCATAACCATCGTTTTTTTAATATAATTATCTTGAAGCATACCAGCAACACCAAATGCTTCATGTATCTCTAAATGAAGAAAATGGACAATGTCAACAAGCTTTTCCATCACCTGCAAATTCAGAAACCATAGCAAGGAAAAAAAAATGCTTTAGATTCAAAAGCTGGAAAGAATCTTGATCAACTGAGACTACAGGATAGACAAGAGTAATAGTAATCCAAGAAGTCAGGGAGTACATCTTTAGAGCTAGCTTCTATTAAATTGGCGCCCCTATATTCACCCATAAAAAGCTAAAAGACACAATGCTGCCTTCTTACCTCTTCCAATATCTTGGACCATAGTGATTTTTTCTTCAAATTTCTTACATGCTTCTTTTGACTCTTCAGTTCTGCTCTTAAAATTGCAAGGCTGTCTCCTAAAAATTTTATAACCATTGGTCACCAAAAAATAAAAGTACTCATTGTGGCAACAAAAATGAGCTTAGTCATAAGATACTTTTCTGGTTTTCCCCAATGCTTAGAACATATAATAGCAAAGTGACCAATTGCATAAAATTCAAATTACACCACGCATCCCAAAATGTTGTCCAACATAAAAGACAAAAATTCCACAAAATAGTGGAAAATATTCTGTGTTAGTTTCAATAAATGCTCCAATAAATCAACTCAGAAGATTTTAAGGCACCACTATATGCCACAATCACACCATGCACAATATTAAACACTACTGAGAGAGAGTAAATCAATATTTATGAAATATGGGAAATAAAGTGAGTAATAAGGAAGCAATATTTGACGATTTTAATGGAATCTCCCATTGTTTAGGAATATGAATGATTTAAATTTATTTTTATTTTTATCAATTTAAGTTTTAGTATTTGATAATTATTGTTTTATGTTTTATATTGTTCTTTTGACATTCTATATGTTACTTAATATTTGCTATTAATTATACTCTATGCTTTACTTAATTTCTGGAAGTATATTAGGACAAGGGTCAAAGAAAGGGAAAAGAATCTTTTCAGATTATCAGAAACATTCTGCTCATAGGAATCCAACGTTGCTGCCCTCCCCCATGAGAATGAATATAGAAAGTTTAATACACCTCAAAAAGTTTTATTTTTTTCTCCTGATATGTGTGTTTTGTAATTATCTATTTCTAGCTCATAAACAGCTGCAAATGCGTTATTACATTGTTCTGCAGCCACAACTGTATGGGGTAAGTTGATGGTGTTTATTTACAAATAATGGGTGTGTCCTTCAAAATCTAGTGCAGGGAGACCAGAACTTTAAGCTAATTACTTGTGTGCTTATGTGTGCTGTTATTTGAGTCAGATTTATTTTATTCATATTGTTCGTGTCAGTTTTATTTTCTGTCAATAGTGTACGTCAGCTTTTATTCCATGTAGTTAGGTGCAGTTACTAATGTCAGTTATAGTGTCAATTTTAATTTATTATTCTGTCAGTTATCATGGTGAGTGCTGTTATGTGTTAGGGGCAGTTACCAATGGTAGTTATAGAGTCAATTAGTTCCTAGAAGGATATATATGTGTAATGGGTACTCTGCCGTCATTATTATGAAATGACTTATTCAGTCTCTGGAGATTAGTCCCCTCTATACAGACTGATTGGGTGTTTCAGATTTTCACACTCAACCTTTTTGCATTTTCTATTTTATTTTTCTTTTTCATTGTTTTTTTGGAATTATTGTGGCTCCTATCATGTTGATACAATTATCATTGTTGTGTAGCAACTAGATTTTATGCTTAATTTTGGTGCTTTGCCCGAGGCTTCTTTGAGGTAATCTTTCTATCAGATGTGCAGAGAGATTCAAGAGTTTTATTGCACTTTTCCTTTTTGATTTTCCTTCTTAAGGAATATCTTATCCTCCTTCCTGCATGTATCTTATCTTTCCTCTCTCTAATAATAACTCCTTTATAAAAAATGAATATCCATTGCATAAGTGAAAGATGGAATTAGCACAATTTATTCCACCAAGTTAAGTGAGTATTTACCCCATAAGAAGGAAACTAAGTGAATATTTTTAATTTGAAAAGAAAAGAACACAGGCTTTAATGACATTTGTATAGGTGTGTATTTACCTCTTTGTGTGGCATTTGAGTTGTCCTCTTCTTGAAGCTTGCGCCGGAAATCTTGATCAAACCTGTCTAAGGCATGTAATTCATGATATAATTCCTGCACACCAAGAAAAAAGTGTTCTCTAGGTTGTCTTAAAAAAAAAATCACAGCAACATAAAAAAAGAGATCCAACAGCAGGATCTGTCTGTTTTCTACTCCTAAATTTTATGAACAATGAAGATGGGGAGTGGTTAAACCAAGCTTGTTTTACTTTATAATATATTAATCCACCCTATGACTTCAGCCACTTAAGTGCCTACTCCAAAATTTCAATCACATTCCATAAGCTAGCTTGCTTTTGCTATAGGCTGCCTTGTATGTAAGAATAAGCATCTGAAAATATATCACAAGGAACTGACACTGGCATAGATGAGAACCAAATGAAAGAAATTGACAATTCTTACCTAGTGGACAGTGCATATGGACAATGCATAACTGATGTCACTCTATTCAAGACAGAATTATAAATATATTCAATTCAAAGTTGTATAGTATAATGCAACGTTGATACATGGTTGGAATGTGTAGTTTGACGTACAAAGTAGATTGACAATTTATTTCCCACAAGAGAGAGAGGAAGAGATAGAGCAAGAGAGAATATGAACCATCCATAATTCAAAAATATATTCCAGAACAGAAATGCCAAATCTAAGCTTCCTATTAAGCAATGCCCAAATTATTTTATTTTATCACAAACTACTTGACGATAACTCAATTGTCAATATCTGAATAGCAAATGAACAAAAAATTAAAATTTGAAATGAATAATAAACTCAAGCTTTTTGGATATATAGCTTAAATTAATTATATTCAATTTTTCAGAAATTCATTGACAAATCAATTCTTCTGATGCCCAAGAAGTCACCTTTGATCCCAAGTCTTAGACTGATCTCAAAAAGGAGCTGTGTCATCTACAGAAATCATATTTGTAAGCCTTAACAGCTTAAACAAGGATCAATTCTAACTGTCATGTCGACTTGCAAATTTCATAGCTTATATACATTGTTCCTCAGTATTGAGCTTCCAGGAATATCTTAGAAATTGCTTTGGTAATTTCAGTACAACAATAATATTATCAAAGACCAAAACTCCCACAGTCAAGCGGAAATACACAAAATACGGACTAAGTAATCACATAATTGAATTTATATTTTGAAGGGCTTGGAGGAAATGGGCCAGGCACCCATAAAGGTACGAGAGGAGGAATAGAAGAGAGAGGACAGCAGAAGAGAGTGGGTGCTAGCAAAGGGAAAATAATTAACTGGATAGGTGTCCGGGAGAGAGAAAGAGGAAGAGTAGCAGAGCTGGGAATATTTGTCCGCAGGGGAGGGAAGCATGGGGTAAGAAGAAATTTGTTAGGAACCTGGGGAGAGAGCTCTGACCTCTCAAAAGTCAGAAAGCTGCATTTCTTTTCATACTTCATTCTGTTCTGTTATTTTGTGGTGTTATATTTGGCTTTGTAAGCCTTTTCTGCTTTTCCACATAGCTGGGAAGGCAGAGTTCATGTATATAGATAAGCATTTCCAGTTGGATTCCATCATATTTCAATCAAAATTGAGACTGACCATTAATTACAATGTACATGCAGTATGTCTACATTAGTAGGGCAGTTAATATTTTCAATTACAAAGGCTTTGAAGCAACTTTACTTATTTCCTTACAGCCTTCAAATGCATAGAATCAGCTAGAGGAATCACAATGATATAATTTCAGTCTCAGTGATATTTTATGTTGACATATATGCTATCAGCAAAGACATCAAAATTACTTGGAATTAAGAGTAAGTTTACAACAGAAATTTGTAGTAGAAAACAGTTATATTCTAATCACTGATAACAGGTATACTTACAGCTGTATACTGAACTAAGGTCATTAATTGCTGCATCACCACCTCTGCCTCATCTTTTAATTGCTTTTGTGGTGTAAGCTCTATACCTAACCTAAACATCAATAATGAAGCAAACCATGACTATAAAATTAGTTTGAATGTTATAAGAGAAAAAAATCCCAGCTAAATTCAAATCAATTCAACTATGGTTACTTCTCAAAATAGCGATCCAGGTTGTGCCACTGAGGATCTTTACAACGATTTCCAAAACGTACAACTTCACCAGAAAAGATTTTCAGTTCTTCTCTGCCACAACAATAAAATAGTGATAACTTCATGTTTAAGTGCTGATAGTAACTAAAGGAATAAGCCCCAAATTAAAGGTAGAAAAGTACGAAAAGAGCAAGAAAAATAGCATGAATATATTTATAAAAACTAACCTCTTGTCTGCTGCAGCAATTCTTAGGAGTTCATCCATATCTCTGGATATTAAATTTTGCACTCCTTCAGAAGGTAGGACCACCTCTTTTAAATGTTTAATGTTCTCCTTTGAAAGAGATTGCATCAGATTGGCACCCTTAACAATTGTGTTTGCAACTTCAAAGGCCAAAATTGAAATTTTATTTCCTTTTGTTGTCACTCCTGATGTGAAACCACTGCTTGGGTTCAAATTTGCCATACTGCTACCTAATGTGTCCAAAACTTCTACTGCCTTGCCAAGGCTAGCTGTACCAGCTCTGCCCAAAAGTGAACTCACTTCTGAAACCTATAACACAACAAAAAATAAGACAACGAAAATATTAAAAGAAAAAAAGTAAAATTCTAAGTGAATAACAAATATAAGCTTTTCTACAATTTATATTTCTCTTGGCACATAATTTACAAATATAATATCAATGGCTTGTCCCACACAGTCTAACTGCCAAGTATCTAGAGGAAAAAAAAAATGGAATAGTCACACATACAATATAGATTCATTAAGTAGCATAGCACTCGAAGGAGGGAAGAATCAAAGAAGCATTTTTCTTTTTTCTTTTAGGGGAAGCGATAACAATAAAATTTACGGGACAAGGGAGATATCCTCCTTAGGCAGGACACAGCAGTAACCAGACAAATGAACTTGTTGACTAGCTTGTGAACAAACTAAATTTAGGCTATTCATGTTCATTCAATGATTAAAGAAACAAGTCCAAACAAAACTTAAAAGTCAATTAATAAACAACACAATTCAAACTAGACATACTTGTTACGATATATATAAGTGTGATGGAGCACAAGCTCTTGGAGGGAACCCACCCAAAAGACTAGCCTATTAGGGGGTAGAACTCTTCAAGCTTATAAGGCCCCTCTTTCAAGGAAACTTCCCTGATGTGGGACTCCATCATAGCACCGCCCTTGAAAAACTAATGTCTCGGCGGCTGCACTTTGCGGCACTTCATTCAACCTTCTTGCCAGTCAGAACCCTCTATAGGTAGCCCTTTCCGTGACGTCGACCACCAATTTTGATCCTATTTGATGGAGCACAAGCTCTTGGAGGGAACCCACCCAAAAGACTAGCCTATTAGGGGGTATAACTCCTCAAACTTATAAGGCCCCTCTTTCAAGGAAACCTCCCCGATGTGGGACTCCATCAGTGTGGGTATATGTGTATATGTATGCTTTCTAAATTCTAAAATAAAATAAAGTGACCAATACATTTATATTATGCTTCTCAAACAATTTAGTATTTATCACTGTGGTAATGTATCTTGTGTTACAGTACATACATATTTTGTACGTTAAATAATTATATAACCAAAATCAAACTGATTCACAATATGTAACACTATAAATAACTATGGCCAGAAATACCTGAAATATATTAGGCAGAGAAAGCACTATAACTTCAATAACAAAAACAATGGTATCATTCACAAACTGCAACTGCAAAAACCTATTCGGCCTCCAAACTACCTAATAAACCTGAGATCATACTTCTCACATGACTCACACTAACATCCAACACAGTACCTATACATGCAGTTTATGAAGATTAAAAAAGTGTATTACAGGGGACAAGCTTGTTCTCTCAGCAACTTTGTGGGTTTCAGATCATTAATTTTTTAAGAGAGTTTCCTTCCTTTAGTTGGGAAAATCGCTATCCCCTTCCAGAAGGAGGAAAATATTACTTTGGTCCTCCACTTTTGAACTTCATCTCATTTTGATCTTCCACAAATTAAAAATCTCAAAATGGTCCTCTAGTTTTCCAATTTTGAATTTAGTCTCATTTTGGTCTTTTATAAATTAAATGTCTCAAAAGTCAAATCTTGAAAAGTGAAAGACCATTTGAGACTTTCAAGTTGCGGAGGACTAACATGAGACTAAGTTTAAAAGTAGTGGACCAATATGATATTTTTAACCTTCCAAAAGAGAAGCTTAATTACACAGCCCTAGGATAATATTAATTTTTGTATTGAAAATTTAACTTTAAAAAATGCAATTCTTGAAACTTTTAGTTGAATATTATTTACTGTCTTAAAAAAAATATATAATTTATTCTTAAATTTTCATACATTTATAACAATGCTAATGTCAATAATTTCTAGGTTTAGAACACATTATGGAAAATTTTCCCTTAATTGGTTTAATTTTATTAAAAAAATTGAATATCCTCTTTGTTCTAATAACTACTTATTTATTATTAAATACTTTAAATTTTATTAAATTTAAAAAGTATTTATTACATAAACTTGAGGATTATTTACAAGAAAAAATTGTGAATATTTTAGAGGAAAGGGCTATATAATAAAGCCATCTCTCAAGGGAGGGGAGAATAATAAACATTATTAGAAAGAGGAAAGATTACAAGGATTGATATCCCCTTAGAAATAACAGAAAACAGAAAATAATCATAAAAACAAAAAAGCTGCCCAATCTCTCTGCATATTGGATTGAGACATCTTCTGTAAGCATAGATGAGAAGAACATCAAAGAGGAGCCCAAAATAGTACCCGGTACCACACTAACTGTAGAGACAATGGGACATCAACAAGAAAGAATGCTTTGCTCTTCAAACGAAACACACAAAAGCACTGCAAGGACTGTGTACTACCACTGAAATTTTAGCCTCGTTATTCCTAACACAACCTTATTACCAAGTCAGGACTCAAGAAAAATTGCTCTAGATTCAAGGGACAAACCCATTGTTTAATGAGAACTTCAATATCTTGTTCCTTTCAAGTAATTTTTATTGTCCAATGTGCAAAGAGACTAGTTTGCACTTCTGAGCCAATCCACTTGCTTCTTTCCTTTTGTTTTGTTTTTTTCCTCCTTGATGTTTTCTTTTCTATATTAGGATGATTATTGATCCCTTGTAATTCTACTAATTTTCTCTCTTAATGAATTCTTCCATACACACACACGCACATGCACATAATACATATATACATATAAAAAAGAAAGATAGTAGGCAACCTCACAGACACTAACAAAACGTGATGTGACACAAGATCTAAAGCATAGCATTGCACCTATTACAAGTACCAAACATGTGTTGGACACACAGATCACTCCTTCTCTTAAGTGTGCATGTTTCATGGACTGTTAAAATAACTTGCTAATCTAGAGAAAATTGTCTGGAAGAGACTTTGCAATCTGAAAATTGTGCATATAATACCAAGTCTACAAAACTAGAGTAATGAAAAGAGGAGGTCATTGATATAGTCTAGCCTCAGGTACAGGTTGATTAATCCAGTTTTATACAAAGCTACTCAAATCTAGCTCGAAACCCTTACCTCATATAATTATATTTTTTCCCATTACTTTATAAGATATATGTGATGTAGTTGCAGGATCCAATAGGCCAATGAGAATTTTATAGCTTTAGTAGCTGAAATCTTTTGGTTAGATTACATTAGTCTAAAAGATAAAATTGTAGGAGAACACATTATTAGAAGGAACAATTAGTTGGCATGGTAGGCAAACCTGTAAGAAGACATTTAATTAACCTTCCGCAACTTCTATCTCTCTCTCTCTCTCTCTCTCTCTCTCTGTGCGGAAGAAGGGGCGGGGTTGGGCAGCATACAGTGCAGTGCTATGTAAGATAAGGAAGGGAATACAAATATCAAACATGTGAAGGGCGCATACCTTTGTAACGGCAGCCTGCTTGGACTTAGTTGATCTAGACTTGTATGATAAAACCCTAGACAGGTGAGGAATCCCATCATTGATATCATCTGCACTTGGCCCATGTGAACCCTTCTCCATTCCTGGGAATGAAAATGATTCTCGTATCTGCTTATCCACATTATCATCAACAGGAGACGGAGTTGAATTACTATTTACTTTTCCTGGAAGTTCGTGAGACTGATAACCCACTCGAGACTCATTATTCGAACAACCATTAGCATGTCTCAAGCTTTCACTAACACCATTATCTACAGCAACACCACCTAGGATGGATTTCTTTGACCTTGAGCAAATACCGCCCATATTTTATTCGAAAGCTAGAGACTATTTTCACTCTCTGTACACAATGTCCATACAATGTAACTCGAAATTTTGGCCTCACTTTTGCTAAGAAACTCAGGAGGAAAAAATTTAAACTAAACTTACTGAAACAAATAGCGATTCAGATACAGCCTTCAATTTACAGGAATGCTATAATCATCGCAGAGATTTTGATCACACCAGCATAGACTCGTAGATAAATCGGTCATTCCGGCAGAAGTAACACAATACCAATTCTGGTCACCTTTACAGCTCCAGTCCATCAACTCAGTCTAGGTCACCAAATCTGAAAGAAGAAAACAATAAAATGGATATAATTATGTAATCAAAGGCAAAACAAAAGAAAACAAAAGAAACCAAAAGAAACAAAATGAGACCAACCAAACCCAATTTAAAATAAAGACAAAAGCATCGCGCAAACAAAAAATAAATAAAATTAAAATACCCATTAGCTAATTCCATTTAGCGGGCCTCAAGATAGACGGCCAGCCATCAATCACTACCAGTTCAGAGAACCCCCAACATAAAAATGGATCGAAGTAAACCCAAAATACCAAAGAATCAAAGAAACAGATAGTAATATTCTCTAGCTGTTCAGACAGAGATACCAACAGCAGAGATCTGCGAGAAGTTGCTCATGCGTCATTCTGGAAGCCAAGAGGAGCAAGACAGAGAGTTGGGCAGAAAGAGAAGCAGCCACAGTCGATGCAGCTTGTTACGGAGAGGAATGGCGATCGCGGTCGGTGAAGGGATCGGGAAATCAGCGAATCCACAGCACCAGGAAGAAGACCAGAAACGCAGAGGGAGAGACGAAAAGGGCTAAAGGTTCAGGTTGAGTCAGTGCTCCCACGCTCTTCTGGAACTGCTACACGCAAAAGGACAGACGGAGACTCTTCTTCTCTCTCTACTCACTGAGAGAGAGAGAGAGGGTCAAAACACAAAGCCCACCCGCCTACAATTAACGTTCTTTTGACCATAGTGGTGAAACTTTCCTTTTTTTTTTTTTTCAAAGTTGCCTCTCACTAGATTGACCAAAATCGCTGGGGTAAATTGTAATAGTAATTTTTATTTTTTGGACCGAGGTAATCGCAAATATTAAAGGGTTTGGTTTTGTTATGAACGCTTAATAATTAATAATAACTACTTTCTAACTCTCAAGTGTTGCTTCCAATATTTTTTCATTGAAATTCAAAGTGATATCTTATGAAATTCTCCATCATTTAATGTTGGTAGGGAGTATTTTTTTTTTTAAGAATTTATTAACGAGTACTTTTTATATATTGATTAAGAATTATTTATTATACATAATTAATAATTTTTAATTAATAAAATTACTCAAAAATTATTTATTGTACCTATTATTAATAATAACAAATAATTATAGAGATCATTTATTATACATAACAAATGATATAACTAATGCCCTTAAAGCATTAGTTAAAAATTATTTATTATACATAATAAATTATTCTTAACCAGTAAAATTAATCAATGATAATGTATTATATCCAAACTAATAATAACAAATATTTATAAACTAATTTCATGGATCAAAATTTATTTATTATATATAATAAATAATCTTTAGTCAGTGCCTTAAAAACACTTAGCAAAACCTTAAAAATAAATATTATTATATATACGTGTAAATTATTTCAATTGGTAAAAAGAATGTTACTTTTAGCAAGTCAACTATTACTCCTTTTGATTGAGTACCTTTAGGTCTTGACCGTAATAAAAATAAATATTACAGTTTATATTTTATTGCATAATCAACTCATAAGTCATGATTAATTGACATAGTAAAATACAAGAAATCATTACTTATATATTAAAATATATTTATACTAATTCATTTTTTAACATTACCAAATTACTAAGTATATTACCCGTCATTTTCCATTGCGCTAAATGCATTCCTATTACAGGATTTAAAATTTTCTCCCCATTTGATAACCTCAATCTGAATTGTCAAAATTGTGAATTATTTGCTCGCAAGTCAACCCTTCATTTCTATTAATGCATAGTGTTTTTTTTTTTTTTTGGCTATTATTATCCATCAAATATGGGCAAAAATACGAGAAATGCCACTTGCATAATTGTATCCTTCGGAAAATTGAGCAAGTACTACCCTCCTCAGCCTTGTGGCCAAGACCAACAGTAGTAGCTTTCTTATTTGACCCAACTTAAAAGTTTGGACCATTAAAAACAATTTGGGAAATGGCCTTCAGGTCCGGAAGCCCCTTTTCAGGGAAGCAATTTATGTCAGCAAACTTCAAATTTAAAACTTAATTTGCCCAATACCTTCATGACACATGATCAGAGCAACTAGTCATGTCACCTGGACTAAGCACCTACGTTTGGATAGAAAACAATAGTAAGGAAGGTTTTATTGAAACAACTTTTTCTTGTTTGAGTTCTTACTAAGGAATGGAGGATTATGAAAGATTTTCATTTAACTTTCAAAATCCTTCTAAGTCCTCTCTTCTTTTGTACTTTCTTAGTTTTCCCAAGTCCTAACTAGAAAGATTATGGAGCAAGGGATTATGATTTAATTATCCATGTCCCTTCCTTCTCTCCCCTTCCATTTTCTTTGAATTGCTTCCCTTCCCTTCTCCTCCCAACTCCTAAACATACCCTACAAGAAAGACGTGTAACATTTTAATTAATGAAAGAAGGGAAGGGAGAGGTCCACAAATTATCATCTTCTCATCAACATCATAGTTTTACATCAGGAACTGGAGGGCACTTCAATAGAATGCTTCTTTTATTAGCTTCAAGCACTAAGAAGGCCTAGGGAGTTTGCCGTCCAAAATGGGGGAAGAGGGGGTAAATCAGAAATAAGAAAACAGTACTTGAAATTATATTGTTCTTAAATCCATTCTATTCTCCCATTGATTTTAGTTAAGTGCTACAATAAAAATAGTGTCCATGGGTGTTTGCCATGCCTGCACATGTACCTGAAAGGTTGAGAAAAATATGTGTTTAGTGAAATTCACAAGCTCTCCAAATTTTAATCAGCTGCAGTACAATTTCATTGCAGGACCAAGCGTGAAATGTGAAGATTAGCAGTAGTTTCGAAATAAAGCAAGCAGCCTCACTTCCCATGGTCCAGATATTTAAATCAAACGTGACCGCAGTTCATCATATACTACCAAGAGAATAGTTTGAATTAACGAAGACGCTACCAAACTAATGGATGAAGAAAACTAGACAAACAAAATCCAGTCCTTTCACAAATGGATTTTCAAAACCAGAACATTGCAGATAGCAGAATCTTTGCAAAAACAGATGTGAACACAAGTAAAGAACATACCCTCCTCATTGCTGAAGAGAAACAAGCTCTTCCAGTTCGTCTACAATAGCTTTATAGCAGAAAAAGTACTGGTCCTGATAAAATGCAGAAAAAATAGAGTCGGCAAAAAGTTGAAGAACAAAGTACATATAAGGAGAAAAATATGCTATTGGAACTTGGAACAATAATAGGAATGTGAATTTAAATCCTAAAAACAAATTACTTCCAATCCTCAGGCTAAGTGTTTAAAAAAATTCCACAAATAAAATTTCAACCTAATATCTTTTGTATGCAATCGCAATAAGAATCCCATATTAGTGTTTAATATTGAGGCTTGGAGTCAATATGCATTTCATTAGGTCAATTGCATCATGGGTGAAATTATACACTACTTCAGTCATAATACATAAACTGTTTCTGTATCCAATGACAAATTAATGCAACAGTAAAATCTTCAAGTTGTCAACTTCTGTAGTTTCATCTTCCATCTTATACACCAAATTTGAGAAGATAAAGCTCCTAACAAGCAGGGCAAAACTTAAATTACTCTGTGCCTATGAATAGTAAATTTTAAATAGCAGAGCAGCCCATACTGCTTAACATTTAGATATGAGAGTATAATCAGAATGTTTTTCCTCAAATAATGTTCAGTTTGTCCTCTGTTTGAGCCTAAAAACTTGCTATTTTATATGAGATTCACATGGGCTTTTATTGGGTAAACATATACCAAGAGAATTAAAAACAATATTAAAAATGATAACGTAGCATGTTTGGCTAGGTTAAAATAAGTGCATTAATAATTAGTTGGCTTGGGCACGTACTATTTGTACCACCCTCTTTACTTAACCTCATTCACAATTATAAATAAACACACAGCTTGCCTGGCTAAGCTAGTAAATATATCCCATTCAGATTATTACATGGTATTAAAGCCTCAAACAGTAGGGCTTCAATTGTTTCCACTTTTAAGTTTGGAGCTCAGACCACCTCTCTAAGGAGCTTTAGCCCCGGTTCTCTGGCATAGCTCCAGTATTTATTTTCCTACAAAGTTCCAGTGAATAAGATATTTATCAACGACCATAAAATTTTCTAGCAAGTTCCTTAGACTAAAGACACTCCACTCAGCCTCATAGACTTCTGATCAGCGCATCCCTAGAAGTTGGGAGTCAAAAACCATCCTAACATGCCTCTATGTGCCACTGCTCCAGATCCATCTCTGCCCCATGCAACAGTGCATCAAGGTGCATCTGACATAAGCAATTGCACTAACATGGCCAGCAAAGTCTGATCGACTTTCCTATCATTGTTCCTGACCTTGGTTTGGCATGCGTTGTGATTGTTTTGCCGTTTTTAATTGTGTCCTAGGTTTGCTTATGCATTTCTTGATTTTGAGTGGTTTTTATTTATTTTTGCACTTTAACATTCTTCATATGGAGATCTGATGCTTGGAACCATGGTTTGAAAAAAAAAAATTATTGAAAATTTCAGCACTAAATTGTTGTTTGTTAGGTGCCCATGATATGCAACCCAAGTACCGGACACCAGCTAGGACAATGTCAAAGGGGTTGCCATGGTAAGTAAGACAAAATTCTAAAAGCTATGGTGTGTTAGATGACATGGTCAAGAAGAGAGCAGCGAAAATGTCAAGGGGACCTCATGGGAAGCAGGTCACAAAAGTCTAGTAGCTGTTTGTTTGCCCAGGAAACTGTTAGAGAAAGTATTTGTTGCTGAAGGTCTTGGATTGCAATGAAAGTACTAGTTGCTTAAGATCTTGGATTGCAATTGTGATTGCAGTTAGGCAACCTTGTGAACTGTGGTGTTCTCGTCTAAGTTTTAAGGTTCTAAGTTTAAATATGCTTTTGTTTGACTTCAATTGGGTTTTTCCTATAACAAGGTAAAGTTAGTATAATCTTTAGCTTGAAGGGGAGTGTCAGAATAGTGAGTGTACGACAGCTAGGTTAAAATAAGTGTTACAGATTAGTGCGCCAGGGCTTGTAGCCCTGTACTCTTTGTAGTTTGCAGTTATGAATAAACACAGCAAGGTACCTGGTTAAAATTCAGTATATCCCATTCAGATTATTACAAAACATGATCTGGCAAGTATTGAACCTCAATAAATTCTAGAACCAAAAAGGGAAACCTAAAGAGTTGCTTAAACCAGTTTTTATGTTTGCCTATTCAGTTTGAGACATATAAGTAAATGTAATAATGGTTTTCTTGTCCATCCTGGCAAAGAGAGGCTAATTTTAATCTTAAAAGTTAAAACTAAGGCACATTGGAAAAATGAAATGTATGGAACTAATTTGAGAAAATCATAAAGGTTTTTTGGTGGTCTGAACCAAGGGAAAGAGAACAGAATCAGCTGGTTAGCAGGGAAGTCATACAAGCCAAGAGGCCAAACAAGCCCAAACTGACATACTTGGAATAGTTGAAGGAGTAGCTGCATGCTTTCACAAATGCATACTTGAGCTTGTTTATTAGGTTGTGATGGTAAAATACTTAGAATGGCATTCATTGGTTAGCAAGTATTAGTCTATGTTTTATTTATCGTTCTAGCAGTATAGCAACTTACATTTATCCATGTTGTTGTATAGTTAAGCCTTCAGAAATGGTCCAGAAGATGTAGCTGTGTACAATACCTTGTGAGGCATTCCATTTCATCACTAAATTTAATCCTATTTTATCATATCTTTTGGGACTTATAATCTGGTATAGACCAATGACACCCTCGACTAACAGTCTAGCCTAATAATACCTTGACCAAAATTGGCTCCATTACCATCAAACCATCCCAGGGTATCAAATAAAATGTTTGATCTTAGATTTCAAAGTCCCTTAGCCATTTACTAAGTATGGAAAGGGGTACTTAATTAATATGTTATCCAACTAAACCAATGCCTTTACATGCACAATCAATATATTAATAATTGACTAGATCAGTAGCAATGCCAGTTACCTGAGTCTGAACCATTCCAATGCGCTGGGACCTGAAGACAGCTATGGTATTACCAAGATCCAAGGCAGACATGTCACCGACAAGGATTCTCTGAATTGTGTTATGAATTGCACAGTATGTTCCAGTTCTGCCAATACCTGCACTGAGAATCAGAGATTTCTCAGACAAATATGCATGTGATTTTTTATCATTAATGTGATTAATCTAAGTGAAAAAGAAGAGCAAACCTGCAGTGCACCACTATTGGGCCAAGGTTTGGAGGCAAATGGTATAATCTTTTCAAAATTTCACGCACAGTATATGTATCTTTGGGAACTCCATGGTCTGGCCATTCAGGATACTGAATATGAAACACAGACAAGGGCGGATCCTCTGCCTGCAACAAGAACAATTAATGATAAAAGTTAACCACAACGAAATAATTTCGTCCCAAAATGGAAAACAAAAACTTGTAATGAATAAGCAAGGTATGAACCAGAAGGACCATAATTAAATGTATCAGTGAGTACTGACAACTGAGGTTAAGGATCAAAAAGGGGTCCAGATCATTGGTCAGGATCTTAATAATTCAACCTCCAAAAACATTAATTTGACTGGTCAATAGCAGGTAAGTGGCTATGGGATTTTTCCCTAGAGAGACATGCCCTTGGGCAAAAGGTTATTACTAATTAGAAGTACAATATACATCAGGGACAGGTGGTATGTCAAGCCTACTACCAATGGTTCTCACTTGGTAGCATATAAAAAATTGTTCATAATACAGAGACCAGGAACGTAATGCTAAAATAAATGCAATAAATTGGTTCAGACATGAATAATAATTAATATGGTATTAGTAATTTTGTTATTTGAGGCAGCAAACAGACCAAAACTGAGGGCATCTATTGACCAAATCAAATTTTAACATTAAACCATTAGGTCAAAATAAGAATACATCTTATATTGAAAAATCAATCACCTAATCAACCAAAACTTGAAAGGGAAAGCGGACAGTGTCAAAAAGGAAGCAAGGACGCATATTACATTGGGGTGATAATAGAAGAAAAACCTGTGAGATACCAGGGACAAGACATTATTTTATACAGTGGGAACCAAGCAATTGGCTTAAATTTCTCATAGGAAGCTACAATACAGCTTTCTTATATTGAATAACAACATTTTTCAACTTTCTGGTGAAAGGAGAGGATCTCTTCCCCAGACACCCCCAACCCTAGTACAAAAAAAGAAAAAGATTATAATTCAATCCAGTCTGCAAAGACATATATAAATTTTGGGGAAAATAATGTCAAAAGCTCAATTGGCATTAGTTGAAAAATCATCTCACCTCTTTATGCTTCACCTCTAAATGCCGCAGTACCAGTGAAGTTTCAGTAGTTTTGATCCATTTACTGACAATAGAGATATTACCAAACTCTCTAGGTCCATCTTCAGCTTGAAAATAATCTCCACATTTTACCATCTGCAGTTCAAAGCTTGTGAGAAGAAAGGAAAATAGCTTATGAAAAGCAAGTCAAATTTACAAGTAAAATTACAACACCATAATTTTACAAAAAAAAAAAAAAAGTTGGCATGGAATTGCTTCGGCCATAATATCTAGAAGCCTGGGAAAGTGTTACATGGGATTAGTGGACTAGTAGTTAGTTAATCAAAATGATAGTTTGTAGAAGTTACCTAAGAAGTTCTTAGTTAGGATCTGTTATGAAGTACGTTAGGTGGTTAAATATATAACTACCTATTGTAATCACATTCACTACCTTATGGTTATAAAGAAGAGAATGCAAGGGAAAAGACATGAAAAATGATTGAATGAAGTTGTGTTTCTTTCCTCTACAACAGAAAGAAAGGAAAAACAGCAGGCGACTGTGATTTGATGTTAAGAAGTATAACAAGCCCAATCTCTTTGTAAAGGAGTAAATGTATTTACAGAATTTAGAATTCTAATAGCTAAACCAAGAAGAAACAATGCTTCAGGAACACCATTCCAAACGACCAATCACATATGTGGGAATCATTAATGATCATATGTATACAATCAAGAGAAATACAAAAAAAATGGGGCAACATAATTGGTTAAAGACAATGTCCAATTTGTTCAACCACTTCAGCAGCGCAAAATATGCACAAAATAAATAAGCTCCTTGAAGGTTTCCAGAAATGATTTGCTACACAAATGTTTCTCAAATACAAGTACAAAATCATTGGACTACTCAACTAGTTGCATTGTCCTTTAATAATTATGCTTAACAATGAAAGGATAGATGCAGAAGAACATTTTAAAATCCAAAAAGAGTATTATCTCTCCAATCTCTGTGCAGAGGATGTGTTTAATAATAAGACATTACAGCTCCCAACAACAAGAAAAAAGGATAAACCAAGATTCTACTTTTAGTTATGGGAAAGAGCAAGAAATATAATATGGGCATAAATTACATTATCTTTGTGAGAGCATAAGTAGAATTTTGATCTCATAGATATAGTGAAAATTGAACAGAGGAGACATGCAATAAAGGTTCTCTCCTCACAGTAATCAACAAGGAATACTCATTCGATATATGACAACCCAAAAAAATCTATGCAGACCCCTTTCACATTATAACCAAAATTTTGTAATTTAGCTAGCCCTCATTGCATTACAGTGAAAGAAAATACTTAATGAAAATATAAATTTTTCCACTTAAAGGGGTAGGAGAGGAATAGCATCCCCTACTTTAATTTAAGCTATGCACGGCCAGCAACAAACCCTGCAAGTCCATTCCTTACACTCAAAATAAAAAGAATATAGAGAGTTATAGACAGAGACAGGAATTCATTTAAGTTAGATAGCAAAAGCCAAATACAAACATATTCTCAAACCAAACCAAGCAATTTAACATCACAGACATGCAGCAACAAAATATTACCCGGAAGTCTACACAGTCAAGTACCTTATAATTGTCGACCAGCCTAGTGAGCATCACAATTGCAGGGCAGCGGTATTGGATTACCATTTCCCAGAAATCCTCATAAGTATGTGGCAGTGGGCCTTGTGTAGCTATAAACTGAGAAACACTGCCAGGGGAAGAGGTCTGCATACAAGAGGTACTCAGGAGGTTTGAAACTAAGAATATAATACCAAGATCTCCTTGCAATACTGTTTCAAAACAACATCAAATACAGATAATAAAATTTATACCGAGACAAAGCTTGCATTGATATATCCCTTGGCTGTAGGCCTATAATCTGTACTTGATTCAAGAACAATCCTGTTCTTGTCAACTGAAATAAGGAACAAATAAATGAATTAATAAAACTCTTCAAAACAGACATGTTCAACTGAAATATCAACTAGACTGCATTTATTCTCATATACATTATACAATTGACCTTCAGTAGGGAGGAATAAGAAAGTCATATTTACATGGTAGGACATCTGGATACCGATTTTTGCTCACATTTACATCATCTAGAGCTACAATGCATCTTCTTCTCATCTCACTCGATGTTATCCAATTGGCCTGAAATCAAACATTCAGTAAACAAAATCAAAAAAAGTAAGGGAAGTAAGCATAGAGTTAAAAGCAAATAATGGAAGTGAATTGTATAACTAGTCCAAAAGTTTGGGAATTTCGTTGTCCTACATTCTCGCATTCCGTTCATGTCATTGCACTACATGAAAATAGCTATGACCACCCACAATTGTTTCAAGCATATGCAAAACTATAAAGCGCAAGTCTTGACCTTTTAAGGTAAATTTTCGTCATATTTGCTATTACAAGACATTAGGCAAACATCACCAAGCACTCCAGTCCATTCATTCTTAAACAAGTATAAATTAACAAAAAAAAAAAAAAAGAAGGGAATCATAAGCCGAGCATCAACATTTGAAATCCCATTTCACGCTCCCCGTTTTCCCACACTTACTGAGCAACCAAACAAACACGGTGAGGAAATGACAAACTACCAAAACCAATAATTAACCTGCAAGTAGGCAAAGTCTCGACCGATCTTGTAAGGTGTATGAAGCTTTTAAGATGAATAATATTTTTTTTTCGTTTTTCTTTTAGGTGTGGACACGGCACATACTTCGTCGTAAAGAGAAGAAACAAAATTTTGACTCCTACCAAGCCTACCCATAGTCTTTTCGCATCTAAAAGATATGAAAATGGCAACGAGCATTCCAGTCATTCTTGAAAAATTACAAATTTCCCCTACAAAGAAAACGAATCGCAAACCCAGCAATGACTTTAAAGGGTCATTTGCCGTCCCTCATTTTCCCAAACTTTCTGAGCAAGCAAACACTTAGCACACTGTAAGAACTGACAAACTACCAAACCCATAACAAACCTGCAAGTGGGCAAACTCTTGACTGATCTTGTAAGGCGTCTGAAGCTTCCCCCTGAAGAAAGTTAGCGCCTCCGTGCAGTACTTGACCTGATCGGATGTGAGGGGAATTCTCAGAGGGGAATCGTAATCCAACAGTTCGTGAGGTAAAGCAGAGGAAGAAGTTAAAACGGAATTGCCGGAGGAAGAAGCAGCCATCGCGGATCTCCTGTGGGTGCGAGAGCGGGTGGAGTTGAAGTTACCCAGTTGCGTAGAGCAGAGAGAGAGGGAGAGATGAAGAGAGTGAGTGGGATTGGTTGTGGTTTTGCGACAGAGTTGGTGATGGACGCAGCCTTTTGATCGCTTTGCTGGGACTGACTTCTTCGTTCAGCACTCGCTGAGCTGTGCCCCACTTGGTGGGACTTTTTCCGCTAATCACAGCTTTATTATGAGTATAATTGATGCTACAATGTTTTCTTGCATATTATATGTGAATTATGAGTTTGATAATCAAAGAAAATCTTACCTAATTCTTCTTTTTTTGGGGTTTAACATAAGTGCGTGAAAAAGTTTGACTTCAAAATCTTAGCAAACTAAAATAAACTCCTGGTGTGTGTTTGGATGTAATTTTGATATTGGATGTAAACCCAAAATTTAATATTAGATTAAGGTTATTTTGTAAATTTAATTTTGATCATAATAGAATTTATAGAACCACAGTTTATGTTTAAAATCTTTCTATTCGAAAAGTAAATTTTATTGTCAATATAATTCATCGCAAATCTTTTATACGAGCAAACAAGATTTAAAAGATAAAAATAATTTTAAGAAATAAAACATATGGCTAAGTCAAACAAAATTATTTGTAAAACAAATTATATTTTAGTGTACAATCAAACTTTTTAACTCTTCAAATGTCAAGCCCAACATGTTATAACAATTTTTCATATAATTGTGGCCAAATATAAAATAATATAACAAAAATTATTCTATTTTGAACTATCAATTTTGGTTTTGGACATTTTTCTTTTAGCCATTAGTTATGGCATTTTTTTTTGGAAACATATATTTTTTATCTTTATAATTTTTCTTAATTTTTAATTTAGTAATTATGGTTTAAAAATTTGTAATTAAGTTAAGTTAGTCCTATCATTATATTTTTATTAATATTTTGTCATATATGCGAGTAAATTTTAGTTCATTATCTATTTTTATTTTTTATTAGCATAAATTATAAATATTTAAAATATTAAGATAATAGATATTTAATTACAAAAACAAAATTTAACATAATTATAACAATAATGACTAAATTAAAACATTTATAAACAGTAAAGACTGACTTAAAATTTTAAACTATAAAGATAAAATTAAAAATAAAATAAAGGGACTACGAATATGATTTTTCCTTTTTTTCTCGACTTAACCTTTGGGCCCAGTTTAGATTATGTGAATGAGATTAAAAAAAATGAATAAATATGAAAAGAAATGACATAAGATATAATTACAATATGAAAAAGTAAAGAATCCCTCTTAAGGGAAGTTGGTAAAAATACTTAAGAAAAAAAAAATGGTTATAAGTTTGAAGAAACACCTTCAACTTGCTGGTGGTGGAACTAAAAGAAGGGAAAAAAAAGAAAAAAGTTTTCTGGCTTAACCGACTTTCTAGCCAACAGGCTTTAGCAACCTCCTCCTCTTCTTTCTTTTTCTTCTAGCTTCGGCCTCCTCTCCTCCTCATTCATTTTCCTTCGTCTCTAGTCAGCTATCAGATTTAGATTTCTGCCCACCTCCTCCTCTTTCCTCCTCCTTTGTCTTCTTTTGTCTCTTTCACTGGACAAGTACAACGACGACCACCGTGGATTTTGGGTAGATGGGCAGTGGTCCAGTTTCGAAGAGTCATGGTTGAGAATGTATAACTGCGACATTAGTAAGCAACTAGTGCTGGTGAGCCCCCTTGGTTGATTCTGGATCTTCCTCACACAGCAATGGAGATCCTCTTCCCCCACCGACCAGTAGCCTCCACTTTTAGTCAAACAGCCACTTCACTCTTCTACCAAAGCTCACGAGATAGCATTGAGATAGGTGTGAGAAAGTAAAGCAAATTTTCAAGGGGCAAAGTTGTCATAACACTTGTGATTCACATGAACTTAGCATATTCCTTCATTTCTTCGAGAGTGTCCACTTTCTCATGAACGTTGGATTGGGCACTCCCTTTGGAAAGGAAATGGGATTGTAGTGCTGCAACCAAACATAGGAGGAGGAAAAAACTCACTTCTATTCTTATTCCCTTCCATGGTTCTTGCAACCAAATAAAGTCTTAGATCATACCACATCCACCTCTAGCTCCAGGTGGCACGTCCCCATTTTTTTTTTAATCTTTTATTAGAGAACACCACATATTAATTAGTAACATCCTTGTAATATTATGAAGATGTAAAATTTTTATTGTAACACTCCTCAAATTTACCTATTTAATAGTTAAGATTGAGAGGAAAAAAATAGTTAGTTTAATAAGACAAAAAAAAAAAAAAAGAGAATATAGATGTAGTATGAATTAAAAATTTAAATCATTCATAAAGAACAAAATACTAAAATAATTAAAGAAAAAAATTCTCCCTTCTTCTAAGCTTGATACATGTCCTTTGTTAGGAAATTACAAGAAAGCCCCAATCTTTTTTTTTTTTCCTACCTATTCTTTCTTATTCTTTTTCCCTTCTTTCACCTTCCTCCTCACACAAACACACACCCATTCTCAAACACACATATAACGAGTAGCTTCATTATGTTTTCCAACTCATTTGTGATTAATTGTAGCAGGAAAAAGTCTTAAATTCTGGTTAACATCTCTTATGCGTGATCCCATCAAAATAGACCCAAATTGGTGCATGTTTCTTAAAATCTTGTTGGGACTTCGCATTCTTGTATGTAAATTCAATCCTTTCCTCCTAATCTTTGTGATCAATTTCATCATCTTAGCCCTCAATTTTACAATATTGGCCCCAAATTTGAATTTTTCCAATTATGTAACCTATGGTTCTACAAAAGCAGAAATTGAACATAATTGGTGAGGGATTTCTTCAAATTGATTTATGACCTTTTTCCCTTAACACCAAATTCATTCTTCCTCTTTATAATCTACAATCAATTTTTGAATTTGGACTCTTGATTTTGAAACCCTTCTTTCCAAGGTGTTGGTGGTGAAAATTTGAAATTGGGTTTGATTTTGGTAAAAATTTCTTCAAATTAAGTTAGGGTTTTGATTCTTGGATAAATCATGAGTATTTTTCCTCGAATTTCCATGTAAAATTGTTAGGTTTTGGTCTCCAATTTTACACCCCTCTTGGTTGCATGAAATGTGCGATGGGGTAACAAAGTTTTGAAAATCTTAGACTAACTTTCTTTAAGAATCATTACTAGAGGAAGAAATTAAGCAATTGGAAGTTGTCATTTAAAGTGATATGTTAATTTAGTAGATTTTCCTAATTTTCTTTAACTTTCTTTGTTGTTTTAAAAAAGGGGGATGAAAACCATGTAGTGATTGACTCAATAACCTTAAATAACTAATTTAACTGATCATTAAATCTTGAATTTGTGATTGGGATAATTTTCAAATTTTTTTGATAATGTTAAGCAACACATTAAGAAATAGAAATTAATTTGGCTCATAGGTATATATTGGATTAGATACATGAAAATGGAAATAAATAAATAAACAATGAATAAGTAAAAATAAAATTTGAGCCAAGGTGGTGAAATATTGCACTTGTGATATTGGAAGATGAATTCCACTTTGAGATAAAATAAGCTTGCTACACAGTTGTTAGACAAGTATTGGGTTAGACATTGGGAAGTTAGATAAATTAAAGATAATATTTGATATAAGAAGTTAAATGCGTGTTATTTGTTACTATAGGACCATAGCCATTAGTTTTGTTACCAAATGAGATAAGGAAAGAGATGTTAAGAACTTTTTATCATGTGCATCCCTCCAAGTAAGTAAATATTGCTAATGATACTTGTTTTTAGTATTTTAAACTGTTCATTTGTGAAATACGTTTGTTTATACGCTCTAGTGCCTTGGGAACATGCCTCTTGAACTATTATGAAATTCTTGACATTTATTAGCACACTTTGAACTCTTAAGAAATTTCCTTGTGATATATCTTTGCGTTTGAATGTTCGTTTAAAAGATTGACATACCTTGAAGGAGTCAAAGGGATATGATGTAGGCAAAGGGAACCAAACTAGGATAAGTTTTAGTGTTTTCCTTCTTCTCTTTACTCTTTCATTTATTTTTAGATAAATTTAGTTAATTGCATTCCTAACAATTCAACTGTTTATTTCCAGAATCATCAATTCTAGCTTTTTTAAAAATAGTTAATTGGTTTCAAAAATACAATTAACTAGTTTCAAAAATATAGTTAACTGTATAATTCTAATTTTGGTTCTATCTGAATAAAGTTAATTGGTTCCAATATACAATTAACTTGTTACTGTAAGAAAAGTTTAAAATGAAGTTTTGATAATTTAAAAACATTATTTTAAGAGAACCTATTCACCCCCTCTAGTTTCTCTGTTAATTGTTATCATAGTTCTTACTTGATTTGTGTTTAATAGCAAGGAAAAAAGATCTTCTATTTACTGAAAATAACTTCTTAACACCTTGAGGGAGCTTATTTCAGTGTAAGGCACTTAATTACAAGGTTGCCCTACTTCAGTAGAAATCATTTTATGCACTAAAAGGGCATAATGAAAATCTTTATATAAGCTACTAATTATCCAGGGTCGAAGGTCATTGCTGAAGGCCTAAAGTTTCCCAAAACAAGTGATGGAAAACTTAAATCTGAAGCTGAGAGGGATGATGATGACATCAAGATAATTTAAGCAAATGCTAGAGCAATAAATATCCTTTATTGTGCTGTTAACAGTGAAAAATATGATAAGATATGAACCTATGACACAGCTAAAAAGATGTAGGACAAGCTTACAGTCACACATGAAAGGACAACCAATGTGAAAGATTTCAAAATCAGTACATTTCACTATGAATTAGAGCTGTTTGAGATGATGGAAAATGAAGATATTGAAGCAATGTTCAATCACTTCTCCAAAATCATAAGACAACTTAAGTTATCTTGTACCAATCACGAGATAGTAAAATGAGTGTTGAGATGTCTTTTTGAAAGTTGGAAATCTAAAGTTAACAATATAGAAAGCAGTTCAAGATTCAAGGAGTTAACATATGATGAGTTAATAGGCTTCCTATAGCTAATCAAAACAACCATCTGAGATGCTAACTTAAAAAAGAAAGAGACTTAGCATTGAGAGTTCGGGTAATATCAAAACAACAAGAAGATGATGAAAGCAAAGTAGACATATAAGACTTAGCCTTTTTCTCAAAGGAATTGAGAAATATGCTAGGCAAAAAGACAAGCTAAAAAATAGAAAAAATATTTCAAGAAAAGAGTTCTTGAAAGAAGAACAAGGGAAGAATGCTATAACATGCTATAAATGTGGAAAGAATGGTCACATATGATCAAATTGTCCTTTTTTAAAGAAAAATTTCGGTAAAGCATCAAACAGAAGCAAAACACTTACTGCTTGGAGTGATAAAAAAGAAGATAAAGATAAAGATAAACTAGAACAAGAGATAGCTAACCTATGTTTCATGGCTATGACTGAAAATGAGGTTACTTTTGAACTTTCCCAAAAAGAATTACAAGATATTATTGATGAAATGTTTGATGATTTTGAAAAACTATTTCTTAAATATAGTGGATTGGAACAAGATAAACAAGAACTTGAGAAAAATTATCAATATTTGAAAACTAATTTTGAAAAGGTTCTAAATGAAAATAAGGATTTACAACTTAAAGTTTCTACTTTATCTAAAGATTTGACAGATTTTGTTAAAGGAAAAAAAAACTTAAATCTAATTTTAGGAAAATAGAAATGTGTTTTTGACAAATTTGGTATTGGTTATGATAAAAACGACAATGTAAAATTATATAAAAACTTATTTGTTAAATCTACTTCATCTAATGCTGTCAGTTTACATTGTCAACGAAAAGGTCATGTTTGTTAAGATTGTAAGAAACATCAAAGAAATATGAGTTAGATTCCTAAGGGAATTTTAATTACCAACACTAATAAGAAAGGACCTAAGCAAGTTTGGTACTTAAAACAAAGTGAATTTTTCTATAAGTCTGTATTAAAGGAAGAGTCTCTAAAAATCAACAATACATAGACAATGGTTGTTCAAGGCATATGACTAGTGACCCATCTAAGTTTTCATCCATCTCAAAGAAAGATGGAGGATTGGTCCCTTTTGGTGACAATGGTAATGGTAAAATTGTTAGTATAGATAAAATACAATTACTTCCTTATTATTGCATGGAAAATGTGTATCTTGTAGAATGACTCAAATATAATCTTCTTAGCATAAGTCAATTATGTGACAAAGGCTATAAAGCAATGTTTGAATCACTTCATTGTAAAGTCTTCAATGGTAACAAAGCTCTTCTTGTTAGGCAAAGACATAAGAACAATTACATTTTAAACTTAGATGATTTATATGCCAAAAATGTCACTTGTCTCTCATCCATTTGTAATGATTATTGAGTGTGGCATAAAGGACTTGGCCATGCTAGTATGCATCTTATTTCTAAACTTAACCTTGTTAAAGGTCTTCTAAAATTAAATTTTGAAAAAGATCACATATGTGATGCATGTCAACTTGGCACACGAATTAAGTCTTCCTTCAAGCCAAAAGAATATGCTTCAACTTCTAAACCACTCCAATTGTTACATATAGACTTGTTTGAACCTACTTAAACTCAAAGCTTTGGTGGCAAGAGTTATGCATTTGTTATCATTGATGACTACTTAAAATACAATTGGGTATACTTTCTAAGCCGTAAGGATGAAACTTTCAAATTTTTTGAAATACTTTGCAAGCAAGTTCAAAAGAAACAAGGGTATTTAATATCAAGTATTATGAGTGATCATGGTAGTGAATTTGAAAACAAACTTTTTGAAACTTTATACAATAAGCATGGATTCATCCATAATTTCTCTTCTCCTATAACTTCACAACAAAATGGTGTGGTAGAAAGGAAGAATAGATTATTACAAGATAAAGCAAGAACCATGCTTTTAATAATAATCTTCTTAAGTATTTTTGAACTGAGGCCATAAACACTGCTTGTTACATATTGAATCATTGCTTGATATGATCAATCCTTAAGAAAATGCCTTATCAGCTTTAGAAGGGAAGAAAACCCAATATTAGTTATTTTCATACTTTTGGTTGTAAGTGCTTCATTCACAACAATGGTAAGGACAACCTTGGAAAACTTGATGCTTGTAGTGATGAAGGTATATTTCTAGGATATTCTTTTTCTAGTAAAGCATATAGAGTTTACAATAAGCGTACACTAGTAGTAAAAGAATCTATACGTGTAGTATTTGATGATACTAACACAATTTCTAAGAAACATGTAGTTATAGATGATGATGATGATGATGAAGAATCTGCTTATATCTCAGTTCCTCATCAAAGTTAGAAGCCTCAATAGAAACTATCTAAACCAAAGGAAAACAAAAACACAGTTACTAATCAATATTGCAATTAACTGAAAAATTCCAAAATTGACTAAAGGCTTTCAAGGGAATGGAAACATTCATCCACTTATCCTATACAGTTCATCCTTGGAGATCCAAAGGAAGGATTGATGACTAGATCATTATTTAGGCAAAATAACAACTTAGCACTTCTATCTCAAATAGAGACAAAAAATAGTAGATGAAGTATTAAGTGATGAAGGATGGATTCTAGCCATAAAAGAGAAGTTAAATCAGTTTAAAAGAAATGTAGTATGGACTCTTATTGAAAAACCAAAGGACGTTTCCATAATTGGAACAAAATTGATATCTCAAAATAAGTTGGATGAACAAGGTAAAGTGATAAAAAACAAAGCTCATCTTATGGTCCATGGATACACCCAACAAAAAGGTATATAATATGATGAAACCTATGCTCTTGTAGCTAGATTAGATTCTATTAGAATGTTGCTTGCTTATACTTCTCATATGAATTTTAAATTGTACCAAATGGATGTCAAGACAACCTTTTTAAATGGTTTTATAAATGAAGAGGTGTATGTTAAACAACCCCTTAGTTTTGAAAATGAAAAATTATCTAACAATATTTATAAACTCTCAAAGGCCTTTTATGGCTTAAAGCAAGCTCCTAAAGCTTGGTATGGGACGTTAAGCAATTTTCTTACATCTAATGGTTTTAAAAAAGGGAAATGTTGACACTCCATTATTTATTAGAAAAGCTAACAAAAAAGTTGTACTTGTGCAAGTCTATGTTGATGATATTATTTTAGGAAGTACTAATGATAATCTATGTAAGGAATTCTCAAAGCTAATGCAAAGTGAATTTGATATGAGTATGATGGGAAAGAAGAATTTCTTTCTTGGCTTGCAAATCAAGCAAACCAACAAAGGAAATTTTATCAATCAAGCTAAATATACAAAGGAGTTACCTCAAAGATTTGGATTTAAAAATGTAAAACCTATAGGAACTCCCATGAATCCCTAAACCTACTTGGACAAGGATGAAAATGGTAAAGATTTTGACCAAAAAGTATATAAAGCTATGATTGGTTCCCATCAGGGGTGAATGGTCCAACCTATGGCTTAGCTTATGGTACATACCAAACCAATAAAAATGCCCAGACCAGGGACTCGATCTAGTCAGACCTGGTTCATAACCTTTGGGTCAAATCGGGCCGATTTATTCATGTTTTCTCAATTTTATAAATTTAAATTTAGAATTTAAAAAAAAAAAAGAAGAAATTTTGATTAATATTTAATAAATGAAATATCTTATACTAATAAAAATCATTTATATTTTAACATAAATTTAAAAAGTAGTCATTTCTTTAAAAATTGCCATTAATTACATTAGAAAACAAAAAATTAAAAAAGTAAAACAATATATATATATATATATATATATATATATATGATAGGCCAAGCTGGGCCAATACACTGGCCCGGGACTCTGCCCAGCCTAGGATTAGGACGGAGTTTTATATCTTGAACTCAGTCTCGGTTTCATGGAAGTGCAAGACCCAGCCCAAAACAATTAAGCCGAATCGAGTCATGCATACTCCTAGTTCCCTTATCTATCTTACTGCTAGTCATCCTGATATAATGAACAATGTTTGTAAATGTTTAAGTTACCAAACTAGTCCTAAAGAATCCCACTTTGTTGCTATTAAAAGAATATTTTGATACTTTGTGGGAACTCAAGATTATGGTTTATGGTATCCTAGAACTAATAGCCTTGAACTAGTTAGGTATGCAAACTCTGATTTTGTATATGATAGATTAGATAGAAAGAGCACTAGTGGAACTTGCCAAATACTTTGTAAATTCCTAGTCCCTTGGTTTAGCAAGAAGCAAACTTCAATAGGTTCATCCATGACTAAGGCTGAATATATGGCTATTAGTAGTTGTTATACTTAACTCTTGTGGATGAAGTAATAACTTGAAGATTACTCCCTATCCATATCTTAAATCCCAATATTTTGTGACAACACAAATGCTATATGCCTCACAAAGAATCTTGTCCACCACTCCAGAACAAAGCACATTAAGGTTCGTTATCATTTTATTCAAGACCATGTGCAAAAAGGAAACATAGAGGTAATCTATGTTCAAGCTGAATATTAGCTTCTTGACATCTTTACTAAGCCTTTACATGAAGATAGATTTTCTTCTCTTAGAGATGAATTGGGAATAATTGAATTCACTGCATGAATTTTTTTGGTTTATAATTAACTGTGTTTGTTTACCCAGTTAACTAGATTCTTGCTTGATCTTATTGCTGTGTTTCTATCTGAATATAGTTAACTATATAACTTTATATAGTTATTTGTGTTTTTACTTGAAACCCAAGTTCTTCTATGTTTGAATTCAGTTAAATGTATAATATTATAAAGTTAACTATGTGATCCAAAAAAGAATCAAAATATAAGAAAATGTTTGAACATTGAAAGAAGAAAAAGTTGACTTTCATATTTATTTATTTTAAAAAAAATTTTAAAAGAAAAGAAAAGGAAAGTTGACTTACAGTTTAAAATAATTTTGAAAGTTAATTTTTTTCTATTATTTGAATCATATCAAATAATTTATTTACGGGAATGAGATTTCAAATATATCTTCAGTTAAATCTTTTTTAGATTTCAAATACCTCCTAAGTCAAATATTTATATTATCTCAAATTAATTGTTTTTACTAATATAAAAAATTTTATCTAAAATTTATTTGATTAAGCTCTGATTATACTTCCATATATATGATTGATTTGTTCATCAATCTTTAATTTATTTATTTTGATTACTCTGGTTGTTCAACTACCCAAAATGCCCTGTTTTAACTTTGAACTTTCTTCTCTCACCCATCTCATCACTTTCTTCACACTTTTTTTTCGTGATCCCATCATACCATTCTTTCCCAAATCTTTAAAATTTAATGTTAGACAAAACCAAATGAATAAAGAATTATTTTTATCTTAGCCCAGTTATCTACAATAGCCCACTAACGCATACATTTATCTAATAGAATAACTTACAGCTCATCCACACTAAAAGAGAAGTTCATTACATGATGATATCTGAAAACCTTATCATGTCAGCTAACTATCTTGTCACGACCTAAAATCATTGGTCATGACTTGCACATAGGCTAAACCAACCTAAACTAGCAAGCCTAAGATAACATGCTTACAAAGTCCATAATATATCAATAAAACATATTAAACATACTTTAAAATAAAATTCAAAGAAATTTCTTGGATGTTGCTTAAAATCTGACAGCACCTCTCCAAAATTTAATGCTTTCCAAAACTTGTACAACCAATCATATATCAATAATATCACAATGATTTCAATAAACTAGTTTAATAATCCATCAAATTATATATTTAGTATAATATGGGAATAGCCTATACAAGGCTTACAATATTTATAACCCCAAAACAACCTAACATCTAGTAACCACAACTTTGAAGTCAGACATACATGGTGATTAACCCAAAATGTCATATCAAAATGTCTGCACAACAAGAAAGTCCAAACTTACTTTATTGCATACTAACATGTAAAATGTTAAAGAGAGAGGTGCAAGTCTACCATAACTTAGTGAATGCATAAATATCAAAATAAGATGAAGGGGAAACAATGGAAGTCTTAGAGTTTTTTTTGTTAACAAACATTTATTTAAGTAAAGAAGCAAGTTTCAATAAAAACACCATTTCTAAACTTTATAATATTGTATGAAGTGGGTATTAAGGAAAAAACTAGGATCATGATAACCGTATCCCTTTTATGGGATACATCTTAATAATTCATACCTGTATCCCTATATTGGATACATCTCAATAATTTATGCTCCTATCCCTTTAGATAAATCTCAATAATTTATACACGTATCTCTTTACTAGAGATGACTCAATATCTCATACTCGATATCCCTTTACCAGATACGTCTTAATAATTCATATTCATATTCCATCTCTGGATACGTCTCAATATCTTATACCCATATCCTTGTGGATATGTCTCAATATCTCATACCTATATCCTTCATTGGATATGTCTTAATAATTCATCAATAATGTGCACCAAGACTGTTACCACTGCTAACGACTACAGGGTTCTTACTTGAATTCCCAACCAACATTTAAATTATTAAAACTATGGAATATAAAAAAATTGTGTAAATAAGCTACATGAATGGATAAATAATACTTAACATATTAATAACCACATGTAAATAAATATAAAAATAGTTTCAATGATGCAATAAATAAAAAGGTAATTATTGGCAATTTATAAGAAAGAAAACAAACAATATTATAAATGATTAAAAATAATAAATAAATAATACGTCAACTAAAAAAGATAAACTTAAATAAAACACCATCACATAATTTTAAAATGATGTAATAGAAATAATTAAAGTTCAGAGTCCTAACATAACCTTATCTTAGTACACAATATTGATATTCTCAATACCATTTTTCATAACACATAGTATTCCAACGTCTACCTTGCATATAATATTTTTCCTTAATTTATATAATATAGCCTTCACTTTGCACTTCTTATGTACCAAGTGTCTTTCACAATAGCAATAGCTCATATAACTAAGTAATCTCATTTATCATTGTGTTATTATATATTCGTATATATCATATCTTACATACAAGCAATTAAAGAGTTCAAAAATTATATATTGGTCTCCCCCATAAGACACAAAGCATGGAATAAGAAAAATTGAAAGTTGAGCAAGGAAACTTAATCATAAAGTAAAATAAAAGGTGTTACTTTACTATTTATATACTCATTGATAGGGATCAACAGTCAACATCCCCTATTCTTACAACACAACCTGGATTGAAGAGGTATTCACAAAGTTACCTCTCACGAAAAAAAAAAAAAAAAAGAAGCTTTCTCCACGACATCTCTTTCTCTTCTTTTCTCTTAAATTCAAATGAGAAAACTAAGAAATGTTTATTCTCTATTTAGAAAATTTTAAGTTACTATTTGGTACTATGCAAGTTACTATTTAGCACTATGCAAATAGTATCCAAATGCATTTTCGCCAATAGCTTACTATGCAAATTATTATATAATGTTAAAAGTATCTTTTCATCCTAAAAATTTTTTTCTTTTTATTTTAGTCCCTAGTAAAATATAATTTCTACCCCATATACTATATCTCCATCCATTTTAGTCCATAAAATTCTATTTTATTCTTATAATGTTATTCTTAAAATCATCTTGGGTTTAACTAGGAGGTTATACTATTACTTAAACCGCTATAAATATTATATATCTAACTACATATATTTTTTGGATGTTACATAATATATATATATATATATATATACATTTTTTTTTGGGTTATTGCATTCTTTCCCTTATAAAAAAAATTCAGTCCCTAAATTTTAGAGATGCTACTTACTGCTAGAAGTAAAAGGATAGGGTACTTGTCTTGCATGACTACTTCAGCTTCCTAAGTTGTTTTTTTTTCACCAGTATGATTCTGCCACATTACTTTGACCGAAGTTATGTCCTTGCTCCTCAGTTTATTGACTTGTCTATCAGTTATGGCTATAAGTTGCTCTATGTAGGAGAGTTGCTCTTTTAATTGTATTGATTGTGGTTAAAGGACATAAGAGGGATCAAGTATAAATACATAGGAAACAAGATGCACACTTACAAAATTTGATGAAAGAGCAAGACAATATGCTACAGTGTCTACCATATCTTGCAATGTTGTCAAACTTGTGAGTCAAATTGGTAGACTCGTCAAGTTTACATTTTTAAGAGACTAATTGTAGATTAATAATCAGATGTTAGCTAGGACTAGCAATAATAGTTTAGTACAGTACAGTAATCAAATGTGAGCAAATAGGCTCATAATTAGTCAGTGACATGGCACAAGGCCTTAATACAACAATATAATCCATGTAGCACAATGGCTAATGCCTACTGTCGTTAGCTATAGGGTTATGAATTAGACGTATCCCAAGAAAAATACTTTCATTATTAACAACATAAGCAATTTTGTACTAATAAGCAGTGGTTCCTCAGTCCAAAAAGTTTACACTAACCAAATTGATTTAGAAATCATATAGGAATCACATAGTAATCTATTATTTAAATCTTGCTAAAAATCATACTACAATTAAAGCATTTCTCAACAATTGATATAATTATGAGCAGATAACTATATAACAATTTCTCATAATAATTGTCAAAATTTTTGGAGTAGTTTTAAAAAGGAAACAACAACTTTTTAGGAAGTCAGTTCCCAAGGAGTTAGAGCTTACAAATACCCATTAAATCACATGAAAGACTTAAAATACAGAAAATAGGTGTAATTAGTAATATTTACTCACCTGAAGAGGGATATACCAACCTCTTCCTAACCTATTTACAATTCCCTTATTGATAATTGTCCTAAACACTTATAACATCAAGCAAAATGCTCTCAACTTTAATATCCATGAATGATTTAAAACCTTTCTACCTATTTTAGCCCTAATAGGAATTTCCACTATTTAAAATTCTTAGATCTCCAAATAAAACTTCCTATAATTTCTTCAATTCCACTTGTACTTCTTACCTTTCAATATCTTGAGAAATTTATTTTTTGGCCCAAATTTATTCATAATATTACAAAAATGCTTAAGGCCTTCAACCCTCTTTAATATACTTTATTATGCACTTAAGAAAATTCCAATAAACTACCAGTAACACCAATATAACCTTAAAGATTATTCAACTAAATTTCAAAATCCTTCATTAAACCAACCTCTTCCTAACTCATTTACAATTCCCTTATCGGTAATTGTCCTAAACTCCTATAACATCAAGCAATATGCTCTTAACCTCTAATATCCATGAATGATATAAACCTTTCTACATATCTATTTCATTTAGTCATTCATTTACTTTTAACTTATAATAAGAATTTCCACTGTTTAAAAATTCTTAGATATCCAAATTGAACTTCCCATAATTTCTTCAATTCCACTTGTACTTCTTACCTTTAAATATCATAAGAAATTTAATTTTTTTCTTAAATTTATTCATAATCTTCTAAAAATGCTTAAGGTTTTCAACCCTCTTTAATATACGTCGTTATACACTTATGAAAACTCCTATAAACTACTAATAACACCAATGTGACCTTAGAGATTATTCAACTAAATTCCAAAATCCTTCATTAAACTTACATTATCATTTAAAGCTACTTAATCAAGCCATATAAGATCTCCTATTCAAATTTCCTCCCTTTTTCTCAATGAAAATTTAGGAAAAATAAGAAAAATATTAAATTAACTTAAAATATTTAACACTAACTTTTAATGACCTCAATTCACTTCCCTGATCCTTAATGATATCAGAGAATTTTAAAAAACTTTGAATTTCATCTCCTTACAAGTATACAAATACACTTCCAAATTAGGGTTTTCCAATCCTAAACCAAAAATTCACAATTAATTAATGATTCTAAAGGAAAGAGGTACAAATATTATGAAGGATTTGAATCCCCAACCCAATTTGATGCAATCACACTAGAATGAGCTCAATTTCCTGACTTTTTTTTGCATAAACTGTACCATAAATTAGGGCTTCTCGATTTGGAGTTGTTTTGATCAAATTAATTGGTGGTTATGGAAGAGAACTGGTCAAAAGTCAATAGGAGACCAAAGCCCTAAGCTAAATTGAAGCAGAACGCATCAAATTTAATGGATTTCAAGCTGAATTTGTTTCTTCCTTAGTTGCTAAAAATGCTACTCTTTCCTACCAAATCTTGATCAAAGGAGCATGTGTTCAAGCTGAATAGGGTGAAGTGACACTAGATGACCACCAATGAGCTCCAACAATGGCTAGAAATGGATCGATGGTGAAAAGAGCAAGGAGCAGTATAAAAGGGTGTTAGAAGATGCGAAAATGAAGGGAAAATAAACAAAAGATATATTATTAAGGGTGTTTTAGTATTTTATTTGAGAATACTTTGTATTATCATATCAAAATTTTTTGGAAATACTTGGTTTGCATAGTTTGGGGTTCAGTTATAGGTGTTAGAAATGCACACGATAAGGCTCAAGTACTTATATTAGCTACTAACTTAAATATAATCTCATCTACATTTATATCTAATAGTTCTCGAATTTACTCTTTGAATATTCTGTTTTCATGTAAATATTATCCTTATTTCAAATGCATTTTATTCCCTTCTTCAACTCTTAAAATTTTAAAAAATATATTATTTATTTATTTATTTTTCATCTAAAATAACTTCTTATATATATAGATTTTATCGATATTACACTTTTCCTCTTTGCAAATGTATCCTAAACCACTCTTGGAGTGTCATACCAAGTTTAAAATGATGAAGCATCTCCAAGCCAAAATCCACCTATTCATGCAAGAAATATAGAGGAAAGTTAAAGAAAATGTTATCCAGCTCTATAATGATGAAGATCTACAGCATTTATTACCTTCAAAGACTGGTTTTTAATGAAATATATATAGAAGTGCTGCCTCTTAACAAAGTAGAATCGATTTGTATCTTTCTTAAGTTCTCTTACCCCTCTTAAGCTAAGTTTCTAGTTTATTTGCTTTGTGAGTAAAACTTGTAAGTTTTTAGTGTAAACCCATTTCTATAAGGATTCAAAAATCTAGTCTTTCTTCATTGTTTAAACCTCTATCTTAGAGAGAGAATATTAGTGAGGATGAGCTTCAAAACCTTGTGTCTAATAGTGGGCACATGAAAACTCTTGAAGTTTGTAAAAGTTGTTGTTTTAGTGGAAAATCCCTTAAAGGAGTCAAGGGGACTGGATGTAGGAAAAAGGAGTTCAACTTGGATAAATTTTGGTGTTTTCCTTCTTCACCTTACTTTTTTATTCATTTCTATATGAATTTAGTTAATTGCATTCCTAACAAGTTAACTGTTTATTTCCATAATCACCAATTCTAGCTTCTATTTGAAAATAGTTAACTGGTTTCAAAAATATATTAACTGTATAATCTTAGTTTTGTTTTATTTGAATACAGTTAATTGGTTCCAATCTACAACTAACATGTTATTATTTTGGTTTTGTTTGAATATAGTTTACTAGTTTCAATATATAGTTAACTTATTACTATTAAAAGAATTTAAAACAAAGTTTTGATAATTTAAAATCATTATTTTAAGAGAACCTATTCACCCCTGCTTTATCTATCATGTGATACCTAGCCTTGGGCTAAGTTTTGTATATGGATTTGTGATTAGTCATGTGAGATGTTTACCACTTTGATTTTATTCCTGTAAAATCATTTATGAATTTCAAATGCTTGTTAGTATGATTTCTTTTGCAAAGTATATATGGATTTATGAAAGCTTTATGACTTATGTTAATTGATTTATGATTTTTCTTTTGGAATAATTTCAACATACGTAAGTTTGATATGTTTTGAACTGTTAAACAATATGGTTATGAAAAACTCCAGCGGTTTACCTATTCCTTCCTTGTATGGTTACTAATATTTGCTCACTGAGTACAGTCACTCATCCTTTCTCTAATTGATTTTTTCCAAAAAGTACCATTGATCTAGTTATCACTTGACAGTTTAAAGATAGCTAGAAAACTTATTGATGAGCCTAGCATTGTTGGTAAGGGCAAAAAGTCATTTTTATTTAGTTGTTAAATGTCTGGAAATATTTTCTTTGTACTTTAGTAGCTTCATTGTCACAAATAGGGAGTTTAGTGTGTAGTCTCAAGTTAGTTGTATAATATTGAAAAATTAAATTGGATATTGTTCATGTCTTTCGATATATCAATATTTGGATCAGTTACTTTGTCAAATTTGTTTAGCTTATGGAGACAAAGTTTACTTTGTTCCCCGTGCATGTCACGATTTGATGTTTGAGGAGTGACATTTATTCTTATATTGAGTGACGTCTTTATTGTTTTAAATATATATAACTATGTAACTCATTATAACATCATGTATTAATTTTATTTTCTAAATGAGGTGGAAAATATTTTAATCGAAATAAATTGCATGAGGATTACTAACCATCACATAACATAGTAATGAAATGATGCTGAAAGCATATGGACCGTTGGATTTAAACTCAATAGTTCAAAATTTCCTATTAAATAAATATACTTTTTTACAATTATAAAACTGAATCATTAGATAAAAATAAGATGGTTCAGATCTACAATTACATAAAATTATAGAGATCCCTATTGTAGGGAATCTCTACCTTAAAAGTTTGATATCTTTATAATCTATTAAGATTATAATCAATACATATCCCTGTTGTGCCACGTCGGTCATCCGTCTAGGGGCTCTTTCTTATTTTATTTTTTATTTAAATTTCTCTTCTTAATTAAGAATTCCTCAACTTTACCATGTCATTTCAAATGCTTATTTATTAAACTCAATAAAGTTTAAATCCTAAAAGAACAAAAACCTTTTAAAAGTCACTCAAAGAAAAGATAAATTCATGATTCATCTTTTATTTTACTAGATTTTCCTTACAATCTCATGTAATAAAACTATAAGCGTACACTTAAGTGTAGTTGTTTAAATTCAACTTACATAAAGTCAAAACTTGTTTGTGCTTTAGAAAATCTTAGTTTAGTAGAGCTATCAAATACTTGGGTTGTTAGATTAAATACACCATCTCATTTAGGCTTACCTAGTTAAAAGTGTGTTAACTCTCTAAGGCAGCGCCTTAAGGAAACTTTAATTAAACAAATATCACAATTTTTAAGAAATACAATCCAAGATTTCATATTTTACTTAAAAGTTTTCAGCTAACATCAAATTTGGAGAGAATTGAAAGATATTTCAAGAAAAAGGACCAAAATGAAATAAGAAACATAGAAGATAAAAAAAACTAGTGCCCAGGCACCACAAAGCCAGTGCCTGGGCGCTAAAATCCAGAAAATCAGCATCCAGGTGCCACAAGAACAGTGCCTAGAGTTAACACCCAGGCATCAAATGCTACAAAAGAAAGAAGCATGTCGAGAGAAATAACACCCGAGTAAAGAGTTGGCACCCTGGCGACAGATTTGCCTTACCCAAGTGCCGCCAAAAACCCTAATTTCCCCTTATGATTAGAATCTCCATACTTGGCCCATGCTGCACTGTAGGGTCACTAAAGCCTATATAAAGGGTCCTAAAGGTAAATAGTAGATAAAAAGCAAGGAGGAGAGCCTTGAAACACTTGAGGAGAGAATTGGAAGTTAGGAACAGTTGAAGGAAGGGTTGGTTTTAGAGTGAAGGCTCTTAATTAGAGTTTTTCCCCTTCTAAACATCTCCTTCTTCTTCAACTCCATGTTATCTTTATGCTCTTCCTTGTTATTTAATTCTGTATTCATGCCTATGAGAGGTTAAGTATATGTTTTAGGATTTTAATTGAAGCCCATGCTTGGGATGCTTTTCTGCTGATTGATATTACAATTTTTCATTGAATGAATGATTGTTTATATTCATCCTATAATTATTATTTTCTAAGCTTGATCATCTTAGGAAAGAAGATAGAATTTATGTCAACCTAACAAGTTACCTAAATATCTAAACTGGATGCATATAATCACTATTTACATATATGCAATTCACAGTTTAGAAAAAAGTTCTTAATTGTTTGTGATAATCACATTTAGGCCTTGGATTGAAAAGGTTCTTGTCCCAGCTAGTTTCCATAGACATATAGGAAACTAAAGAGAAGGAACTCAGCTTTTATGTATTTGAAAGAAGCAAATAAGAAGGAAAGAATGCCAGGTTAGCAATTCATTCTTCAATTAGAACAAAGTAATAATCATAACAAAAAGTATCCTTGCATGCGGTGAAAGTTCAAAATCCTAGGTTGTTAGAATTCTGTATTAACCAACATTCAATTTTGTCTTACATTTACTCAACTAAATCTTGATTACACAACTTGTAACTACTGTCAGTAAATATTAAACCCAAGTCTTTAAGGGATCATTTCATCATTTTATTACTTGTTGACCGCATATACTTTGTGTGTGAATTTGCATCTCGATTGCAATTTGAAATAAGTTTTTGGCACCATTGCCGGGGACTTAGGGTTAAATTTTACTAACATTGTTTTTAAGCACTCTATTCTACATAATTGTTTTCTATAATAGGGGTTTTTGCATGCATACAAGAGGCAAGGCAGTAACACTACCATTAGATTTGAAATTGAACACATAAGTAGAAATCTCATAAACTAGTCCAAGAATCAAAGGGTAGAATCACCTGTTATGGCTAACAATAGTAGTGGAGCACCACAGCCAGTGGCTAACAACCATACCCATGTTGTCAACCAAAATGTTGATGCAACCACACGAAGGAAGGTCAGAGATTATATCATGCCAACTTTTGAAGGAATCCAGTCCAGCATACTATGCCTGAAATTGGTAACATTAACTTTAAAATTGATTTTGCCATTATGTTAATGCTAAAAGAGAACCGATTCAATGGCTTACCAGCTGAGGATCCTAATACTCATCTAAGAACCTTTCTAGAAATTTGTAACAACTTCAAGGTGAATGACATTCCTTCATAAGCTATCCACTTTAGGTTATTTAGATTCTCCCTTGAGGGTAGGACCAAGGATTGGTTAGACTCACAACCCAGTGGATTTATTACAACTTGGGCTTAACTAGTATAGAAATTTCTGAATAAATATTTCTCTCATGTTAAAACTGAGAAATTACTAAAAGATATCTTTAACTTTTAGTAGTCTGATTTAGAATCTTTGTACAAGGCATATGAATGGTTTAAACATCTGCTTAAAAAATGTCCTCATCATGGTTTTTCTGAGCAGCAGCAAGTGAGAATCTTCTACAACGGATTAACCACATCTTCACAGGATCAAGTAGATAGGGCTACAAGAGGCTCATTGTAAAACCAATACCCTGAGGATGTTTTTGAGACCCTAAAAGATCTAACCTCGAATGATTACAAGATCTATGAACAAACTTCTAACAAAAGGCCAGCTGGAATATATAAGGAAGATTAGCTAACTACATTCTCAACTAAAGTGGCTACCCACTTTGAAGCAATAAATAAGAGGTTGGATAGTCTGGTAACAAGGAAACCCCAGCCTAGTTATCAAATTCATGCGGTACAAAATTCTATTTCAAGTTGTGATTATTGTGGAGAGGGGCACCCAAGTGCGTACTGTCCACTCATTTACTTAAATAAAATTGTGAACTATGTAGGTAATCATTACAAGGAAGATAACCATGGTCGAACACCTATAATCTTGGATGGAGAAATTATCTTAATTTCTCCTGAAAGAATAACTAATTGAATGTACCCCTTTATAGGCCAGAAATACCACCAAGCTTCCAAAATAGGAATAAATAGCAACAAGGTCAGCAACATGAATCATCCATTCTTCAAGATGATTGGATGAAACAATTGCTTTTAAGTCAAGCTGTCACTCGTAAAAACCTGGAGGCCCACTAGGGATAATTAGACATTACTTTAGCAAATAAACCTCAGGGGACATTGCCTAGTGATACAGAACCTAACCTAAGATCATAAGGTATTGAACATTGTAAGGCAATTACCATTAGGAGCAGTGAACAAATAAAAGAACCAGAGTTTAGAAGCAACCCACAATCACAGTCAATTAATGAGCAAGTAACAACAAACCTAATTAAGGAGCCAATGAAAAGCATATAATAGAAATTGTCTAATAGTATGCATCCTAAAGATATCCCATGTCCACATAGGCTAAAACAAAATAGGAATCCACAATTTAACTATTATATTAAAGTGTTTAAAAAGCTGTAGAGTAATATACCTTTTGCTAAGGCATTAAAGCATAATCTAATGTATGCAAAATTCATAGGGGACATCCTAACCAAAAAGAAGAAACTAGTTAAGTATAAAACTATTGCATTAATAGAAGAGTGCAGTGCAATTCTGCAAAAAAAGCTCCCTCCAAAACTGAAGGATCGAGGTAGTTTTACTTTTCCTTGCTCAATTGGAGATAACTTCTTTGATAGGGCTCTTTCCAATCTGGGGGCCAGTGTGAATCTAATGCCTTTTGCTATCTATCAAAAGCTTAGTTTAAGGGAGATTAGCCCTACTTCAGTAACCCTACAGCTAGCTAATCATTTTTTAGCCTTCCCAAAAGGAATCCTGGCAAATGTGTTGGTTAAAGTGGAGAAATTTATTTTCCCCGCTAACTTTATTATACTGAACATGAAAGAAGACAAGGAAATCCCTATCATTTTAGGGAAACCATTTGTGGCAATAGGAAGGGCCTTCATTGATGTGCATAAAGGAGAACTAACTATAAGAATTCAAGATGAAGAGGTGACCTTCCAGGTGTTTCGAAAGATAAAGTATCCAATAGAGGTGGATGCATGCATGGAAATTAAGATCTAGAACAATGACATAACTCATGGTAGTCCATACCAAAGCTAGGACCATCCCTCAATTAGACCTGAACATGAAGCCTGCAAGTTCAATAGACCTGATAAAGAATAAGCAAACCTAATATTAAGGAAGATGGAAGCAAAAGGGTCAAGGTATGCTAGCACTATGGAAGTGTATCCTTATGGCTCTATCAAAGGTAAACGGATCAAACAATGTAGAGAAAGAGAGATTAACAATGATTAAAATCCTTAACACACAAAAAAAGATTGATAGTCTAGCTGACGACTATAACTGAAATGCTTCTTGGGAGGTAACCCAATCATTTTTCTTTACACATTTCTTTGTGATTGCTTGTTTATCATCTAAAGTTCAACTTAGTTTGTTCTATTTCTAATGTAGGTAAGGAGGAAAAGAGAATAACATAAGGATTTAGAGCCCAAGCACAGACAAATTGGCACCAGGGTGCCATTTCTAGAGAGTTGATGCTTTGGCGAAGAAAATATAGTGCCCAGGTGCACAATTTTCCGAAAATCATGAACAAAAGGTGAAAAGCTCAATGCCTGGGCACAGATAAAGTGTTGCCTACCATGGTGCCAATTCTAGAGAGTTAGCGCCCGGATGATGAAAAAATGGTGCCAGGGCATCATTAAAAAAAAAAAAAGCAAATAGTACCTAGGTGCGAAAACTAGCATCTGGGCTGCATTTCTAGAGAGATGACACCCAGGTGCTAACTATCAGTCTAAATGCAAAAACGCAATGCCCGGGTGCTAGTTACTCAGTGCTTGGGCACTATGTTAAAAATAACTTGTGCGCCCGAATGCCAAAATGCAGCGTCTGAGTGCCATATCAAGAACTAGAATTTCTTTCTTTATATTGTGGCTCTCTCCCTTAAAACACATGCTCTCATACTCTCCCACTCCCTCAGAGCACTGCGTTGGACATTTTCCCCCTCCCCTACAATCACAATTCGTACTACTTTGCTTGCACTTAGGTGAAATCTCTAAGTATGAACCCTAACCCTTTTTCTCCCGATTAACTTGCATTTTCTTCGATTAAATAAGTTGATTTCTTGTAGTTATTTGGTTGTTTGCCATGATTTTACCATTTATTACTGATCCTTAGCAACTTTCACACACTTAAGTGAAGAAAATCAGTGATTTCACTAAAGATTTAGGAAAATTTTGCTAAAGTTGCAAACCCTAAGTCTGAAGAACATATTCTGAACTGATTGAGGCATTTGTGTTAGATATTCTCACCTAAAATCAAGATTATAAACACCATTACATGATTTAATCGGTCAATTCTAATTATGGTTGTTAAGTATGCTTCATATGGGATCCTCTGAGTGAATACGTTGCAGGGACATGGCTTTTGGGTGTTTGAGAACATTTGACTTCATTGTTAAATAACTTGCCCAATCGTGCTCACTTTAACATGCTCGTTAGGGGAAAAAAGGTGCCAGTTGGGGGAGATGAGATCAACAAACTGTTTGGCCTCCCTAACGTTCAAAATGATGGGTACTCTCAACTTCTGCAAGAAAGGATGGACTTAGAATAGTTGAGGTAACAGTTATGCAATGGGGACCCCCAATGAGTGATCAAGAGGGAAAAACAAATGCGATTTAGTGCTAGTTGCTTGACCCAAAAAAACCAGTTTTAGTTTAAATTCATCACATTAAGGATCTCCCCTACCTAGCACATTAATGAGATCACCATCAATCAAACCATCCTTTTATACACCATAGTCACTGGTCGTTCATTCGATGTGGGGCCTACATCTTCTGAGGAATGCTACAGGTGTCCACTAATGAAAAGGACAGTCTATGGTATCCCTCTATCATCACTAAAATATGCAAGTGGGTAGGCGTCAACTGGGAGTAAGGAGAAAAGGTACTAATGCCTCGCACAGAGCTGAATGTGTTTAGCCTTCAGAATAGGAGACACCAGCATGAAGGGCAACCTGCTACCCCGAGACCTCATGCCACAGCTACCCCTGACTTATCACAACTTACCATAGGCAAAAGGATAGATAGACTAGAGCACTTCAATGCGTATCAACTACAGTGCAATCTGGCCACAGGTGAGTTCCTTCAAGCCATGGCTGCCTTTCAGGGTATACCACCTGATATGATGCCCACATAGCCCATGCCCCCCTGAGCTTCATCATCTAATGAGGCAGTCCTCCAACACCTATGCCAATACGAACATAGAGAAGGAGAATTCTGATAAGGAAGATTCAGAGGAGACAGAGGACAATTTTACTTGTTAGGGGAGTATCAATGGTTTTTATTTTGTCTTAGTCGATTTTACTTGATTAGGCCTAGGGGAACTATAAACAAGACTCAGATCATTATGAAACAGTTGCATTGATAGTTGGTAAAATCAGTAGTTTAATCTATTTCTAGGCGAATAGCATGCAATATCTAATAATTTCGAACTCACTATTAAAGTATATAAAAAAAGCAGAGATTGAATGCACATAGGCCAATTATGTGTCATTATTCTTGTCATAAGGAACATAAGTATTAGGAATAACTTAGAATCAATTGCATAATATAAAGCCTACTTATTTCAAAGATAATTATGAACTATCAAATGCATACATTTTTTACTTGTCACCTTGAACTGCATTTTGTAACTTAATTGATCATCACTTGAGGCACAATTTTAAGACATTGTTAGGAACAAGATTCAGGCATTCTTTGGACCGATTAAGCCATTTAGCCAACAAAAAAGCCTCTCTTCCTAGATTCCCTTTTTAAGCCGTAACTGAATAATATTTCTTTCTTCCCAACCATTCATCCACACCAATTTCCCTCTAACTACACCTCCTATATCTTAGAAGACATAATAGGATCAGATAGTGATGAGTCAACACCATAGCAAGCGTTATAAGAATTGAAGAAAAATAAAGGGCAGTTGATGAATGCTATGAATAAGCATTACAAAGCAAGGATACAACTAAATAGTTAAAAAAAAAAAAGTAATATTAAAATGCCCCTATATATTCAAAAGAGGGAAAATTTTTACATCATTGTCTCTAGAATGTCTCTTAGGATATGGATTGAGCCTAGAAAATGCCTCATAACCTACCCCTACCTAAGTCGGACATTATGAGCTTATAAAAACCTAATGATTCCTGATTATGTGTTTCTCTAAAACAGTGCATAGAGTGGAGTGCAAATTAAGTCTATGGAGTAAAGTTTTAAAAGAGGATAAAATATTAATGTGTGTTTTTGAAAGGAATGAAAAATCTAGAAGTGAAAAGAATCTATAAGTTGCATTTTATCTAAGAATTCAGTTTATACTTTGCCTCGTGATCAAGATTAGTGTAGTTTAAACAACTTATAGACAATCAAATTAGGTCTCATTTATTGTACAAAGATATTGGTGAGAAATGTTATTTGATATTGTTTGCTCGAGGACTAGAAAACCTTCAAGTCTAGGGGTGTGTTAATTCTCCAAGGCAAAGCCTTAAGGAAACTTTAATTAAACAAATATCATAATTTTTTAGAAAAACAATCTAGGATTTCATATTTAACTTGAAAGTTTTCAACTAACATCAGTTTTGGAGAGAATTGAAGGATATTATAGGAAAAAGGACTAAAATGAAAGGAAAAGTGTAAAAGAACAAAAAACCAGCATCTAGGTGCCATAGAAACAGCACCCGGGCACTAATTCCAGAGAGTCAGCACCCAGTGCCACAGAACCAATGCCTGAGCGCCCAAATCTAGAAAATCAACACCCATGCACCACAAGAACAGCGTCCGAGTGTGAATTCTAGAAAGTTAGCGCCCAAGCGCCAAAAAAGCAGCGCCTTGAGGCTAAATGCTGCAGAAGAAGGAAGCATGTTTAGAGAAATAAAGCTTGAGCACCAGTCATTTCTAGGACATGGTGCCAATATGCTTGAATCTCAACGCTCGGGCCCATATTTGCCTCATCCGGGCTCGCTGCCAAAAACTGTAGTTTCCCCTTATAATTTGGAGCCCCATACATGGCACATGCTACATTGTAGGGTCTCTGAAGCCTATATAAAGGGTCCTGAAGGCAAGCAACAAATAGCAAGCAAGGAAGAGAGCCTTGAAACACTTAAGGGGAGAATTAGAAGTTGGAAGCAACTGAAGAAAGGTAAGTTTTAGAGTGAGGGCTCTTAATTAGAGTTTTTCCCCTTCTAAGCATCTCTTTCTTCTTCAGCTCCATGTTATCTTTATGCTCTTCCTTGTTATTTAATTCTGTATTCATGCCTATGAGAGGCTAAGTAGCTGTTTTAGGATTTTGACTGAAGCCCTTATTAGATATGCTTTTCTGCTGATTGATATTATAGTTTTTCATTGAATAAATGATTATATATATTCATCCAGCAATTATTATTTTCTAATCCTAATCATCTTAGGAAAGAAGATAGAATTTATGTCAACCTAACAAGGTTACCTAAATATCTGAACTGGATGTATATAATCACTATTTACATAAATGCAATTCGTAGTTCAAAAAAAAGTTCTTAATTGTCTGTGACAATCACATTTAGGTCTTGTATTGATAAGGTTCTTGTCCTAGCTAGTTTCCATAGACATATAGGAAGCTAGGGGGAAGGAACTTAGCTTGTATGTATTTGAAAGAAATATATAAGAAGGAAAGAATCCCAGGTTAGCAATTCATTTTTCAGTTAGAACAAAGTAATAATCATAACTGAAAATATCCCTGCATGTGGTGAAAGTTCAAAATCCTAAGTTGTTAGAACTCTGTATTAACTAACATTCAATTTTGTCTTACATTTACTCAACCAAATCTTGATTACATAACTTGTAACTATTGTCAGTAAACATTGAACCCAAGTCTTTGAGGGATCAATACTCATTTCATCATTATATTACTTGTTGACCATGTATACTTACGTGTGAATTTGCACCTCGATTGCAATTGCATCAACATGTATGTTAAAATCATAAACACAGCCCACAATGTGATTTAAATAGGTTGACCTATTTTACCAATAAAAAATTATAAAAAAATTTTCCTACAAAATCTTTAAAATATTTCATATGGATAAGATTAAGAGGAGAAAAACATTTTATGGTTCTAATATCATTTCTTATAAAGCTAAATGTCATGAAAATGTAGCATAAAATAAAAGGTCACCCACTTTGATATACAATGTAGTTTGAATGCTATATTGTTGAGCTATTTTTTAAAAGTTTTCTTATCCCTATAGCATCTTTGTTTAATAGTTAATAAGTCAAATATTAATTGCCTCACAATTTATTATAAAAGTATAATTTTTTTTAACAACATATGAGAAAGCTTACAAAGGAAGATTGATATTAGATTTAGAGCAACAATTTTTTGGAATCTAATCTTCAACTATTTTTAGCTTTTCTTTAATTATTGTCACCACTAGCTTAGAATATTCATAGGCAACTTTTTAAAAGACTAGTTTTTAAACAAAACCCTCCATTTAATTAAAAGCTCTAAAAATCACCTCAAATTGTATCAATTTAACATTGTTTTATACTTTATCAACATATTGAAAATTAACTAATATATGCACTTTTAAATATAAAGAAGTTTGTGTGTCTAATGGTAACTAATGAACTACATTAAACATGTCTTAAAATTCGATTCATAAGTAACTAAGTCAAATGTTGATACTGACTGCAATAACTACTTGATTATAGGCCTGTGTTTATTATTTTAAATTTGAATTATAGACTTACTTAAAACATGAGATTATATATTGATTGATGATATATATTTATACGATTTGCCTTCTCGTCCATTTATTCATATGAGATTTTAATGTATATTACAATATTGTCTTGTTTATGATGGTCAATGAAACTATTATGAAAAGAATTCCAATTCTGAATAAGCTCTAAGTTGAAAAAGACATTGATGATTTTGTTAGTCTCAAAGTTTTACTAAAATTAAAAATTATTTTGATCATAACAAAATTCTTAACTTTAATTTATAAAAGTTTTAAGTAAGGGAAGATTCATTTAATTATTAAGATCAGCTAGTTAATATCTACTTGGGCTAAATTGTCAAAGCCATTATTAGGCTATGTTTTACAAATTTCCTCTAAGGCTTATATATGTATGCTTTAAAGCCTAAAAGTATTTTAAGAAAGGCCAAAATAAAAGATGCTAGGCTTGAAATAATATTTCTCAAATTTTGCCAAGAGGCCTAAGTTTATTTCATTGCAAAAGAATCATCATGGTTGAGCATCATTACTCTTGATCGGACAATTGCACAAGACTACAAAATAAGCTCAATAATAAAAAGCAAAGAGGTACAACTCTAGCCCACTTTGCAAAAGCAAAAGTCTACCACAAGACAAAAAATGGAAAAACAAAGCAAAACCATCATGGCTAGAGTTTATGGTTATTTATATACATTAAAGGATACAAAACTAGCATAAAAAAAAAAAGACAAAGAAGTGTTGCTAACATAGCTCACTTTCTTTAAATCAAAAGTTGTCATATTACAAGAAGGATAGCAAATTAGAAAAGCAAAAAGCATGTACAAAAGGCTACAAAGAAAGAGTGCTTAGTGACAAAAGACAAACAAAGTACAGTTACAATCCACTTTATCTAAGACAAAAGTAGTTATATAACAATAAGAAAGACAATACAGAAAAAAAAAAAAAAAAAAAGAAATGAGCATGAGAAAAGATAATGCATTTTGCAGAAAAACTCTCAATCTCTCTATCTTCTCTATTAAAAGCAGTCAAAATGGCCAGTCTAGCCATTCAAGTGGGTTACGATACTTGATTGACCCACCAGATGGGTTAAATGAGCCAATTCATTTAATTCACCAAAAAATATTTAAAAAATTGTAAAAAAATCCAAAACAAAATAAAAATAAACCATCAAGTCAAACAATTTATTCTAATACCAAAAATTCATTTATTTTGTCCATAGTGTTAGACAAGGTAACCAATACCCAAGAAAGGGTAAATTTGGTGTTTACAATAATTTTAGTTTTTTTCAAAGTTCCTTTGCAAAATACTTGTTATGAAGATTAGTAGGAAGAGTATGAAGCAAAATAACAATTATATCGATTAAGGAAAGATTTTATGATAATGTTTGGAGTATGAAAATAACAAATTTTCTTACAAAAAGCAAAGTACTCAGTAATTTGTAATTAAACTTGATTTAAAAGCTTATTTTCATGTAAACTAGAATAACCATACAATCACTTTAACATTTGGATTACTTAAAGTACATATAAAAGAATGCATCTAGCAAGAAATCACAATACTTCATGCAAAATATTAAAATAAAGTATAGCATCAATTAAGCAACTCAAAATGTAAAGAGTATAGAGAAAGAGAAAACAAACTCCAAATTTGTCTTGGTTCGATTCCAATCCAAGCCTACATCCAGTCCTCAAGATTCCATTTAAGATTTCTCCACTATTTTCACAAGTTTAATTGGGCATATGTGAGCCTCTACAACATCTAACTCAAACTAAAGTTAATTCTCACTCTAAAACCAAAGAACACCTCTCTTCCTAGAGAAAGATCACTCTGAGAGATTTCATACTCTTGTTTTCTCTCTCAAAGGATACACCACCCTTGTCTTAAAAAGAGTAAAGATAGATAATATTGTTTAAAGAAACTTTGTCAATTAGTAGATATACAAAATAAAGCTCTAAGAACCCAAACAATAGAGATTAAGCAAGTTTTAGCTTAATGATGAGTGTTTCTCTCAAAAAATGTTAAAACAAGTTTAAGATCACATTATAGTACTTTGTTTTGCTCAAAAACATGTTTAGAGGATCATATATATATGGATCTATGAAAAATAGTCATTAGACATGCAAAATAACCATATAAAAGCTAATTTTTGCATTTTCTTATAACATCAGTTAACTATCAGGTCCATCAGTCAATTGTTGCTTTAGAAGTTTGAATTCTAGACATTCTATCTTTATCAGTAGACCAACAAGTTCCATCATTCAACAAATGGCAAATAAAAGCTTCATTAATCAACTAATGGATTCCATTAGTCAACTATTGGCTTACCGTAACTCTATTAGTCACTGTTGCATGGAATATAATTTAAATGGTCATAACATTTGCATTTCAACTTCATTTTAAGTAATTGACCTATTGTTGCAAAGCTCTTTAAGTCTACATTCTAATACAATAAGCTTCATATCAAATTTCTATATGGTTTACAAGATATAACCAAACTAGTGACCGAAGGTCAGAGAAAGATTTTTGGTAAAATTTATATCTCACTATCTTTTATGTCTAAATTTATATTTTGAGAACTAAATTTTTTTTGGCCAATAAATGCAAATCTAAACCATTGAATTATACACAAGAACTCTTAGCCTTTAATAGATATACCTATTTAATCTATTGGCTATCTTAATGCAACTAAGCCTTTAAATCTTCAAATATTTAACTTCTTTAATGCTTAAACCATCTTTCTTGCTTGCTATTTCTTTGTATAGAACTTGGTATTGATGTTTTATTCTCTTCACCTTAATGTTGAATCTTCCTTCTTTGGACTAACCTCTATAATAGATATTTGTCTCACAAACTAAATAGTTAGTCCAATTTACATTTAACAGTATACATATTTTAATAGAAATTATTTTATTAGAAATTCTGCTTATATCTCACAACCCATATGGGATTTTTTTATAAAACTTATTTGACTAGAAATTAGACTCAAAGATCTTTTCATAGGTTACTCACTTAAAATGGAATTTAAATAAAAATTTATGACCATATAAAGTTGAGTGGTAAGATATGGATTTTGCATAAAACTATTTTCAAACCTTTAGTCACTATTTTAATCATATCACCAAAAATAAATTGATTTTTTACATGAAAATTCTTTCATCAAAAAATAGAACGTAAAGAACTTTCCAACGATAGGTCATGCACTTAAAATGGATTTAAAATGAAGAAGTTATGACTATTTGAAATTGGGACTGCGTCACTATAAATGACTAGTCAACTAGTGATCCCCTGATAGTCGACTAGTCAGTCCCAAATTTGAAATAGCGGTCATATTTTAAAGGGCAGTTGACCGGGAGACTCCCGGTAGTTGACTGGTCATTTTCCAAAAAGTATTTTTAAAAGTAAATAACGATTCTTTTGAGTATATAACAACTATATCTCATCTTGTTCTATATATACGACATTCCAAACATATTTTTGAGTAGAAACAAATGCTAGAATGTGATTTTTAACTTGTTATATCATCTTTGAGAGAGAAACAAACATTATTGAGCCAAACTTGCAAATTCTCTATCTTTTGAGTTCTTAGAGCTTCATCTTGTATACCTACTTCTTTGAGAGAAGTTATTCATTTGCATTCCTAAGAAGCTCAATGAGGTTCCTTGAAGGAATCAAGTAAGATAATGTTTGGGTTGAAAGGGAGGTACTCCTATTTAAGTGCAAGGACGAGGTTCTTCATGGGATTTGAGATTAAAGGAGAGGTTCTCCCTTATTGTTATTGTAATTAATTTTTAAAATAATGGAAAATCTCAAGAGGTTGCTTGGGAACTAGACGTAAGCTTCAATTAAAGTCGAACAAAGATAAATCATTGAGTTTGTTTTCTCAATCCTTATACTCTTTATATTTTGAATTATCATATTTATATTCTGCATTTATTGTTGACATTACACTTGAAGTGTTGATATATATATACCCCAAGCATCTACATTAAACCTCCATTAATTCATATAATTGTTGCTTTACATCATACTCTTCCAAGCATAACTTAGAACAAGGATTTTTGTAAAGCAATTTTAAAAAGAAATAGAAAATAATTCACCCACTCTTAGGAGTTGGTTGCCTGGGCTAATAAGTGGCATCAGAGCTTAGCCTCTTGTTTAAAGAACTTAAATGTCTCAAGAGTTTATATGGCAACTATCGGATGTTCAATATTAATGGAAGACTTTGATATTACTAAACCTCATTTCCTTGATGCTATTAATTTTGATTTCTATAGAGCTAAAATGGAATTTTGTATTCAATCTTTTGATATAGACTTATAGGACGTAGTACAAGATGGTTTTAGGGTTTAGGGTTTAGGATTTAAGGTTTAGGAAAGAGTGGAATGATCTTCATAAGATATTATTATCTTTGAATATTAAAGCAATGCATATATTATACAGTGCTTTAAATGAAAATGATTATGTTAGAATCAAATATTGCTCTAATGCTAAAGATATATGGGATATTCTTTATGTTTTGTATCATTCTAATCATGTTGTTGAAGTTGTAAATATTGTTAGCCATCAAAGGACAGTGCAAGATAAAGAAACATGCTCTCTGCCTCTTAAAGATGATCAAAATAGAATTGTGAGTGAAGATGAAAATCTTCCAAAACATATTAACACCAATGGAAAAGAGGAAGATTCCTAAAGTGAGCTTAACAAGTAAGAATTGGAAAATCCTTGATCTGTAGCTCACAAAGATTTGGAGGTATATAATAAATCTAAACTTGATAATTGCTCATCTTATGAAAAGTTGTTATATACATTTGATGAATTACATAAGACAATTCCTTTGAATATTCAATGCTCAAGTTGTTGTAATTCAAAACTTGAAAGTGATTTATTTACTGAAAATTCAACTTGTGCTTTTCCTAAGTCTCTAAAAAGGAAAACTTTAAAAAGAAATTTTTAAAATCATAGTTTAGGATACCATTCTAATAAATGACAAAAAATTTTTAGAGTTGCATCTCCAAGGATCCCTGTGCATATTGTTTACAATTATTGTGATTATGAAGTACATATTTCTCACCTATGCCCTATTAGAAGAAGTTCCCATGTGATAAATAAATATATTTGGGTTTCTAAAGACTCTAGAAATTATTGTACTAACATTCAAGGACCCAAGTTAATATGGGAACCAAAAAGTCCTTCTAATGCTTCAATTGTGCAGAAAATTCCTTATAGTGATAAACCAATTGGCATAGAATAAAAGGAACTACAAAGGAGAGCTTCTTAAGTACCAAAAGATAGAATTGCAAAGTTCAAAACTTATACAGAGAAGCATTCGGTAAGAAAATGACATCCTTTAAATGTCATAGCCAAGGTATTAAATGACCAAACCTCTTACTTAGCCACATTTGATATCCATTGAGGTATGTTACAAATGGCCTTAGGTACGAGCATTGCATTAATTAAATCCATATGAATATACTATCATTGATATATAACTTGATCGTGATTCACATCCTTAGATGAATGTGTATGAGATATAAAATGCTTTATATCAATTCTTCATGTTGTTTACTATGCTTATATATTGATAAAAGTGTATATGAATGATTATGTGGTTAATGCAATATGCTCAATCATCTTGTTTTGTCTTATCTAATTCTTTAAGGCATATGAACATATTAAAGCCTTTACAATCTAACCTTTTTTGGTTACTAATTGGTTGGGTGTCAAAGAAGAAAAGTTATATTGTTTTATAGATATAAGAGTGATCTCCACCTCAAATATGCAATAAAAATATAGGATAATAGAAGAATCTTAAGGACTCATTAACTTTAGGATGATTAAGGCAATTCTAAGAAGAAGAGTACGAGTTCCAATTAATGGTCATTTCTATCCTTTCTCTTATGTATAATATATTTCATATCTACTATTGAGAATGGATAATCAATATCTTCTCATGTTATTATTGTTATTCTTATTAAAATAAATTAAACAAATCAATGTCTTAAATCATTACTTGGATTTAAATATGAATCTATAATTACCACTTATATCCTATTTTTTATCAAGCTTGAAAATTTTCAAATATTAGCTATACATTAACCATTTGGACCCAATATGGATTGGGTACCATGAAAAGTATGTAATTTGCTTTATAGAAAATAAAAGGAGCCTATTTGATGATAACATTAAAGTTTTGATGATAATAAACACAAGAAGAAAAGTTTTCTATGTATTACTTCAATCTTGGATGTTTTCAATGTATTATCATATATTAAGAATTTATAAGTGACATTAAGCTTATAGGAATCTTTTAAAGTGAGTGTAAAATTGATTCTAAGTAAAGGTTGAGAAAAAGCTAATTTGGGGAACTCTAAAAGTCCCCAGTCGACTAGCCATAAGCCAACAATCAACTAGCCCCTTTGCCAACCAACTGTTAGGTTTTTTCCAATCGAATGGAAACTTTCTGTGAGTGACTAGTCAACTGGTCAGTGATAGAAAAGTCATAATTGCTTTACAATGGACATGTTTTGAAAAGTTTGACTTCCCTCTTACTCACAATGTATCTATTGGATCTTTAGCTATTTATACACAACCTATAGACTCTGAATTAATAAGGAAAACCATTAAAGACTGTTTATATCATAAGAATCATCTTTTTATCAGCTCTTTATTGTATTAATGCTTCATTGTTCTGTACACTCTGTTATGAGAGTTTGTTTTTCTGTAAATCTTTATTCCTTGAGAATGAAAGGTTCGAGGAAGGTCAGTCCTTGAGAATATCAAATAAATGTGCAATATAGACGGAAGAGAATAAGCCACCCTTGATGAAGCATATATTTCAAAATGCTTAGAGCTTGGTGTTAAGAATTCAAAGTAAAAAACAAGAACTTCACGCCATTGCCAAATAGTTGAACTCAAGTACATGAAAGATTACAATGCTGGTGATATCTATATCCTATCCACTTTATATGCATTGTTTAAAATATCATAATTAGGTGACAAATTATTATTTGGAGTATTTGTGTCCTTATTGTACTTCCCTAGCAATCCTTATTCAAATAGTAATTATATGATATTGCATTTGCTAGAAGAATACATGCTTTTGAAGTATACATGTTTCTCTGTTCAGTGATCTTCTTATACTTGAACATGTGATCAAGTAGATTCACTTTGTGCTTAATTGATATATATTATTTCAAATTTTAACCCATTGCCTTATACATCTCTTGAGACTGAAATTGAAAGATTTTTATAATAGATTTTAAGTTCTTTATATGTGACATCTTCTAGATTCCTAGAAATGACCTTTCAAACGATGAATATTATTTTCATCTTGAAAATTAGTTTTTATGAAATGATTTGTGAAATTATTGTTGAAAGCAAAAGTTTGTTTCATGAATATTCTTAAAAAGGTAAAATTGGTTTCAATCTTGTTTTAGAAAATTATGAAGTTGGCTTGAGTATTGTGGAGTAACATGAATTACAATGATAAGTATAAATGAATGTCAAGAAATATGCCCATATAAAAGAAATTAAAGTTGAATAATTTGTAAACTATACTTGATATATTTATGAGCATGATAAATTACGTAAACCTAGAGAAAGCTAACAATAGGCTCCACCAAAATGGAATGGAATGAATGTTAAAAAAGTTTAACATTCTTTGAATATCATGAAAACAACTTTTTGACTTTTCAAAATTATTATTTTTTGTGCTTTCTTAGTTTTACTTAAAATCCTAGAAATGATCTATTTTTATTGGATAAATTGGCATATCAATAACTTGCTTATTTCAATGCTTTCACCTTAAAAGTAGATCTCATATTTCCCAAGGGTGATTATTTTGAAAATGTCAAATGGCTAAAAGTGTACTAATTATGAAATCATCTTTAAGTTTCTACTTAAACAGTGAGCTTAACTTGCAAGCCAAGTATAAGATGCTTAACCTAAAGTTCCCATCTTGAATGTCATCAAATAATGAACAAGTGATTCCAAGAAAATGACAACAATCAAGAAGTGTCTCAACATTGCCATAATTGATGAGTATCTCTATGACTATGATTTCTTGCATTAATTTTGAAGGATACTCTTTGGACTAATTAGTTATATTGGCAATTACAAGTGACTATTACATGAAATGTGCATTGATTAATGACATATGCTAATTGATTTTAAATACTTGATATGTCACTAATTGCATAGGTTGTTTATAGATTGAATATATTATGATCCCTACTACATACTATCGCATTGTTGAGCTATTCTTAATGGTTCTTGAAAACTTGCTCATCTTAAGGGAAAATCACAAAATTTTGAAAGAAAGCTTTGCAAATCTTTTTTTAAATAAATCAAACCTCTAAAGCTTTCAATTGAATTTTAAAGTTTTAAGAATTCAAAGTTTTGACATTATATTCAATAAAGCTTAGAGACAAGAAAGTTTTATTGAAAATGAGTTTGTGAAAGGAAAGCCTTGCTTTCAAATTACTTTTTTTTTTTTTTTTCAGGTTATCATTCAAATATAGAGGGGAGACTTATGCTTTTATAGTGATATCTTTTTATCTCATATGGTATTCCTCTTTCATAAACTTACTCTTTATTTCATTCTAAATTATTTGAATTGATTCAAAATTATCTTATTTTGAAATGAGAAAAGAAATTACACATATGGATTATGAATGTCTCCTATACTTAGCTTTGGATGTCTATCAAGTGTTTTTCATGTGAATCAATTGAAAAGGAAATTTGTTTGAAATATCATCCTTATGACTCACACCTTTTGAAAGAAGAAATAAGTTCTTTCTAAGAAAGATTTTTCTTCAAAATAAGGAAAATGAGTGATACATTATTTTTATACATTGTTTAAGAGGGAGAATAGCCTATAATTGAATTTATCTTTGTGGCTTAATTAAAAGTATTTAATTTTCTTGTCTATATTCTTGATATCTCAAAGAAAAAGAAAGTGTCTCTCTTTTATCTATCCATGGTACAAGGTAACATTTCTTTCTTCATTTATTCTATCAAAATGAAGTAATTGCATATATGATCATGCATTGAAATAATAGTATTCCAAGGTTAATGAGATACGAATTGAATGATACATGTGATAATATATATTTTCAATCATATCTTGCATAATCTAAATCTTTGTGACTCTAAAAGAATAATTGTTTTTATGAGTCCTACCCTATACCAAATTGACATCATAATATGATTCATTTGATTAATAGAGGAAAATGTACATAAACTTATATATATTATTTTCCTTGAACCTTGTTGTCAACATCAAATAGGGAGAGAAATTATAATACAGACTAGATGTTCTCTTCCTCCCTTTTTAATGTGACAAAGGGGGAGAAAATGAGAAAAAAAAAAATATATGCATGATGAGGTGAGTGTGCAAAGTGAAATGAGAAGAAAAATATGTGTGTGATTATAGGAGTGTACAAAGTGAGAAGACAAGGAAAATATATGCATATGCTCAATACATTGCATGCTTTATTATTTGACATATTTTTCTTTGGTGATTTGTCATCATAAAAAAGGGTAACATTGTTGAGATTGTTTTGATAATGACAAATATATGAAAAATATCAGTTACAAATATAATAGTAATATGTGCCTAATTGATTAACCATTTAGACTAACTATTAGATTTGCAAGTTAAATATGTATAATGTGTAGGATGATCCAAAGAAGGAAGAGTGGGCATTGAAGTAAAGAGAATGAAATATCAATACTACACTCTACTCAAAGTGATAGCAAGCAAGAAAGGTACTCTAAGCTTTGAAGAAATTAAAGATTAAAAGAGTTGGAAACTTGGTTGCTTCAAGATAGCTAATGGATTGAATAGGTATAATTATCATAGGTTAAGTTTTATTTTGTGCAATTCAATGATTTAGATTTAGATTTATTGGCTTAACATATTTTAGTTCTCAAAATATAAGTTTGAACTTAAAAGATAGTGAGATATAAATTTTGCTTAAAATCATTTTTTACCTTTGGTCATTATTCTGCTTATATCTCACAAACCATATGGGATTTTGTTATACAACTTATTTTATTACAAAATAGACTCAAAGAACTTTTCAATGATAGGTCATTCACTTAAAACAAAATTCAAATGAAAAAGTTATGACTATATAAAGTTGAGTGGTAAGATATGGATTCTGCATAAAATTGTTTTCTGACTTTTGGTCACTACTTTAAGCATATCTCTAAACATATATTGAATTTGATATGAAACTTATTTCATTGGAAAATAGATGTAAAGAGCTTTCCAATAATAGGTCATACCCTTAAAATGGACTTAAAATGAGAAAGTTATGACCATTTGAAGTCATTATAAGTGACCAGTTAACTGGTCACCTGTGGCAAGTCGATTAGTACAATACAGAAAGTGGGCAGTCAACTGGTGAGCCCTCAATAGTCAATTAGTCAGTCCCAGCTTTGAAATAATAGTCATATTTTGAAGGACAATCGACTGGGAGACTCCCGGCAGTCAACTAGTCACTTCCATAAAGTGTTTTCAAAAGTAAATAACAGCTCTTTTAAGTATGTAATGGCTATATCTCATCTTAATCTATATATATGACCTTCCAAACATATTTTTGAGTAGAACCAAATGCTAAAATGTGATCATTAACTTTTAATATCATTTTTGAGAAAGAAATAAACATAATTAGGTCAAACTTGCAAATTCTCTATCTTTTGAGTTCTTATAACTTCATCTTGTATATCTACTTCTTTAATAGAGGTTATTCATTTGTATTCCTGAGAAGCTCAAGGAGTTTCCTTAAGGGAATCAAGAAAGAGAGTGCTTAGGTTGAGGGGGAGGTACTCCTATTTAAGTGCAAGGAAAAGGTTCATCTTGGGATTTGAGATTAAGGAAGAGGTTCTACTTTGTTATTGTAATTTATTTTTGAGATAATGGAAAATCCCATGAGGTTTCTTGATGACTTGATGTAGGCTTGGATTGGATCTAAAACAAGATAAATCACTAAGTTTGCTTTCTCTATCCCTATACTCTTTTAATATTCTGAATTATCATATTTATGCTCTACATTTATTGTTGATATTACACTTGAAGTGTTGATATATATATATATATACCCAACCATCTACATTAAGCTTCCATTAATTCATATAATTGTTGCTTTATATCATACTCTTCTAAGCATAATTCAAAATAAGGATTTTTGTAAAGCAATTTTGAAAAGAAATAGAAATTCTATAAACACCCAATTCACCATCCCTCTTGGTTATTAGTTGCTTGGGCTAACACTTCCAAGCTATCTCTCTCAATTTATCACACCTCCTGCAATAATCTCAATAATTAAAATCATGTACATAGTACTTATATTCTAGGAGGTTAGCCAATCTTAAAGCTGTCAAAGTGAACCGAATATAATAGATTGGGTCACTTAATTAACCTACAAAGGTAGGTTGATTACATGATTAAGTACTTGTTTTGAACTTAAGTTTTTTTTTTCTTTGATCACTTAATTAAAGCATAAATTTGTTCTTCTAAATTAGTATGTATGACGTATCACTTCGTGTTGTAGACTGGTGTAGCAAAAATCAAAAGGGACACTTAGCATCTATTGTATAAAAAGTTGCACCTAGGTCTAAATCACCTTAAGCATATCTTTTTATGACTTTGTGTTTCACAAGCACACTCAACAACAACAAATTGACATTCTTTTACTTAGCATCGGTAAGCCAACATTTATTATTCACAATCACAAGTTCACAACTCAAAAGAGTAAAAATTTGAGGTAATAGAGAGGGAGACTTACATAACGTTATTTTTATGATTTTGTGCAGCATCAAAGAACTTCAATGTTCTTAACGTGCTAACATTGATAGAGACTATAGCCAGCATCGTTTTTTACTTGCACTCAGGCAAAGCTACATGCTGCACAAGAGAGGCAAAGCACAGCTGAAGTGTTGATAGTCGAAGGCTATGGAAGAATGCAAGCAAGCAAGATTAGTTATTTTTAGGCTGAATAATGAACCTTAAATGACTATTTTTTGTTTTTAGGTTGGACTTTTGTTCTTTTATGTTAAAATAATTGTCCCACCCCAAACTCCCTTAGTGCAACCAGTACAGATAACGAGAATAATCTCGTTCTTGCAAGCGAACCACTATGTTTTCCTAATTAACTATATTAATATGCAAATTATGCAATAGCATAAGCTCACAAAAACCTTAATATTAAGCAGTTTATTAACCAAATTTCTTGTAGAAATTTTACAGAGTCTATTCTGCAAATGAAACTTACCAAAATTGTTACAAATATATGTCAGTCCATAAAAATCTAAAAAGAGAGTTCAACTCTCAAAATGACCAATAACCTATAAAACTATAACAAAATAGGGGAATAGGGAATCTGTCTGTGGTCATTCATACATATATACAATTATATACATACTGGCCATTATGCTACACTAGTACAAAAGTATGATACCCCACAAAACAAGGAGTCAGATCTCTTGCAGTACAAGTAGAGTTCTTCTTACCCTCGCGCTCAGGAAGCTGCTCTAGGTAATTATCTAAAAGTAAAGAAAATATAAACGGGTAGCATTCCAGTAACATAATCAATACTAATACTTTAAAATATGCAGTGTTTTGTGCAAATTGCTCTATAATAAATTCTCATATGTCAAATACTATACTTGTTGGCCCAAACCTTTAAAGTGACCAGTATTCTGTTAATTAACATTTTAACCCTTACCATAATAAGGCATAAACATGTATTAATTATACATGAGAAAGGAATTACGACTATGCAATATAAAATAATGATCATGGACTTACTTCCATGGTAATCAAGTTGGTCAATGATACTCAGCCTTTGGAAAAATATATTTATTGGTCAAAGATCCACAGCCATCGGAGAGACCACATCCATCGGTCAAAAGTATTTAGCCCCTGGGTAATTTAAATCAAACGGTCATTAGGCACAAGCTTAGGCTATTTAATCTATATAATACTCACTTTTAATACAATCCACTTTTTATTGTTTCTACATAAACATCACATTGTAACAACATGTTAGTCAGTATCTTGTAACATAATTGTCTATGATATTATAATTGCTTTATAAGTGTTATGTAACACCACATATACTTCATAATTCATTTGAAAGACTAATCAAGTCGGGTAAGTTATGCCCTCATTAATATAAGGACAATAACTACCAAATTTCTTCTATAAAATAATATAAATGGTAAGTAACATCATGTAGTATGTAATATTGTTGGAAGAGCTACCACTTACCTGTTTGATAAAGTATTTTAGTTAACCTTGCCTCCTTTCCTTAGTTATGGCTATTCCTCAAGACAAATTCCTATAACCCAAAAATATAAATTCCTTTAATCCACACAATCACCAATACACGTTATTTAATCTTATTACATTGTCTCTTAACACATTCATAAATTAGAAGGACTTACTATGGTCAACCATAATATTTATAAGTCCTATACCAACTCATAACATTGGCTCAAATGCACAACTTACTAAAAAAAGTTTTCTTTCTTTAGTCTATATTCTCTTTTCAATATATCATCTTAATAACCAAATTCATGCTTATATCTCCTTATTTACCACTTACAATTTATGCCTTAGCCTTATGTCATTTTTATTTGATTCCACCATATGTCTTACTAACTTCTCACCAATTTAACTTTGCCAATCTAATTATATTCACTTCTTTTATATTTCTTTTTTCTAAATACTCAATTAAATCCTAATTAGCAACACTTTAAAAATTTTCATCACCTTCAAATAAGCTTATACATGAACAACAATAAGATATCACTTCAAGAAAAAGATTAATAGTATTCCTAATATACCAGCCTTAACAATTACATTCTAGAATTCATACAATTTTATATTTGACCCTAAAAATTTGGAAATTTTTGGATTGGTCCCTAACTAGCCTTAGGTATGAACTTGAGCATATCCAGAATTTCACTTCAAAACCTCACCATTCTAATCACCACTTAGAGGTAAAAGGATAAAATTTTAGTAGCAATTAGAACCCACGTGAAGATTAAACTAAGCTTACCCAAAAATGGATCAATTTTCAGCCTCCAACAACTAAGAGAAGAGCTGGACGAAGCTAGCCATTTTTTTGCCGGAATAGTGACGTGCGGTGGCCAAAGATGGTTCGGCAATGTTAGAGGACACCGGTCAGTGGTGGTTGGAGCTGTGGCACCAAAAAAATCTAAGGAGAGTGGAAAGCTAAGACTTGAATCCTTGCCATCAGGATTAAGGTTCCAAGGTCTTACCACTAAACTAAAGTTCATATATGATATTTAAACCACACCACTTAAATTTTTTCTTTCCCTTCTTTTGAATAGTTTTGCTTCATTTTTCTAAGAATGAAACAATCTTATATCACCGATGTAAGTATAATCCCTAAAAAGTTTGTGAGTGTTACAATAATAGTGCACTGGACTACAAAATTTGGGCTAAAAATCTGAGGCTCTCCTAATTTGGTAAACTTAGTCAAACTTAGCGATTTTACTGAATCTATACAAGTTAAGATAGAGTTTAACCAAGTTTGTTTTGATTTTGATTCTAGCCCTAATTTAAGTCAAATTCCCCATCTAAATTGTAACATCGGCATTTGTACTCAATTTAATTGTGATTTCGACAACATTACCATCAACTATCTGTTTAATCAATGCTTACCATTTAGCCACATTGCCTTTTATTTGCTTGTGATCAATGCATTTTACAGAGCTTAATATTGGCTAAAAATCAAGCACTAAGATGACATTGTTTGGCAGGTCTAGAATCATAATTTCCTTTTTGAATTTCTCCTTTTCCACTCGTTCGTGCTACACAATGCGCACAAAGTAAAACTAATGTCTTTTTCTTTTACCAAAATTAACCAAAACGGATAACATTTTTGTCTTAGATTTTTTATTCTTCAATAGGTTTTTGTTTCATTATTGATAAACACATTCCATTTGATAAAACTCTTCAAATGCCTTTTATAAATGTAAGCTAGATTCTCTTTTCTTTTTTGGCCAAAAAATATAAGTTGGATTCTTAGCTTGCCATGTTTCTGTGTTTATAGTTTTTATTTGAAGTAATGACACGCCTACATCCATATCCACCTCATTAAATTCTTTTGAGACACCGGGAAAAGCTGGTTCCACAACTCTATGTTTACAACAAAAAAATACAATTGAATATGAAGAAGATTAGCAGTTAATACCCTTAACTCCCATGTAAAGGCCAAGGCAAACATAAGGATAAACAACTTTCTCAAACATGAGTAGAGGAATAAATTCAAGAAGGGAATTATGATCTTAGACTTGCCAAATAATGCCATTTTGATGCCTTGTTTCTAGCCAATATTAATTGTTGTAGTGAAGTAGTGCATTTTGACAAATAAAGGGGCAATGTGGCTAAATAAGGAATGTTGATTCAACGGATAATAAAAAAGATTCGCACGCCATTTTGCAACATAAAAAAGAAGGCTTTAAAATTGAAGACCCATTTGCATCTTTAATTTATGAAGTGTTGTAAATAATAAAGTAATGTGGATGTTCATAGTCCTCGGATAACGACTTCATAGGATTTTTTTTTTTTTTAGTGGTTAATGGATGACTTTCTATGACATATTTCTCATGTTTAGTGGATGACTCCTTAGGATTCTCTTTCATATATAACTCCTTATAAATTAATATTGTACAATTATAAAAATTAATTTTCATTTATTTCATTATAATTCATAACTTTACTTTTATGGCTGAAGGTATATAAATAGAACCATTTATTAAGACAACCTAAGTGAATGAAAATCATCTACTCCTTTCTTCTTCTAATTTTCTCTCTTGTTTTATTAATACTTATACATATCTATATATATATATATATATATATATATGTATTTCATTAATTTCACAACATAAAGTCCATTTCACATTAACTTCGTTAGACTGAGAGAGGAGCTGGAATCATTTAACTAACTACATTGACAAAAAAATAGAGATAAAAGAGATATACATTAAATCCTATCTCCATTTGATATACTACTACTGTCTTTATCTCTATTATTACTTGTCTAAATTAATTTATTTGGCTTTTTAGTAGACTTTTATTTTGAATGTAATCTTTTTGGTGAATTTTTTTAGTGCATTTTTAAAAGCAATTGTACTAATATAATCACTTTGTAATATATTTAAAAGAAAACACAAAATAATAACGATACGAAAATTGAATGCATACTTTAAATATTTTTTTATAATTATATTTTAATTTTAATGTCGGTTTTAAATTTTATTCTATACGTGAAGTTGAATTTATGAAAGTACCTCTCAACTTTTGATTTTATTTTCTTAACAACTTCCTAAAAGTATAGTTTGTAGATTGGGAATCAGGGTGGATTGAGAATTTTGGGTTATCAAAAAAATAAAAAGACATAGGGATAAATTGATAAATTTATTAATTAATTTTTTTTAATATTAAAAAATTTAAAAAGTAAAAAACATAAGTTGATAAAGTTAAAAACAATGCTCCAGGTGCACCATTGAGATACGAGGATGTATTAACAAGAACTCAATTTTTTCGTTGTGTATGAAATTTTTTAAAAAGTGGAAGGAAATGTAAAACCCTAGACCTAAAACCCCTCCTCTGGCTTGAGCTAATTCTGTTGTACTAACAGAAACTGGAAGCCATCAAGGGAGCGCAATGCGGTTCATCTTCCTCTTGTCGCAGGACAAGTCTACTCTGAAAGAACGCTGCCTGCCGAAACAACGCCACCACCTGAACCAGCTGCGAAACTTCGTAGATGGCACCATCAAATTGGTCCGAGATCGGGGTCTTGATCATGCCGTCGAGAAGGAAAAGAATCTCAAGCCATTAATCAACCTTAAGAATTTCATCAAACGCGAGCCTTCGAAGTCCCTTCCCATCTCTGTTATAGCTGAGAACAGGGAATCCCTGGAAATTCCTATTCGCCCCATCGATTTCATTCGAAAATATCCTTCATTTTTTGAGGAATTTCTTCCCGGTGGAATTGGAATTCATCCTCATATACGGCTTACCCCTAACGTACTCAACCTCGATGCTGAAGAACAGTTGATGTATCAGAGTGATAGTTATAAGCAACAGGTTGCGGATAGGCTCTTGAAGTTGTTGATGGTATCAAGAATCCATAAAATCCCATTAACAATCATTGAACACTTAAAGTGGGATCTGGGTCTTCCGCAGGACTATGTACAGAGTATAATTCCTGAGTTTCCTGATTATTTTCGGGTTGTTGGTAGAAAAGATTACGCATTTGGTTCGGAGAAGAAGCAGGTTTTGGAGTTGGTTTGTTGGAGCAATGAACTGGCAACTTCGGTTATGGAGAAAAAGGTTATGAATGGGGAATTGGGTAATGCAGAGGGAAAGCCAGTAATGTTCCCTTTGCAATTTTCTACGGGTTTTGAGATGGATAAAAAGTATAAGAAGTGGTTGGATGACTGGCAGAAGTTGCCTTATATATCTCCATATGAAAATGCAGCTCATCTTTTGCCTAAGAGTGACGAATCTGATAAGTGGGTTGTGGCTGTTTTGCATGAAATTCTTCATCTTTTAGTTCCAAGGAAGACAGAGAAAGAAAATCTACTGCTTCTTGGAGAATACCTGGGTCTCAGATCAAGATTTAAGAGAGCACTGCTACAGCACCCTGGTATATTCTATCTGTCTCATAAAATTGGAACCTACACTGTGGTTTTGAGAGAGGGTTACAAGAGAGGTTCACTGATTGAGAATCATCCGTTGATGACTTTAAGAAATCAGTATGTCCACCTCATTAATGCCATTGTGGAAGATAGCGATACAGCTAAGGCGCAAGGCAAAAGCACACAACAAGAATCGAAGGGCAAGAAGATTGACGGAAGAGAACAGGTTGTTGAAAGCAGTGAGGAGGAGCACAAAAGGGAGATTTGTGAGTCCTCCGATGCTACAGCTGAAGAAGCTGTTGACAGTGATGTTGATGATGATGAAGAGCAGTCTCAGAGGGTAAGTCATAAAACCTCTGCCAAAGGTAGGGCCGTAATAGTTAGGCAAGTGAACTTAGATGTCAAGAAGCCGTTGAGAAAACCTCAAAGAGAAAGTTCAGCAGGACAGTTTCAACGTAAGACTAAGGAAAAGAGTCCATCAGAAGTTTCAAAAAGAGTACAAATGCATGGCAGACATAAAGATGTTGAGAGTTCACAACAGAGATCAAAATCACCAACCAGTAAGGCAAGGTTAACTAGCAAGAAAATCCCGATTAAGTAGAAATGAAGTCTGTTTCTGGCTGCTAACACATAGGCAGGTTGGCATTCTTGCTATTGATTACCTCACTGTTATAAGTTTGAAGTTTCATGTTATACGTTATACTATGTATTGTTATTTGGTTTTTCTGTTATATCCACACTTTTCCCTTAACTATATAATACTTCAGTGTGATCATGTTTTACAATTAAACGACAAACAATTTATGTTCACATACACTTATTTGTTCTTAGAGAATAGCAGCTCTTAATCTTGTCTTAACTGCTGGTATTATATAACTTAGAGATTGGATTGTCTCAGTCAGTGTTATGAAAGCAAGATAAGGGGAATCTGCTTATCTATTTCTTCATTGTTCTGCAGCAAGAGAAGTGTGGCTGGCATTATTACTTATTACATTAAGTGCTTGTTGGATAAGACCAATATTTCTTAGAATGCTGGTTTGATATAACCTTGGTGGTAGAAAGCCTGTTTAATTAGAGATCTGTCCATTTATGATTAATGTATAACATTCAGACTACGATCAGAGGGTTCTTTATGAAGCATTAAGAGGAGTTTATTTCTTACCTTGTAATCCTTAGATCATTTGAATATCACTTTCAATAAATTTTTTTCCCCCTAGATTTATGAAATAATCTTGTATACATATATGAAAATTTTGATGTTGCTTCTAACATATCCTAAGGCATTACTAGTAGAGGAGAGTATGAAATACATATATATATATATATAGGAAGGGTGTTAAGTTTGATTGCATCCTAACGTGGTTTGCTAAAGCTTGGATAAGATGTTATCAAATGATCAGCATGTCTTTAAATATTTATTACAATGAGTGGAGAAGATTGATTTTAATTCGAAGTTTCTTCCATCCCTTGGGAGAGGATTTTTATTTTTATTATTGGCCCTGCTTTGGGTTTCAGCGAGTAGGCTTTGTAGGGTATGTCCCTTGTGGATCTTCAAAGGGATTGCACTTGAAGAGTCTTGATTTTTTTGTTTCCTTGTTCCTTCATTTGTTAGGGAGGATCTCTTGCCCTCTGCTTCTGTATATTTTTGTATTTTTCACTCTTCTCGTCAACAAATTCTCTTTTCTCTAAAGCAAAAAAATTCAGTGAGAACAGGGTGAACTTCATTTCCTGTAGTCATCACTATACAGTTAATCCTATGGTCTTGGGATTAGATTCTGCAAAGAGTAAAAGAAGGGTTCAGTATTGCTTTTAGTTTTTTAATAATAGTCATAGGATATTAACATTCAGTAAATAAAAATTACTCATTTACTTCTTTTAACATTATGGTGTACTGCTAGATAATTTTGTGGTTAGGTACAATCCAATTGACAAAAAGAGGACAATTATAGAATGGCATTCTTACATGAAAATAAGTAATATATTACACTCATGAGTTCCTTCCACACCTATCTTAAGGACATGTGGATACTTGATGCTATATGCACTAATAAACTGTAGCAAGACTGGAAGCCATAGTCTGAAGCTAGTCTGATCCACACTCCACAGTGTAAGAGACCTGCAGTGAAGTTAGAGGGAAATAAAGAGATAACTCTTTTTTGGTTACTTGGAGTTAGCATGTGTTAGGGACTTGGGCAGTATGGGCTGCCTAAGTCCCACATTGAGTAGTATGGGCTGCTTAATAGAATACTTAAAGGGTGTGGTTCTTTCTCTTTACAAACCGGTTTTCAAGGATGGGTTCCTCGCTCTCTCTTGGGTCCCAACAAATGGTATCAAAGCTCTGAGCCTTGTGTCACAGAAAGGGCTACCTACGGAGGGTTTTGATTGGCAGAAGGCTGATACCATTTGTTGCCATGGACGTCAGCTCTTTAAGGGCGGCCATATTGGGAACTTGGGCAGTATGGGCTGCCTAAGTCTCGCATTAAGTAGTATTGGTTTTTCTCCCTCGCAAGCTGGTTTTCGAGGGTGGGTTCCCTGCATTCCCTTAGGTCCCAACAGCATGTAATATAATTCTAGAACTAGTGGTAAGAGAATTATATAGAAGTCAACAATCTAATTTTAACTATTTCTTTTGTGCTTCAGTATTGAATGAACGCATGCTGGTTCAGGAGACCAAATTATGGTTCATTTATGTGACACTAGTACTATAGAAACTTCTGTTTTTTTTGCCTATTGGTCTATTTAGTTTCGGTTTGCTCAACTTACATCATAGGGCAAAGATTAGACTCATTTAAAGGGACAACATTGGTGACTGTTTAGGGTTTCCGACCTATGAAAAGGGGGGATGAAGCTGTAGGTTAAAATATGTAGTGCTTGAGAATATTGGGAGAGAATAGAACGAGCAAAAGAGATGTCAAACACTACCAGTGGGCATTTTCTTCTGGCTAATCAGCCTGGTAATTAGAGTAATTTTGTTCATTTTTAACTAGTGGTCTACTCCGTCTTTCTTTAGTTGTTCACTGATATGATTTATCTACTGGGCTTCATTGTCGTTGTGGGTGGTCGAGCTTAGGAAATGATTATTGCAGAAATGAGAATGTTATTATAAATATGTAACAGAAATGATATTGAGGACTGAGGATTTCATTCCCAAGATGGGATTTTGCTAGTTTGGTGCAAGTAGTTTCAAGCAAAAGTAATCTAAATGGCTAAAACATGTATTGTTATTGTTAGAAATTCAAGTAGCAGAATCTAAGAGGTGTGGATTACTAATGATGTAATGCATATAAGATCAACAAATTCATGTTTGCATAATAGAAATATATAAATTGAGAAAAACACTTTTTTCGTCTCTTATTTATTGCAAAATTGTCATTTTGGTCTTTCTCTCATTGTAATGCCTAAAATGCCATCCACCCACTTATTAGAAAATATTATACTTAGTCTCCTATTTTTGAAAGAAAATACTAGATTTAGTCCCCTTGAACCCTAAACTTCGACTCTAAAAGGACTAAATTTGGTATAGTTTTCAAAAGTAAACGACTAAGTGTGATATTTTCTAGTGAGTAGAGGATTATTTTAGGCATTACATTGAGTGAGGGACCAAAATGATAGTTTTGTAATAAGTGAGGGAGTAAGAAGGCATTTTACTAAATATAAATTTTGTTGTATGAATGGGAGAATGGAATTGTAAGATTCTAATGTAGCCCCTGGTGTTATTATTCAAAATTGAAAGCTAATCACTCTTAGGTGGATGGAAAATGTGTAGGACTTTGTCCTTAAAATGCCGTTAAGAACGAAATATAGCTTGTTGCTTCATCCATTTAAACCAATTAAGGGATTTCCCTTCCAAACTCACTGCCATCACATCCATTTGCTCCTCTTAAGGCACAGCATTTACGGCAAATTATCACTTAACTTTAAAGAGCAAACCAATTGGCCCCTCTTCGGAGAAAATGGTAATTCTAGTTGAAGAAACCAATATTAATTTGGCTCCACTAGCTCTTGGTACACCTTTGCTCCACTTACTCCATCAGTTACTTCATTCTTTCTAATCGACAATACCTCAATGGCCTTCGTTTTGCCCTTCAATCTCTACCACACTCACAACTCCTAGAACAACTCTCAAAGCTCTAGGAGTGTGAGTTGAATCATCTTTCTCTCTCTCCTCAATGCCACCATTTGTGTTGTAAGCTTTACGGCGCACTTTTCCAAGAGTTCAACTCAACCCTCCATTCTGGTACCAACCATTCCTCGTGGATCAGAATGGCTCTGATACCAAAATTAATTGTTATGCATTTAACTTAAGTCTTCTAATGTTTATTTTATTTTTTTTTTATTTTTTGTTTTTTAGGCATTTATTAATAGGTCTCATAATTAGACTAAAATTAGGGTTTTTAGCTGAAGCCCATTGGGCCTTCTAATTGTGGCTCAATAAACTCTTTATTTTCGAATTAACTAGGATTAGTGGTCTAGGGTTTCCAATACCTATATATATATATATATAAGGAAGGAGGCCCTGAGTTTGAGTATGTAAATTTGAGAAATTTCCAGCTAATAAAACAAAGGGATTTCTCTAAATTCCTATTATTCTACATGGTATTAGAGCATTAGGATTCAAGGACCATAATTAAATTCAGTTTTGGCCTCAATGTTGATGGACATGAGAGCCAAGATACCACCATAGAATCTGGCTGTGATCTTGATTCTCTTAGAGCCACTGCATAATCTGCTGCTGGTCACTCCATAGGCAATGAGCCGACCCCTGTCATGATAACAGCTCACCATCTAAATGGACACAATTATCTATAGTGGTCTACTAGTGTAATGCTTTTTATCAGAGGTAAAGGCAAGGCTAATTACCTAACTGGAGTATCAAAGCCCCCCATCCCAAATGATCCGAAATATAAGGTGTGGGAGAAAGAGAATAGCATGATTCAGTCATGGTTGACTAATTCCATGACACTTGACATAGGGGAGAACTTTCTTTTATACCAAATAGCCCATGAAATATGGGAGGCAGCAATGAAGATATATTCTTCAGCCAAGAACACAACCATTATCTTTGAAATTGAGAGTTCTCTGCATGAATTTAGGCAAGGAGATGCAGATGTGACTTAATACTAGAGTGTATTGTTATGTCACTAGCAGCAACTAGACCTCTATGAATCTCATCAATGGCATTGTGCTTTGGATGCTTCTTATTATCAGAAAGTCAAGGAGGAGAATCGAGTTTTCAAATTCCTCTTAGACCTCAATTCTCACTTTGAGGAGATTAAAAGTTGATAGACCTTTTACCGTCCTTAAGAGAAGTTTTCTCTGAAATCAAGAAGGAGGAGAGTTGGAAAAGATTGACATTAGGATCTCTACCATCTAATTCCTATTCTGAATTAACGGCACTAGCATCTAAAGGGCCTCAATTGAGTGAGTACAAGAATAAGAAGCAAGGCAAACCATGGTGTGACCATTGCAATAAAGCTGGCCCACTAAGGAAAAATGTTGGGTTCTCTATGGCAAGCCACCACATGTTAAAACTAAAGGGAAGAATGCGGGTCATGTCACCAACAATGCTAAAAGAGTGGAGCAAGATTCTAGTGTTTTCACCAGTGAACAACTTGAGCTTTTCCAGAAGATGTTTGGCAACAAACAACTTCAAATCCAAACCAACCCTAGTTAAGAAGCAAGTACTAGCCTACTAGCACATTAAGGTAATTTCCCTTTAGCTTTAAACTCTCGAATGGGACATGATAAAACATGGGTGGTTTATTCAAGTGCTACTAACCATATGACAAGTAATTGAGCCTCTCTTTATAATTTCATACCTTTTATTGATGATTTACATGTTAAATTGGCTAATGGGACACCTTCAAAGGTTTTAGGCTCAGGTACCATGAGAATTACTACAAACTTAATTCTCACTAATGTTTTGTTAGTTCCACAATTGTACCATAATTTACTATATGTAAGCAAAGTTTTAAAAGACCTTCATTGTGTTACTAAATTCTATTTTGGTGGTTGTGGTTTTTAGGACTTGGAATCGAGGAAGACAATTGACAATGCTAAGGAACGTGCTGGTCTTTACTTTCTCATTGGCAGCTCCCGCAAATCTGTTTTGTCTATTGTTTTTTCTGATTTATGTTATGGCATTTTCATATGGATCACCCCAATCCAGACTATATGAAAAAGATGTATCCCATTTTGTTCAATAAAATTTCTATTCCTTTTGATTGTACAGTGTCAACTGTCTAAACATACTCATGCATCCTATAACCCATACCCACATATCACCGCTGAACCATTTGCCCTCATTCATAGCAATGTTTGGGGTCCATAAAAAACACCAACACTTACTGGGGCAAAATGATTTATCACATTCATTGATGACCACATGAGACTTACATGGACATATCTTATGAAGGTACTTTCTCTAGCTGCTAATTTAGATTGGAAACTTCATTAGTTTGATGTGAAGAATGCCATTTTGAATGGCAATTTAAAGGAGGTGTATATGGAAATTCCCCCTAGAATCGAAGTTGAGGGGAGCAAGGAGAAAGTGTGCAAATTGAAGAAGTCATTATATGGACTGAAGCAATCACCCAAAATGTGGTTTGATAGATTCACTACAGTGATAAAAGGATATGGATATTATTTGGGACAAGCTGACCATACCCTATTAACAAAATTTTCTTATGATGGGAAACTATCGGCATTAATCGTTGATGTTGATGATATTGTCATCACAAGCGATTAAAAGGAAGAAATTGAAATGCTGAAACTAGTTCTAGCTAAGGATTTTATGACTAAAATCCTAGGCAACTTAAAATGCTTTTTGGGTATGGAGGTTGCAAGGTCCCAGAAAGGCATTGTTGTCTCTTAGGGGAAGTACACATTGGATTTGTTAGAGGAAATAGGGATGCTGGGGTGTAAACCTATAGACACGCCTATGGAAGCAAGTTACAAAAATAGATTCAAAAAAGATAACCCCCTAGTTGATGCTAGCAAATATTAGATGTTAGTGGGGAAGCTCATCTAACTATCCCATACTAGACTTGACATATGTTTCTCAATTAGTGTGGCTAGTAAGTATATAACAAAACCCACTAAAGAACATATGGAGATAGTTTACAAGATTTTGAAATATTTTAAAAAGGCCCTTGGAAAAGGGATATTCTTTAAAAAGGGGAGTTAAAGAGATGTCAAGATTTATATAAATACAGACTTGGTAGGTTGTATCACTGACATGAGGTCAACCTTTGGATATTGTATGTATGTGTGGGGTAACTTAGTCACTTGGAGAAGCAAGAAACAACCAATTTTAGCAAGAAGCAATGCAAAAACATAGTACAGGGCATTGTCACAAGGTGTTTATGAGGGGTTATAGCTGAAACGGGTGCTTAATGAGCTCAGGATAACCACAGATGGTTCTATGCAGATATTCTGTGATAATGTGGCTACTATCAACATTGTTAAGAATCCTATCCACCATGACAGGACCAGTATGTTGAAATAGACAGACACGTCATTAAGGAGAAGGTTGATTCACAACTATTTAAACTTACCTATATTTCATCACAGTATCAGGTTGCAAACACTCTGACTAAATCTCTCTCAAAAGTGCAATTTGAAGAACTGATTTGCAAGTTGGAAGTGATCGACATCCACTCTGATTAAACCCACTAACTAGGATTATAGTCTAAGGTTTCCAATACCTATATATATAGGAAAGGAGGCCATGAGTCTAAGTATGTAAATCTGATAAATTTCTAGCTAATAAGACAAAGACTTTTCTTTAAATTCCTAGTATTCTGCATTAACGTAGCCTTAGGTATTATTATTTAGAATTGAAAGTTAATTCCTCTTAGCGGGAAAGATACCAAATGAGATGATGAGGTTACACACAAGAAAATAGGAAAGAAAGAAGTAGAAAACACAGACTCCCTCTAGCATTTGAGAGGCTAGAGACTATCCTAACAACAAGATTCTTCACATCCCCCTTCTGGGTCACTCCTGTACTCTAAATAACTTCCTGAGAGACTCCTTTCTCTCTCACCATCCAAGCCAGCTTAGATACCTTGTTAGTTATTCGTGTCACCCCTATAGTTCACCTAACCAATGCCACTTCTCTTCAAGAACCATTCCCACTCTCTCCCTTTGCCAATATGGGCTTCTTAGGCCTCCTAGTATACACTTGGGACACCATTTGTTCTATGTTCTATTTACTCTTGTTAGAGGGTTTATCAGACTGACTTGAAGCTTCTTGTTATTTCATGTATTGGAAGAAAAAGGTTCAACATTGTTAGAATATTGTATGTAGTATTTTGTATTAGATTGTATCTTGTCCATAAAGTAGGATAGGGTCATAGGCATCTAGATACAACGAATTTACTACCTATCTACATTCATATTACCATTGTACTACACTTGTACTACTATTCTAATTTTCCTATAAATAAGATAGAAAGTAAGGATGTGTATATGCCATAGTAATCGAAGACGCATGATTCACGGTTTGAATCGTGCAATCCGCCTCGATTCACTGTCAAAACAATTCAAATCGCAGAGTGAATTGTGCAAGAGCCAGAATCGCACGTCAGAATCACCGAAATCGTGTGATGCATGTCTAAATCGGCGATTCGTGGTCTGTCAGCGATTCAGGATGGACATGTCGCGGGTTGCTCTAAAGTCAGTGACTCGACTGAGGAAGATGAAGACACTATTTTAGTTTTTTATTTGCTTCTGTATAATGCAGTCCCATTGATTATATTGGTAAACGACATTGTTTCTTACTTGGGTTGAATGAGAGAATAAGTGCTTGTGTATTGTGACTTCATTGGATAGGCTACCCGCACGATCTGGTGTGAAGATATTTTCAAATTTTAATTGTTTTGACCTTTGACTTTGCCTATTTAAACCTAATATAAAAGACTGTTATGTATTCTAATTCTTCCAAGCGTGCCGCCACATAAGTCCAATTCCTCCATTATTCCGAAAAAAAAGTAAGCATGCTTCTTTTTGTTTTTCGAAAGAACTTTTCTTTATTCTAATTCTTCTATTTCTATCTATTATTGTATTAAGATATTATCAAATTCAAAGTTCAATCTTAACTAGCATCTTAATTTTATATTTTTATTCTTCATTTAAATTTTTGTTTTCTTTTATTGTAATATTTATTTTCTTTTCTCATCTAAACTTTTTTTTTCATCTTAGTTTTTATTTTCTTTCTTCATCTCAAGTTTATTTTCTTTCTTTATTGTAATTTTTATTTTCTTTCTTCATCTTAGTCTTTATGTTCTTTATTTTTATTTTTTTTTATTGTTTATGACTTTAAGTTTCTAGATTTCAAGATATGGATCCAAACAGGAAAACAAAGAAAGATATTGCATGGGATCATTGTAAGTCTCTTGACACTAGGTTACATGTTAAATGTAACTATTGTCCTAAAACAATGTAGGGAGGAGCATTCAGGATGAAACATCATTTAGTTGAAACATATAAAGAGGTTGCACCTTGTGAACAAGTGCCTGAAGAGGTAAAAAATTTATCTAAAAATGCTAGATGATCTAATTCTGAAAAAGGATGATGAAGATGATGTTGTTGAATGTTTTGATTCCAATGATAAAGAAATTCAGTCCCAAAAAAAAGGGTCAATGGAAGCTTTTATGGGTAAGGGAAAAGGTATTGGTGGCTTAAGTTCCTTGAAGCCTGATATGAAGCAAAAAACTATAAATGCAATGGTGAAGGATTAAGATGTAGTAATTAGGGATATATATAGATGTATATATGCCAATGCATTGTCGTTTACTTTGGTGAAGAGTCTTTATTTTATTAAAATGGTGAAGTCTATTAGTGAATATGTAGAGGATTAAAGCCACCTACTTACCATGAAGTGAGAGTTTCCTATTTGAAAAAAGAAGTTGACCTTGTCCATGCTAATTTGGATAAATATATACTTGAATGGAAGAAAATTAGTTGCACATTGATGTCAGACGAATGGACCGATGGAAAGGATAGACCCCTCACTAATTTTCTTGTTAATAGTCCTAAGGGCACTGTTTTCATAAAATTTGTTGATACTAGTAGTTTTATTAAAGATGCTGAACAAATGTTTGAACTACTAGATGAGATGGTGATGGAAATTGGGGAAGAAAATGTAGTGCAAGTAGTTACAGATAGTGCTTTAGCCCTTGTATCTGCTGGAAACAAATTGATGGACAATAAAAAGCATATCTTTTGGTCCCCTTGTGCTGCACATTGTATTGATTTAATTCTTGAAGATATTAGTGCCCTCACAATTTTCTATAATACCATTGGAAAGGCAAAAAGAATCACGACTTTCATTTATAAGCACACATGGGTGCTGAATTTGTTCAGAAGCTATTCCAAAGGTAAAGAGTTAGCAAGGCCAGTAGTAACTAGGTTTGCCACATCTCTCTTGACAATGAAATCTATCTTAGATCAAAAAATTGTATTGCGATCTACGTTTGCATCAGAAAAGTGGGTTACAAGTACATATACATCTAAAATTGAAGCTAAAGTTGTAGAAAATATTGTTCTAACTGATTCAAGGTTTTGAAAATCTGTAAAGTACTACTTGAATTGTGTGTCACCTCTGGTTAAAGTTCTTAGACTTGTAGATGGTGATTCAAAACCAGCAATGGGATACATATATGAGGCTATGGATAGAGCAAAGGAACAAATAGTAAAAAATTTTAATAATGTGGAAAGAAGGTATAAAAAAGTTTGGGAAATCATAGACAAGCGTTGGGATTATCAACTCCATAGGCCTCTTCATGCAGCGGCATATTTTCTTAATCCTAAGTAAGTAAATTTGTTAGAAATAATTTTTGTTTATGAAATATTTTTGCTTGATATTTAATTTCTTATTGTAGCTTACATTATCATAATAGGTTCCATTATAATCCAAATTTTAACGTGGACATTAAAGTAAAAGTTGGATTATACAAAACATTAGAGAAGATGTATCTTGATATTGAGACTAGAGTCAAATTGACTCTCAAATTGAGAAATTTGACAAGGCAGAAGGGCTTTTTGGATATAGCTTGGCAATTGCAACTAGAGAGAAGAAGCAACCTGGTAATTATTGATCTTATAAATTATAATGTTGTATGGCTTCTTTAATAAATTAGATTGATTAAATATCTAATTAAGTGTCATTTATACTTTCTTTTTGCTAGCCTTATGGTGGAATAGTTTCAGAGAAGAGTGCAAAGAGTTACAATCACTTGCCATTCGCATCCTTAGCCTAACCTATAGTGCTATCGGGTGCGAACAAAATTGGAGTGTGTTTGATCATGTCCACTTTAAAAGAAGAAATTGCTTAGAGCAGCAAAGATTGAATGCTCTTGTATTTGTCAAATATAACCTTCAACTTGAAATTAGACAAAAGCAAAAGGAAGCAAAAGGAGAAACATATGATCCTATTTGCCTATCAGATCTTGAATCAAATGATGAATGGATTACAGAACAAGAGGAACCTTGTCTACCTGAAGCAAATTCTTGGATGGATGTCCAAGAGTGCTTCAACATCAATGAAGGAGATCCAAGTAAAAAGAGAAAGAGAGGTATATTAGACTTGTAATCTTAAGTCTCGTTATTCAATTACCATATATATTACAATTTACAAATTAATATGATTACATATATGTCTCTTTTTAGGTCCATGAAATTTTAATACCGACAAGAGCGACAAAGGAAATGCCAGCAAGCATAATAAAGGAAAAGGAATTATGATACAAGATAATGTTGAACAAGATACTAAAGATGATGGTGATGCTGAGGAAGAAAATGATGAAGAAATTGTCATGTTGGATGATGACAATGATAATAGCGATAGTGATGATATTAGTCTAGATTATTAGTTTTTAAAGTCAATTAGTTTTTAGATGAGATATTAGTTAGATAGTTACAAGTTACAATTTATGATTTTTGGTTTCTTGAAATTTTATGGTATACATTCTTAATAAGATATAGTTTTAATTAGCTTTCAATGTGTATTTGAATCGTACGATTCGATTTACGATTCACAATTAAAAAATTAGCTTTTCGATTCATGATTTGAATTGCGATTCAATTACTATGATATATTCTTTAAATTCGCCAACTTCTTATGGTGTCAAAGTCTACTGTGACTCTTTCCTGTAGTGCCTCTTGCCGTCCATCCCCTTGGCCGTGATTCCTTCTAGCTCAAAACCTATGAAACTAGCCTACTTTATGTACAATATACAAACTAATACAAACTACTATATGCTATATTCTAACAAAAATTTTCAATGAAAAAGGTAAAGAGCTGGAGAATGATGGTTGTCAAATTAATATATTCATCTTGTAAGGTAATTAAAAACAAATATTATGAACATTTAAATTATGGAAGTTTTCATTAAAAACAAATATTATGAACATTTAAATTATGGAAGTTTTTTGGGACCAAAAAAAATTATGGAAGTATTCTCTCCTGTTAGGTTGTACCTGATTCATTGCAGGATCCTACCTTAGTGTGAATTCTAAATGTCTACCTCTTCCACTAGCTAATTCTACGCATTAGTTTTTTATTTTATTTTTGTTTTTCTTAAAATATATGTTGGTTATTTTGGATAGTCACATACTAGCAAAACAGCCAAAAATGCAAGACAGTAATTTGATGGCTTAGGCTGTAATTTTAATTAAGATGGCTGTCAACTATCCAAATTAACTTTTGAAGCAAGAGTTAAGTTTGGAGTCAAACTTTGAACAAATTCTTAGATGTCAATTTGTGTGTGCTTGTTAATTATAATGTAATATTGGTACGCTAAAATCATAAAATTCATATTTTTGAAGCACTTATGGAGAATATATAGGGCCCATCTATTTAAGGCTAGATATCATGGCATAAGTTAAATGCAATTTAACCTTATACTATATTTGGTGCTCATGAAGGATTGTAAAAGCTTATATGGTTACCACCTTACGACACTATACACCTCAAAGGGGACGAATAAGGTTTGATAAGATGATACAGCACCAACACGTCCTTTAAGGACTTATTTTCAAAGAAAATACAGGAAAAGGAAAAGCTGAAGGGGAATAGCTACTGCATTTCTGCATTAGTTATTGGTGGTTGTGTCAATTTTTTATTCTGTCAGTTATGATATTATGGCAATAGTGGTATCAGCAGTAGTGGTGTCAGTTAATATGTTAATGGCAGTAGTAGTGGGTCAGTTATATTGTTAGTTTCTAGGGTTAGTTTCTGTCTAAGGAGTATATATATGTATCTATGCTTTTATAGTAAATTTTTTTGGAGACTTGTCTCCTCTATATAGGACTTGAGAGTTTTCAGATTCTGGGTCTCACTTTTTTTTCTTATTTTCGATCTAATCCTCATCTATAAAGCAATTTAGTGGTTCATACCATTTTGGTGTCAGAGCCATTTTGATCCAGCCATGGTCACTACCCGTTCCCTTTCCTCCACTGATCCCTCTCAACCCACGCAGCCTTCCCCTCAAACCAATCATCCACCCATCAGCGTGCCTACCACCATCCCCGCCTCTATTGAGAATGCCATCCTCCAACAACTATCATATCTAACCTCATGAATGGAAGCCATAGATTTTGTCCTAAAAATCCAAACAACAACACCAGCAGTTGCTAATGACCAGAAGTGCATGACTCCTGAATTTCCAGTTGGATTGCAGGCTACGGCCCAACCTTCCTGGGCAGAGGACATTAATGATGATGCTAAATTACCTTGGTGGCTCAAGAATCCTTCTCAAAGACCCCACCCTAAAATGGAATTTCCTCGTTTTGAAGGAGGAGAGCCTTGAGGTTGGATTCTTAAGGCCGAAAAATATTCTCAGTACTATCAGACTCCAAAAGAATTCAAAGTTGATATTGCTGCCATGTATCTAGAGGGTGACGCCTTGGATTTGTTTGCATGGATGAATAGTGAGTGTACTCTTCTGTATTGGGAAGAGTTGGTTGAGGCATTACAGGAGAATTTTGGTCCAGTAGAATTTTCAAATCCTGATGAGTACCTCTGTGTAGTTAAACAAATCGGAATTGTCCTTGAATATCGTCAGAATTTTGCTAAACATGCAACCAAGTTTAAGAATTGGATAGAGCATTGGCTGTTGGGGGTCTTTTTGAATGGGCTTTGAGAGGATTTAAAAGTTGATGTACGAATCCATAAGCCCAGGACTGTTTACAAGGCTATGAGCCTCGCATTAGAGTATGAACAAAAAGTTTCTTTAAATCGTGGTCCCAAATCTACTACCTAGTCCAATACCTTTAAATCTACTGCATTTTCAGCCAATGCCTCATGTGAAAACAGCCAAGCCAATAACGAATTCACCCAACGTCTATCTCAGCCTAATTCTTCTAACTGAAATTTAACCTTTAAACCTTGGGACCAAGAGAGGCAGCAACGTATTGCTAAAGGACTTTGTTTCAAGTGCAATGAAAAATTTTCCCCAGGTCATCGATGTAAATTTGCTACCTTAACACTGATGAAAATTGCAGAAGATGAATCACAAAATGATGCTGTTGGTAAAACTGTTAAGGATGAACCAAGTGATGTGATGACTGAAATTTCCTTCCATGCCATCTTAGGCAACTCAAACAACACCACTATGAAATTACAAGGTGTCCTAGGTGGGAGACAGGTCTTAATATTAGTAGAAAGTGGCTCAACACATAATTTTGTGTCTACTCAACTTGTGGAACAGTTAAAGTTGCTTTTCATAAGACTCCAGCCTTTGGAGTCCAGATAAGGAATGGCAAAATTAATTGTTGTAATGGCATTTGCCTTAACTTATCAGTCCAGCTCCCAAATCTCACAATTATCCAAGATTATTACCCCTTTTCATTGGCAGCAGCAGATTTAGTTATGGGAATTAAATGGCTGGCCTCCTTGAACACAATGCAAGCAAATTGGAGTGAGATGTTCTTAATATTCCAATTGAATGGCAGAAAATATAAGCTCCAAGGCATCCCTCCTAAATCTGAGGCTGCAGCTAGCTTCCAATTTGTGTCTAGAGAAATCATATCTCCAGGTAACTTTGTTTCTCTTGATAATCAATCATTGATTCACCAATTTGAAGTCATATTTGAGGAACCCACTGCCCTACCTCCATGCCGCCATCATTACCACTCCATTCCTCTCCTTCCCAATTCCAAAACTCCAAATATTTGACCATATAGATATTCTTACTCTCAAAATACTGAAATTGAAAACCAAGTGATTGAACTACTCAAATTTGGTTTTATACAGCCCAGTACTAGTCCCTATGCTAACCCTATCCTTTTGGTTAAAAAGAAAGACAATTCTTAGAGAATGTGTTTTGACTATCGTAAACTTAACCAAATCATTATCCTAAGCAAATACTCGATCCCCAACATTGATGAGTTACTGGATGAATTACATGGTGCAGTAATTTTTTCTAAAATTGATTTACGTTCTGGTTACCATCAAATCAGAGTAAATCTGTCAGATATTTATAAGACTGCATTTAGAACACACTCTAGACATTATGAGCATGTTGTTATGCCTTTTGAGCTTACTAATGCTCCCTCTACTTTTCAGGCAGCCATGAATGACTTATTTCGTCCCCATTTGAGAAAATTTGTTTTGGTGTTTTTTAATGATATATTAGTTTATAGCTCCTCTTTGGAAAATCACCAAACTCATTTACAAACTGTTCTCACTTTTCTTAAGGAGGATCAATATTATGCCAAATTCTCTGAGTGTTCCTTTGGATAGGCCAAAATCTCCTTTTAGGTCATTTTGTATCAGCCAAAGGTGTATAGGTTGATTCTGAAAAAATCCAAGCAATAGTTAAATGGCCAGTCCCTTCCAATGTTGAGGAATTAAAGGGATTTCTTGGCTTGACCGGTTACTATCGCAAATTTGTGAAGAATTATGGATTGTTGGCAAGACCCCTCATTGCACTCACCAAAAAGAATGCATTTCAATAGTCTTCCACTGCAGAATTAGCTTTTGTTCAACTTAAAAGGGCACTCACATCAATCCCTATCCTTAGGCTTCTAGATTTCTCAAAACCTTTCATGGTAGAATGTGATGGTTCCTCTGAGGGAGTTGGAGGGATTCTTCTTCAGGATGAACATCCTTTTGCATATTTTAGTAAAGGGTTCTTTTTTTCAAACAGATTTAAGTCTACCTATGAACAGGAATCGCTTGCATTGGTTCTTTCATTACAGAAATGGCGTCATTACCTCCTTGGCCACCATTTCTTTGTTTGAACAGATCACCATAGCCTCAAATACCTGTTAGAACAACGCCTTACTACCAAAGAGCAGCAACGACTACTCTTGAAGTTGCTACCTTATGATTTTACTATCATTTATAAAGGGGACAAAGAAAATATAGGAGTTGATGCCTTATCAAGACACCCACAGCATGTCGACTTTGTGGCTCTAGCCATTCCATTGTCTTTGGATTTTTCTAATTAGTACGAGGCGTTACTCAAAGATCCTTACACGTCTGATCTAATGGTACAAATACGGAAAAATCCTTCAAGTGCTTGTAACCTGCAATTAGTGGATCAAAAGTTGTATTACAAGGATAGATTAGTGGTGCCTAATAATCGTACCCTTTGCCAAACTCTTCTTTCAAAATCACATGACACTATGGCAATTGGACATGGAGGGTATTTAAAGATTTTGAAGCGTTTATCATCTTTCTTTTTCTAGCCTAAAATGAAGCATGATGTTAAGTACTATGTTTAGAATTGCCTTATTTGTCAAAAAGCCAAATATGAAGCATTGGCTCTTGTTGGACTCTTCCAGCCATTACCAATTCCTAAGAGAATATGGGAGGATATCTCAATAGATTTTATTACAGGGCTGCCTAAATCTAGAAAATATGACACTGTTCTTGTGGTGGTGGATTGATTAAGTATGTCCATTTTCTTCCCCTTTATCATCCATAGATTGCCAAAACTATTGTTGAAGTGTTTTGCAAAGACATAGTGCACCTTCATGGCATTCCCAGATCCATAATTTTAGATAAGGATGTGGTTTTCCTAAGTGCTTTCTGGCAGGAACTTTTTTGCCTCAGTAACACTAAATTAAAAATGAACACGGCGTATCATCCTCAAATAAATGACCAAACTGAAGTGGTCAACCGTTGCCTTGAAACTTACTTGCGGTGTTTTGCCCAAGAGCAACCCAAGAAGTGAAGCCATTATATATCTTGGGCTGAATACTCCTTTAATACTAGGTTTCATTCTTCTACGGGTACTACTCCTTTTAAGGCAGTTTATGGTAGAGATCCACCTGCCATCACTCTTTTTGTCCGTGGTGAAACCAAATTGGCAGATCTTGAAGATCAATTGGTTGCTAGAGATGAAATGTTGAAGCTCCTTCAAGGACATTTATTAAAAGCCCAAACTAGAATCAAACAACAAGCCGATGCACATCGTCGTGATATCACTTTTCAAGTTGGTGATTTTGTTCTCTTTCAAATCCAACCTTATCGTCAACAGTCTCTTGCCTAAAGGAAATTTGAGAAACTCTCCCCACGTTTCTTTGGACCTTATAAAGTACTCCAGTGAGTAATACCCATGGCTTATGAACTACAACTTCCACCTACAGCTCGGATTCATCCAGTATTTCATGTTTGTATGCTACGGCCAGCCCTTGGCCAAGAAGTTCCTACTCCACCCACACCCCTGCCAATCAGTGAAGATTGGGAACTTCTTTTGCAACCAGAGAAAGCGCTTACTCATCGCTGGCTTGATTCCTACAATCAAAAACTAGAGCTCTTGATACAGTGGAAGGACCGTCCTTTGGAAGAAGCCAATTGGGAGCAATATGATCTCGTTGTTGCCAATTTCCCTCTTTCCGCCTTGGGGACAAGTCAGCTTTCCAAGGGGGGAGTAATGATACAGCACTAGCACCTCCTTTAAGGACTTATCTTCAAAGAAAATACAGGAACCTAAGAGGAAAAGTTGAAGGGGAATAGCCTTTGCATTTATGTATTAGTTATTAATGGTTGTGTCAATTTTTTATTTTGTCAGTTATGGTTGTGTCTGTTTTTTATTCTGTCAGTTATGATATTATAGTAGTAGTGGTAGTAGTGATATCAACAGTAGTGGTGTTAGTTAATATGTTAATGGTAGTAGTAGTGGGAAAGTTATATTGTCAGTTTCTAAGGCTAGTTTCTATCTAAGGAGTATATATATATGTATCTATGCTTTCATTTAGGCAGAGAGAAGTTTAAGTAAATTTTTTTGGAGACTTGTCCCCCCCATATAGGACTTGATAGTTTTCAGATTCTGACTCTCACTTTTTTTTCTTATTTTCGATCTAATCCTCATCTATAAAGCAATTCAGTGGTTCATACCATAAGATATCACATATAAATTTTTAATGGCAAAAAATTTGTATATCTACATTTGCCAATATAATGTCATACTGTTACCACTGCAGGTTGCTACCTCCACCAATATCCTTGTGTTGTTGTCACCACTACCACTATATGTCACCATTACCATATTATGACATGAACCTTATATGTAGATCTATATGACAGATATTATTTTCATCCTAAACATACATTATGTATGTGCAACAAACAGGTGATATATAGTACTATAATACTACTTATACTGCTGCGACACACCAAACAGCCAAACAGGATCATAGTGTTTTAAATCCAATAGGTATATTAGATGGCCATTATGGTGTACTTGATGGCTAACAAAAACGGCTTATCATTGTATATACACACGTGCATAGATGAGCCTGAAGACTATGTAAATGTTTAACGCACATGTTACTGCTCAGAAGGGAATCTGTTACAAGTTTCTTTAAATTCATAGGTGTTTCCAGATTATCTGTTTCATTCCATTATGGTTCTACAACTTTTTTTCTTTTTTTTGCACTACTGAAATATTTCTGTTTACTAGCAGTAAAAATGGTAATATCAGCCCATAAAAGAAAAATCAGAGTTAACATAACACATTGAGAGACTACATGTGGTTGGTTAAACAATTCCCAAGTTAATCTCCCAAGCATCTCGTCTGAGGTTTGGACTTTGTGATGGGCCAAAGTACTATGAGCCTAGATATGAGAAAGTTTATCAAAGTAGTGGGAAGAATGATGAAGTGATTCAACCACACCTTGAGGACAATGTGCAACTTGTTGCGGTGGGTAATGATATGCCTGGACCTTTGGGTCCAACTTCTAGAAAGAGTGACTCAACTAACTGGTCACATGTAGATGGCCAGGAGGAGAGAGAGAGAGAGGGGTTGGTTAGGTGGTTATATAGTGTACTAGTGTGCTCAGGGAGAGGTAAGGAAGAAATCAGTAAGTGAGGGATAGTCTCTAGCCTCTCGGATGCTAGAGGAGGCCTGGTGGTGCACTAGGAGTTATCTGTCTGTTCTATTTCATTTTGGTGTAGTTTCTGCTTCCTTGCTGGTTCATCGCCAGTATAGCAGCCTTGTTTTACTGTTATATTTGAACAATACTACCTGGGCTGCATCACTTTGCCCTTGACAATCTTCGTGGAAACTCTACATCCTTGTTCCTGCAAGCAGGGAACACTCTTAGCTTTGGCCTAACTTAGGTGTAGTGTATTGATGCTCCATATGCATATGGTTCCTGCAGCACAATATGCCTTGCCAGAGGTGATTGAATTTGAGAACTTACCTACCCTCCAATACGTTGGGACAATTCTGTTGCTTATTTATTGTACCTAAACTATAGTCATATAGTGCTCAAAATTCTCAAGAAGTTATTTTTTCCAAATTCCAATGGTTTTGCTATGTATATTTAAGTTGTACTTATTTCTCTAGCGAAGTTTCTCGTTTGGAGTCAGACAATCGTCTTGTAGAGAACATGTTGCAATGGATTTTAGTTGCTCCTCTTCAAGGATTAAGAGTGAGAAAAATAAATATTCTCACTGCTCAATGATTTTTTATGACTTGATTGTTAGTGCATTGCCATTCACATTTATAGGTTCAAAATCATGTTTTGTTAACCGATCTCTAGGTGTGCTCCTTCTCATTGTAGAGGGATGGTACAAGTATATAAACCATTGGACATCAGTAAAGTTTGGATTTGCTGAAACAGCTCCTAGTTTAGGTGTCATAAATCCAACTTCTCGTTTGATCATATTTGAGGCCCTTATAACACCACTGATCATGAAATTTTATACTATACAGTTTAGAGCTTACAAGAACAATGTCTTAGATGGCATGGCAATATATGTTAAAGTAACCATCTTATTGCTCTCATTTGTCATAGGGTGTTTGTGGCTTCTCATAGAGTTTAGAATTTACATAGTAAAAGGTTTTTAATTAATTACTTTTATGGTTTGCTATTGTGTTCTACTCAGGTGGCGACTTTGCTCTTCTTATGGGAGTGAGATCCTTGTCTGATTCTTCTTAGAAGTAAACATAAGATCAAGCAATAGTTGGAAGTTATCTTGAATGAAGGGCAGCATGGTGCTGAAGCCACACAAGCTAGGTTCTTCAAATTCTGAGGGTATGTTTGGATTGAGGATGAGGGAGGGAAAAGAAAAGAAAAGAAAGATTTGATTTAGATTTAAACCAAGGTAAATGTCTAAATCAAGCATTTTCTTCACTTCTATATTCTTATCAGACCAGACATACCCTCAATGTATCTGCAGCTATCCCTCATGTTGTATGGCTCTAGATGAGCAACAGAAGAATACAGATAGGATTTACCAAATTCTGATGGTTTCTCCTCCTTTTTGTCCTATTTTTTTTCATTCAAAACCTTCATCTCACTTCTTCACGTCAGTAGTACTAAATTGCAGATTGTGTCTCCAGTGAGAGAACGCGCTGAACTTGGGCTAACTTGTTCTGTGGCCCAAATTTTGGATAAAAAGTAGTAAATTGTAAGTTTATCTTCGGCAATTGTATGCAAGTACATTCTATTTCCCAGCGCCAACTTCCAAATAAGCAAGGCTAGAACTTTTATTGATACCCATTCTATCTCATTGTCGAATAATGCTTTTATATTGTGTGAAGATAAATTTAATTAATATGGGGCAACATAAGCTTGGTATAATTAGTACAAGTTGGCACAGATAAAAAAAGTTATTATTTCTTAACCATCGCTTCTCACATTCAAACTAGTGGTAGAATAAGAATAGAAAAAATTTGTTTAAGAAATTTTTATTTATTTTGGGTCTGATTATAAGTCGAAAAATTAGTTATTGGTAGATATTTTTAGCAATCCAAAAACATAAAAGACATAGGCTTGATATCATTTCGTTGTTGCGAAAGAAAGCTTGTATTAATAAATCTGTCTAATGATAAAAAGATCAAATCAGGTAAGGGTACATGCTTGAGGATATTTTATTTGAGCTTAATTGAGAATTGCTTTTTAATATGCTTATATGTCACTTTATAACTATTCAACTTTGTCCACTTCTTACAACTCATCAGGTCCAGGAAAAGATTTCTCTCATGAAAATAACTGCAATGATAGACAGTCTAGGCAAGTAATCATTATTGGCCAACATAGTGTAGGTCACAATTTGTAGATAGGGAGCCCAACTCAGCTTTCTCTTTCCATCCAAGCTGAGGCCAAATCTGACTCAGAGATTAATTTTTTATTTTTAACTCTGAATGACCCTGTTCAACAATTATAAAAAAAAATTTGGGATTAATTTTTAAAAGTGTACTTCGAAAAGAAATAAATTATTATTTTGGATTTGGTCCATTTATAAAAAAATATATAGGTCTAAATTAAAATTAAAAAAAATACAATCAAACGATTGAGATTAATCTCAATAATTATGTGATCTCTAATTTTTTATCTAATAATTTAAATTTAAGAAACTACACGAACCAACTATAAACTTAGCAAATCGGAATACAATAAGCAAAAGCCTTATGAGAGGGTAATGAAAGAGAAATGGCGAAGGAGACAAGACGACAAAATGTGAGAAGTAGCCAAGCATATGATGTTTGTTGGGGCCAAATCAAAATCAAAGTGGTAGTGCCAACAAAGGAGTGGCAGTCTGGGGAGAGTAAAGGACCCTTTGGTTTGTCGCATAGCAAGATAAGAGTTCGTGCTTCCGTACACGCGGGAGCCTCCTACCAAATCTCCTTTTCTTCGGCTGGTGGATTTTCCTAATGATGGCAAAATTACAAACACCTCGCTAGTGCTGCACTGTAGGGTATGCTTTTCTAATCAAACACTATTTCATTCCATGCTCATCACTTGTGAGAGTACTTTTGGAGATTTTCACTATTTAGTCCTTATATTTCGGATTCTTGTATTTGCCTTTGAAGATTGGTTCCTGATATAAATTTTTGTCATGGCTAATCAGGTGATTGACGTATCTGACATGGCCTGCATGCAGTTTGTCATCCAAGGGTTTTTCTTCTTTGCTTACGAACCTGTGCATTCTTCACGCTTAGCAAATGTTGGAAGATTAAGCTCTGTCGCTCATTTTGGTCATAACACCATCCAATTACTGATGAGGCGACTGACACATCTAATGTGGCCTGCACACATGAAGCTAGTTTGCCACACAAGCAGAAGTTCCAAGGTGTTTCTCTTCTTCGCTTGCAAATAGATATGATTCAGGTTTAAATTTGGCCTTTGAAAGAGTTCGATTTCATATTTTAATGGAATTTTCTTTTTTGGAGTTTTTATTTACATTTTTTAAGATAGACATTTTAATATTATGATTAGATTAATTTATTACATAAAATTTAATAAATAATATAATTAATTATTATTATTATTTGTAAAATTATAAATTTATAAATACAAATAAGTTGTTGTATTAGTATAAATTATTTAAATAAAATATATTAATTTTTATTTTTTATTAAAATATCATATTACACTAAGAAAATTCTTTTAAAAAAATTCTATTAAAAAATAGTTATTTAAATTTTTTGAACTCAAATTACGTTTTAAAAAAATGTTTGAATCCAACCCATTTTTGAAATTAGACTTTTTTAGTTTGAGTTTTAGTATTTTGGGCCTAATTTATTTAGCTAAACAGACATTTTAATTATGATAAGATCCGCCTGCAAAGTTGAGACATTTTTTAGCATTGAACTTATGAACGTTTGACCAATATGTAATATTCAAAATTGATTAAGATTATATAATGCAACAGATTCAACACCAACTAATTAAATCCTGAATATCTATGCATAATCTCACTACTAATCCATGCATCAATAATTAATTATAACCAATATAGCTATATTGACTATGATATTTGGATAATAGGATATTTAAGTGAAAAAAGAGTTTATATGATTGGAAAGGGCATGGTCATGAAAGTGAGGGACAGTGTGTGGGGTACCCCTTGAGACATAAAGAGGTCCATTGTCACTCCAAGCATTTAACATGCCCTTGTTATCCAGCGTCAAGGACGGCACCCATGTCTCTTATTAAAAAAAAAAAAAAATGTCCTTCCTCTTCTTTGCATATCGAACATCCAAGCTTACGTTTAAGTTTTCCAAGAGATAGATATCATTTACTAATGGGTATATATATTTTTATTCTTTTATTTATGATAAAATTATTATTTTAATTTTTTATTTATTAAAATATTTAAAATAATCTCTTATTTATTAAAAATTATTACATTTGATTCCTCATTTTCTTAAAAAATATAAAACTTAATTTCTTAAATTTAGAGTTTAAAATTTGATAAATTAAATAAATTTAGTAATTTAAAAAAAAATCAAAGACCAAATATAACACTTTCCAATAAGTAATAAATTATATTAGATATTTTAATAAGTAAAATATCAAAATAACAACTTCTTCAAACCAAAAGTATATTTTGCTCCTAATTGATATTAGCGCAGGTTTATTTATTGTAGCCTCTGGGACGAACACTTATAGTAGCGGTTCTTATCGTAGCCTTTTGGATGAATTATGAATGTATGGTTTTTAAATTGAAGGAAGAGGAGGGAAAAGCTAAAATGTTATAAAATCAACGGAGGAGTGAGTCAAACTCATGGCTTGACTAGACAATGGTTAGCAGCGGAAGAAAATGCCAAGTGAGTCTCTGAAATTAAGATGGCGACTTGTGTTTGCACAATAATGGTGAAAGATGGTGGCTTCCTTGCTTTTGTTCACCAAGACCAATGGTTTTTACGTGTGTGGCTCCTTGATATTTGCACGAGGCTTAATTTGACCCGATACAGAGAAACTCATGAAATTCAAACACAGTAAAGATTGATAGATTTAAAACTCTTTCTTGATTCTATGGGTAGTAGTGCATGAATATTTTTAATTGATAAAGCGATTTGTTAAGTTAATTTCGTTAACGAATGAGATCTTAATGCAAGTTACACTGATGTATTCAACAATTCTACATGGCCAATAAGATCTTTGAAATTTCATTATCATAGAGATAGATTATTACAATTATGGATCTTTAAGAAAAAATTCTTAATAAGCACGAGTCATTTACTCGTATTGACCATATCCCTATCCTTTGTACAATCCACTTATTACTCATATCGATTGAATGATCTGGGCATATTAGGCTAGCCTTTTGTGTGTGTGTGTGTGCACATGTGTGATAATTAAAATTTTATGTGTGCAAGCCATGTCAGATCCGTCAATCACTTTGTTAGCATTTGGACAGCCTTATGATGGGAATGATAGGAAGCACGAATATTCAAACGTTTGCTAAATATAAGGAGTGATTTGAAAATAACCAAAATGCAAAGATCAAATTAAAAAGTGACTAAAAAATAGGAATAAATTGTTAATTTTTCTATTAATTTATTCAGATGTATGTGTGAATATATTAAAATTTTAAGTTTTTATTTAAGTAGTGTGATATTTGTTTTGCTTAAATGTGATAGTATATTTATATTTTTATATTTATTTATATATGATATTTTAAAAATATAAAAATGTATATATTACACAAATTTTATTTTATGGGTTTTAAATTATATTAATAATTTTTTGGTTTTATTAATTAAATTTAATAAAAAAATTTTAATTAAAAAAATTGTTCCTTTGGATAATTTTATAAATAAATGAGTTTGGGTTTGGAGATTTAAAAAGTTAAGAAAACGTTTTATTTAGTAAATTTAGGTGCGAGGCTGAGGCCAACAGCAACTACTTGTTGCCATTCCTACCTCATACATAGTTAATTTTTTTATATTTGAACATTATAAAATTTTAGTCTTTAATTTAAATAGTTTGATATTTATTTCACCCTATAAAATGATATTATATAAAAATTATTTTATGGATTTTATATCATATTATTTTATTTTATTTTGCCCTATATAAAAGTTATTTTCTTTTGTTGTAATTTTATATGAACAAAATTTTAATAAATAAGTGTTAATTTAAGACAAATTTGTACATTCTGAAACTTTTTCTTTTAAATAAATGAGTTTGGATTCGGCGATTTAAGAATTGAAGAAAAAATTTTTAAAAAAATTGTTAATTTTAGGTTCGAGAATGGGGCCAACAGTAGCTAGCTATTATCATTCCTTCCTCGTATATTTATATAGTTGCACAAGTATTTATTTAACACTTTTTTTAATTTCAAAACTTTAACGATTGGAATCATTTTTAACTCAACGTCGGACCTTCAAGAAATTTAATTCTAATTCTAAAAAGTTCTCTTTTAGTTTAAAATTAATTGAAAATCAGTATTTTTATTTCAATCTAATATTTATAATATTTTATTACAATTTAAATTGTATATATTAATTTTATAATTAAATATTAATCCAGAAAAGTGATATATAATTTTTCCAAGAAAATTAAATGAAAAAGGTACTATTGCTTGCAAAATGGAACAGCCGCCTCATTTCATTTTGTTGCAATTTGGGCACTACATTAAAAAAATATGAGAAAATAATTTTCATTAAAATTAAGAATTCCAATTATAATTTAAATTTTTATACAAAATAAAAATAAAATTTATGTTATCTCGTACAACCAAATTTACTAATTAATTTTGTTGCGACTAAAATTTAAACAATTTTTTTAATTTAAAAAATGACTACAATATTTCTTAACTTATGCGTTAGGACTCAAGAAGTAATATAACCAATATATAGAATTAATTGAAAGGGCAAAATAAAATAGTGCTACTTGGCTAGGAGAACTAAAATATGGATAACTAGGACTTCAAGAGGGTTTAATAAATAAGATTTAAATTAAGCCATTTACTTTTAAAGTGTAATTATAATTAAGTATATTTTTATAATATAACTGTGATTGTAAAATTATGTAATTAGTGTTACTGAAAATAATCCCCCACAATTCTGCTAACTTTGCAATATAACCTTCTAGAAAATCTTTCTAATGGCAGAAAAAAGAGGGAGAATAGGTAAATTATTTGGTTGTATCAATAAAATCACTATACGGCACATAAAGATATAATAATGATGTATCATATTATTTTGATTGTACAGCAACTTTAAATAACTTATTGTACCTAATCACTTTGGGATTTTATGATGAACCCAAAATACTTTTTGAATTTTTCAATTTGCTTCCTCTATTTTTTTATATTTTTTAGTAACCTATATGAAAATATTAGTTTATGACTTTATTAACTTATTCATGTATTTTTTTTATTTTTTTATTTTCCATTTATGTACTAATATTTTGAGGGTTATTAAAAGATAAAAAGTCAAGGGAGTAAATTGAAATTTTTTTAAAAAAGATTTTTGGGTTCATAAATAAAATTTAAAAATATCATGGTCAAGATATAAATACAAAAAATTATTTAAACTTAGTATATAATAAACATATTTTAACATATCATTACTACATATTTTCTTATTAATTTGTTATACTAATTTTATAACCATACCAAAGATAATACTATGAAAATATTGTTGCTTTTTTTTTAAAGTAATTTATGCTTTTCATTTTTTAACTGTTGTTTGTTTAGGAAAAAAAACAAAAGAGAAAACATGAAAGCATTGCTCTTTATATGTTACTTGGTACATGGACCATTTATTTTTTTAAATATTTAAAATTTATTAGTAAAATATATGAATATAATAAATATAAAAATTATATATATATCTATCTTAAATAACATTAGGAAGATGATTTTTTTAATATACCAAGCTCGAATATTTTATATGAGATTTCCAAAACAAGGAATATTTACTATTTAAATTTTTTATTATTTATCTATGAAAATGAATAAACCTTATGAAACGTAATAATTTTTATTTTGAGATTCAACTATATATTTTATTCTTTGGTGAAATAAATTTATTGGTACTTCTTGGCCGAATTTGTTTTTCAGTAGTCTTAATTCTTAATTCATACAAATATTTATTATTTTAAGCAATTTAATATAATGGTGTTAAAGGAAAACAAATATATGAGTAGTTTCTTGAGATTAAGGGCAACATTGAAATAAATTAAATTTTGATATGAAAATAAAACTTACGTTAATATTAAGGAATTACATTGGAGCGGCCAAATGAATTTAAGTAACACCGGTAAAATTTATGGTAAAACTAAGAGGTCAAATTGGAACCAAATGCACGCAAGGAACAAAATTGAAACCTAAGATGATGTTAAGCGACCAACTTGAAACTAAGTACAATTAAAGGAAGAAACTGAAACTAGGATTAAGAGACAAAAGTGTAGTTTTGCCATTTTAAAATTTAAGATCCTCTATAATAAATATATTTAATTTATGTTCATTAATTATAGATTTTTTCAACAACAACTTTTTGAAAAAGTCACTGTAAAGGGAAATGAAATAAGGAAAAGAAAGAAAATATATATATATTTTTAGTTATTTATTTATTAAAAAATGTCATATTTAATTTTTTAAAAAAAATTACTAAATTTAATTCATATACTAAATATTAAACTTTAAATTTAAAAAACTAAATATAATATTTAAAAAAAATAAAGACTAAATGTAATATTTTTAATAAATAAAAGATTATTTTAAATAGTTAAAAGATTAAAATAATAATTTTATAATAAATATAAGATAAAAATATATTTTACTAAAAAAAAAAAACAGAGAAGGCTTATCATACTAGAAAGGCAAATTTGGATAGGAACTTAATAGAGGGTGTGTTGGTTGTATATTTCCTAGGATAGTGAAAACATAGAGCTGCAGCGCAACACCAGATTGAAAGATAGCGAAAGGTATTTGCTGAAAGGGAAGATTTGAAATCTTGCAAAATGGTCCTCTCTCTCTCTCTCTCTCACATGAAAATCTCATTTGTCTCCTTATCACCCAACCGTTCCCATCCTTTCAATGCTTTTGTGGGTCCCCTCTCACACTTCATGCACTCCATGTGGGCCTTCCTAATCATTTTACCCCTCAACTTTTCTTTGAATTATTCAGCTTCAATTAAATTATTTTTTAATGATATTTACTATTTTATCTAAATAATTTAATTAAAATTAATATATTATATTAGTTAGTATATAAATATATCAGAATTAATTAATAATTTTTTATCTACTTATATTTTAATCATAAAAAATTTTAATTAAATATTTTTTAATTGGATTATATAATCAAAATATATAGTAAATTATATGGATGTGGCCTGAATTTTACTGAAATTATATAAACATTTTCTTTATTTTTAAATATATAAATTTTGGTCTACTTTTAGTTTTTTTTTGGCTAAGATTCCATTTATAGAAGATGTAATAGTGTAATTTAGTTAAATATGTATATATATATATAGATTAATGGAGGTTATTTTAGTAAAGATATTAAAATTGGATTAAAGTGTAGCGTCACATTTTGTTTGAAACGAAATTTGTGTATATTTTAAAAATAAATGAGAAGTTTGTATAATTTTGACAAAACTCGAGATAAATTTATGTAATTAATTCTAAATAGAATATGTAGTTTTCTTTTTAAAATTTGAATCATACAATATTAAATTTCAAATATATCTTATTTTCATATTTTTGGAAGAAATTGCTAATAAACAAGTAAAAATCGTACTCAAATTTTGTCTTTATATGTAATAATGGATATCTTTAAAAACAATCATGTTATAATTGAAGTGTTCTTATTAACGATCGTTAGCTGTGAGGCCTATGCAGATACACGCAACCTCAGACAAAACAGAAATATTTTTGAAAATTACAAAAATAGTGTTTCGGAGAAAAAAGAGACATAAAAAAAGAAAAGATATGGTGATAGAATTTGACCTTTTTTTTTTTTCCCCTTTTAGTCAATAGAATTTAATGGATTCAGACTTTTTTTTTTTTTTTTACCAATTCAATTTAACCGTCTAAATTCTAAAACTTAAATATATAAAAAAAAAATTCTAATAGTTTGTGTTTATAATTTGAGATATGAAATTCAATAATTTTTAAAAACCAAGGAAAAGAGAGAATGTTAAGTTTATGATATTCATTATGAAAAATTTTAAAAATATTCTAAAGAATCCAAAGAATTATTAGTTTGAAGGACTTTGCCTTATAACCAAAATTTCAAGTCTAACTAAAACTGGAATTCAATTCTTTTAATATAAAAAAAAAATGTGGAATTCATCCTCTTCTCAAAATCCTATTAAAATTAATATATTGCAAGTACTAAAAATTAACTATTCTATATCGTAATGGTCATCATATACTAGAAATCATTTTTTTTCTTCAAGTCTTTGGTAATACACTAATATTTTATATATTAAAAAATTGATATATTTTGATAACTCACTAGGGTTTAGAAAATTAATATAAAGAAAACTAATATAAACCCTCTGCATGTATTCCAAGGGAAAGTGTTACAAAAAATAAAGTAAAATGCATGTCAAATTTATTTCCTTTTTATTTTCACTCACCTTTTTTCCTTTCTCTCTTTACATTTAAGCTACATTAGACCACAGCAGATTTATACGGTTAAGAAAACATAGAGAAGATAAGTAAATATTGAGAAACTTTACAAAACAAATAATATAACATCAATGACTATTAATTGATTCTTTTGTATTTCTATATTGGAGACTCACATGTAATTAGAGTCAAATAGAGATGATTAATATATATATACACACACACATATAATTAATTAATTAATTAATTGGATTCCCTTACTTTTAATATGCATTTCAAACAATTGAATTCTATTGATTATGTAAATTGACATTAATTAAAACAACTAAACCTTTTGAATAATTTTATTATTATACCTTTTTATTAAACCCAAAATAAATAGTGGGGGCAAGGTAATGATACAATATATATACATAAAGGGGATGCATAGTTTAGTTAGTAGTGCCATGGGTTCAATAACAGCTTTTAAAACCAAAAAAAGCTGAACTGGTTTGATCATTGGTACAGCACACTGAACCATTTATGTTAAATTTTGCAAATGTTACCAGACCCAGATTCTCCCCCACAAATGTGCAACTTTCTGAAAAGCCACTTTTAACAACAAAAAGTTAGCGCCATGTAAAATATTTAACACTTTTTTGTGCAGAAACGTGGGACTCCCAACCAAGCAAAACCCCTTCATTCCCATCAAGAAGAAAAAGGTTAAAAAAAGCCCCCAAATGCATACACCCTCTCCATTTTCACAAAATCCCAATATTTATATAAGCTTCCCTTCTAGCACATTTGATCTCTATTCCCATTTCCATTCACCAACAACCTTCTTGTTTCTTCTTCTTTCCCATTGTCAACATCTTTAGCCCTAATCTCATGTCCATGCCCATTTCCATTTCCATTGAAGCTACCCATCTCCACCACCCCAGTGAGTTTCTCAGCCCTCAGTGCCTCAGCTTCCCAATCAGTGCGAACCAAGACAACAAGGACTGACACGGCACATGCCACCTGGGCAGACAAAAGTCCGATCCAGAGCCCGCTGAACCCGATGCTGAACCAGAAGGCTAGGCCCACAGCAACTGGGGTACCCACGAAGTAGAACGAGCCTAGATTGATATGGGCCCCGGTGACGGGCCGGGCAGTGCCACGCAGGATGCCACACCCTGTGGTTTGCGGGCAATTCCCTAGCTCGCAGAGGCCCATGATGGGCATCACGGACGCAACCAAGGCCTTGACGAGCTCATCCTTGGTGAAAAGCCCGGCCCATCTCTCCCTGAGAATCACCGTCCACGTCACGTTTATGAAGCCTATGACAAAAGCACATCCCAATGCAACCATGGCTGCAAGCCTAGCTTTGTACGGCTTACCAGCTCCAAGCTCATTCCCCACCTGCATGCAACAAATAATCCTAATAATGAGATCATTCCACTTTAATTTGCTCCAAACATTTCACAGAAAATAGAGATATGATATCAAGTAAGTTTCATGGGGCCCATGGGCCCAAGTAGGTTGCTTTACTAATGTGCTGGTTAAAATACTTGGCTGACCCAGAAATATATGGGCCTTGTCATGCCACTTTGAAAGTGCTAATTTTGTGCCTCTTCTGTAAAGTCACATTACAAGTGTGACCCAAATGGGCCCCCATGGTTGCCGCTATCATACAACAACTTCACACCTCAGCAATCAGAAACCAAACCAAAGATTGAGGTTTTAGAATTATGGATTCTGGGACCAAACACAATCTCAATAGTCACCACACGTAAGAAGCATAGCATCCCACCAAGACAAGAGAGCAAAAGAAGCAAATCAAAATACGATAAATGCATCAAACAATGAGATTGATGCTTAGGCATAATTAGATTGGTATTGTATGAAAAATGAAAAGCCACTTTGATGTTTGAACCTATCATCTTTGTCTCTTTCTCAAAAGAATCGCATACTGTCTGATCATCTATTTCGGTTTCTAAATTTTAAATACAGATCATCAGATCTACGTAGTCTGTCTCGAATGTAAATTGAATGACTCTGACTCGAGGCAGACATCTCCCCCAGCCCGTTTCGTTTCTTTTATGTTCTAAATTCTAATAACCTGTCAAATGTCACACAACTAAAACTTTAAAAAGCAATCTAGAAAACTCGAAACCATCCAACATACCAGAATACATAATAAAAACACACGATTGTATTGTATACGGTATCAAAAACTACGAGAATCTCACATTCTTTAATTCTTACTCTCTTTCCTACAAAATGTAACCCATCCTTTGTCTGTTAACACATAAAAGACAACGTGTTCAAGCCTCACAGAACCAGCAAAGAATCTCCTTTTTAAGATGCTTACTGCTTATCCCATATCATAACCTATCAGAAAGAATTATTACGTGCCTTCACTGTATGTAGGCTCAAGGACCATGCTCAGGATTTACTCCGTACCAGTCCAAATGATTAAACAAACTCCAAAAGAAATAAAAAAACGGGAGAAAAAATAATACGTTTATATAATAAATTAGATATTAGATAGTTCAATCAAATCATAATAACTTCTTAATATGAATGTGTTATTATTCACACACACACACACACGCACACATATATATATATATATATATATATTTTTTTTTCCAAAAGGTATTGGGAAAGTTACCCTGGCAGAGACGCAGCCTGCGAGGGCCATGGGCACAGTGTACATCATGCTAGTGGTCTGAATCAGGATCCCTGTGGCCGCCACTGCAACAGTAGGATTCTCCAAGTACCCAGCCATCACCGTCACGATCTCATACCACCACCACTCCAAGCATATCCCCAGACAGCTCGGCACCGCCACCTTCAGCAGCTTCACCCACCCCACCTCCACTCCTCCCCACCCCCAGCTCATCCCCCCGGTCTCCTTCCTCCTCCACACCCACACGTACCCCGCCATCAGCACCACCATGTGCAGATTCGTCAGCACCGACGCCGTCGCCACCCCCGCCACGCCTCGCCCCACCAGGAGCAAGTTCAGCGGCACGTGGAACACCACCGCGATCAGAGAGCAGAACATCATGGGTTTCGCTACCTTCTGCGACCGCAGGTACACTCGCAGTGGTTGCAGCAGGGTGTTGGTTAGTAGGTCTGGCAGGGAGTAGAAACAGTAAATCCCCGCCATTGCTGTGATCTCTCTGTCTTGTCCCATGAAATTCATGATCGTTTCCAGGTTCAGCCATAGCAGGCTGATGGGGATGCTGGCCATGAGGAGTATGACGACCATGCGTTGCAGGGAGTGTGAGAGGAGGTCCCACTTCTTGCCTCCGTAGGCCTGTGAACATACTGGCTCAAGCCCTGAGGCTAGACCCACGAGAACGGAGTAGCCTGTGATGTTGGTGAAGCCTATGGACAGTGCGCCTCCTGCGAGCTCCAGCTTTCCAAGTCGACCCAGGAAGAGAACGGACACCACGGCTCGAATGAATACTAGCATGTTCATTGCTGTTATGGGTAACACCATGCTCCATAGCTCTTTGACCTCTTCAAGAATCTGATTTTTGCAGGAAATATTGATTAGAAAAAACATATGATGATAGGGGAATCACTGTGTAGGGAAACAGAACATAGCATACCTGAGAAGTGGATGGGGATTTGTGGGATAAAAAATCCGGGTTTTCATCTTCCATTCTGCGGATTCAATAAGCACTGAAGAAGGAGTGTGCGTACTGAGAAAAAGAGTACTGAATCAAACAGTGAAGAGGGTAGATAGAACAGAGGAGGAGGAGGGGGAGGATGATGAGAAGAAATAAGAGTGTAAAAAGGTGTTCATATTTTAAGAAACCCATTATCACAGCAAAAGCCATGACAATGAACATACTATGATGCTAAAAGACTAACCTTTGCTTCTTCCTTTTCAGCTTCCCTTTGAACTTGCAAGTAAAAAGAAACTCCAAAAGGGTTCTTCTCAGTAATTTCAAGGGTCAATAAGAAAGGAAAGGGAAAAACAGAAACCAAAAGCAGGTATTGCTTTTCCCACACACAACAGATATGTATGCTTGTGCACAATGATACATATGCAAGCTCTATCTATATATGTGGCGGGGAAAAATGAAAATGGCAAAGAAAGATCAAAGACAAAAGCAAAACGCTTAAAAAAATGAAATTGCTAGTGGCGGCGTCTGGAGGCCTAAGGCGTGGCAGAGAGAAGGGAAGAGAGACAGAGAGAGAGAGAAGGAGTGAGAAAAAGGAAAGTGATGATGCATGTAGAGAGAAAGGGACAGGGAGAGGGAGAGGGAGAGGCTGATGGGTTTAAAACTTTATCATTATTGTTGCAGCAAAAGAAGAATTCCTCAGAACACAAAAAAAGCTAAACAGAGAGAGAAAGAAAGAAGGCTAGTGAGAGGAGGATCGGTTGGGGTGGATTAGTCTTTTCAAGTAAAACGAAACGTTTCTTTCTCTTTTTGTTACTTGTGGATGAATTCAGCTGCTTGTTCGTCGACCATGGATTTTCGGTTTGTGTTTGCTCAGTAACGGAGAAGATAAAGCTAAAATGGAGTTCAAAGGTTCAAAGGATAGTAAATTACATAATTATCCAATGCATAGACTACAATGATGATGTTATTGTAAGGAATGTACCTCAAAACAATCAATGGGTTACAAACAAGAACATGTTTGATTCAGAAATCAAAACAAAGATTCAAAACGATAATCCCACGACTTGAAACTATGATTTCAAAACTTTTATCATCACTAGTGTGGCTACTTCCTTCTAGCGCCCATTGCTTTCAAACATATCTTGAGCTTCCATCCTTGCCCAACGATGAGAATTTTTCCAACGAGGAAAATTTTTATTTTGATTATATATATATATATATATATATATTAATTTAATGTGACATTTTGAATTTGATTATTCCCAGCTTCTTTTAATTTAACCCCTTATAAATAAAATTATACGAAAGAATTTATTAATAATGAATTTATATTGATTCATTATGTATAGAGTATTTTTATTTAATTTGTTATAAGTTTAATATATTTTTCGTAATTTCATTTGATATTTTTAATTTAGTCATTCAAACAAAAATATTTTTTCAATCACCTACAAATAAATTGTTATCAATAATGTTCTTTATATATATAAAGGATATTACTAATCATAATTTTATTTGTAATGAATTAAATTTAGAAACATTTATATATAAGAGATTAAATTGAAAAAAACTTTTATAAGAGACCAAATTATGAAATGCATTATTTGTGAGGGATAAAAATAAAAAAAAATTATGAATAAGTCAATTAAAAAAATACCTTATATGTAACGAATTAAAACAAAATTTTACTTTTTTTTGGCAATTAAATTTTGTCCCTCATCATTCATGAGAAGGGTCATTTTTAATTTGCCTATAAGAAAATTTTAATCACTCTTCCATAATTCAATTTAGTCCTTTTCTTGACCTCGCGCTCCAATGAAATTGAGGGAATGAATTATTCGTACGCTTAATGGTGATATGTAATCATTAAGCGTAGAATGTAGATATGATATTATTTTCACTAAAATATTCACTCCATTTTTATCTTATCAAGTGCTCAATGTCACCCTAATAAAAGTAAAATAATTAACGTTGTATTTAATTACGTTAATTTCTACTGAGTTTGTGAGTAAAAAAAATAATTTTATATATGCATTGAACGAATATACATCACTATATTAATTTCTCAAATCACACGTTAATCTTTGGAGCAAGATGTTAATAGAGGACTAAATTGAATGATGACATATGATCATAAAGACTAATTTAGTATTTTTTTTTACTAATGGCACTAATTGGGAATATCTCAATATCTTGAGGACCAAATTGAGAATATTCTTTTCTACAAAGGACCATAATAAATTAAAGTGATTTGGGTTTCACATTATATCTCAACTTAATATTATAGAAAGATCTTATGCCTTTTTCATTTATATACCTTTCTTAAAGTCTCAAATTTATCTCATGTGAGATTTCTCTAATCACACACTTGCACATAGACATAATTATATATTTATCATTATGAGGATTATAAAAATTAAAGAATTGAGCAAAAAAGTTGACCCATAATAACACATACAATAAATGAGGTGGTGTATTAATACAATTAAATTCAAATTATAATAGGGAAAAAACAAATCACACGTGTTATTAATTGACCATATATATGAATTAGTCTCGTAAATTTGCCTACAAGAAAAATGAAAGAGTGTGCTTGTTATATAGGAAAGCGAGAAAGGCAATGGAAGATAAAGCGTTTGGTGTCTATTGATAGAATTCGAACCATTTTTCATTAGGAGATTAGATTCTCACGCTTATGATAATCGTCATTCCATCAGAATTGCTTTCTATGGAATCGACATTATAAAGTCAAAAGTATCCCTGTTGCATTTTTATATTGACAAAATTACCCCTGAAAGGTGAAACGAGGAAGAAGGAACAGGAACATCAAATGACTCCTTTAATTTCTTCTTCAATTGTATGTTTGTTGTGCAGAAAGAATGAAACGCATAATTGGAAGAAACACACACACTTCAACTTTCTCTCATTAATTACGTCGTTTTAGAATTACTTGCTCGCTTTAATTACCCAATTCGTCTCACTTAATTAGCTCTTAATGTATTGTTGGGAAGTATGTATTACTCTTAAACACACTTAAAATTTCCTTGTTAAAAATTAAATTTTACTCTAAGGGGCGATATATTCAATGTACAAACTTTTAACCAATTGGTTAAGATTGATCTTGATTTTTATCAATGTAAAAAGATAATATTAACACATTTCCACTATACTACTCAGAAAATTATCTTATAATACTAAAATCGTTATATATTTAAAATGGGAAAATGCGAATTTCTCTGCATTCATTTTGGATAAAAAGGAAAAAAGAGAAAATAAAAATTTTCGCAATTTTATGAGTTAATTTAATAATAAAAATAGTGATAAATTAGTCTTCCCTACTTTAAAAAAATACTCATATTATATGACCCTCCCTTATATGTTGAAAAAATATATAAATTCCATTGAAATTAAAATATGAACCAAAACATTTTTAAAATAGTATTTTTCATTGAGTATGTAACTTATTTAAAACGTATTTCTTATAATTATATTTTATTATTGTTTATCTTCTATCAAAAATCATGGAGTTAATTTTTTTTAATTTTTTATTAAATTAATGACAATGCTCATTTTTAGTAATTAAATTATATAACTAACCTTTATATTCATCTTATGAAGGATATTTATTTTTAATAATTATTTGTTTACAAACGATTTATCATTTTACTAAATTTATAGGTGACTGTTTTATATTGATAAATATATATATATATATATATATATATATATATATATATACATATATATTATCAAAGTAAATGTAGTGTAATTGGTGTAGCACTTTTTTTTATTTTAAAGAAAGGGAAGTGTATTTAAGAAAAAACAAAAACAAAAAAGAGCCATGTAATTTAATATTATGAAATATAATTTATTTTAAAATTAAATATGGAGAGAAGTACTAAATTGGACCTCTACTTTTATATTTTAAGATAATTTGGTCCTTCACAAATAATTGTAACAAATTAGTTTTTTAAAAAAATTTTTATACAAAATTAGTCTCTCATTAATACAAATAGAGAGACTAATTTTTTTACAAATTTAAATTTGTAAATAATTAATTTATGACAATTAATTTATAAGAGATTAAATTATCATAAAATATAAATGTGAATAATCAAATATATACTTTACTCATTATATATGTGATGTAAAATTAAATATATTATAAAACCAGGTCAGAAGCCATTATGTTGTGATAAATTCAATAATCTTGAAAATAGACCAACGACAATATTAAAAAATTAATAATTGAGCTAAAAGTATATCTTTCTATACATACCAAAGAATATTTGCCTTTGTGAAAGGATTTTAAACATGATCAATTAATGTGATTAATCGCTGAAAGTACATATTCCATTATTGCCAATCATTTCTCTTATTCTTGACGCCTTTCTTTTCCTTTTTCATTTTAATGTAAATTATGATTAAGAGAAAAATCCTCAAGTGAAACATTAGTCATGTAACATTTCTCATAACATTCAAAAAAAAAAATATCACTTGTTTTATGATTCTTATAAAAATATAACATTTCACTGGCATGGTCAAACTCTCCTAATTTGAAAATGAGTATATTCCAATATATCGAACAAAGATTTGCTTCCCTTTGACAAAAATAAATAAGCAATTTTCAAAGAAAATAATCATAACATATGGAAGAAATACAATTTAGTAATTTATTTATGAGTTCAGTTTTAAGTTTTTTTCTCATTATTTTTTAATTTCAAATTAGTCTTTTGCATATGAGTTTAGTCTCAATTTAACCCATTACTAATTCTTAGTCTCAATTTAGTGTTTCACTTATGAATTTAATCTTAATTTAATCCTTCAATAATATGAATTTTATTATATTTAGTCTAAATTTAATTAAAAATAATATATTAAATATATTAACTTTTATATTAGTGAATGACTAAATTGATGTTAAACTTATAAATAATGAATTAAATTGAAGTTGAGCTCATAAATAAAAAATTAAATTAAGACTCAACTTACAGTAGACAAAAATATTATTTTATTCATGACATATATATAGAAAAAAGTATTAAATTAGTTTCTTATTTTTATATTTTATGACAATTTAATCTCTTATAAATTAATTATAACAAATTAGTCCATCAAAAATTATATTTTATGTAAAATTAGTCTTCTATTAATTTAAATTAATGGACTAGTTTTATATAAATTTAAATTTGTTGGGACTAATATTTTACTACTTGAACTTATGAAAAAACTAATTTATCATAATTAATTTATAAAAAAATAAATTATCACAAAATATAAAAGTGGGTACCAATTTTATACTTTTTTCCACCAATATATAAACCCTATGGGTTGATGAAAGGACAAGAATAGAATCAGAAGAGAAGAGAAGTGAAGTGAGTGCTTGGATATCATGAAAAACTAATGCAACTTCCATTATTTGTATTGACATGGTGACATAAGCTATTTGCCAACCCTGCCACACCATTTTGATGCTTTCAAAATTATTTTATTTTTTCTGGACTGACTCTAATAATATAATATATATCAGCATATGTGCAATATTAATGATTTCCCTCTTGGTTATAGTGCAAACCTTATTGTTTTTCAAAAATATAGCCAAGACATCCTCTTTATATATATCATTTAATATTCCCTCTCTTTGTAAAAATCTTATTTAATATGTGACCCTAATTCTCAAGTCTTATCAATTTTAAGATACTATATACAGTCATTGGTGCTCAAAAAAATTTTAAGCACAATGATAGTATTTATTATAAGAATAAAATTTAAATAAAATCAAATTAAATGGGTTAGTATTTATAAATAAAACCTTGATATGAGAAGAACTTGAAAAATAAAACTCAACTTTGCTAATGCGATGCGAAAATTAACTAATGAGTCTTAATTCAATAGTATTCTATCACAATACACTTATTTTATTTTTATTACCTTATTATAATTTTTTAACAAAAAAAGTATAAACTAGTTCTTAATTATAACAATTAATTACAATTTTTGGAACTAATATCAATACCTACTGCCACCTTGTTAAAACAATATCCAATTATAATTTTGAGTAATCTTCGAGCTAAGCTATAATTAATTATTTGCTTCGCATATGTAATCTTTCGGATTATGATTATCAAAGAAATTATTTTTTTAATACTAAATTGCCTATCAGAATCAAAATTCTTAGCACAAATTTTTTTTTTTAGCTGTGTCGACACATCATTCATGCATGCATAACACCTCCTCGTTGAATGGGATTCTTATTCAAAGAATATTTTATTTATTTTATTTTTTTGCTTACATTTTTAATTAATTAGAACAGTATAACATGCATGCATGAGACTTGATTTATTACAAGAATAAATCAATCTCTTGAGAAGTCACTGATTCAGCCTAAATTTATAGGGGTTGGCAAAGAAAACTTAGGCTATAAGAATATAAACCCTATATGCTAAAAGTGAATTAAAATAAATGGGAGACAAACTTTTCTTTGAAAAAAAAAAAAAAAGAGACAGATATTTTTTGTTGCCAAAAACAGATTCCACAAAGTAGACTCACACATTTATTTTATTTTATTTAAATGATTATGCTCTTGCTTTTGATACGGAATCAACAACAAATTTAGGGTTAAATCTCAAGGACTATATATAAATAGTGACTCACTGATAATAATCACAAACAGTAAAAAAAGAAGATGGAAAACACTGACAGAAATCAAAGGTCCCATTTACGTACTTAAGCAATGAGAATAATTAGATGCTCATTGCTGCCCTTTTCCTAGATTTAATAATATTTCTTTCCTATCTTTTGAAGCAAAAGTTTTTACCTTTATGATAATGAAAAATACAGTGATGATAATGACCAGATCTAAGCCTGAGGTAAATACGCAAAATATGCCAAACATATATCATAAATAGAGTTGCTTTAGGAGGTCAACTCATCACCTTATTTCTCTTTAATTTTCCTCCTCTGCCTTTTTTTTATTTTGTCCACTTTAATTTCCCTTTTCATTAAAGGAAATTATAACCTTGGGAGTGCACATATTCCACTGTATCTATCAATACATATCAAGAATGTATGACAATGGCGTATCACAACTTTTGTTTAGACTAAATTGATTTTTATTGAGATTATGTTAAAATTATGCGATTTTATTTTTATTATGAAACTATATATACATATACAAACTCTCTTAAGCTAAAATATGATTAAAATATTTTCAACAAAATATTAACTTCTTTTATCAAACTATTTTATAAAAATTTTTCAACATTATTTATTTAGTATTGTAATTTATTCTAAAATTAAAAAATTGATAATTCTTATAATAAGAAAAATAAATTTAATATTTTTATCTTATTAAAATAAGAGATATAATATTATTGAGAATATATACTGTAATTTAAAATTTTTTAATTAATCTTCGTATATTACAGTCAGTAGCATTTTTATGCTCCATTTGAAATTACATATCTTCTATACAAGACTTTGGAAGTGCTGATACATTTACAGTTTTATTTCTTGAATAATTTCAAACAAATAAAATCTAAATTATTATGGAGAGATTACATATATATATATATATATTACTCTTATTGATAACAAATGACGTATTTTAGTATGGATATATTTGTGTTTGATATTGTCAACAATATTTTGAAAGTAAAATTGCGAATAAACTTAGGTTGATGCACAATTAATTTCTTTTTTTTTAAAAAAAGAAGTGTCACGCAAGATATAAATACCTAAAAAGAAAATAAAATGGAGAATGTACTGTACTCAGGTCTTCAACTCATCCACAACTTAGTTCTTTAATGGAGAGAGGCAGCAAGTGACACGTCCACTATTGAACATAAATATTCATAATGGCTCTATAAACATAAATGTAATATATATATTTATTTTCTCTGAATATATATAATATAATACGAAGGATTCCAAAAGGGTTGTAATGTAAGCATCAATTCTTGGAAACTAATGAGGCTTAATTAACAATAATTAATTAATGATATAAAGATGAGAGCTAGTTAGGTAGGGGAATGGAACTTATGCTAAATAATCAGAAAGAGGGGTTAAAATAGTGGTAAAACAAAGTGGATCTCAAGAATAGTGCATCGAAAGGACTAAAAGCACAAGCTTTATATATCCTCATTGTCCACATCGTAAAGATTAAGAATCATAATCTTCTTAATTATATCTTATTATTATCATTCATGTCTTCATTTGCACACAGAGCAACACACAAATACAAATATATCACACACACACCAAGATAAAAAGTTGCTTTCTACTATTTTATTTTACTGTTCATGCATAGTGAATCGACCATTCTCCTTTCTCATCCCAATATATATACATATATATATATATATATATATATATATATATATATATATATACAGAGATAGATATAAGAGAGAAATATTATTTTATTCTATAACTTATTATTGAATTGTAATTTTTGTGCTTTATTTATTTATTTTTAAATTAATTTAATTTATTATAAATTGTTGTTTTTAAACTCTCACTTTTGATATCGTTAACATATATAATTCTTTGAATTAAATCTTGTTAACTTATGTGAAATAATAAAATGGACTAAAAGTGATAATTTTTAATTAGTAAAATATTAATTTTTAAAAATAAAATAAATGAGGGACTAAAAATTATAATTTAGTAATAAGTTAAGAGACCAAAATAATATATTGTCTCTCTCTATATATTGAAAAAATTATTTTTTGATCATTATAATTTCACTTAATTTTTAATTTGGTTCTTAATTATAGTTTAAAAATTTTTACGTCTTTAGAATTTAAATAAATTTCTAATTAAGTCCTTGTCATTTTATTTTTTAATACCAATAAATTTAATTTATATTCTTAATGTGTACTTTGTTATCAATTTTGATCTCTTTTATTAATATAAATAATATCTAGTCAAAGTGTCAAGATAATATATAGTTAATTATATTAACCAAATTTAATAGAATAATAACATAATTTTAATTGTAAAAAATTAATTAAAACATTTATAAGCTATAAAGACTGAATTACAAATTCTTAAACTACAAGGACTAAATTAAAAATCAAATAAAATTATAGGGACCATAACTATAATTCTCCTTATATATATATATATATATATATATATATATATATATTATTGTAAATGTGCACTCTAAATCCCACTAGCTAGCTAGGTAGGGTTTGTTTAACACCATGCCAAATGGGAAGAGCTCTTTCTAAAGACTCATTTATTAAATTGTAAAGTTACTTTGACCCAATCAAAAGCTTTTGCATATTCTCCTTAGTGCTTTGCCAATAGCTTCCATTTGAAAGCACTTAGCATACATAAAATATAGTTTTAGGTCATCATGTCCAATTCGTTTTAGAATTATTATTAAATTTTGTTTTATTCCTTAACATGAGGAATTATTCTTAATTTAGTCTTTAAACATATTTAAATTAATCCTCCACACCCTAGATCATTGCTCTGGTCAATTTCTTTTCTTTTCCTTTTTTTTCCCTTTTTTCGTTCTCGGTTTGATTAAGATTCTCCTTTTAAAATTGACAAAATGAATAACGTACATGTGTTATTAATGATAACGTGAGAATCATTAATTTTTAGTAATTACTTCATTTAAATCAACTTAATGAGTAAAAAAAAAACACACAATTTTAAGTAAAATATTATTTTGGTCTTATAATTAGAAGTCTTATCTCAATTTACTTATTTACTTATGAGTTTAATCTTAAATTGAATTAGTCCCATGCTAAATTTCAATTTTAATGTGACCTCTTAAAAGTTAATACATTTAGTTCATCGCTCTCAATTATATTTGAATTAAATGTATTAACTTTCATGATAATGAGAAATTAAATAGATAATAAAAATTGAGTGAGGGACCAAGTTAATTTTTTTTTTTAAATTAATGACCAAATTGAGACACTAATAAGAGATTGACCTAAATAATGTTTTACGAATTTTATCATATAAAATTTGAGATAATTTTTGAATGAAAATTATTCCACGTGCATGTATTTGTGTGTATATATACACATACACACAGTAATTCGCATTTACTGATTTTACCAAAATATGTCACTGAACTTTCAAAAGATAATTAGATAAATACAAGAATGTTTTAGGCTACTTCTTTATATAGAAACATAGAGATATTTAAGTTTATGCAACATTTAATCTCACAAGAAGAATAAAAATCAACGCATCAATTTTCTTATTTTGTATGTTTCTTAGTACAAGGTAATTTAATATAAGCAAAAATGTGTTCTTTTATCCGTTAATGTTATTATAGGTTTTATTTTTATCCCTGAAGTTTTATTACGTTCTAATTTAGTTGTTTTAACATTCTAATTTCATTTTTCTAACTGTCTTAACTCTTAATACATACAAAATTCAAATATTTGAAGCATTTTAATACGATGGTGTTAAAGAAAAAGAAAACATTTGAGCAATTTCTTAAAATTGAGGTCAAAATTGGAACCAAATGAATTTGAGGAACAAAAATAAAATTTATCATAAAATTTAGGAGCTAAATTGAGATAAGATGCTTATAAGGAACAAAAGTGAAATCTAATGTAAAGTCAAGGGACCAAATTAAAATTAAGAGATAAAAATGAAACTTCAAATAAAATTAAGGGATCAAATGTATATTTTTGCCTCTAAAATATGGTAAGTTATTATTTTGGTCACTTAATTTTATTTATAATTTTAAATTGATATCTTAAATTTGAAATATGCTAAGATGATTTTTTTATCTTACAAATTTTTTAATTGTCAATTCCAATAAATCAATCAAAAGATAGTTGTACCGTAACGCTTTCTTATTTGTCTAATCTCTGAAAATTCTAAATTAATACGTAAACCAATTTAAGAAAAAAAATTATGAGGGAGACTATACAGAGCATCAATAAGACTACTAAAATATACAAAGCTAATATATATATATAAGGGGTAACTTAATCTAATCAAATTATGATAGAGAATAATGTTAATTTAATTAAATTATGTATATTTTCTCTTTATTATAATTTGATTAATTAATATATTACTATCATTTACCATATAAGTATATTATTATTGACTAATATTTTTGTGTATATATCACTTTCAATTTTTTGTAGGTTTTAATCTTTTTTCCAACTAAACTTATTAGGTTAAGTTGACTTTTAAAATTATCATAATGTTTAGTATTAACTTGCATGTTTACCATAGTTAATTACAAAGTTTCAAATTAAGTGGTCCAACCTAGTAATATTGGAGTTCTAAAATTCACACTCGAAGCCTAATTATCTACACTAAAAAAAAATATTATTCAATAATAATATACTTATGTAACAGATAAAATAGTGTATTAGTCCAATTAAATCAAGATAAAGCATAATATTAATCTAATCAAATTATATAACATTTCTCCCTATTATAATTTAATTAGACTAACATGTCACTATTATATAAAACATAAATATATTGTTACCTTTTAATATGTTTTAATATACACCACCCTCATTTTTTAGTGATACCATTCTCAATGCCCATGCGTTGGTTAATTTTAATATACCTATAAACATAGGTCAACATAGAATTTCCCAACACCTGAACATGAATTTGTATTCATGTCATGAAACAAGTATAGCATTATTGTGCTTAGAAATATTATATATTGCTAACCCCAAAACCAAATAATTGATTGGGAAAAGAATTCACACACATGATCATGTGACTCCCTCTTTCTTGTGCCTATCAAAATTTTCAAAGCTGCCCTATTGCTTCCATAATTTATGTTAATTATGATGTAAGAAAAATACATTTTTGATCCTTCAATTATCACAAAATTATCTCTTTGATCTCTAACTTATTAAAATATCTAAAATAGTCCTTTACTCATTAAAAAAATGCTATATTTAATCTTCTACTTTTCAAAAAATTATCAAATATAGTATCTCTTTTAAAATCTAAATTGTAAATCTAATGGATTAAATATGATATTTTTTATAAAAAAGTTAGGAATCAAATGTAACATTGTCTAATAAGTGAAGGATTATTTTGAGTGAGAAACCAAAATAAATATTTTTGTGATAAATGAGATATTAAAAAGATATTTTACTCGTTATGATCCTAAGCAAAAGGTTTCAATATTGTTTTCCATATTTTCTCTCAGCGTTCTTGTCCAAATCATGATGATTTGTGTATGAGTTTATACTAGAGAAAGATTTGATTTCTTTGAAGTTGACAAAATTGAGAAAATAAGTCCCATTACCACATTTGAATAACAGAATGGAGTATGGACCAATTTGACTGAAAGTAACTCTTTAGAAAGCATTTTAATCTCTCACATGTAAGATATTTGTATTTAATCTCTTATATATAAGACATTTTATAATTTGATCCCTCATAAAATTATTCTGTTAATTTAATTTCTTACATATAAAAATTTTTAAAATAAATCATTTATAAATAAAATCCTTATCAATAATGTTTAGTATATTTTTGTGACTAACTACTTTTTGAAGTTATTATTGGTAATAGTTTTATCTAATACATATCAAACTGAAAAATTATTATATATAGAAGACTAATTGAAAAAATGACTCTATGAATGACCAAATAAAAAAAAATTTTATATGTGATGGACCAAATTGGAAAAAAAAATCTATGAGGGACTGAAGTGAGAAATAATCTATATATAAGGCATCAAAATTAAATTTTACTCCTTAAAAGTGATTTGTCGGTAAAACAGGGCTTTTTGGTTCTTTGATTACGTATGTGGGCCTGAAATCCCATTTATGTCAAATTAATTTCCTGTTAAACCCATATTAATGATTAATTATGCCACTTAAGCTTGCCTCAACCCTATTTGGAGGGTAAACCCTTTGTCATTCCTACTTGATTGCTCTACTTTTTCTTTTCTGAAGTAAACTTCTGTTTGAATTAAATGCTTGTTTAATTGATTTTTTCATACAAAGATTATTATCACCAAATTAATCCAAATTTTTTGAATCATTGTTTTCTTCTAATTTCTTTAAGGTCACAATTTCCTTTCCTTATATTGAATTTCTAATTTTCTTCTTCATTATTATTATTATTATTATTTTGAATGAGAGGAGAAGTTTGAGGCAGAAAGGTTAATTTGCTTAGGACTTTTCTTTTGTCAATATATTCAATGAAAGGTAGATTGTGGTGTTGCTCAAAAGAATTCACTGTAAATAACAAATTTGATGATTATAAAACAAACAGAAATTAATATCTCAAGCTTGAATTGTTTTAAGTTGATCGAAGCCCAACAACTACAAAAAGCCCAACTTACTAGAATAGGTAATGACTTTATGGACCAAGCTAATAGTCCAAGGCCACGTAGGGTTTAATTGATGGCAAAATTTTGAACTCTCCTTTTTGTATTTTTTTCTCTGACTAAAGGATAAAGAACAAAACCTAATTATTGAATTAAAATTTTAAAAATTTTACTTAAATTTGGGACTAGAAAAAGCTTGAATAGATATTTTAATTGAATCTTTTTAGTTGAATATTTATTCAAATTTTTGGACTAGGTCAATAAAATTTTCTAACATTATAATTAAGTCAATTTAATACATAAAGCTTAAAATAAATAACATAATTAATTGTTATTAAAGAAAACTCATCATTTAGTCCCTATAATTTACATGAGTTTGCAAATTGGCCTTTATGCTTTATTTTTTTTCCAATCACTCCTTAATGTTTCAGAAATTTTCAAACTAGTCCTTGCTGTTAATTGAATCCTTAACTCCGTTAGTTATATGCCAAGTCAGCAGCCCAAATTGATGACACACTGTATTTATGAGCCTTCGAGGTTGGAACTTGGAAACTTCCTTAAATTTCATTATTGAAAATTTCTCTCCTATTTGAAATGCGAGGATTATGGGTTTTTGATATGGTGGGCAAAATAAGTGGTGGTGGAAGAGTCTATCTTCCATGCTTGCCTCTATGCCTTAGCCCTCGGTCGTTCTTCTCATTTTGAATTTTAGAAATTATAAAAACAAAATGTGGCAGCTGACTTAATATGTGATTTGGCATTCAATTAACGGCAGGGACTAGTTTGAAAAGCTCTGAAATAACAAGGAGTGATTTAGAAAAAATTAAAATATAGGAATTAATTTACAAATTCATGTAAAGTATAGAACTAAATAATTAATTTTTACTTATTATTATTATTTGAAAGAATATATATAAAAAAATTATAAATACAAATAAGTTGTGTTGTCATAAATATTTTAAATAAGATGAATTATTTTTTATTTATTTATCATAATATTACGTTACACTCATTTTTTTAAATAATAATTTTTTTATAAAAATTATTTATTTAAATTTTTTAAACTTGAGACAAATCTTATAAAAAGTATGAGCATAATCTATTTTATAAATCAAACTTTTTTAATTTTATCAAACTACACAAGTGTTTTTAAACTATAATCACGTGTAGGCCTAATGTCCCAAGAATTCAAACCGCTATAACTTTTTATTCGGGTTGAGTTTTCGTCATTATTATACTTTTCCAAAAATTCTACCATTTTTGCATATTTGGAGGCCATTATTATTTTGTTGTATATTTTAACACTTTTCCTTCCTGTTTTTGTGATGCGTCTTTTGAGCTTGGCTTAAATATATTTGGGATCTTTTTAATTTCATAAAATCTTTTAATTTGGTCTCTCTCGTTCAGAAGTAACAATGTTGCCCTCTTATTTTCTGACATGATCCAATTTCACTATTTTGTCATATTTTCTTTTAAAATTTAATGAAAAATCTTTTCGTTTGCTAAGTTAAATACCAAATCTAAATTGGAACTAATGGTACTGGGTAAATAGGAAGCAAAAGTATAGGTTTGGTGTTAAATTTTAAATGAATTATATTTATATGTAATTTTTATATTTTTGTCATACTGTTGTTCAATTAAAATATGACAATTGTTTGATTAACTAATAATAATATTAATTTACTTTTAAAATAATATAATTGTCTACAAAATAGATAAAAGTATAAAATTGATTTCTTACAAATTAATCGTGATAAATTAGTCTTTCATGAATTTAAATTTATTCAAAACTAATATTTCATACATTTAAATTTGAAAAAAATTAGTCTCTTTAATTGTATTAATGAAGAAATAATTTTACATAAAATAAAATTTTTAAATGATCAAATTGTTACAAAATATAAAAGTAAAGTACTAATTTACTACTTCTCTCTTACGAAATATTTGTCATATTTTAATTAAAAAACAATATGACAAAAAATATAAATAATTATGTATAATTTTTTTTTTATTTTAAATATATGCCACAATAGATGGGCAAAAGTGTAATGTTTTGAAAAATAAGAGGACAATGTGACCCTATTTTAAATTAAGGAGACCAAAGTGAAACTTTCGTAAAATTAAAGGAATCAAAAGTGTATTTAAAGAAAAAACTCGTAGGCCATAATAGTTTTGATCATATTCTTTATTTTTTAAATAAAAAAATTATTTTCTTTTTTAAATTATTTTTTATTGTTATTTCATTCATGCTCTTGTTTCTGAATTCCTTAGTGAAGAGCATAAATCGAATGTACTTTTCTTTATATTATTTTAAATTTCTTAATTTCCTGTATATACTATGCACACACGTTTATGTAGTTACCTAAACTGTTAATCCAATCATGGGCTTCAATATATTTCTTAGTGCAACTCACCAAGTTTTTTTTTTTGGGTTAATTTAAGTTAGTTCAAATAACTAGTTTAACAAGCTAAGTAAAGTAGGGACATTTTAAAATATATAAAAAGAAACTAGCAATTTTGACCAAGTTTAAGTGTAATTTGGGTAAGATATTATTGGCTAGATTAGATAGGAGCTGGATTTTTGGTAAGAAAAAGAACTAATAGCTGATGACTATAAATTTAATACACTCTTTACAAAATATATTAAAATTTAAATTTATTCAAATAGATATAAAACCTCTTTTTTTTTTTTATTCTTAATAATCTTGTTTTGAGTCTTTGACGCCCTACCCTTTCATTACGTGTAGTTAAAGTTTTCAGGATGAAATTATGATATAATTCTAAAACTGATTTTTAAATCTTGAAGAATAATTTTAAAATCTAAAATCTTTTTTATATATTTATAATACTTAATTATAATGGTATTAATAGATATATTTTTAAGCATAACAAAAAGTAGTTTAATAACCAAGGTTCTTTACATTCATTCAAATAATTTCAAACTCAAATTCTTTTGAGAATAAATACTATGAAATATGAACTAAATAGGAGACATTAAATTTTTGGTATATCAATATCCTTTAATATTTACATGTAAAAAAATGTTACTTAAGCGAATTTAATGTAAAATTAAATAAAAGCAATTAATTTGCATAGTAGAGAGACAAATATATTAATTTGCGGGTTTTGCAACAGCTGGAGCTAATTCATTTGTATTTCTATTTTGGGAAGCTTGAGATGATGAGACTTTGACATGGTCTTTGCTCATTTTTTTTTTTTATGTTTTTATTTTTTAGACAACTTATTTGACTTGTACTTTCTAGAATTTTGGTTCCTATTGTACAGCTTACCAATTGTGTACCTGGAATTTTTGAATCAGGTGAGTCTTACATTACAAATTAATGTGGGATTTACCATTATCTCTGTTGCACAACCCTCCCTTTTCAGTGCTTCATAGTCCTTTTTTGCTTACCCAATTTTTTTACAAATTTCAACCAATGAAATTTAAGACTTTCATACTCCATGTGCCTCCAACCAATGCAAACAAATTCAAACACAAAGACAAAGTCAATGTTGAAATGGACTGCATTTTGGGGTGATTTTGATATGGATGATTATTGTATTAATTTGTAATTACTTCTTCTTACCAACATATATAGAATAATGGAAATATTATCTTCGATTTTTGGAGAAAAGTAACATTTTATTCTCTTACTTTTGAGTATAATCTTAATTTGGTCTCTTACTAATTTTTAATCTCCTTTTAATCCCTTACTTATAAGTATAATTTCAACTTAGTCTCTTATTGATTTTTGATTTTAAATTTTTTTTATTTATAAGTCTAGTTTTAATTTGGTCTTTCACTAATATAAATATTAATATATTTAATCTAAATTTATTTAAGAATGAGATACTAAATATATAAACGTAAGGGACTAAATTAAAACTAAAAATAAATAATAGGCCAAATTGATATTATACTTATAAACAAGACTAAATTAATAAGTGAGGGTTCAAAATAGTGTTTTGCTCTTAATTTTTGAATATTTTTAATGACATCTATTTAGTTCTTGAAAATTTTAATCAAATTAATGTTGTTCTAAATTATAATTAAAATGATGTATTCTTTAAGATGTTAAGACTATATTCATGTCAACAACCTCTGGAGACTAAATTGATGGCGATATAATCTTTGAAAAATCAAAATAATAGTTTATTCTAGAAGAACCAATCCTTTTTAGATTGCAAATGAATCGCTAAAATTAACAATTTTGTCACATAATTTAATTTATTTTTTTCAATGAAATCCATCTAATCTATTTTTAAATTATAATTAAGTTGAATTTTGAAGTTTGAAATTATGAATTGTAGTACTGAAATTCAGTACTACAAGAGTATGATAAATAATTACAAAAAATTCTGCGATGAACCCAGAAACTGTTTTACATCAATTATTCAGAAAATTGGTTTACATAGTAACAAACATTGTTCTGAGATTCAAAAAAAGATTCACGAGCCACCTGCAAATTCCTGTCTCATATACCATAATCAAAAAGCAGATTTACATCAATGGTCTACCATGATGAAGTGTAAAAATTATATTTTTCCCAAACTAATCACTGAAAATCACAACAAGCAGTTAATCACCACTTTAATACTATACAATAATATGAAAAAAAAAAAAAAAAAAACTGGTTTACATTAATTGTTGAAAAAACTGCAACCACTTGCGGTAGTCCAGAAATTAAACTTCTCCTTGATCAGATGGCCATACACATTAAGCAACGCAAGTCTGAAACTCTGAAGATATTTACTTTATATTGCAATTCTCACATTCCTATCTCATATTCATACACCATGATCAGAAAGGTATTGTAACTAAATACAGAGCACATTATCAAATAACTTGATGACATTTGACCAGCACAAGAAGCTTATCTTTGCTGTTGTTCCAGCATCAAATAATCAAGTGGAAAGGTTTTTTGTTTTCTATGGTTCCGATTGCAGAAGGGAGGAAGTTGCCTTCTCAGTGTTCTTTCCTGAAGTCAAACTTGAAACACCGCTATTCTGGAATGAAGAAGACGAAGATTGACCTGGAGGTGAGGCTGCAATGGTGGAGAAGGCGCTGGCATTGCTACTCAAGCATGTGCTTGTTCCACCAACAGATCCTTCAGTCGAGGATTTCGGGGCAGGAGGCTTCTCGATCTCAGTTACCCCTTCGAGCATTTGCACGACTCTGCCCATTGTTGGCCTCTGAGATGGCTGCTCCTGGATGCACCAGAAGCTTACCTGAATCGCCCTCTTCACTTGTTCCATATCAACTTCTTGGTCATCCAGTCTTCTGTCAATAATTCCCTTGATATTGCCTTTCTCAAACTCTTCAAAAGCCCAATTGGAGAACTTTTTCCGGTTTCTTTCATCCAATACATCGAAGTTCCTCCTTCCACTCACAATCTCCAGCAAAACCATACCATAGCTGTAAACATCAGACTTGGAAGTTATGGGTAGATTGGCAAGCCATTCGGGAGCTAAATACCCTCGGGTTCCTCTCACACTTGTCAGAGTTCTGTGTCTGTGGTCCTTCGGATTTATGAGCTTTGCAAGGCCGAAATCGGAGACTTTGGCAATGTAATTCTCGTCTAAGAGAATGTTTTCAGGTTTTATATCACAATGAACAATGCAGTCTCGACATTCCTCATGAAGGTATGTGATGCCCCTTGCAGTGCCTAGGGCGATGTTGAATCTATACTCCCAATTCAACAATTTTCCTGACTGTTCTTCTGTCACAAACAGAAAATTATCAAGAGACCCATTTTTCATAAACTCATACACCAGAAGCCTGTGACGCCCTTCTGAGCAGAAACCAATCAGCCTCACCAAATTGAGATGATGGGTGCTGCTTATAGTAGCAACTTCCATCCTAAACTGTTTCTCCCCTTGCTCAATGCCCTCCAGTTGCTTTACTGCAACAACAGTTTTATTGGCAAGGATTCCTCTATAGACAGCACCAAAACCCCCAGCTCCAAGCTTTTCCTTAAACCCTTTCGCTGAGCGCTGGAGCTCCTTGTATGAGAACTGGACCGGTGCGCCAGAAGCATACTCAAGAAGAGAATATTGAGCAGATAATCCACCTAATATTGGGCTGTTCCTACAACACCAGAACCATAAACCACCTTCAAAGGCAATCAAAGCTAAAAGGGTGCCCAAAACCACTACCACCACAACCCAAGCTGGTACCCTCCGGTGATCTTTCTTGCCAACCTCATCCAGAGAGGGTGGTGGGTTTGGAGACACAGGTCCACAAACCTTGACATACGAAGTGCTAGGTAGTGCAGGACTCTGATATCCACTGATAAAATCTGATGTTTTTATGTAACACTGTCCTGTGCCATCTGATAACGAAGTAGAAGCAAAGCAGGAACCTGCAAGACAATTACCTCTACAAGCTGATATACCGATGAAAAAGATCTGTGTACTAAGCTCAGGAGGATAAGTCAAGAACTGAGCATGATTCAACTGCAACATAGTTGCACTCCCAGGACAATCATCAAGTTTCACCTTCCTTCTACACCCTTTTCGGCTGTCATTCGGATCAATCATCTCAAAATTCTGAGATGGACAACCGCAAATCGGGTTGGAATCGTTGTAACTGCAAATCCCATAGCTTCCACAATAAGCAAAAACCTGACATTGATCTTCTACAGCAGCCCATCTCACAGTTGCAGTACCACTACCTCTAGAAGAACTATAAATCCTCAAATTCCCATCACTATCTAGCTTCAAAATTCTCAACACATCACTACCTTCAGCGTAGTCGCTACTGTAAGCAACAACAGCTGGAGTGGTCAGATTAGAATCATAAAGTTGCAAAAGCCCTATTGGTTGCAACCGCAAAACCGGCGAATTTACCTTCGCATTCATAGATGCATTCAAACCCTGATTCCAGTACTGTATACTCTCGTTCCATTTAAGGGTCAAATTTCCCGATGAAAGAAGATTAAATGTGTAAGACCCAGATCGCAAAGACTTATCGGTAGTGAAGTTCTGAGACGGAACGATTGTATCGGTAGGATTGTCGAATGTGGACCAGACGGTGGCGGTTCTGTTTGAGAGCACGAGGTTGCCGTCGTCTTGTAGGGAGGCGGAGGAGACATCCAGATTTGAAGTTCCGGAGTCCCAGACGGTCGAACCCGACCCGTTTACGAGGCGGAGGGCGCCAGTGGAAAGGAATTGGAAGGAGCCGCCAGAGTCCACGGCTGTGCCGTTACCGGCGGACCAGATGACGGGCGTGCCGCCGGAGTAGACGATGGCGGCTGTGAAGGAGGGAGGAGAAGTTTGGGGATCGGAAGGAACGAACTTGAGAGAGAAAGTGTTGTTCGTAGAAGACCATGCTTGATTTGGCAAGGAAGCCAGGAGAGTACTGCCAGGAACGATGTCGTCGGCAGCGACGGCGAAAATGGCGGCGAGGAAGACGGCGGCGAGTGTCAGAGATTGGATTATTCGGACCACCATTTTCTAATGGACCCAACCAAATTGTGAAATATGCTGCATCTGCTACTGCTCAAGCTGGCAAATTTAAAGAAAGTGGGTAAGGAGAAGATGAGATTGAAAGGAAGACTTTGACTAGAACGCTGTGACTGGTTGAGGTGTTTGGGATTTTCATTATATATATATATATGATTTTCCGTGTGATTTCCAACGTTGAATTTGAATCTTCAACTATTGTTGCTTCTGACTGTGATTGTTTGTTGCTGCTGGTCCTTCACGGTTTTGACAGAATCAAACTTTCTTTTTCAACCCATGGGATGAACGTTATTTCGGGTCCTTTTGATTTCCATCTTTGTGGAAATTTCTTTTCTTCTTGCAGCAAAGCATGAAGAATGAACAGAGATGAATGTATTTCCCTGCTCTTCTTGGCTCATAGATCTTGTTCATGAAATGAAAGAAAATTACCGGACGAAATCCGAAAGCACTCATCTTTCATTCGGAAATACAAATTAACAAAAAAAATAAAAAATAAAAATTGCACGCTGTGATGACGACTGGGATGGCGTCATTTTGATTTTGAAATATGTTGAATTTTTTTACAAATAAATACATAAATTAAATTAATAATAAGAGGGCTTAAAAATATCATGACTTTACTCTAAAATAGTTGAAAAAAATTTATATAAAATTTATTTTATATTTATTTTACATTATTTTTAGTGCATTAATATATTTAATTATAATAGAAAGATATAATTGTAATATTATTATTTTGTGATTAACAATATTATAATTATATCTTTATATTATAATTAAATATACTGATACACTTGAAATTACACAAAAAATAATATTTATTTTTAATCATAACATGATAAATTTTTAAATATTTAATAATATTATATTAGTGAGATGATTGTTGAATATAATAATTATTTTAAATTAAATGAATAATCATATAATAAAAATATATAAAATAAATTAAGTCCTTTTTAATATTAATAGGAAACAAATTAAAATTAAATATAAAATTTTATTTTAATTTGATTCAATATAATTAAATTAAATCAAATTAATTGAGTTAACTACGTCTATAAATATTTATAATTTTTATAATGATTGATTGATTTATCCGGTCTTGGGCCAAATGTGGGAGGATGTTTCTATCATGGGGTAATGACTCGTTTATATCTTCTTTTTTTTAATTTTCAATTATTTTTTCTGGTGATTAGAAATCAAATTTTAAGGTGTATTTGGATATGTTTAACAAAATGATATAATTATGGGTAGACTTATTCTATGAAAGTAAAGTAATATTATTATTTCTTTATCAATAAAGTGATATTATTATATGTATATTCTTTTTAATTAAAAAAATTGTTAGAATCATATTTTAATCATATAAATAATATTAAAAAAATTAATATTTAAGTTATTTATTTTATTAATAACTTTTTGTCTTCTTTTATTAAATCTTGAATAAACGAATGACATTACTATTTATCATTCTATTACATTTCATCATTTATCATCTCGTTTCATTCTTCTATAAATTACGTGGATTAAAAAAGTATTGTCCTTCTTCCATTACAGGATACTAATTGCTAAATTGAGGCTAGAAAGTTGCACAATTTTAAAATTAAAGGCCCATCCTCATGGCCCAAAAAAGGGCCGATACTCATTGTTGGGGTCAAACAACTATTGGGTTTTCATCATGTGGGCCTTGTACCAAAATTTGTTTTCGGCTATTTTCCCATTATCCAAGTTCTATATATTGTCTTTAAGATTTGGCCACAATATAAGACTTGGACAACAAAACTAGGGCTGAACACAGGTCTAAATTACCCAGCCCAACCTAGTAAATTGGGGTCGAGTCAACCAAGAAAAAGAAGTTTAATTTGGGGTAAGAATTTGGTTTGACCGGGCTAGGTCTTGGGTAAGGGGATTTGGCCGAACGGCTTGGCCCGAACCTATATATATATATATATTATTATTATTATTATTATTATTATTATCCTCTAAAAATATTTTTAGCCATTAATTTCCAATGAAATTGATAACCAGCATTAATTTTCATTAAGCAATAAGTGCCCTTCATATAAGAAGTTCAGTTTGCTGTTTCTCTCTCTCGGGTCCCCACGGCCACGTTCCTCTCCTTTGCTACCATCACCTACAGTCTTTAAACCCTAACGTTATCAACCAGACGTCAATATGCTCTAGCCTTCTCCATTCGCTTGCTACTCAGGCAGGCAACTCCTTGTCGCAGATGCACACAACCACACATTTAGTCATTCGTGAATTTGCTTCCCCCATTTCAAATTTCGATCTCACCAATTTCTACTCAATTATGTCTTTCCCGTTGAAATTTTGGCAATCTCGCAAGTTAAGGTGAGTGAGTCTCTTTCTTATTTGAATCAGATATGCTCTTGCTTTATAGGTTTGTGTTCTTTGAATCTGAATCTCAATAACCTCTCTTTCATATGTTTCAGTAATACTGAGTTAGAGGTATTACCACTATTGCAACTTTACATGCTAAAATAAAGTTTACCCTTCGAACATATATATAAGCCAAAAAGTTAGCGCCAAGGCGCCAAGACGTAGCAAATGAAGGGTAGATTGGTCTTTTGACATTTTGAGATGTTATAAAACATTTTCTTAAGGTTTCTTAGCAGAAGAGGGTCGTTGTAAAGCAAAGGGAGAGTTTTTCCAAAGCTCAAAGGCTTAGCTTTTGTTAGAGAAGACATTTCAATAGAAGTTCCAAGGGAAGAAACCGATTAAAGCTTTGAAAATGGAGTTCTCATTTCTTTTCTCTTCTTTTTCTCTTCTCATATTTATGTTTTCTGAATTGTATTGGATTATAATCATGAGAATGCTTGGCTAAACCCTTATTTCTCTAGGATTGTAAATCATAGGCATGTTGATTATTGAACTTTATTACTTTCTTTCTTAAATTTCATTTTATATGAAGTTATTCAGTTAAATTCTTATGGCCCCTTGTTGATTGGCCACTAATTAGAGTTTATGCTGCATATTTAGGGATTCTTGAAAGAGAAGCCTAAATTTAGTCATAAGACTGAATATGGCATAATTTATATTGAATTATTACTTGAATTTAACTCAATTTGCCTTAGAATAAACATATACCTATTAGATGTGTGGAATCACAATTAGCCATGTTTAATGCATCTCTCTAAGTGGTTCTTATAGAAATATAGGGAATCAATTTAGAAAGGGATTGACAGATTCTTATAATGATAGATGCTAAGATTACTTCATAAATAAATGAGTTTAAGTTTAGAAACTAACTAATTCACAATTGAAGTGTCTTGGTAATCCATAATCCTAAGGAAGCCATTTACTTTGATTTTCATCTCATTTTAAGTTTTTCATCTGACTATTTGCTACTACCTTTCATCTAAATTAAATGTTGGACCGCTTGGATTAGGTTATTACATAAGTATTAGTAATTAATATTGGTAATAACTCAAATTTTCTAATGACAATACTTTTCTCACTATTTACTACTTGTTGGAAGTGTATATTTGCACCGTAGCAATTTGCACACAACATCATCAAGATAGTTGGAAATTATACTAATATAATCCAAGATTTGGTAATTAATTTAAATTAATTGCTTATGGTCATTTAGCCAGTTACTATTAGGTTTCCTTCATCCCTTTTATTCCAAACAACAAAGAACATTAAAAAAAAAAATTAAGAAAAACCATTTGATCAACATACCACTTCCAAAGATAACTTCCAATTGTTTATTTTCCTCCTTTAGTGGTGGTTATTGAAGAAAATTGGTATAAGGTTTTTGAATTTTCATCACCTCATCACATTTTTTGTCCAACCAAAAGGGGTATGAAATTGGAGACTAAAGCCTAACATGGGAATTAGAGGGGAAATATTTATAATTCATCTGAGAACTAAAATCCCAACTTGATTTGAAACAATCTTACCAAAATCAAGCCCAATTTTGAAGTTACACCACTAACACTTTGAAAAGAGGGGTTTCAAAATCAAGACTACAAATTCTGAAATTGATTGCAAATTATAGAGGGGAAAGAATGAATTTGGTGGTATGAAAAAAAGTCATAAATCAATTTGAAGAAATACCTCACCAATTATGTTCAATTTCTCCTCATGTGGAATCCTAGGTCACATAATTGGAAAAATTTGAAATTAGTGCCAAGATTGCCAAATTGAGGGCAAGATGATGAAATTGAGCCTAAGGAGTAAAGGGAAAACGTAAATTACTTACCAAATGGAATATACATAACTCAATTTAGAGGAATCTTTCTTCAATTGAGTCCAACTGGCTCTTCTTGGCACTTCATCGTTGTTAAGATGGATGAATTGACCTTTGTCAAAATTCTAAGAATTTGGACGTGAACCACATTAAATTAACTAGAGTAATGGTAAAAAAACATCAAAAAAGGGTAGAGATGATGAAAAAACAATGAAATCCAAGCAAGAAGAGGGATTCTTAGAGCTTGTTGTGGATGTATATATGAGGAAAAAGGATAAAGAAGGCAAAATACAACTAAGGGCAATTACATAATTTTATTGGGTGAGACATGTGGCAAAATTTAAAAAAATTTGGAATGATTCCATAGACACCCAAAGGGGAATTCAAACCAAGGTGGCATAGGATGTATAAAGTAAGGCTTAGCCACTCTGCATACCTTAAATTCAAAAGTTATATTGATTTATTTAATGTTTACTCTTCTTTGGTTATTTTAGAAATTTCTCCTCTAAGATTATTTTAATTTTTGATTCAAACTCTAGCTATATCCTTTTGCTTTCTTCGTTTAATTTATTCATTACCCTTCATACTAAACTTTTAAATATGAAGTGTTACAAGTAAATTTTAAGAGACTATAATGCAAGCCAAACAATACTAAAACAAACAAAAGAGGAATATAACTTGAAAATGGAGTAAAGAATTAGATAAATCAATATATGAAGATGCAAAAATAATAAGAGAATGAAAGAAAAAGATCAAAACCAAGCAATTTATCTTGGTTTGGTTCATTCATCCAATCTCAAACTTCGACTTAAATTTGTTTATTATCTTAACAAATTTAAAAGTAGGACTTGTAAGCCACTACAACTGTAAGACCAATTAAATCCTAAATCCTAAATAATTTATATCATTGACATTTGAATTTAACAACAACAAAGTAGAGATATATCAACCTAAACTCTTTGAAAGATTGATTTACTAACGACTGTGCACTAGGGAGAAAAAGAAGAATATTAAGGGCTTGAAGATGATCATGATAGGTTAGATTAGTTTTTCTAAATGTTTTGAGATGGAATGGCCTTATTTTTTTTTTTAGCATTTCTCACAAATGATTTATGTGAAATTAGGTAGAAATTAAATGGTAAGAGCCATCAAATTAAAAGCAATTAGACACTTTTTCACATTGTAGCAGTTGACTAGTTAACTTGTTTCTTTAAAACAATTTTGAATTTTAAAAAGGAAGAAAGAGCTTTTGGCCAATAATAAGCTAGCAGTTGACTGTCAAGGCCTCAATTGATAGCTCTTAGGATGAATTCCTAAGAGTACCTTTAATTTGCCAATCAACTCTTAGCTTTATGTAAGGTTGCTAGTTGATTTGCAATTTTCAGCAATCAATTGAATGTTGTCTATATTTTATTTTTAGGTTGGCAGTTGATTTATAACTTCTCACTTGTGAATTGGTTGCTAATGAAAATCCTTAGTTTTTTAGTTTACTAGTTAATTGAAAGCTTGAACTTTCCATAGAATCACATAAAAATTAGCAAAGGGAGCCATCTAATCAATTACTTAAGCATATAAGTTTTAATTATTAGGTTTGAAGGAATTTTAAGAGCTCAAAATACATTTAATCATTTCACATATGTTTTAGGTCCTAAGGTCAACTAATTTTATGATTTTGAAGAACTTGGTGAGCTTGAACTTGAAATAGTCTCTTGAAAAGTCATCTAAATTGGTTGTTATCATCAAAACTTAGGCTTTTATAATCCTATGTCATCAATGTTATTGCACCCATTCGCTATATTGTACTATTTTATATAAAAATTATAAGTGTGTTGTGAAGTAGTTTTATTTTTTTCTCTTATTTTTAATGTTAAGTTATTTGATTAAAAATAATATTCAATTTAAATGATGATGAGTTTCATTTAGATAAATAAATTAGGTGGTTAGTATTGCTAAAAATGACGCCCAAAAAATTATATGATAATATGAATAAATACGAACAAATCAGAACAAAATTAAAAAAAAAAAAACTAGACGATTTATCAAAAAAATTAATTAAATAAATAAGTTAGTTGATGACAAAAATTAGCTTATAAGAAAGAAATTGTGTTTGAAGTAAAGTTTAGTAATTTAGTGCGATTTTCATTAATGTTGAGTTTATATAAAACAATATTTTTCACAATTATACACAGATTTTAAAATAATGTGCTAATCTTAAGAGTTTATTTACCTTCTTTACATACTTACAATTTTGTTATAAGACATAATTTTTAGAATTGTAAATTATAAAAACCAAATAAACTTTTTTAAAAGTTTATATAAAGCAAAATTTCTTTTGCACAATATGCAAAGATTTTAAAATGCTAATCTGCTCTTTATGTAGCAAGACAAAATTTTTATCAATTAATTTATTTATCTCATAAAAAAAAAACCACACATCCAATACCCTCTTCCATATTCACAAGTTAACTCTCAATCACACACTCTTTCTCGTCCCTTGTCTCATTCACACCCCCAATGCCCCACTCCTTCCCAAAACAAAGTTACGAGTGTCTCGTGGAATCATTCCACGCGACACTTATTATACATTATATAAAAAAATTCTTTTGAGTGCTGCATGAGAAGATAAAAGCTTGAAAACTTGAGTGAGCACAACAATGATGTCAACATCAATGTTTTTACAAAATTTTACGATTTATTATTTTATTAATATAATATTTTAAATATTGTTTTGTAATATATATATATATATATATATATATATATAAGTATATTCTATTTGTATTTAATGTTTATTCATTTATATCTTAATTTTGTAGATGTCATATTACATTATCGCTTTTATCCTATATTTAAAATACTTTAATCATAATATGTTTTTATTTATTTTATTATTAATTTAATTTATTTTTTTAGAGTACATATATTAGGATAAAAACAGGCAATATGGTCTTTTTAGCATTTTAGAATTAGTCCTACTTAATGTGAGCGTAACATTCCAGCCTTCTCCTTTGGGAAGAATTTTGTAACAATGTTTGAATTCTTGAAAATGCAACATTTCTTGATTATTTTATTAAAACTTGAATCAAACTAGAAATATATCATTCCCACACAATATTTTTAGAAATCTTGAGAACATTTTATGAACCAAAATTCGGTGATTCTAATTTTGGTGTACAAAAACGTAACACTTTATCTCTTCTAAATTATTAAAAAAGTAAATATATATTACATATCATTTAAGATTTTTCATAAACTACATAACTGTCACATGTACCTTAAATCAAGAAGGAACTTCAGGAAAATAATAAAGACATAAACTATATCAAATGTGGTTTGTTATTACATCTGATTATCGGGTCGTGCTTTTAAAATTTGGGTTTGAATTCGAATTTAAAAAAGTTCAAATCTCTATTTTAATCAAGTTTTTTTTTTTATATTTTTTGGGCTGTGCTAATTGGACCTTTTAAAGAATGTGAAATTAATTTGTTATTTAAGATTTAAGATAAATAACATAAATATTATTATTACATGTAAAATTATATATAAAAAAGTTATAAATACAAATAAGTTGTTATATTAATATAAATCTTTTAAATATGAGATATTAATTTTTATTTTTTATTAAAATATTACATTACATTAAATTTTTTTTAAAATAATAACATTTTATTTATTAAAAAAATATTCATTTGGACTTTTTGGGTTTGAGATGGACTTTTATAAAATGTCCAATATCAATTTTTACAAATTAGGCTTTTTAAATCAAACTTTTATTATTCAAACCTTTTTTTTTTGGGCTGGACTAATCGGGTTGGACAAATATTTTAAATTATAATTAAGTCTATTTGTTATCTTAGAAATGCAACATTGCTTTAATATTTTCTTAAATCTTAAATGAAACTAGAAATTAATATGTCATTTCCTCGTAATATTTTCAACGAACCAAATGACCTTTAATTACAATTTTATATATAAACTCTAGAAAGTGACACTTTATCAATTTTAAATTATTACAAACAGTACGTAAATTACATATCATTTAATGTTTTCTAAAGCGCGCATATATATATATATATATGATAGTCACAAATTAAAATCTATTACTTCGACGGTAGATTGCAATTCTATAGAGAGGAAGCAATAATGTCATTAAAAAAAAAAGAAAGAAAGAGAGACAGAGAGTGAAATCAAAAGAAAGAATTAAATGTCTTTTTTGTTTGTGATTATGGCCTAATGTTGTTTTCAAAAGTGGTTTTTATTTTTAGAAAAATAAAAGAATAAAAAAGCTTGTTTGATAAAATGTTTTTATTAATAGTTCTAAAAAAATTAAAAAATAGAAAAGTGTTCTTTAAGAATAAAAAGATAAGAATAAGTTTTATATGTTTTTCCTTTTTAAAAATTGTTTTCATTAATTAAAAAATTATAATTATGTAAGATTATGAATTAGATTTGAATAAATTTTGAAACTTAATCCAGTTGGTTATTAATTAATAAGGTCACGTCGGCTTTTATTTTTATTACAAACAAACATTTTTGCAGAAAAATAAATTTTTAAAGAAAAATAAAAAATTTAAATTTAAAATGAAAAAAATGAAATAAAAAAATACAATTTAAAATAAAAAATAATTAAAATTTAAAGTCCCTATCACATATACCTTAAATTAAGGAATAATTTTCAGACAAAAAAAGACACAAAATAAATCATGTGACTTTTAAATGTTAATTTTATCTCACATATAATTCTTTTTACAAAAAGGGTTAACTTTATATTTTAAAATTTATATACAAAAATTATATTTTTAAGAGCTCCCCTTAAATTTGCTACCTCTAAACAAACTTTAACTTTCCATACCGAGTTTTATATAATTTCTTTAAAATTTACAGTATTCCAAGACACCGCAATACTCACTAGAGTTTCATTCTTAAATGTCATAAATCAATATAAGCCCCCAACATTTAATATATAGTGTATTTGGATAAATTTAGTCAAAATGTAGTAAATAAAAAAAAAACTCCATTTTTTTTTGGATTTTTTCTCATTGTCACACTTTAATGAATACCTGGAGAAGTCTACAGCTCCAAGAGTACATTGAATATCGACTTGACTTTTTTGTCCCTTTCTATAATATCAGTTTATCATTTCAACCTAAGGTCTATGACATTACAAGTTCTTGTCACAATTTGACAAAAAGGGACCTAACTGCACATTATTAATTAGTGACAGCAAAGTTTGGATTATCTGTTATTATAAATATTATGTATATAAAAAATAACTGCATAGAATTAAATCTAATATAAAAATAATTACACGCAATCATCTTTTGTACATATAATAGTCTGGATAAGAGTTAGCGATCCAAATTTCGCAAAGCACAGCAGTGCATACACTCAAATTAATTACCTACGTAATCTATGTAGTACTTGCCAAAAGCTACTTTTAGCCCTCCCATCCTATGAATGCAGGACCTATTTTCTTATCCATATTTCAATTGCTTACATGACTATGTTCATTGCTCTTGAGTACATAACAGCTGCTCATGCTACATTCCAAGGACCAACTTGAGAGTCTGATTTAGAGACTTCAATGTGACCTTGCAATTTGCACGCTAGCTCCTAGTTAAAGCCGTGTAAAGGGGTCCTTTCAATGCCACTTGATGGGTCACTGTGTTATAGATAACCATAAATTCTGGTGAGTCCCACATCGAAATTGATTCCCCGATTGTATGTATATATCTAGACAACGAAGTGCACCCCTCCACTATGCCTCCCACTTTCTGATTTTCTCACTTTCTTTCTATAGATATGGCAAGTTCAGATGAAGCTTTAGATTTAGAATGGATCCGCCATCATCTTCTTGGTCATGACTTTTCCTCCACAGAATCCTTCCTATCTAATCTCTTTCCGGTGAAACTGGAAGACCCTGTGTCAGAACTTGATCTGAAACCATATATTCCAGTGCAGAGTTTCTGTACTCTTCTTGAAGCAGACCACATGGAAGGTCTCAATTCCATGTCAGAGGAACCCCAGAAGAAGCCAACATCGCCTGAGAAGCCAGAATGTGATGAGGTGATAATAAAGCGGTACAGAGGAGTCCGGAGGAGGCCATGGGGGAAGTTTGCCGCGGAGATCCGTGACCCGACCCGGAAAGGGACCCGGGTTTGGCTGGGTACATTTGATAGTGAACTTGATGCTGCAAAGGCTTATGATTGTGCCGCCTTCAAGATGAGGGGTCAAAAGGCAATTTTGAATTTTCCTTTGGAGGCTGGAGAATCTAGCCCGGTTCCGAACCGATGTGGTCGGAAAAGGGGAAGAACAAGTTCATCAGAAGGATTGCTGGCCTAGGTTTAAACTCGATCTTTTACGTCATAAAATTAACTTCAGTATCAATGAGTCAAATTTCATTGGTACTACGATGTTATTTCATGTTATGTAACATGTCCTTGCCGCTAGTTATGTATGTGTATATGATTGAGGACTTTTTTCTTTTTAATTTTAAATTTAATGTTATCATTCACACGATAGTGAGTGTATGTATTTGGTTGTTAGTTCAAATAGAAGTAATAAAATGTTTGATGCTTACTATGAAATTTACTAAATTTTGCAGAATTTAAAACATGGGTGAACAAATGATGGCCATGATATATTTTTTTTGACACTTATGTTATACTAATTTCTTTTGATATATATGTTAGAGTTCCATCATCTAAATTTATCTTAAAAAAGTAAAAGCCTTTGAAAAGTTCTGAATTTGACATTTTGACATAACATTCTTAGATTTGCAAATACTAAATTTTAATGTTTGGCTTAGGAAGGGTTTAAAAATTTGTTTACATGTGTAAAAGGAGGTTTGCCTTATAAATATTAGAGGTTGGTTTGACGTTTGATTTTTTTAAAATTAAAATTGGTTCTCCAAAATTTGCACAGAAGTGAGATAAAGTTATTTTTACATAAAATGAATTATATATATAGCAAAAATTAAATTTAAACAAAACTTTTCAAATATAAGTTATAATGATGTAATATCACGTTTAATCAAAATTAATTTTAAAAATTAAATTAATTTAAAATTATGTTAGTCTAATGTCAATAAAAATGTATTATAGTAGTCTTAAGAATTTTGAAAAATGAAAGAGCTAAGGAGAAGATATTTTTGAATAGGTTGTAATTGACTAATAATTAACATAAATTTAAATTAATACAAATTACAAAAAAGTTTGTTGATTGACTTAAGACAAGTGTAAGGAGTCCCTACTTCGACAATTGACTTTAAATTTAATTATCAACAATTTGGTACATTTAATAGTTACTAGAATAGTATTCAACAATAAATGTGTAGTGTGAATTAAATATTTTTCAAAATACATAATTCTGCAATGTTAAATTTGGACCATATTTGAAATGGACCTCAAATTATAATAGACAATACCATTTGTAGCATGTATTATTATTTAGTGTCAAAATTTTGTTCATTAAATTAACAACTATTGATAAAAATTCTACTTTAAGATGAACTATCGTAACTTGAGAAGAAAAAACCAATTTATAATGATATTTTTAGTCAGATAACACATCCTATAAAATAATGAATTTTACTAAAGTCTTTTTTGAATTAAGCCTAATTTTATTTATACTTAGGAGTTTGTGCTTTTTAAAAAAATATATGGAATTATTTTAAGGACTAAACTTACATTTAATTTTTAATATTTTTTACGTTATTTTTTAATTAAAATATAACAAATGTACAATCAATATTAATAATATTTAATTTAATTTAAAAATAATATAATTTTAATAATAATTATATTCATATCTTGATATAATAAATTTATTAAGAAAATTATATATAAATATTTTTTTACTCTCATGATTGGAGCCTAATATTATAAATTGAACCGTTTTAAACCTAAACATTGAATATTGGGCTTAAAAGGCAGCAATAATAAAATTATATTATTTTTTATCTCGCATATTTGAATTAGATTTATAACAATCTAATAAATCAAAATTTTGTCATGTATGGTCGTAGTCGTAGACTTTAATGCATGCCACAATTAAAATTCTTGATTTGACATAAATAGAAACTCAAAATGAACTACAACCATTGATAATATATTATAACCTTGAGATAAATTGAATGGTGATAATTACAGAACTACTAAATCCAATTATTTAAGCCTTTCAATTTAGCACGCAACCATTTTTTTTTTCTAAAAAAATCTTTTGAGTGAAAATGACAAACTTTGACAAATATAGCTACTTGGAAATAATCTTGTCCCACATATTTAGCTCTATTCTAACAAGTTGTTCATGCGCATTAAATTTATGTTGATGATGTACACGCATTATTCTTACATACAATTAATTGGTATTAATATATTGAGAAGAAGTTTAGTTAAATTTCCCTAATGGGAAAAAATGATACTTCTTGTTGTATAGTTATTATTAATATGTATAGTTTTAAAACTAAATTGTATATTACTTATATTATTATTGATTAATTATATATTTATTATGTATTAATTAAGAAACTTGAAAATAAAGGTATAAATAGCTATATCTAAGTGTAAATAATCATATAGTTAATTATAAATTTAGTTTTTTGGCCAAGACAACTTGGGAGTTGGGACTTGGGACCATCCGAACAACGCATCATGTATCGATTAGTGCGATACATACACGACGATTGTCGACTTCGTTGGTATGGATGCAACTTGCACTTGCATATGACGTCAGACTGTGTCATTGTCATTTTTTATGACATCATTGTTTGCAATTTTTTTTTACACTTTCTAATGTTCTATTTTGTTTTTTTTTTGTTTTTACTTTGATTTTCCAGAAAAAAAAAATTAAATTAATATTCCGATAATGACACTCAATCTAGCAAATTCTTTGGTTAATGTCCCACTTTCAAAACAGATGGAATTGGTGACCTACACCGTTAATATAATATTATTATTTAATAATAAATTCAGGCCTAGTATTTAATTCATGCATTATTCTATACAATGCACCTACCACATTGGACTAGATTAAGTGTAGCATAAAACGATTAATTATTTTTACTAAACATTTTTATATTAAAAATAGTAATGGCTGTATATTAGACAATTTTTAATTAATTTATATTTTTTTATATTTCTTGAAAAGCAAATCTAACGTTTTGTATTTAATTCGATCAATATTAAACAAATTGTGTAATTCAAGCATGTATAGTTTTTTTGGAAATAATAATTATAGAGAATCCGAGCTTTTGAACTAAACTACATATTTACTATCTGAATTTTAGTCAAATAGTTGTAACATCAGAAATACTGGAAAACCTGCACTCTCATATAAAGATTGAATTATTCAGTGTTACAAATATTTAAAATATTTGATATGTAATTTAAAAAATAATTTTATAGTTTTAGTTGTTAATTACTCTAACTTATATATATATATATATATATATATATATATATAAAAGAAATCAAATAATGAAAAATTCTTATGAGTATTGAGATGATTAAAATATGGAGAAAAATGAAAATTTATTTATAAAAATGGTTAAATTCAATTACCAAATTTAAGCAAAATAACTTACACACGACTAAAAAATGGAAAAATTTTGTGAATGATAAAACCTTATTTTAGTCTCCACTCATTATTTTATTTTTATTTTAGTCCTTCATTTATTTAAAATTTTAAATTAATCTCTCACTTGAACCAACGTTTAATCAAAATTCATCTTAGGTAGACAAAATTAGAGCTGCGTTTTTATGAAATAAGCCCACTACAACATTAAGAGTCCAGGCCCAAGAAAAGGATGCAATAAAGTCATTGATAGGAGCCCAACTAATGTGATCCACAAATGGTATGAAAATGAAATATCCAGTAGATGAAACAAAAGTATCCAAAATGGAAAAACCAGTAGGCCAAGGCTGCCACATGAGTTCATTGTGATTTATAATATTAACCACCGGCCCCACATTGATAAAGAACTCCTCCTGAGTAGTGGTTGGTGATAACTCTATGGAAATATAATTATTAAAGTTATTTTCATGTTTTATCATGGTATAATCATGTTAATTTTAGTTATTTTTGTTTAAGTTGTTTTAGTATTGTTTTAATGATTTATATACTTAAATCTTAACTAATTGGAGTTTCTTATATTATTTCTATTTTTGCTCAGACCTTGTAAAGAAGATAGGAGTGTTTTAACATCAATAAATTGAATGTCCTAATTTTGAGGTAACTTTTGGATTCCAAGACGTTAGAATTTTGAGATTGCTACTTCACAAAAATTATAAAACTTTTTGAGAACTTTTTAATAAATGGTAGTTTACTAAATTCTGACATCGAAGTGCAAAGTTATGATCAAAATAATAAAGATTATATAATAAGAGATTGTCCAAAAAGTTGGTACCTAGGACCAAAACCTAAAGCCTACGTGTCAAGAAAGGAACCATTTAAAGTGACGAAATATGTTTTTCTTCTTTTCCTCTTCTTTTTTTCTTCCTTTTTACTATATTTTTTTAGATGAGCTTGATTGTAATTTTAAATATGCTACGCTAGATTCTCTTCATCTAGGATTATGGCTATTTGACATGTAAATTGATGATTATTGTTATTTTTTTCTTTGAAATTCTTTGTGAATAAGCTTATTCAGTTTAATTTTATATTGTGCCCTATTTGCATGGCTACGAATTAGGGTTTATATTAAAGATTTGAGAATTCTTGAAAAGAGAAGCCTAAATTTAGTCATAAAACTGAATACTGGATTATTAATGTTGAATTATTGCTTGAATTTAACTCAATTTGCTTTTAAGATAGACGTACTTAATGCATCTTTTTATATGGTTCTCATAGAAATATAAAGAATTAATTTAAAGTGATAGAATTTATAAGAGATTGGCAAATTCTTATAATAATATTAGAGACTAAAACTAATGTGTATTAAATTCAAGTTAAGAAAGTAGTCGTATTGTAATTGAAATTTCAAATTAGATCATAATACTAGAGTTTTCTTTGATATACTCATATCTTTTAGTCTCATTTTTTTTAGTTCTCTTACTTTATTTTCTTTCGTGATAAATTACATATTGTGATTAGATTGCATAAGGTGACCATAATAGCATTAATACTTATCAAAATTCCTTATAAGAGTTCTTAAAGGACGATATTTGATTTTTTACTACTATATTACTTGTTGATAATGTATACTTACACAGTGACATCTTACACACAATAGTAAGAGATTTAATCTAGCTGCTGATAGCTATTAAAGTAGATGACAAAAAAGAAATATCCTTGAAGGGCACCGAGTGGGAGCACAATTGGAAAGAAGAAACCTCATTAGGTTTGAATAAAAAATTAGCATCCGTGAGATGGTTCAAGACACCAAGCAGCGCTGAGTCCCTGCTAAGATAATTAATTCTACAGTGAATGACAGATTAAATGGAAGGGGCCCTAGAGATAGATGACTCAACATCATCATCATCGTCATCATCAAAGCCTTCAGATAAGGCTATACAAGTGTCGTTATCAAAACTTTTATGACCAAAAGGTTGCCGTGCATCATTAATGTTTTCAAGTCCAAGAGGTTACTGCACGTCATTCCGGTTCAAGGATGTATTCAATAAGATGATCAAAAGTGGCTTGACACCTAACATTATCAATTATATTGTTTTGGTCAATGCATATTGTAAGAACAAAATGGTGGATGAGGCCATGGATCTCTTTAGGGAATTGCGTAGTAAAAAATTGGTTCCCGATGTCGTAACTAATAGTTCTCTTATTGATTGTCGAAGAGATGCATGGCAGCGGTCATCTCCCTGATATAATCACTTACAATATATTGTTAGATGCATTTTGCAAAAGCTGACATCTTGACAAGGCAATTGCATTGTTTTAGCAAATTGATTATAAAGGAATTCAGCCTACTATGCACACGTACTCTATACTTATTGACGGTTTGTGCAAAAGTGGTAGACTAAACACTACATTAGAGATCTTTCAGCATCTTTTGGCTAAAAGCTGTAGTCTTAATGTCCAAGCATATACTGCTAGTGTAAAGAGGGTTTGTTTGATGAAGCAATAACTTTACTCTCTAAAACGAAAGAGAATAGCTATCTCCCTGATTTTTTAACTTTTGAAACAATTATTGGTCATCTTGTTGAAAAAAATGAGAATGATAAGGTAGAGAAGCTTCTTCATGAAATGATTAAAGGATGTTTGTTGAAGAAATAAAAGAAGGTGCGACATTATAGCTCAATTCATGTTGCACATATATTTATGTTTACCTAGCTTGAATATTTAGCAAAAGTTTGTATATCTTTCGTCAAAGAAGTGGGACTGTACACCATGTTGACTATTTTTATGAGCATATTTATTAGAATATAACTGTCATAGTAGTGAATGCTTTTACAAGCATGTTCAATAATAGAACAACTTGAAGTTAACTGAAATTTTTCTTTAGTGCTTGCTTCATGTTCTTAAAAAGATTGTTTAGTCATATTGAATGATCCTTTCCTGAGTTTATTGGTCTGAATTTTGAATTTGGATGTACATAAGCTTATATTTGGTCACAAATAAAAGAGTGAAGTTGGGAATTTCTAGAGGTGAAGCTTTCTTGAGTAGCAGGGTGAGAATTCCATATAGTAAAAGAAAGTGCTAGGATCCTAGGATAATGCAGAGGAGAAAGCAGAATGAAAATAGCAGCAATTGGTTAATTGACGAGTAATTTAAGCATCTGATTGTTGTAGACTTTTATTGAGGTTATATATTGTTGTCATTGTGTATTCATACGTTATATATATATCCTTTAGGCTGATGGTATTTCCAAGATCACTTTTTGATGATTGTAAAATATGACAGTATTTTTTATCTTTGTGTAATTAGTATTAGTGTGCAAGTTTAGCTGAGATAATATGCATTCCTAACAGTTAGATTGATAATTATGTTGGGTGGTTTATTTACAGATAGATCTTACAAATTCGAAAATACATGTTATATTGTTTGTCTTTGTATGCTTCATACTAATAATTATGTTTGGCAATTTGATTTCCTCATTCTAGAATGAATCAGGCAATTTAATGCTTGTCTTTATATGCTTCATACTGATAATCTGATGAATGAAAAACAATTGAAGAAGTTGTAAAGAGTATGTACATCTTTGTTTCTTGCCCCAAGATGGTATGACTCCACCACTTTCGCTGACTCAAATCCTGATTGGTGTGGCCCATGTTCTTTCGAATCCGATGTTAGTTCCACAAAAAGTTTAGCTGAGGCAGTATTTTGAGAACTAAAGAAGAGAGGTCAGATTTGTAAAATTTATGTTTTGCCAAAAACATATCAGGACATCAAGCTGTGCATATTGTTGGTGGTACTTGGACTCGGTTGCATCTTTCCTTTTGCCCTAACTTTTAAGGCTCATTTAGTTGTTGAAATGATTGGGAATGGAAATGAAAATAGGCTTAAAAATGATATTAAACTTTGTTGGAATGGAATCCCATAACTTTATTCCTTACCTTTGGTATATGACATTGAAAATAAGATAGGTATGGAAAGAAAAACTTAGCAAATGAAAATAATGTCCTTCGTCAAAAATAAAATATTAATTTTATTATTAATTTTAAAAATATGTTTTCGCTGCCATCTCTCATCTCTTCCCAAACATATCTGCTTCTCTTCTTGACAACCATGACTTCCCTTTCAATCTTCCAAGTTCAAACCTTCCTCTTCCCATAACCTTCACCAATGGAGCTTCATTGTCGCCTCACGGGCATGGGGTTCTAGCTTTATTTCTGACCAGATGGAGATCAAGGGTTGCCTCTCATGAGAATGAATCCTCTAAAGTATGAATTTCGTAAAGTGTGAGTATATATGGAGTCCACGTTCTTTCTTTCCACCTACTTCCTCTTTTCTCTTTATCTCTTTTTACTTTAGAGACGAAGTTGCAAATAATGCCTCTGATCCCCAATTTTTTTTTCAAGGTCCTGATGGAGGAGTCAGTGGGTTTGAGAGCTTGTGTTCTTCGTGATATGGCTTCTCGCTCAAATTCCAAATTGAACGTACTATACTTTGTTTTCTCAATTCTTGTTGTTGGATGGATTTGGAGCTCTAGTGTATGAAGGAATCGCGTTTGCTACCGGACTGGTTGGAACATTAATTTCAAATGGGTTGATCTGGATAAGAAAGAAGAATGACCCAAATTTTGAGATTTCTAACAAGCATCATCTTACCCTTTTGAATGCTTTGACATGAAATGGTTTGAGGGAGAGAGAGGGAAAGAGAGGAAGGAGAGAAACCAGAGAAAGAGAGGAAGTGGAGAGGTTGATGGGTAATATGGTAATTTTAGAAACTCATTCCCTTCATCAGATGAGGTCCTCTTCATTACCTAAGCAAAGGGGTTCCCATTGCTTAGCCTCAAATCCAGTAACCAAACATAGGCATCAACTTCAATTTTGTCTTCCAATTCTTTTATTTAGTTCGTTTACTTCACCTCTTTATTAATCTGTAGAAGTACGCGAGAATTTTTTATTTTCTATTTGCATGCATCCAATAATGTTGCTTACAAATATAACCATGTTTATTGACTGCTTTGGAAATGCTAAGAGCAACTGAAGAAATAGAACAGCGATTGAAAGAATTATGCTGATGTTTTGATATTTTCTATGTTATGTTGTTAAAATGTCTAAAGAAACTGCAACTTTATGCGTAGACTCTGCCATTGACCTTGAAAATAATAGAAAAATGTTCAGCCTTTTTTATATGAATATACGCATATGCAGTGTTTAATTTTGGAGAGTTCTTTCTCTTAGTATTACAAAATGATCCAGTAAATATATGTTTATGCTTCTTAGTATTCGGCAATCTAGTTGAAACCTTATGTTTGTGAACTATAGCCAACTTTATTTCTGTACAATATATCGTAGTGCTAATGTGAATGGTTAATTTGATTATGACTTTCGTTTTGCCATTCCATTTTACATATTGTAGATCTTGGTTCTTAGAATATAATTAATCTAACTGTTACGATTTAAGCCGATATGATCGATGTAGAAAATGAGGTATCTCTTATCTTTATGAGTTTATTAGACATTTCAAGATAACAAAACTTTAACAAATTTATTGACCCACATCTGATAATATCAAGGTTAATACATTTGCATTATAATTATTAAGAGAATCAGGAGAAGAGTATTGCCAATGACGATACTACACGGGGATGGTTCGTGAATGAGGAGAAGAGTAGTGAGGAAATAAGGATCTAATGACAAAAGAATAGTTAAAATTTTTTTTGAAAATATTTAATTATTATACTCTATTAAGTTATAAGTACTAAAAATGTATAAGATAAATTTTTAATATTCATATTAATTATTATTTTAAATAAAATTTTATCTGTATTTATATTTAGTACTATTTGAGTTCTCTTTTTTAGTATTTTATTAGTATGTAAATTTTATTTTTATTCCAAGTAAATTTTTTTCCCCTTCTCTAACTCTTAAAATAAAATAAATTATTTATTATTATTAATTTCGTAGAGTATTACACTAACAGGCTTATTAGTTTAGAAATATTGCGTTTATGGGGCTAAGCTTATACCTTTAGACTATCAGTGTTTTGTTTTTTGGTGTGTGGCTGCGTGTTTGTGTTTTGGAGTGGTTTATGGAATGTTTTTGGGAATTGCCCCAAAAAAATCATCACCTGTCTTGATGATGTAATGATCATATGGCTCAAAACAGTGAATGGATTATCTCTAATTAGAGATGAATAAAAAATAAATTTTATTAATTTAATATTAATAAAATATTATATAATATTATTTTTTTATTTTTTCCTTTTACTGAATCTCAAAGAGAAAATCCGAACTCCTCAAAACATGCTTCCTTGGCCTCTAGATGATGATTATTTTATTTTTATTGATTTCTTGTTGGTGAAGAATATTTGAATTGGCAGTTTTCTTGGGAAATCAAAAAGAAAATTGTTATTTCTTCTTCAATAAAAGTAGTTAGGGGATCAAGTTTAGAAGTGACATTTGCTTATTATTTTTACAAACCATTAATTAATTTGTGACTTGACAGCTACCAATTTTCAGGAATTTTCGTTTGTTTCTTTGCTTTCTACTGTTTATAAATCAATGCTCATATGTAGTTGAATACAGGTTTGCTAATAGAATGAATGCTTAAGCATTGAGCCATAATAAAAAATTTATTTTATAAAGAATCACTCTCCCTCTCTACTTGAATTATGTACTTAAATGGATTTGCTATCCTTTGACTTGAAGAGGTTATTCTATAACCGTTAAAATGGGTTCGATCTATCGAGTCGAGTTTGTTTAACCCACCTAAGAGGTGAGTTGGGTTGAAAGATTCTTTTGAGAACCTATTTAATATATTTTTATCAACTCAGCCTATTTAACCACAAGTTAAACGAACTAGCTCGCGGGTTAAACGAGTTGCCTATTTTTTTTTAAAGTTTTTTCACTTACTCAATCCAGTACTCCAACCCATTACACTTTTCTATTTAAAAAAATTAATCTTAATATATGTATTGTGTTATCTCTAATATTTTTTAATTTGCCAAATTTGAATATTCTACTCATAATCATATTCTTATTATTAATAAATTATTGAATTATTAGATTACTTTACTTATTTTAATTTGTTGAAACTTGCTTTTTATTTAGTTATTTTTTTTGTTTATTTATACTGATATAGAAATTGATTAATTAACCAAAACATATGCTTAAAGAAAGTAACATTTAAATTTTTATAATTTTTTATTTTATTTTTTTTATTTTTTGGTGGGTTAAACGAGTCAGCTCGCTTAACTCACCAATTGGGGTTGGTTGAGATTTTTAACTTACCACTTTATGGTGGGTTAAACGGATTAATACATTTAATCAACTAACTCAGGTGGGTCAGCTCAGGTGACCCAAGTTGGCCTATCTTGACAGCCTTAAGTTATTCCTTTGTTTTTTTCATTTCAAGGGGGATAGATCATTCTTCATGCAGCGAGCTAGAAATTGGGTGTTATGAATCCATACTTTCAAGTTTTACTTAGCATCTCACAACGTTCTTAATAAAACGTTATAAAGTGTTCGGAAGTGAAGAAATTGGTGGGAGTTTTGTTTAATGAAGTCATATTTGAGTTTTCATTACTTCTTGTCCGTTAGTTTCCTATTTTATAGATTAATCATACATCAATTATTGAATAGGTATGAAATAATATGTTTCATATATGGGATAGAATTAGAAGCATAGGAAGATGATATTTAAGTTTTAAAACACTTTGACCTAATAAGCTAGTTCTTTAAAATAAAGACGCATTATTTGATACTATATGAATATCAAGAGTCTCTCAAATATGTTGGAATGTTAAAAAGACCAAAATCTTAATCTTATTAGTAGATATTAGATTTAGCAACTTCAAATTCACCTTAATCCTTAGACTTTGACATGTTATAATAGGCATAACAAATTTATGGCACCATTGATGCACATTTTTTATTTAGTTAAATGTGATGTTTCAAATATTAAGTTTTTTTTTTTTAATTTAGAATATGATTAGACAAAATAATCACAAAAGTATGGCATTCTTAAAATTGTAACATTCTAACCAAATTTTATATTTTTATTCCAAGTAGATATCGCAAACTTCGTACTCCCATGTTGTTAAAATTACTAAGTACATATAAGGAGATTAAATTATTCTAAAAGTATTAATAAAATTCCATTTCTTATCCAAGCGTTTCTTCGACATTCCTATAAATTACACTATTATTATTATTATTATCATAAAAATATTAAATTATAAGTATGATCTCTGAAGAAAAGTATTAAAAGTATTTCTTAAAAATTACATCGCAAATTATATGATATTTTATTTTTAAAATTAAAAAGTCCATTTAATGGAAAGAATCAGTACCAGTCTCATCCCAAATAAGAACGGCCAGAGCAAAGGACAGAAGTCTCGTCCCAAATTGACAAACCCGTCTCCACGATGTACGAAACTGACGCTGATATTACCATTTCGATTGCCACAAGAGAAATGTACTTCAATCCGTACACTAAAACCATATTCCCGTTCTTTCTCCCCGTCATTTCCTTTGATTTGATTCATAGAAGCTTATTTCGTTCCCCGTCTGGTGAACTGAAGAAGCATTGAAGCGTCGGAGACCTTCCTCTTCGAACTTGAAGCGAAGATGCTATCTTCTGCTGCTGCAAGGTACCCCTTCCCCAAATTTCCTCTCTTTTGTACATCTACCTTCCTTCTCTCTTCTCCTTACTCCCTCAATCTCAACTTCTATCTTCATTCCTATTCCCCAAATCCTAACGCCATCCGCGACGCTGTCGCTTCATTCAATCGCCTTCTCCATATGCGTCCCCCTCCCTCCATGCGACAAATTAGTAAGATTTTAGGATCTATTGCAAAGATGAAGCATTTTCCCGCTGCTATCTCACTCTTTAAGCAAGCGGAGTTCATGGGATTCACGCCAGATTTATTTACCCTGAATATCTTGATCAATTGTTACTGCCATGTGGGTCTAATGGATCTTGCTTTCTCTAAATTGGGGAAGATTCTCAAGATGGGATATCAACCGTGTAAGGTAACTTTGACTACACTAATAAAAGGACTATGTATTAATAATAAAGTTGGAGAAGCACTAGATTTTTACGATGATGTAATGGCAAATGGATTTCAGTTAAATGAAGTTACTTATAGCACTTTAACCAACGGGCTATGTAAAACAGGGAAAACAAGATGCGCTATTAAATTGTTCCAAAAGATGGAGAGACAGGGAGTTAAACCTAATGTAATTATGTACAGCACAGTTATTGATGGCCTTTGTAAAGAAGGACTTGTTACTGAGGCACGTGATTTGTGTCTTGAAATGATTAATCTTGGGATATCTCCAAATGTTGTCACCTACAGTTGTTTAATCCGTGGGTTTTGCAGCATGGATCAATGGAAAGAAGCATACCAATTGCTCAACGAAATGGTATCAAAAGAGATCAATCCAAATGTTTATATCTTTAATACGTTGATTGATGCGTTTTGCAAAGAAGGAAGGATCACGAAAGCTGAAGCTGTATTTGCTATCATGATGAAGTGTGGTCAGAAGCCTAATGTTATTACCTACACTACTTTAATGGATGGACATAATTTGATCAGTAATATCCATGAGACAAAGGAAGTATTTAATAAGATGATCAAAAGTGGTTTGGAACCTGACATTTTCAGTTATAGTGTTTTGATCAATTCTTACTGTAAGATTAAAATGGTGGATGAAGCCATGGATCTCTTCAAGGAATTGCGTATAAGAAATTTGATCCCCAATATTGTAATTTACAATTCTCTTATTGATGGTTTGTGCAAATCGGGGAGAACCAAGGATGTGCAAGATCTTGTTGAAGAAATGCTTGGCAGTGGTCATTCCCCTGATATAATCACTTACAATATATTGTTAGATGCATTTTGCAAAAGCCGACATCTTGACAAGGCAATTGCATTGTTTAAGCAAATTGGCGATCGAGGACTTCAGCCTAATGTTTACACGTACACTATACTTATTGATGGTTTTTGCAAGGGTGGTAGACTAATCAATGCCTTAGAGATCTTTCAGTATCTTTTGGGCAAAAGCTATAGTCTTAATGTCCAAGCATATACTGCTATGATTAATGGACTTTGTAAAGAGGGATTGTTTGATGAAGCAATTGCCTTGCTTGATAAAATGAAAGAGAATGGCTGCCTCCCTAATTTTGTGACTTATAAAACAATTCTTGGTTATCTTCTCAGAAAGAATGAGAATGATAAGGCAGAGAAGCTTGTTCATGAAATGATTGGTACGGGCTGGTTGAAGAAATAAAACAAGGTGCGATACTGTAACTCAAATTCATGTTACACTTACATTTATCTAGCATGAAGGTCAGCGGACACTCTGTGTAACTTTTGTCAGAGAAGTTGGACTATACAATTGGTTGACTGTTTTTACAGGAAGTTATTTTAATATATGTGTCATAGTAGTTAATGATTTTTCAAGCATATTTGATAATATAACAGTTGATCTTCATGCCATTATATTTTATAGCAGCCCGAATTTAAACTATTCATTAGTGCTTGCTTTATGTTCTTTAAAAAGATTGTTTAGTCATATTGGATGGTCACTTCCTGCTAAAATTGTGCCATATACTTGTACCAATGCTTATAGGAGTTTATAACTTTGGAAATTAACCTCAGATACACATAGTCTTACATTCAGTTATAAATAAACCAGAGAAGTGGGAAATTGAAGGGGTAGAATGTTTCATGAGTGGTAAGATGAGAATTCCCTATAATGAAACAAAATAGTAGGACAAGGAATAATGCCAAGGAGATGGGCGATTAAAAAACAGTGGTTTGGGGATTGTAAAGTATGACTGTATTGTGTAGGTCTGCATAGTTGGTATTAGTATGCAAGTTTATCTGAGTTATTGTGCGTTCCTGAAAATTAGTTGGTAATTATGTTTGGAAGCTTACTGGAAGTTAATTCTTAAAAGTAAGAAAATACAAGTGATGTTGTTTCTTTGAGAAAAAAAAAAAAGACTGTTGGCTTGATTTAAATGTGCTACAACTTGCTGAAAATTCTTTATAGTAGTAAAATCATTATTTTGTGATGTGCTGATGCAAAAGAATGATTGGCATGCAAGCTTTTGTCTTTTCTACCTTCCTTTCTTTCTATTTTTATATGTAAAGGGGGAGGGAATAGCATGCCTTTCGTTGGAGAAGCAAAATATTCTGTAAAACCATTAAGGAGACTAAATGTGTTCTATCTAAATTTGGGTAGGAGACAAGAAGATGCATAGTAGGCTTTGTGTATGCGGGTTCTCTCAATTTTCTTCTCTGTCAAGGATAGCAAAAAGTTGAATCGTAGATGAAGAAGGAAATGGTAAAATCTAATCATGCTACAGCAGTGTATATTAGGGATATAAAAAAAAACTTTAGATATACACATTGAAGGAAATTTAATGATCCTAATCTTCTTTTATATTGACTTATCTCTACAAGCAAATACTTATGGTAGTACAGACTCAGGGAAATCTGTTTCTGTAATGATTCTTTGAAGACATAGGCAATGATGCAATAATGAAATGAATTTCATTTCACACAGTTTACACTGTTCTTCTACTCCATTGCTCCGTTCCTAAGTTGTTTTAAGTTTGCTTTTGGTATTATAGGTAATACATTTGACTTACAGAAAGTGAAGTATCACAATAGGAATTAAAAACCAAGGGTTCTGCTCAGAATTTTGACTTAAATTATGACAGTATCAAATTTATATATACCATCTCAGTTTGTGTTTTCAGCCTATTACTATGGCACCCTTCCCAAACCAACAAGTCAAACATATTTGTTTGTGAACTTTCGTAATATATTCAACCTAACAGCACGTACGTGGTACAGAGTATATAAGTATTTGTACTGTCTAACTTAGAACGCTTAAAACTTTAACAAGAATATTAATATTTTATATTTTACATCTGATACATCTGAAGCTCCAAAGAAGAGAGGAATAATAAGAGGAATTTCAATTCAAGAGAAAGGCAAAAGAAATATGACTTTAAAAGAAATTCAATATTACCATTTACAGTCTCTAGTTACATTTCTAATTATAATAATTAACACATATAGTTACTGAGGCACGTGATTTGTGTCTTGAAATGATTGATCGTGGGATATCTCCAGATGTTGTCACCTACAGTTGTCTAATCCACGGGTTTTGCAGCATAGGTCAATGGAAAGAAGCATACCAATTGCTCAATGAAATGGTATCGAAAGACATCAATCCTAATGTTTATACCTCTAATATGCTGGTTCATGCATTTTGTAAAGAAGAGAGGATCACAGAAGCTCAAGCTGTAGTTGCTGTCATGATGAAGTCTGGTCAGAAGCCTAATGTTGTTACCTACAATGCTTTAATGAATGGGTATAGTTTGATCAGTAATATCATTGAGACAAAGAAAGTATTTAATAGGATGATCAAAAGTGGTTTGGAAGCTGACATTTACAGTTATAATATTTTGATTAATGCATACTGTAAGATCAAAATGGTAGGTGAAGCCATGGATCTCTTCAAGGAATCGCGTATTAGAAATTTGATTCCTGATATTGTGACTTACAATTCTCTTATTGATGGTTTATGCAAATCAGGGAGAATCAATGATGTACAAGATCTTGTAGAAGAGATGCATGGCAGTGGTCATCCCCCTGATCTAATCACTTACAGTATCTTGTTAGATGCATTTTGCAAAAGCCAACATCTTGACAAGGCAATTGCATTGTTTCAGCAAAGTGCTGATCAAGGAATTTAGCCTGATGTTTATACGTACACTATACTTATTGATGGTCTGTGCAAAGGTGGTAGACTAAACACTGCCTTAGAGATATTTCAGTATCTTTTAGTGAAAAGCTATAGTCTTGATGTCCAAGCTTATACTGCTATGATTAACGGAATTTGTAAGGAGGGTTTGTTTGATGAAGCATTAGCCTTGCTTGATAAAATGAAAGACAATGGCTGCCTTCCTAATTTTGTAATTTATGAAACAGTTATTGGTTATCTTCTTGAACAGAATGAGAATGATAAGACTAAGATGGTTCTTCATGAAATGCTTGGTAGAAGCTCGTTGAAGAAGTAAAACAGGTGCAACACTATTGCTCAATTTGATGTTACACATATATTTATGTTTAACTAGCATGAATGGTAAGCAAATGCTTGTTTGTCTGATAAGTCTGACTATACAATAGGTTTTCTGCTTTTACATATGTCATTGTAGTGAATGCTTTTATAAGCATGTTCTATAATAGAACAACTAGATGTTTATGCCATTGTGCTTTTATCAGCCAAAATTGAAATTATTCTTTAGTGCTTGGTCTATGATCTTAAGAAAGGATTGTTTAGTCTTATTGAATGATTACTTCTTGAGTTTATAGATCTGAATTTTAGCCTTGGTTGTACATGGGTTTGCTTTCTGTTACAAATATACAAGTAAAGTGGGGAATTGCAAGTTTAGATGGTTTCTTTAGTAAGGTGAGAACTCCCTGTAGTAAACGAAAATGACAGGACACTAGGACAAGAAATAATTCTGGGGAGAAAGCAGAATGGAAACACTGGCATCCGGTATACTGACAAAGGATTTCAGTATCTGATTGTTTTAGGCTTTTATTGAGGTTATATGGTGTTTTTGTTGTGTATTCAAACGTTATTATGTAGCCTTTAGATTGATGGTATTTCCAACATCACTTGTTCGTGATTGTAAAATATGATAGCATCGTGTATGTTTGTGTATCCATTATTGGTATATAAGTTTAGCTGAGATAATGTTCATTCCTAGCAATTAGATTGCTAATCATTTTTGGTAGTTTATTTATTAATAATTCTTACAAATTTGATGATACATGTGATATTGTTCGTTTTGAATTAAAAACTGTTGGCTTGGTTTAAACGTGCAACAACTTGTTGAAATTGTTTAGGGTAATAAAATTGTTGTTGCTAGCATGCTGATGCAGTTTTTTCTAGAATTGAGCAAAAGAATGTTTGCAATGCAATCCCTTGGGCTTTTGCCTTTTCCTTTTTCTTTTCTTTCTATTTTTTTATGAGAAAGGGGATGGAATAGCACATCTTACGTTGTGGAAGCAAAATATTTGGGAAAACCCTTTGGGAAACTTAATGTCATAAATCTAAGTTTGTGTAGGTGGGAAGAACAGGCTTCTTTCTACTTTTCTTCTCTATCAAGGATAGCTGATGGTTATTTCTTGGAAGTAGATGAAAAAGGTCATTTTTAACCTTGCTGGAGCAGTGTATTTTCGTAACATAATGAAACTTGAAATAGACACAGCTATGGAAACTAAACGATCCTAATCTTCTTTCAGTTGACTTCTCACTACATGTACATAATAATAGTAGTACAGACTCACGAAAATCTCTGCTTCTGGGATTATTCTTTGCAGATATAAGTAGCAGCAATATATACAAGCATCACTTAAAATGTGTTCCTTAAATATTGTTAAGTATTTCGTTTGCTCATTCTAGAATAAAGCATGCAATTTAATGTTTGTCTATCCATGCTTCATACTATAATCTGATGAATTAAAAGCAATTCAAAAAGTTGTGAAGAGTATGTATGTCATTGTTTTTGCCTGGAGATGGCATGACTCTACCATGTATGCTCGCTCAGATCCCGATTGGTGTAGCCAATGTTCTTCTGAAGCAGTAGTTCCACAAAATGTTTGGCTGAGAGAGAATAAAGAAGAGAGGCCAGACTTGTGAAAAGTGTTTTTAACCAAAAACAAGGCATCAATCCCTGCATTATGTTGGAGGTACTTGGACGCTGTTGCATCTTTCCTTCTTCCTTTTGTCTTCCAATCCTTTTCTTTCAGTTAGGTTACTTCACCTCTTTAGTAATCTGTACAAGGACGTGACACTTTTCTGTTGTCTATTTGCAGGCATCCGATAATGTTGCTTACAAGGATAACGATGCTTACACTGACTGCTTTAGAAATGCTGAGAGCTACTCAAGCAATAGAACCGCGAATGAAAGAAGGATGCAAATTTTCAGACTTGTTCTATGTTATGTTACTAAAATGTTTAAAGAAATTGCAATTTAATGCGCAAACTCTGTCATTGGCCTTGAAAATATAAGAAAAATGTTGAGCCCTCTTTATTTTACTTTACCTGTTTTCAAATTACTAGATCAGATTAAGACTTTATTAATGAAGTATAGAGATCAAAAGTGTTCTCAAGTCCTAGTTATGCAAACCGTTAATTTGTGACTAGGCAGCTACCAATTTTCAGCAATCTTTGCTTCTTTCTTTGCTTTATACTGTTTGTAAATGAAGGCTCATATACAGTTGATCTAAGTGGATTTACACGTCTGCTAATAGAATGAATGCTTAAGCATTGAGTCAACCATCTTGCGAGCAAGATATATTTATATTAATTCAAGTTGAAAAACATGCTCCTACCTTGTTGGAACTGTGTCAAAGGTATTAGGTTTCAACATCTTTGGAGGATAGGAGTGAATGTCGCTTGGTAAGTAGAGCAATATCGCAGAACATCCATATCTGCAACAAGTAAATAAAATGACAATATCTACACTATTTTGCAGCTATTCAGAAAAAGATATCAACTGTCGGCAAGCACAGGTTCCTTTGTCTTTTTAAGGGTTTTGGCAAGAACAAAAACACTTTTCTCTTTCGTTGATTTGTCAATTAGTAATCGATAATCACACTTCATTGGGTTCGGTCATTTGGCATTTGGTGAATTTAACCTATCGTGAAATATATTGATTGAGAAAGAAGAAGAGAGAAAAAAAAAGAAGAATATTAATGATAAGAATATAATTTTATATAGTTAATCATTTAAATTTTGCTGATAAAGAATTTGGAGATAATTCTCTAATTAAATTTTATACTTTATAACTTTAGATGATATTTTGTAATGCAATTTATGTTGAAAGGAAAGGAGATCCAAAAAATTCTTTAATATGGAAAAATATTTTCTGAGTTATTTCTCGTGAATTTAATACTTATTTGCAGCACCATAAATTTGAAAGTTGTTGCTGGGCTTTTTGAATTTCAAGATGATAATCCTTATATTTCAGTCAACATTTCTTGATAAACTGCTCCAACCACAATGTTAATAAATATGGAATTGATGAGAAAGTACTCTTCTTGGAGAGGTTACTCATTTGATTTTCCATCTTCAAGGTGACAGATCTTTCTTCATGCAACATAGAGAAATTAGAGATTAGGTATTCTGAATCTATACTTTCAAACTTTACTCATCATCTCAAGCTTTTTTAATAAAACACTGAACTCTTTGGGCACATTCAATTCAACGTTCCTTTTGCTATCATTAACCGAATACATTATTGTGAAAGTTTCATAGATTGATCATTTTCATTCTCTTCAATATATTTTCATGGCATTGTAAATAACTGAGCTACATAAATTTCGATAAGATATCTTACGTTGCTAATTCGCACACTCTAGAAGACTTCATTGGCCTCTCTTGGGATCAAGTGTGGGTAACGGACAAGATTCATATTTAGCAAAATTGAACTACAAGAAAGATATATAAGTTGAAAATATCTATAATTCTAATTTCTTAAAGTTTTGAGTTAAAATGTGTATTTGTTTATGTCACACCCCAAACAAGTGTGATTGACACAAAGAGTGAGGCATAACTCACATCTGTCAACGAATAGAAAATCATACAATCTAAATAAAATAATCACAAACTTCTATATAGAATATACACAGTTACACTAGTCAATTGACATACATAATTTATAGAAAATAAAGATAAATATATAATATATTATGTGACTTTTGTATGAAAATTTCAATAGAATCTCCCTTAAAATATGAACTTTTCAAAATTTCTATAAATAGTTACACATATAAAAAAAAATAGAGCGCTCTGCTCTCACAATAGTTCCTTGTCAAACAACCTAGTATATATATACACACACACATAACTTACAAAACCCTGCCAATGATATATGAAACTACTAAAAATCAATATATAAACCATATTTACAATAAAAGAAGTTCTTGCCCTTGCGAACAATGTAGGTCTCACCAAAAGGGAAATATCCTGACACTATATTGCGGAGGAGGGTCTAGGCTCCACACTAGTAATTGAAAAATGTAGAGAAATAAAGATGAGTGATAAATACTCAGTGAGTAAATACCCCTAACTATATCGAGAGGGGAATAGACAAGGATGATGCAATATTTCACAATTATTTTATTTCTACCTTTAAATCGTATAACAACCCAAATATTATAATTATTGAAATCAAATAAGACATGAAACATCTAATAAAAATTCCATGCTCTATGTAAATCAAGACATGTTATGAAAATAGAAAATATTGATAAAAATTTATAAACCTTGGGTTTTCAATACATCACAATGGAAAGGCATCCCATAGAACCAAATAATATATTAGTAATTATATGCTAGTCATTGTTAGCACTAACAGTACAGTTCAGTGATTAGTATTGAGCAAATAGGCTCACAAATATTCAGTGGGACGGCATCAATGCATTAGTACAATGATACAGTTCATGGTGTACTATGGCTAACGCCTACTACTGTTAGCTACAAGCTTTTGTATGAGATGAAATTTCTAGAAACAACTTCTTTCATAATAGTGAAAATTATTACTAATATATTTAAATAGTAAAAATTCATATTCCTAAAAATCATATAATGGACCAAACTTCTAAATATACCCAGTTTATTCAAAAAAGCATCAAAATGAAATATAGTACGTCTTAAGTAAGAGATTCTAAGAATTAGGCAGTATCTAAATCATTATGTAGAAATTAATGTGGTTATAATTGAAACTTTACCATAAAATTTGATGGAAATTTTGAAGCAATTAGAATAATTCTTAAGAAAATATTTAACTATCTTAGGAAGCCTGTTTCTAAAGAATCAAGGCGAATAAAAACACTGATTTACAAAGAGAAAATTTTGAAATACAGAAAACAAGTATAGTTAGTAATATTTACTCACTTGAAGAGGTTCTTCCTAACCTTGTCTATAATTCCCTTGTTGACAATTGTCATAGTCACCTATAACATTAAATAAAATACTCTTAACCTCTAATATTCATAAATAATTTTAACCATTTAATCCTTTTACCTATCTATTTATCTAGTCCTTCATTCACCTTTTACTTGTAACTTTTTCAATTCCACTTGCTTCTCTTACCTCTCAAAATTTTAATAAATCAAATTTTTTGCTCACATTCTTTAATAATACCCAAAAAAGTCTGTGGCCTTTAATTTTATTTAATATACATCATTATGCACTAATTAAAATTTCAATAACCCACCATCTACACCAATGTCACTATAGAGGTTATTCAATTACATTAAAAAAATTCTTAATTCAACTTACATTATTGTTCAATGCTATTTAATCAAGCCATATAAGGTCTCTCATTCAAATTTCCTCTCTTTTTCTCTATGTAAAATCTAGGAAAAATAAGAAAAATTAGCAATTCAACTTATAATTCAAAATAAACCTTCTAATAATCTTAAATCACTACCTAGATGCATAATAATATTTGAGAAACCCAAAAATTCAAATTTTACCTCCTTGCAAAATTACACATATACAAAAAATTTGGGGTTTTTCAATATGGAAGCTAAAACTCACAATTGATAAGTGATTTTAAGGGAAAATGATGCAAAAATTATCTAGGATATGAAGTTTTAACTCACTTTGAAGCAATCAACCCAGATTAAGCTCAATTTTGCCTCTTTCTCACATGAACAGTGCCACGAATTAGGGTTCTTTGATTTGGGGTTGTGTTTGATCAAATTGATCGGTGATTAAGTTAGAGAGTTGCTTGAAATTCATTAAGAAACTGAATTCCTAAGCTAAATCAAAGAAATGCACCTAAATTCATGAAATTTGAGCTAGAACTTGCGCCACTGTTTGTTCGACAGAACCTGAGGTATTTCTGGCCACCTAGAAGCCGGTGAAGGTCGTGCTTAGGTTGGTAGTGGTGTTGTGACATTTGACATACTCTGCCAGCCCTAAATGACAATAGAAAATGCTCCAAATTTCAGCTAGCGATATGCATAGCAATGACACACGAATAAGAAGAATGACGAGGGAGTATGAGCAGTCTGATGGCAAAATGATTTAATTAGGAATATTTTGCATTATCGGACCAAATTTTTCCTTTGGAAATAATTGGTTTCCATACTTTGTTAAGTTATAAGTGCTAGAAATGCACATGATAAGGCTTACATACTCACATTGGTTTCCATACTTTGTTAAGTAAATTTTTTTTCCTTCTTCAACTCTTAAAATAAAATAAATTATTATTTATTATTATTATTTTATTCTATTTTAATCTTATTTTATTATTATTATTATTTTATTTTTTCTTTGGATATTACAGTTTGCGTAATGATCTCATGTTGAAGTGTGATGTGTAGCAGGAAAGACAAAAAAGGAGGAGTTTATTTTGTTTGTTTCTAGATGGTTTTAAAGCATCAACTATTATTTATACATCATTTTTCCAATTTTTTTGTTAGCGAGGAAATCGGTTAGAGTGTAGCTCAGAAAGGCCCCTTAACTCAAAAAGAAAGTCCAACTTTATTGCTTTGTTTTCGTCACATCTAGTGTGTTAATTTCCTACTTTATAGGTCAATCATATATCAATTGTTTGAAAAAAATTCTCACTATATTTCTAAGTTTTCTTTGTTCGTACTAATAGGTGTTTTCATTACGAGTTAATTGACATAGAAGAAAATCAGTCTCAAAATAGTAATATGAAAAATAACTATTTAATATCTAAAAAGACTAACAAACCCCCTAATAAAAGTTACTCTAAATATATTGCCCTTCGATATAAATATGTAAAAATATATTTTACATTGGATAAAATTAAAAACATATGATAGTTTTTATATTTTGAAACACTTTTATTCCACAAATTAATCTTTCGAGATAAAACTTTTTTACAACTAAAGTCATTAATTGATACAATACAAACAAGAAGACTATAAAATGTGTTGAAATGCTGAAGAACAAAAACCTCAATCTTATTAAAAACGTAAACATTAGATTTAGAAATTACAATTTCATCCAAATTCTCAGTCTTTAACAAGTAGTAATAGTCATAACAAATTTATGTCAATATGGATGAAAATGTTTTGTCAAGTGAAATGTGAGGTTTCAAGTGTCAAATATCTAAATTTTAAAAAAGTATGCTTTCTAAAAAGATGTAACGATATCGACAAATTTTATATTTTTCATTTCAACTAGATGTTACAAAATTCGTATAATGTTCTTAAATTAACTTTGAACATTTAAATGGCTTAAGTTATTTTGAAAGTATTAATGTCACATCATTTTTTATCCAAACATTGCTTCCACATTCCTGTAAATCACTCTGCCATTATTAATAATTGATAGACAATATTAAATTATAAATATTATTTATAGTAAAACCTATTAAAGTGTTCTAAAAAATTAACTGTAATTCTAAAAAATAATTTCAGTTAGATGAAGTTACTTATAGCACTTTAACCAACGGGCTATGTAAAACAGGGAAAACAAGATGCGCTATTAAATTGTCCCATAAGATGGAGGGACAGGGAGTCAAACCTGATGTAATTATGTACAGCACAGTTATTGATGGCCTTTGTAAAGAAGGACTTGTCACTGAGGCACGTGATTTGTGTCTTGAAATGATTGATCTTGGGATATCTCCAAATGTTGTCACCAACAGTTGTTTAATCCGTGGGTTTTGCAGCATGGATCAATGGAAAGAAGCATACCAATTGCTCAACGAAATGGTACCGAAAGAGATCAATCCAAATGTTTATTCCTTTAATACGTTGATTGATGCGTTTTTGCAAAGAAGGAAGGATCACGGAAGCTGAAGCTGTATTTGCTATCATGATGAAGTGTGGTCAGAAGCCAGATGTTGTTACCTACAGTACTTTAATGGATGGGTATAATTTGATTGGTAATATACTTGAGACAAAGGATGTATTTACTAGGATGATCAAAGGTGGTTTGGAACCTGACATTTTCAGTTATACTATTTTTGTCACATCCCAACTTTCGAAGTGCAATCGGCACAGATAACGGGAAGAGCCCGTTTCTGTAAGCCTAACACGCTATTTTCTTATTTGAATTGTAAATCATACATAATGAAAATTTATTACCAAGCAGATTTATATTAATATATTTTGTAGAAATTTTGACATTCATATATTTTCTAGAAATTTCGATAGAGTCTCCTCTGTAATTGAGACATCCCAAAATTATTACAAATATACGCAAAAAACAATAATATAAAAAAAAGAGAGCTTAGCTCTCAAATTAATCCAAAAACAACTACATCACAATAGGGGAATTGGGAATCTACCTATGGTCAGCCATATTCATTTATAGTTATTTACATATTTAACAATTTACACTATTACAAAAAAATACAAAACCCCATAAAAAATAGGGAATCAAATTCTCAGCAATACCAATAAGGCTCTTTTAGCCCTCCTGGTCAGCAAACTACTCTAGTTGCTTGAAATTAAATAAAATGTATATGGGTAGCATTCCAGTAATAAATCATTATAATAACTTTTAAACCGGTTAGTTCTCTGTAAATCATCATTTAAAACCTTATCATATTAAACCATAAACATGCAATATCACAATAACGGTCATTGATTTATTCCATGGAAATTTAATCAGTCAAGGGTACGTAGTCCTTGGAAATCATATTATCGGTCGAGGATCCATAGCCCTCAGGAAAATCTTTATCATCAGTTAAGGGTACATAGCCCTTGTAAATCACATTTATCGGTCGAGGATTCACAACCCTCAAAAAATCTTTGTCATCGGTCAAGAGTACTAAGCCCTTGGATATTTTATTATCAGTCAAGGGAACTTAGCCCTTGGGTACTTTAAATCAGATGGTCGTGAGGCACAAGCTCATGCTATTTAACACAACTAGTATCACTTTTCATACAATCCTTTTTTTATAGTTTTTGGTACGGGCATCACATACAAGTCATAAATCATAATTCATTTGAAAGACTAACAAGTCTAGCAACTATGTTACCATATGACGATGCAATGGTAAATATACAGTTAGAAGAGCTACCGCTTACCTGGTGGGTGAAGTAGGTTCGTTTCTCTTGTTGATAAAATATTTCACCCAATAATTCCTATATCACCAAAATACAATTTCCTCAATTCCTATCACTAATATACATTAATTTAGGCTCATAATAATGCCTCTTAACAAGTTCATAAATGGAAAAGATTTAAAAAAGGCAACCAAATATTTACAATTCTCATAACAACCCATAATAACAATTCATCACATAATTCTAATTAAGAAGAATTTTTCTTCTTTTAATTCATCATATTTCCATTACCAAATTCATGTCCAACTTCCTTATCATCACTAAAATCAAGCCTTAGCTCATTTTCCTTGATTCCACCACATAACTTACTTAGGTTTTTCGTCAATTACATTCACTTCCTTATAAACTTACTAAATTTTCACTTTTATCCCAATTTCCATACTTTCACCTTCAACTAAGCTAAACCATAAAGACCAATAGGATTGCATTTCATAAACATTAAAAGTGTTCCTATAATACCAACTTAAACCCATTAAATTCTAGAATTCTACAATTTTTTGTAAAACCCCATAATCTAGAAAATTTTTAGTTTAGTCCCTGGAAGAACAAATTTAAAAAACTTGTTTAAAAACATGCTTCCAAAGTTGAAATTCAATGGAAATGGACTGAAAATGCCTCTACTATCAACATTTTCATGAAAAACGAGAAAAAATCACCAAAAAATCGTTGAAAAATCACTTTTCTTGGCTGCTAACAATAATCGACGGAAAACGAAGGCTATCACAGGAAAACCTGAGCCTCAGCGATCGAAAACAAGCTATCGGTGATGGGGAACACTGGCTAGAATTGGAATGGCGATTGACCGTGGTGGTGGAAGGAGCAAAATAGAAAGAAAAGAGATGAAACATGCTTCAGCAAAAAAATTGACGGGAAGAAAGAGATGATAATGAAGGGCATTTTCATCCATCCACCTGGCAAGAGGACACGTGTCATCACCAAAAAATTTTTAAGGGAGGAGGAAGCTGGTCTCAAACTTATGCCACCATGCTCCAGGTGCCATGCCTTACCATTAAGCCATATGTCATATCTAATTAAAAACATACACTATAAATATTTATACTTTGATTCTTGCTAAGAACAAAAATTTGCTTCATACTTGGCAAGTGTTACAATTTTGATCAATGCGTACTTTAAGATCAAATTAGCAGATGAAGCCATGGATCTGTTTAAGGAATTACGTATTAGAAATTTGATTCCCAATATTATAACCTACAATTCTCTTATTGATGGTTTGTACAAATCAAGTAGAATCAGGGATGTGCAAGATCTTGTTGAGAGATGCATGGCAACAGTCATCCCTCCTGATATAATCATTTATAGTATCTTGTTAGATGCATTTTGCAAAAGCAGACATCTTGACAAGGCAATTGCATTGTTTTAGCAAATTGTCAATCAAGGAATTGAGCCTAATGTTTACACATACACTATACTTATTGATGGTTTGTGCAAAGGTGGTAGAATAAACACTGTCTTAGAGATCTTTCAGTATCTTTTAGCCAAATGCTATAGTGTTTATGTCCAAGCATATATTGCTATGATTAACAGACTATGTAAAGAGGGTTTGTTTGATGAAGCATTTGCCTTGCTTGATAAAATGAAAGACAATGGTTGCCTTCCTAATTTTGTTAATTTTGAAGCAGTTATTGGTCATCTCCTTGAACAGAATGAGAATGATAAGATTGAGATAGTTCTTAGTGAAATGTTTGGTAGAGGTTTGTTGAAGATGTAACATAAGGTGCAAAACTATTGCTTAAATTCATGTTTCACTTACGTTTCTGTAGCATGAGGATTAGCAAACACTTATGTAACTTTTGTTAGAGAAGTTGGACTATACAAATGGTTGACTATTTTTTTTTTTGGTGAACTTATAGGATATATTCAACCTAATATGAAGTACATGGTACAGAGTACAAGTATATGGCGTTTCTTTTAGGATTTGTCATGTCTAACCTGTAACCCTAAAAACTTTAACAAGAATATTAATATTTTATCTTTGTCATTTGATACATTCGATGCATACAATTATTGTTACAATCATATATTTGTTATTATTAATTAATTTGAACACTCTATTTAAGTTAGAGCATATGCATTATATGGAAAAAAAAATAGAGGCTTGTTTCATCTTAAACCTCTCTCAGTGCCAAACAAACAGTTACCACTCAGAGAGGATTCAACACCTCTGAAATAAAACATTGATATATGAGATTATATAATTTAAAATAATGTTAATGAGCTCACATAGATTTCATTTTTTGTTGTAATAAGAGTTGCATGGAATGTAATTTCTTCAATAAATCATATGCATGCTTTCCTAGCATACAGATGATAACTTTGAGTGGGAACAGAAAGAAATAGAACATGAGAATTGAGTTAATTATCTTGAAAAATTGATTTTTATGTTTCTTCTTCCTTTTTCTCTGAAAAATAAAAATTTGTCAGTTAAAAATCATTTGTTAAACAAGCTATATTTGTACACAACATGAATCCCTTTATTTTAATAACCAAAGAAGTTTCTTCAGCAAATGAAGTGATGGATGATTACGAGATACCCAATAATTTAAATATTCCCACAATGCTATCACAATCAAGATTAATGTGGGGTTTTTGTGGTATAAAAGAATTTAAGAAGCTAATTAAACTTGTAAGTTCCCCAGTTAATTACTTTAAAAACTTCTTAAGTTTCATGAAAGGCTTACTAGAAGCCTTGCAAGAGGTAATTTGGAAGCATATCCAAATAATATTACCTGGAAAATTAGGGCTTTGAATGTAAATGATGTATCTCATTGCCTTATGTGAAGCCATGACTATTAGTGGCTTTATATAGATTTAGAGACTACTATCTGTCTTTGATCTCACAAACAGATTGAATCTGATCATATGTTGTAGTACCACTGCACAAAGTCACAAACAAAATTATGCTAAATATTGGCTTATTTTTAGATTCGATTAAGCTTTGATTAGAATTTTAGTTGATCATTTGTCTTTGTCTTAAATATAGATAAATCTTACTTATCACTCCATGCAAAATTTAATCGAGTACTTGTAATGGCCCAATAAATGGGGATTAGTGGGATAATGATAATTGATAATTTAGTTAATGAAAAATAAGAAGAGGATAATTTTTTAAAGAACTTTGACTTAGGTATAACATTTTATTAAGTGAAAACATACTTTGAGATTGAGGCTAACTTAGTGGTTAGGCTTCATGTGCATATTCAAGAGGCTAAGGGTTCGAATCCTAACCTCCCTAACTTCCCTTGTTTTTTTAGGTGCTAACACGTCTCCATGGATGTGAAATTACGAAAATACCTTTGGTCTTATAACTCTTTCTTCCCCGAGCGTTTGAGCAGAGAACAATAGAGGGAGTGTTTTTAATCAAAACGATTACTGAAGCTGCCCTTTTTGCGTTGCCAGAGTTGCCATTGCCACTGCGTTGTCGTCACCATTCAGAAGTTGGCCGAAAGTCGCCATTTTTGGTGAAAAAACCACGGTTTCTGTCATTGTGAAGTCGAAAATCGCAAAGTAAATTAGAGCTTGGGTAATTGATTTCTCTGATGTTTTATTTATGGGTTTTGTTCCTAACCTCCTGGCCAATGTTTTCCCCCTAATTCCAAGCTCCGTCAACGGTGATTTCTGCAGGAATTCTAGTGGGTTGCGTGAGGGTTCCGAAGAAGCACAAATTTCATGAATCTCATCCAATTAAGCTTGGATTGGTGAGTGTTGTGCCAATTTTCATTGTGCATTATTATGTTCTGATCATTTTTGGCCATTCCTTATTGCTAATTACATGAAATTCGAACTTAGGATGAAAACCCCAATTTTTACTGAGAATTAGGGTTCAAGAGGGACCAAATTGAAATTTTAGGACTTAAGGCTTGATCAGTAGCTCTAAGACAAAAATTGGGATATTTAGAAGTTGTTGATTAGTTAGGAATGATGATTTGGAATTATTTTAGATTTTCCTTGAATTTTTACAATTATGGAAATGCTTTAGGAGGATTAAGGATGTGTAAAAATGACTTATAATTTAAGCAAGCTAGAGATATTTAATTTTGGGAGTTTTAGGAAGATGATGAATGAGAATTGAATGATGGAGAATTGATAAATTGGTTATTCCTTGATTTTATGGTAAAGTGGGAATTCTTGTTGGATTATAGGATTGAGACCTTGGTTCCCTATTGTGGTAAGCCTCTTAGGAGTAAAGGGATTTTTTAGTGTTAAATCACATGTTATGAGGTGATTTCTTATGATATATGCTTAATGCCAAAATTGGTTAAGAGAAGAGAAAGAGGAATAATTCCTTGCTGTTTCGATTGGCTTAGGAAGTTCTTAGGGGTGAGGTGGTCACCTAAGAGAAGGCATTTTGTTGCTTGTGCTTAATGGCATTCAGGTACGCTGATAGCACTCCCCAACACTTTTTATTATACAATCCATTTTTCCTTATTTAAAAATGTTTTACAATTACATTGAGTCATAATTTTATTTAATTGGTATTGTAACTTCTGTGTAGATGGATTTTTCTTGACATGATTATATATTACATCATGTATGGTTTAATAAAGACTTTTGAGAAATCTCATGCGTACGGTTATGAATAACCACCGGAAAAAAAGTATTGAAATGTTAATTGATTTCATGCATGCTTGGCATATTTTTCTATTCATGTTTGTTTTGTTTTCCTTACTTTTGGGAGGACTAGTTAGGACACTGACTGCAAATAGTAGCTCTGTTAGCCTTTGGTGCACTTTGGAAACTACCCAGCTAGCAGGGTTAATGAAGGTGCTAGCCTCATGTGACGACCATCACACATGGACTGACAAATGATTAGTCCGTGGTAGTCCTTCCCCTTAAATGATATATAGAAACTTATTGATTCTTTTTGCAAGGCATGTTTTTTCAATGTTTTAAAATGTGCATTAACTAGCTGGTTGCTGTTATTTAGAATTTAAGGGTTTTCTTATTTCATACAAATCATGATCACGTTTTGATGGCGAATTATATTTGTATTTTGTTTACTGATTTTAGGGTGCTATTTGTCGAAATTTTTTTGTTTCAGATAGGGAAACTGGTGAATTCCCGGAGGGAGTAGAGGAGTGATGGGAATTCTTTTGGTGAGCTTGCTTATGATTTGAGGGATTTAGTTAAGACTATTTTGATGTATATGACTTATTTTTTAGAGATGTATATAGATAGTGGTGGTAGCCATTATTTTGTTTGTTTTGAGATTGTATATTGACCACAGATGAACCTACCCCATTTTTTTGTTTATTGGTGTATGATGTTGGTTCATACTGGTGAGAGCAAAGCTCTCTTTGTGTATTGGTTTTGCCTGGCAGGGTTTTGTAAAAATTTTGGAATGTCCTATTTACTGGGTAGGCTTTGTTGAAATTTCTATAAAATTCTTTGTGTTGTAAACCGCATATCCTTATATATAAAGACAATGTTATTCTAAATGTGGTGCAATTTGCATAGATATTGGTATGGTTATGAAATTCCATATAGTGTAGGCTTGCAGGTTTGGGGATTTTCCTCGTGTCCTGTGCCAGTCTCACTTCAGGGATTTGGGATGTGACAGTACTAGTAGTTGACTTTCAGTGAAACACCCATTAAATGGAAGAATAAAGATGGTTGGTTGACAAGAATGAATATTACATTCCATATGATTCAAAGCTTGTCATTCAATATCTCTGATTTGTTATATTACAATGTAATTACCATATGATTTTTTTCATTGAAATTGTTACGTAAGTAATGATATTAATATCGCCTAAATTGGGTTTTCTCCTCTTATGAATTCCAGATCCTATTACTCATGTTATTTTTATTGTTTAGAATCTAATAAAATCTATATAGAAATAGGATATATATATATATATATATATATAAAATTTATACTCACATCCTCTAAATTTTAATGAATCCAAGAAATTTCAAAATTTTCTTTTGTAAATTGCACGTTCCATTTATGTCCAACACTTTACTCTGAATCAGCATAGAAAATTTGACCACTACACACAAGGCTTTTAGAGAATCCAATGGTAATTGAAGCTCTTATTGAATTTATGGTTTTGCTAAGTGAGCCAAACTGTGTTGACCGAACTTCTCTCATTAATAGATTTGTATAATGAAAGTGAAAAAAGGCAATGCATGGTTTGAAACTTTGAGAAAACAAAACTCATGTAATTTGTTCAAAAGTTTTTAAAGGACACAAGTTATATGGTGCTGTTTAACTACATAATAATCAACCAATCTATCATTTACTATATAAAATTATAAAAATACCCTTCTCATTATGGAATAGCCATTTTAGCCTCATTTTTGTCTTATCTACTTACTCTTTCACCTTCTATCTACTAATTCTGCAAGACCTTTTTTCTTTTTGGAGGGGGAGCGGGGGAATAAGAGATCTCTTTCATAATTTTATGTCATTCCTAAATTTGTCATTACTAAATATGTAATGATAATAACTTATCAAAAGTGGCTTGGCACCTGACATTATTAGTTGTAATATTTTGATCATTGCATTGCTGAAATTTAGTCCCTGATATTGTTACTTATGATTCTTTAAGTGATGGTTTATACAAATCAGGGAGAATCTCATATGTATGATCTTATTGAAGAGATGTAAAAAAGCTGTCATCCCCTAATATAATAACTTACAATACCTTGTTAGATGCATTTTGCAAAACTTGACATCTTGACATGGCAATTTCGTTGTTTCTGTAAATTGATCAAGGCATTTAGCCTAATGTGTACATGTACACTATACTTACTGATGGTTTGTGCAATAGTGGTAAACAAACATTGCATTAGAGATCTTTTAGCTTCTATTGGCCAAATTCTATAGTCTTGTTGTCCAAGCATATATTGTTATGATTGACAGACTTTGTAAAGAGGATTTTCTTAATGAAGTAGTTGCCTTGTTCGTTAAAATGAAATAGAATGGCTGCCTCCCTAATTTTGTAACTTTTGAAACAATTATTGGTCATCTTCTTCTAAAAAAATGAGAATAATAAGGTAGAGAAACTTCTTCATGATATGATTGGCGAATGCTTGTTGAAGAAATAAAACATGGTATGACAATATAGCTCAAATTCAAGATACACATATATAAATGTTTAACTAGCATGAATAGTTAGCAAATGTTTGAATAATTTTTGTCAGAGAGCTTGGACTACATCATAGGTTTACAAGCATGGTTAATGATATATGATGTTGAAGTTATGCCATTATTTCTTTGGTTTGCCTAGATTGAAATTATTCTTTTGGGCTTGCTTTATGATCTTTAAAAAGATTACTTAGTCATATTGTATTATCACTTCCTACTAGAACTGCGCCTTATACTTGAACTAGATGTACAAAGTCTTAAATTCAGTTATAATAAACCAGAGAAGTGGGAAATTGAAGGGTATAAGGTCTCTTGAGTAGTAAGGTTAAAATTTCCTATAATAAAATAAAATAGTTGGACAAGGAATAAGGTAGTGTAGAAGCTACAACTTTCGGTAGACCTATGAGGAATTTTAGTCTTTGATTCACTGATTTTTGTATAGAGTTTATATGTTGGTGCCATGTATTCTAGTGCCATATGTATCATTTCGATTGATGGTATGTTCAAAATGACTTGTCCATGATTGTAAAGTACGATAGTGTTGTGTATCTCTATGTAATTGGTATTGGTATGCAAGTTTAGGTGAGTTAATTTACATTCTTGACAAATATTTTGATAATAATGTTTGATATCTTGTATACAAAAAATTCTTTCAAATTTTATAATTCTTGTAGTATTGTTTCCATGAAATGAAAGTTGATTGCTTGGTTTAGATGTGCTATGACTTGCTGAAAGATATTTGTAGTAAGATAATCATTGTTTAATAGTGTGTTTCTGGGATGATTTTCTGCAGATATAGGTAGTGGTAAATAGCACAAGCACGAAAATTGTGTTCCACAAATATTGTTATTAAAATCCTATGATGTTAATAGCTTAGATAATCCACACTTAAGTACTGACTCTTCTAGAAATGCTTATAACTATTCAGAAATTGGATGGCAATCGGAAGAAGTCTGCTCATCTTTTGATTTGTGTGTTTTGTTGTTAAAAAGTCTAAGGAAACTACACTTTAGTATCCAAGTAAAAGAATTTCTAGGCAAACACATGGAGTTGGACTTTTTGGGGAACCAAGAACAAACCCTTATTGGGGAGAAACTACTAATCCACATATCTAATTCTCACCTTAAGGACAAAGTGAAACTTCTTGAGGGGAATTACTGGTCTAAAAGAAAGCCCACAGGGTTATAACCACAAAAATATAGAAAAGTAAAGGTGTAAAGGGGGAATTCATGGTGATAAAGTGACAAGGGCAGTTGGAAAGTAGTTAAAAAGTGTATTTGAAGAGGGAGACTAAGGAAGGAGGGCAAGAGATTTTCTAAAATGGCACTTGGGTGAGAGCTAGCCTCTTGAAAACTAGCATTTATCTTGTTCTTATTTCTTCTTCTATGTATCCATTTTAGTTGCTACTGTCATCATGTCCATTGTGTTATTGTTGAGTGTTCTAATTGTAAGCTTGTGATAGGGCAAGTCAGTGTTGTTTGTGATTTTCTTGTCTTAAGTGTTGTGTCATTGCTATTTTAAAAATATAATCTTTTGCAATAGAAGTACCTTACCTCTGTTTTTGTCCAGTGTCATAGGTCCTACTATTATGTTGCTTGTTTTCTTCTAACTCATTATAGGAAAGAATATCATTTCGTATCAACTTCCTTATTTCTTCTTCACTTTCTTTTGGATAAGGGAAGTTTTAGGGTAGATGGCAGCGGGTGTCACACCCCAACTTTCAGAGTGTAATTAGCATAGATAACGAGAATAACCCATTTCTATAAGCATAACACGATGTTTTCTTAACTGAATTGTAAATTATACATAATGGAAATTCATGGAAATCTCATTACCAAGCAGATTCACATTCATATATTTTGTAAAAATTTCGACAGAGTCTCTTCTGTAATTGATACCTCTGGAAATTGCTACAAATATTTGCCAAAAACCACAATATCTAGAAAAGAGAGCTCAACTCTTAGATCATCCAGAAACAACTACATCACAATAGGGGAATGGGTAATCTACCTGTGGTCATCCATATTCATTTCTAGTTATTTACATATTTAACAAATTACACTATTACAAAAAAATACAAAACCTGAACAAAAATAGGGAATCAAATCCTCAGCAATACCAATAGGGCTCTTATAGTCCTCCTGGTCAGAAAACTACTATAGGTGATTACCTGAAATTAAATAAGATATAAACGGGTAGCATTCTAGTAATAAACCTAGTAATAAACCATTACAATACCTTTTAAAATGATCAGTTCTCTATGAATCAACATTTAAAACCTTATCATATTAAGCCATAAATATGCAATTTAACAATAACGGTAATGGATTCATTCCATGGAAATTAAGTCAGTTAAGGGTACATAGCCCTTGGAAATCACATTTATCGATCAAGGATATTTAGCCCTTGGATATATATTTATCGGACGAGGATCCACTACCCTCAGAAAAATCTTAATCATCGGTCAAGGGAACTTAGCCCCTGGTAATTTAAATCAAATGATCGTGAGGTATAAGCTCATGCTATTTAACAGATCTTGTATTCATTTTTCATACAACCATCTTTTTATGGTTTTTTCATGGCATCAGGTGCAAGTCATAATTCAAGATTAATCAAGTCTAGCAAGCTATGCTACCATATAACAATGTAACAGTAAACAAAGATCATATAACATCTCATACGGTTGGAAGAGCTACTACTTACCTGGTGGGTGAAGTAGTCTTTGTTCTTTTGGTTATAAGATATTTCACCCAATAATACATATATCACAAAAGTACAATTTCCTCAATTCTCATCACTAATACACATTAATTTAGGCTCATTATAATGCCTCTTAACAAGTTCATAAATAGAAAAGATTTACTAAAAGCAACCAAAATACCTACAATTCTCATACTAGCCCATGACATTAACTTAACATATAATTCCAATTAAGTAGAATTTTCTTCTTTTAATGCATCACATTTCTATTACCCAATTCATGTCCAACTTCCTTATTACCACTAAAAACAAGCCTTAACTCATATTCCTTGATTCCACCACATAACTTAATCAGGTTTTTCATCAATTTAAATTCACTTCCTTATAAACTTACTAAAATTTCAATTTCATCCCAAATTACCGTACTTTCACCTTCAACTAAGCCTAGCCATGAAGAACAATAGGATTTCATTTCATAAACATTAAAAGTGTTCCTAAAATCTAGAATTCTACAATTCTCTGTAAAATCATGAAAATTTGGAAAATTTTTAGTTTAATCCCTGGAAGAACTAATATAAAAAAACTTGTCTAAAAACATGCTTTTGAGGCTGAAATTCAATAAAAAAGGACCAAAAATCCATCTTCATCAACATTTTCATGATAAATCGAGCAAAAATCATCAAAAAATCATTGAAAATACTCTCTCTATAGCTGCCAACAGAAGATGCTGAAACAGAGTTGTTGTTACCGGAAAACTTGAGCCTTGGTAATTGGAAATGAGCTACCGGTGATGGGGAACGTTGGCCAGAACTGGAACGGCAGTAGAGTGGTGGTGGTGCAGTGCAAAACAGAGAGAAATGCTGATGATGTTTTGTAAAAAAAAAAAAGAGAATTAGGAAGAAGAAGAAGGATAAGTGAGGGGCATTTTAGTCTTTTCACTGCATTGGACATGTGTTAGCACTAGAAAATTTTGAGGGAGGGGGGAGCTAGGTCTTAAACTCATGCTATCAGATTCCAAGTGCCATGCCTTACTACTAAGCCATAACTCACTATTTGATTAATAACATACACCATGAATACTTATGCTTTTACTCTTTTTAAGAACAAAAATTTTGCATCAGACTTGGCAAGTGTTACAGCGGGAATAGTGCACAAATACTCCAAGTTCAAATTAAATTATGCATTGAAAGATCAAAGATTTTTCAATTTGATTACATGTTTTAGAGATTACATCCAAATTTTAGATGCTTACCAGTGCAAAAAGGTTTTCCACACATAAATATTGCTCTTATCAAGACTAGCATTTTGCTTCAACTTGGGACTTTGCTTTACTACAAAAATACTACACTTTAGGATTTTTCCTTTCGCTATCATGTAATGCAATAGCTGATCAAAATTATAAGAGATGAGGTTAGGTAATATTTTGTCATGCTTCATACAATATAGCAATCTATTTGAAACCTTGATCTATTTCTGTGCTTTTTTTTGTATAATTGGACCAATGCTTTTTTTGAGTCTATAAGTACCTCTAATGTACCTAGTCCTGCTTTCAATTTTAAAAAAACTTGGTAAGTGGGAAGTTGCAAGTAGATTTAAGTAGTAGGGTGGGAATTCCCTTTCATAAAATAAAATAGTAGGACAAAAAATGATCCAAAGCAAAAAGGGGAATGAAAACAACATCACTTAGTTACTTGGTGGGTAATGTCAGTATTTGATTATTGTAGAGTTTATAAAGGTTATATGATGTCTTTGTGGATTCTAGTGCTATATGTATCTTTTTGGTTGGTCGTATATCCATAATCACTTCTTCTCAATTGCAAAGTATGATAGTTATTATTTCTCTTTTAAGCATGTTTGGCTGAGATAATGTGCTTTCCTGACAAGTGGTTTGATAATCAAGATTGGTAGTGTTTTCTAGATGAGGCTTCTCTTATTTTTCTTCTTTGTCAAGCAGTTTGATTGCTGAAGGGTAAAACTTCAAAGAGGATGAAAAAGGTAATTTTCAATCGTAGAGGGATATAATGTAAATTGAAATATACACATATAAGGAAACTTAACAATCCAAGTCTTCTTTTCATTGACATCTAACAATAAGCACTTAGTCATAGTGGAATAGACTTAAGAAATCTGTTGTTTCTTAGATGATTCTTTGTAGACCTAGGTAGCAGTAAACTACATACACATCACTAAAATTGTGTTTCACAAATATTGTTTGAAGTTTTTCATTTCCTCATCGTAAAATAAAGCAAGCAATTCAATGCTTGTATTTATATGCTCGATACTAATATTCTAATGAATAAAGTGCCTTTGAAAAAGACATAAAGAGCATGTACAACAGTGTTACTTGTCTGGAGATGACATAACTCTACCACGATTGTTACTCAGATCCTATTTGATATACCCAATGTTCTTTCAAAGTAGAAATTATCAAGCATCAATCAATCCATGCATTATGTTAAAGGTACATGAGCATTGTGGCATTTATCCTTCTGCTTGAGCTTTCAACTTCATTTTATCTTCCTATTCTTTTCTTTCATCTCAATGATGTAACTTAATGTGTACGATTTCTTGGCACTTTCCTATTGTCTATTTGCAAACATCCGGTAAATTACTTAGATGATCCCCACTTATGCTTGCTTCAAAAATGCTTATAACCACTTAAAATATATCATGGTGATTGGAAGAAGTCTGTTCATCATCTGACTTAGCTATGTTTTGTTGTTTAAGTGTCTAAAGAAACGTCACCTTTACATACCATGCCCATATAATATCTCATGTCTATATCTTTACATATCATTTATGAAATTGGAAGGGAGCAAAATTAATGGTTCTTATCTCCCATTTCTAGTCACTTAAAAGCTCCTATGTTTAACATGATGCTGTTTGTTCCCATGGCATAGTTTAGTTTTAGGTTGAATTATATTGTTTGGCTCATTTAGTTTGGCTTTTTTTTTTCTTAATTTAATCTTTTTCGTTAATATCAAGGATTGGATTAATTTTTCTTTTTAACTCAAACTATAAGAGCCAAATTGAGAAGTGAATGAAATTTTGAAAAACAACAAATTAAGTTAACCTTAATTTAACAAACTCTTATTTTGTGACATGGCAATTGCCAATATCCTGCAATGCTACAATTTTGTTATTGTTTATTTGCTTTGTAGTGCTTGCAAAAGAATGCTAAAAACCGGATTGGAATTAAGTTGATAAGTTGTGAAATTTTGAAGACCAACAAATTAATTTAATCTTCATTTAACAAATTTGTGTCCTAGCAGCTACCAATTTGCAACAATTTTCTTATTGTTTCTTTGCTTTGTAGCGCTAGAAAAAGAATGCTAAAAAACCAGTAAATGATGCCAATGCCTTTTCTCTATTGTTTCATACCCCAATCAATTTCATAATATGCATTTTACCATAACTCTATAAAACTATTACAATTTTAAGAAAGGTGTACAGAAATTTAAGGCATCATTTTTAAATTCTTGATTCATAACGTACATATAAATAAACTTTGTACAGATAGATGGGTTGACCAAGCCATTAGCTTTTCATGCAACTTATTTATTACAGTAGAATCTCAATATTCAATTATATTTTATGTAAGGGTAGAATTTGAATTTATAAAAATTAAGTTCATTTCAATCTTTATTTTTTAAAAAATTGACATCGTGTAAAATATAATATCATCAATTTTACTTCAAGATTTTGCATTAATTGGTAATATTTTATTTAGAGTGACCATATGGATTTTTTTGTTTCTTCAGCTATGGTAGGATCTATGTGAGACTTTTGTATACTAAAATTATATCCCATGCCAATCAGGTTGCTTATATTTTGGCGTTTCGAAGCTAATATGCCAATAAAAATAAGATAAAATTATAGTCCATTAGTGGCAAAAGTCTTTGATCCAAAACTTAAAAGTTTTTTTTTTCAAAAAACTTTTTATAATAATTCACCAAGTACAATGGTGAATTGCATAAGGCGATTGGAGGCATTGGAAGTGAATCCTTGTCTTCCAATTCACTTCCGTTATAGGCGAATCACCTTGGAATATTGTCCATGGTGATTCACTCCAAGAAAAAAAATTGAGATGATGAACTAAATAATTTTCTAAAACATACCAATTGATAATTTTAAAGAAAAGTGAGTGTTATACATTGAGAAAGTGAAAGAAAATTTAGTTGTTAAAATAATGACTTTCGATGAGGTTTTCTTGTAACCCTTTGTTGTTGGTGCTGCACCAAAGGTGGAGTGTCCTCCTCTTCATCATCATTTTCTATGGCTAGTTGAGGTAGATAGAGTACTGTAGTAGGTAGAGGAGAATTGAGATTGAATGATAGAGATTGAGCCAGAGGAATTGGTTATTGTGGGGTGACAAACCCTTGGTGCATCGGATGGGATGATCCACTAGCCTCGAAGAATTAAGTGGAAAATGAAGCCATGAATGTTGGATTGGTAAATAATATTGTGAATGATCAATATATGAAATGTTGATTTACAAGTATGATGCATCGGGAGATTATGATGGGTCTGTGTTTGAGATGACATAGTAAGAGGGGCTTTCAATATTTGTGTGATGATGGTGACCCTTTTAATAAAAAATAGGTTCTCATAAAGACATGTATCTTTATGCTCATTTCCCTGGCCTTCTTTTCGGAATATATGTATGGGGCAACTAAGGTGTAGGTGGAGTAGGCTGGGAGAGCGACTTAAGTTATTCTCCAAGAGCCTGTAATATGTTGTTGTAGTCTCGATTAATAGTTGGGTGGAAGTTTGTAAAACCTGACGGTGGAAGATCATGGATACTAAGCCTATATAAGTTTTCAACTATGTCAGACTATAAAAGAAAAAGACAAAAATAGTAAGAATTCACTTAATACATGAGCTCATATGAAGAACATAAAAGAAAAAAAAAGCCTATATAGGTGCGACAAATACATAAAATTATACCACAAAACTAGCACCACCACTAGTGGGATGGATCTCCCATTGCATGAATCTCCAATACCACCTCATGTATTCTAAGGTTTGATCCAAAGGCTTTATAGAGATCAGGGCATCAAATACTGATAGTTTGTTTCTCACATGGTTTACACATCAAAATTGTCTTATAGATTGCACACTCGATACGTTGTAGGATTTAAAGATACTAGATATCTGTATACTAACTCTAACATTGCCTTAGTGGTGTCCAACCATAATTTTTGTCCCACAAACTCCTTTAGCGTCTTCAAAGTGACATTAGCTTAACTCTCATTGTTTTTATTTTATCACACTTAAATGTTGCGCCCTAATCCATCTAATAAAATTTTCCATTCTCATAAATGCATATAACCTTTGTCATAGAACTCATTATCTTTTCCTACGACAAGACTTAAATGTAAGAACATACAAAATTTTTTATTTCTAATATAATTATTGCTATTAATTATATTTTTCAGCCCCATTCTTACATGTGGTACATTATTCTTTTTGACTTAATAATGTATAAGTTATCCTCCCACTACGGTATTTTTTTTCCAACATTGCTAATTATAATATTTGAGCTATTATTATTCTTATTGTTGTTTTTATTTCCCCAGCTTTAGAACTTAAGTTTCACCAAAATATTAATTCATCAACTCTTTATGTTTTTAACTATATCCAACATAATATATTATTTTTACGATAATGATAATTTTTTCTATATTTAGTAATCATTTTCTGCATCTATTAATTTATTTTTACAAAATTAGTTTAAGTCAATACTTTAATAATTGCTAAAAATTATTCATCACTTTACGAACTTAGTATCAAATCTTTAAATAATTTTTTTCTTATCACTTTTAATTATCAAAAATTCCCCTTTGATAATTTTTCAACACTTTCTAAATGACAAAGATTTGTTTAAAGAAAGTATTCTTTTTCTTAAATTTTTACGTTTGTAAGTTTTCAATCTTCAAAAATAAAAAATATTTACTAATCAAAATTTTTTCAAGAATTCTCCATGAATAATTTTCATTTCATTCAAATATAAATAAAAATACTGTTATTCAAAAGTTCCATTATGATCTTCAAATTTTCTTTGAAATGAATAAATAAAGTATTTATTGTTCTTTTAAGGCATTGGAATTTCATTTTCATAGTTTTATAGTAACCAAAAATCAAAATACAAATAATTTTTATGTATAAAAATTTCCAAGTATAAAAGAGGATATAAAGAGAACAAGAAAGCTAAAACACACCTATTTGTTCTTAAATCATCGTGATTTTATTCTCTTACTATCTATAAAATTAAGAATCACTTATCAATTGCCGCACATTTTAATTCAAAGTATATGAACTATGTTCTTTATCATAGGATACTTAAGCTCTTGACTTTGGTACTAGATCAAATTTATATTCATAAATATTTGATTTTTTAAATTTATTCTTTTTTTTTTTTGTTTTTTTTTGTTTTTGCATGTAAATAACAAGGGTAATGCTAAAATTAGTATCATATTCATTTAGCATAGTTAAAACAGGGCAATCATTTTTTAGGATAAATATTTTGATATTCATAACGCCTTTCTAATATACAACTGACTAACAAATGTAATAATCGATTCATAAAATAATAAAGCAACTTAAGGTTCAAGACTAAATTTTAGCCTTATTTTCAATAACTCTTAATTTGTGACCAATAACTCTCAATTTACGACAATTTATGCCTTTTATCTTGCAAAAGGATTTGATACCCACGAAATAGTGCTAAAACCTCTCTTGCTTTGTAAATGAAATTATTTACTATAGTATTAATAGAAATCATTTCCCAACAAAGAGGCCTTAGAGTATATTACTAACTATAAGCTATTAAAATAAAATATCACTAATAAAATGTATATACCATCAAGAACTTCTAGATTCAAGAGCAAGTAAACGAAAACGAATTTATCAAAATTAAGAAAACTTCACAAATCAAATACAAAATGTATGATGCAATTCTCAGTTAACAAAATACTATTAGCTTATTCTTCTAGCATAATAATAATTATTTTATAATTTCTAAAACTATTGATTTATTTAAATTACACAACAAAAAATAACAAACTAATTTTAAAATGATATATTTTTTTTCAAAAGTATATATGTTAAATTACACCGTTACAAATTTCTTAATATTTTTTTCATAAATATACGATTTAGTAATACTTGATAAAATGTACGAGAAATCATATGATAAACTCCAATGCAAAGGCGAAAAGCCAACTTCCGTTCGGTTTCTGCGATGATTCTATGCAGACGTAGGAAATGATGCAACAATGAATTGAGTTTCAGTTTACACAAGTTTACAAAGAAGGCAACATGGCCCAAAGAGATGAGGACAAAACTAGTAAACTACCAAATCCAAAGCAAGACGAACACTTCAAATTTAAAATAGGAATGTGAAACCCAATTATATAAATTTTCATGATTTTATCTAAACTATATGGTTTATTATATATTGAGATATATACTAAGTTCCAGTTCATGCCAAACGAGCTTGATTGAAACAGATGGACAGTGTGAGCATACTGTACGTGTGGCTTATCAAATCATTCACGCCTCTCACCCATATGAATATATTTTTCTTTTTAGAAGTCATGTCTTTGTTGCTGTGGATTTTGCTGGGTCGTAGCTCGTAAGGTTGAACTTTGAAGATCAGGTATTTAATTATAAATACAAAAAGAAACAGATAATTTCTAAAACTCCGCAAATAAAACTAGAATAAAAGTATTAAGACTAGCTAGCTCCAAGACAAGATTGACCAAAATCCTATTTGGTCTAATTATTCTGCAAACTAACATTAGAAGCAGAATCAAAATCTGAAGGAACTGTACATCACAATTTTTTTTTTTTTTAAATTTGAATAGTTAGATACGCATATATATTTTTTGTAGATTTACTTTACTGTCATTCTTTTAAGGCTTCCTATTGTCTGCCAAATGATTCTTGCGATGACTGTGTCTGTGATCTTACAAGATTATCTAATCTAAGTGCTCTTTTTTTATGGAGTTACCTCAACTTGTAAGAATAAATTCTAAATATCAATATTAATAGTGAGCTTGAGCATTGGCTCAAGAACCTTCCTTCATTTAAGAGGTGTTGGTGCTTGCTTTCTCTTTGCTTTCCTTTTATACGAGAAAGAATCCAAACCCCTTGCAGTAATTGCAGATACAGTATGTATAAAATGTGACCGATGCGATCAAAAATCAATTTAAAAATCAGCTATTGCACCTTTAGTAATTGGAGGTGATCCGCAGGCATATGAGAAATGAAAAGATGCATGTTGTCTTTTGCACGTTTATTCTCTGCAGTTGACAATGAATGAATGACTAGGAATGTATAGATATACTTTAGCTTGACTATGAAATATTGTTGGCTCCATCGGTATTCTGAAGGCCACAACAAAGTGGAAAGATTTATTTCGATAGACCTTTATTCTCGGACTTGAAAAAGTTATGTACTTCGTTCATGGATACACGCATCTGAACCCTAAATTTTACAATATTACACCTATAAGTCCTTTTTTACTTATATATTGATCTTCTAGTTTATTTTTACACAATGGGTCCACTCTTATACTTAATAAAAACAAATAGTGATATCCATATGTGTGATTTGTTTCAAGCTAAAGTATTGTTTTGGTCCCTTAATTTTGTTATAGGTTTCATTATAGTCCTTAATTTTTTTGTCTTGTTGAAATGTTGCCCCTTAATTATTTCAAGTTTAATCATGTTAATCCTTCTTGCCCGATAAGTAATACATTTACAATGGCCATGGTTATTAGCAGTGTTTGAATCTTTTTCTTTTTTTTTGGCTGTTTGAAATTGAAAGTAATTTTAAAAATAACTTTTTCATATATTTTAAGATTTCAAGTATACATTTTTAATCCTATTTAGAAGCTACTTTAGCATTGTTCCTGAGTTAAAGTAACGATGTTAACAAGAAGGATTGTCATGATTAAATTTAAATAATTGAGGGACAAAATTGGAACAAGACAACGATTGGGAACTATAATAAAACCCATTGTAAAATTAAGGGACTAAAACAATGCTTTAGTCATTCATTTCGTCGTGCCAGTGAGTAGAAGTTCAGTCAAGAAATAATCAGTACAAAATAAAAGAAGGTTTTTCATGTCAGTTATTTAATTTCAATTTTAAATATCGACACTAAGCATCATAATTTTAAAAATCTAGTAATGGCTATCTAAGGTCAATTAGTACTGATATTAGATCTGTCTAAAAAGAGTAAAATGTGAAAAATAAAAAAAGGCATATAGGTTAAATGACTCTTTCTTTCTTATTTTCGTTGCTCCTAAGGTAAGTAAGCGTGCTGCCTCTTTGCTCCTTGCTACATTCTCGTTGTTGTGTGTCTTTGTGGTCATGCGTCTCTATGGCTCTGATACCAATGGATGAATTAAATAAAGAACACATTCATAATCAAATTCAAGTTAGGAGACTTATATATTTGTCTTTAGTTGTGAAAGTTGATCTGACTCTGGCTGGGATCACTGATCGTATGAGATACCAACAATATATTGGGTGTATCTCAAGTTTCTGTAGCCTAAATTCCTTTTCAAATTATGACTGCAGAATACTTATAGGTATTCTCTCAGAGCGTCTTAAGTCTTTATTGAGTATATTTTTAGTATATCTATGATTTATCATATAATAGCTTAAACTTTTTATAAAGGATAGATAGGGTTAGGGTTTAGTAGTACATCCTATAATTACTATTTTATTCTTACTTAATGAGTACCCTTTATAGGTGGACACTGTGTAATATCTTAATAGATTTAAACCCTATATATTATACAATATTCTAACATACACCATGATCCTATGTTGTACATGGTAGAGGTGGAGACATGCTTCAACTCTTCTTAAAGAGTTGACCTTTCAAAATAAATAGTATTAAAATATTCTTGATAAAAAAAATTTAAAATATTTTGACCTACTTGTTTTACTTTTTTTTTTTGGTTTGACACATTGAGAATTGAGCTAGTTATTTATTTCATGATAATATGATTTGATTAATTGTTGTAAGAATTGTTTGAATGTATAAAGTTTGGGTTTGAGTGCTTGAACAAGCTATTTGAACTTTGGACTTACTTAATTACAAGTTGTTTGAACAAGCTATTTCAAGAATCCTCAAATCCTTAACATAAACCCTAATTGGTGGCCAAACAAAAAGAGCTCAATGCAAAATTGAATTGAATAAACTCAATTACAATGAAATTTAAGAAGAAAAGTAACAATAATCATCAATTTATATGCAAAATATCCATAAACCTAGAGAAAGGAAACCTAGCCTAGAATATATTTAGAGGTATAATACAACTCATCTTAGAAAACATAGTACAGATGAAGACAAAGGAAAGAGGGAGAGGAAGAGAAGAAAACATTGTTTTGCCACTTTAACCAGTTCCTTTTTGGATTTCTCTACGTAGCATACCTTCTTCCAAGCTCTAAGTTGCCCTCCAAGTTGCCTTTCTATCTCTAAAGTCTCATCCTCTGGAAAACCTTCAAAATCTCAATTAAATTAGCCTTTCTTTCATGAAAAGATGGACTTGCCCCTCTTTAGTTGCGTTCCAATGCCTAGGTTTAAGTTTCTGGCGATGAGATGCCAACTCTCTAGAATTTTTGCACGTTTTGGCACCTTGGCACTAGATTGTTACGTATTGGACTAACTTTACTATTTTAGCCATAACTTGTGTTCCAATGTTAAAATTTGGGGGACTACTACTAGTTGGAAAGGTCTTAAAGAGCTCTATAGCTTTCCATAAATAGCCATATATAAATTTTAATGTTTATGGGTCCAAAAGTTGCCTTAAAGTTATGACATTTACTTTCTTGATGTCAAAATGCTCATTTCTTCTATTCAAGATCTGAGCAAAAATGGAAACAACATGAGCAACTCTAATTTATTAAGATTTAATCATGTAAATCATCAAAACAACACTAAAACAACTCAAAAAAAAAAAAAATCATAAATCCAAATTTCAAAATACACAAGCCTAAATTTTAAAAAAATGACTCAAACTTTAATTTAAAATAACAAAATTAAACCATGATAAAATATGAATATCACTTGAACAAATCTATTTTCACAGATTTAGCAAAGCTACAATAGAGATTCGATCACGATGAAAACTTGAAAGAGCAAATGAATATATATATATATATATATATATATATATATATATATATATATATACTTGTAGATTAGAACCAGATGTAAGCTCTCAAGTTACATCATAATAAGCTTCTCAAGTTTAGTACAAGAGGCACGCGATATTATAGCTACAATATTGGAAGCCTTTGATGAAACCATTCATATATATATATATATATACAGTGCTAATATGTTATCTCGTTCATTGTCAAGAGACTATTGAATTATGAGAAACCAAGACTATTAGTGGCATTAGTAGAGATTAGAGACTATCATTGATCTCACATACAAATATCGAATCTCATTTTCAGCAACACCAAACCAAGTCACAGACCAAAATAATGTTAAATATTGACTCATTTTCTAGATTCGGTTCTCCTTTAATCTGATTTACCAATGTCGTAAATACAATGTAGTAGTAGAATTTTCGGTGAAATATACCCATTGAAAGTAAGAATTTAAGTATGATTTAAAATGCACTCAATGTCTCTGATATATTTTATTACAACTCTTGTTTATGATATTTTACAATTTAGTAACTGGCCAATTTAATTTTCATTGATGCATGGAATCATCGTAGGAGCACATGTTTAAATGTCAATAATTTAAAGATGATTACACTTGACATCTTATCCTTTAGAAATGAAAATCTAAACTGGTTACAATTTTTTGAAAATTATAAATATCAAATTTCATGAGTTGACCTAGACCAGCGACCAGATTAATAATGAGAAACTAATTAATTAATGAACCAAAAAACTTCATGAGTCAAATCGACTTTGACATCTTTCTTTCCTTTCCAAAGGCTTATTCTCTATGATTATGCCAAAGGTTAAAGATATTGTCTCTATGAATGTTAACTCTACCATCATAAATTCTCAAGTTGTTTAAGTGCAATTTTCTTAAATTAATTATTCGTTGAATTATTATATATCCATATTTTTTATAGATATGCTTTATTAATGTCTCCCTTTTAGGCTGCCTCCCATCCGCCAAATGATTCTTGTGATGACTGTGATTGTGGTCTAACAATATTATCTACTTTTCTTAGTGTTCTTTTGTTTATGGAGTTACCTCAGCCTGTAAGAATAAATTCTAAATATCAATATTAATATTAGTGAATTTGAGTATTGGCCCCAAACCTTCCTTCATCCAAGTGGTGAAGGTGCTTGTACTCTTTGATTTCCCAATATATGAGAATGTAATACAAATGGAAAGATGCATGCGGTCCTTATATATCGATCTTTTAGTTTATTTCTATATCATGCGGGATTTCCCAATCTTACTTACACTTAATCACAGCAAATAGTGATATTCATGTATTTGCTTCATCATGTCCGTTAATAGAAGTTCAGCAACGAAATAATAAAGATTTAAATCTCTGATCAATGCGGGGAACATTTACGGGGCCAAATATGAATAGAGATCACTAAACATCATTATACGTTTTCTCAGATCTTTATCCTCGTTTGCCACAAAAAACAGCTCGTTTTTCTAGTAATTGTTTGGTCTTAAATCTCTTTTGATACCAAACGGACAGTTACAACTCAAGAGGGATGACTTGAGACTTGAGACTCACTTTGAGAAAGAAAGAGATCTAAAATTTGATTATAAGATAAGCGAAAATTTTGAATTAGAGAATTAAACCATACGAAGTAAATTCTTACCCTCCAAAAGAAGTAAGTTCATATAAATTAAAGAACTAAATAAATAATATAAAATAAAATCATATATAAAAATTTAAAAAACTAAAAAAATCCAATGAGAGCAACCGCACCGCTATACCCTTTGGATCCATTGGTACTCTGAGAGAGGACACATGGAAGATTCAACTTCCCAGAAATAAAACACAATGATATGTGACAGTGAGACTATATAATTTAACATAATATTAATCAGCTAACACAGATCTCTTTTATTGCAATAAAAAGAGTGATATGGAATTCAATTTCTTCAGTAAATCATAGGCGTGGTTCCTCAGCATACACACGATAACTTTGAGTGGGAAGAAAAAGAAATAGAACTCGAGAACTGAGTTAATTAGAACAAATGCTTTTTCTTTTTCATTTTCCTTTTGCTCATATAATTAAAAATAAATCAGTATAAATCATTTAATAAAACAAGTCATATACACATGGTTTCAAAATGCTTTGCTCTGCTCCCAAAGCTTAGAACAGAGGAATGATTATTTGGTTTTGGGGGATTGAAGAGACACTGTTTCTAAATTTTCATAGCCAGGAAATATATTTTAGAGGAGATTAAATTTATGGGAGGAGAATTAAAGTAGATTAGATTAAAAATGTATAATTTAAATTTTTTAATATAATTTCTTAAAATTATATGAACATCTTGCATTAGTATAAATTACAACGCAAATAAGACAAATAACAAGTATAATACATATTTATCAATTAATTTTAATAACTACAGTAGTTTAACTAAATTAACATTATTAAACAATACTAATCTATAAATTTTATGAAAGTATTAATTAAATTTTGATAGTCTTAAGTACATAAAATAAATAACAAGTATTGTTTGTTATATATGAAAATTAAGTAAGCTTATTGGTATATTATATTTGATTTATTAATATTTTTCAAAATTTTCAACTTCTATTAATATACTTGTACAAAAAACATATTTTTGAATTAAAATAAATATTAGATATGATATATTATATATAATTGAGAGCTATAAAAATTAAATATACTTTTGAATAGTTTGTGTTACTATAAAAAAAATCACGGCCGCAATATCTGTAATCCGTATTGTAACGCATGCATTAACTATAATCGTAGTAATCATAATGAAGCCGCAACTGCAACCACAATTGCAATTTAAAACCCCGCTAGACACAGCATGAATCCCTTTATTCCAAGAACAGAAGAAGTTTTCGTGGCAAATAAAGAACTTACACATCTGAATAAGAAGTAACTACTCCAATTAATTACTACAAAAGCTTCTCAAATTTCATGTAAGGTCCCAGTATTGTGGCTCTTCAGCACCGTGCACGGAACCTGAGAACCACAATACTGGGAGCCTTTCATGAGGTAACTTGGAAACATCTCCAATATTCCTATCGGACAATTTTGGGCTTCGAGTGTAAATATCTCGTTCCTTATGTGAAACCAAGGCTCTTAGTGGCTCTATATATAGACCTAAAGACTGCTATCAGTCTTCACTTCAGTCCTAGATCTCACAAACAGATCGAATCTGATAATCTGTTGCAGTACCCCCACACAGTCACAACAAAGGAAGTTATGCTAAATATTGACTCATTTTCAGATTCGGTTCCGTTTCAATCTGAATCATCATTTGTCTTTGTCATACATATAGATGAAGCTGACTTATCACCACCATGCAGAATATAATGTAATAGTAGTAGTTGACTTTTTGTTAAACACCCATTAATTAAATGGAGGAATAAAGATGGTTGGTTGATCAGAATGAATTACGGTTCATTCTCCATATGATTCAAAGCATGTCATTCAATATCTGTGGTTTGTATTATTACGATTTAATTACCGTATGAATTTTTTTTTCATTTAACTTGTTAGGGAGATAAAGATAATAATATTACTTGTATTGAGTTTTCTCTTCTGCAGCACTCTAAATCTTATTCCACGTAAAATTTTTAGTGCTCAGAATCATATAGGAACAATATTGAAATAGAATATAGAATTTTATTTTGAAGCTCTTACGGAATATATGAATTTGCTAAGTGAGCCAAACTTTGTTGACCCAAGTTCTCTCTATTGATAAATTTGTATAATAAAAGTAAAAAGGGCAATGCATGCTTTAAAATCTCAGAAAACCAAATTAAAGTAATATGTTCAAAAATTAGTTCTAAAAGTACATGAGTAATATAGTGCCTTTTTGCTGCTAAATAATGATCAACTATACAGTTGACATCTTCTAAAATGTGAAATTTTGTAGAAATACTACTCAAGTTGAAAAGAGATGAAGAGACAGAAAAAAAAACAAAAACAAAAACAAAAGGTAGTAGAAAGAGAAGTTGGCTTTATACACGTTCATACTTCTTGTATGAAATTCTCTAGAACTCTAAAAATACTTTTGTGGGACTTCTCACCTTAGAAAATCTAAAATAGTGAAATCTATAGGTACCATCACACTAGGTGAAAAAGGCATGGAATTAATCATGATAAGAATGCATGTTTGTATAAACATAATTTTTTGAAAAGCACTCTGCACATATATCTTAATTAATAAATGAAATCTAACTACTTACAATCTCTTTAAGAATTATAAATACTAAACGGGTTTCACTAACGAGTGTTCTTAGGGCATTGGTTAAGGATAATTTATTATCCATAATAAAGTATTCTTAACCAACAAAATTAGCCTGTAAGTATTTATTATTATCAGTTAGTAGTACAATAAATGATCCTTGACTAATTGGTTAAGAATAATTTATTATGAATAATAAATAATCTTTAACCAGCTCTCTAAGAACACTCGTTAGCAAAACTCATACTAAATTTATCTTGATTAGCCTAGACCAATGTTGTCATTCATTCATAAATGAGCAACAAGTTGTTGAGGAAGGAAAATATTTATTTTATTTTTTGAATATATTATCAACAAATTTACTATATTATAATTTATATTTTAGGAAATAAATTTAAAATTATATAAATTACATTGACCAAAAAAAAAAAAAATAGAGTAACGTTCACACATTCTCGGGAACATGTATATTTACTCTCTACCAACACATGTAACAATCATATTGGAAGCTTATAAATATGGAAGCTTTTAATTAGGAACCAATGAAATTTTGTAAGTATGGGAAGAAATGAATGTTAAAATATCAACATATATATAACCATACAACCTTGCCAATTTTGCAAGCTAATTTCTGTAATTACAATACATAATATTATTTTAATAACATAATAAAATGAAAATAATTTGTTGGTTGTCAAAAAGCAAAAAAACCTAAAATTCTTAAACATAATACAAATTTTACTAAACAAAATTAAATTGTATCAATGTTTCTTTTTGTGTAGAGTTTATGCTTATGACCATGAAATATTTATAATTTTTATTTGAACCTTTTTGTGTCCTATCTTGTTACAAAACATGGACTAACAATCAGATTAGGCCTAATATCCATTCAAGAACGTACAATTAGGCCCAAAAGGAGAAACCCTGCATTCCTACTGCCTTCTTCCTTATAAGTGTAGTAGAGATGGGTGTTAAAGACAGAAGAATTCTGATAGACCTTGACTTTTTAGAGCTTCATCCTTGCTCGAAAAGGATCTTATCTGTAAATTTCTTCGATCATTCCATGTTTTTCAGAGTTGAGATCGTAACAATTCCCATTGTCGACGCTATATCCTTTCTCGTTTGCGTTGCTGTGTCATCAATTTCATTTTCAAGTGTTAGCGCCAAATGCTAGTTTTATCAGCATCTTTGACTTCAGCTGATGGATCATTGAATTTTGGATGTTTGCAATGGCGTGCAGATCCTCAGTAGCGTGCAAATTCGGGTGCTCTGCAACAGTCGCAACTTCAACATGGTGTTGTTATAGCGGTGATTCATAGCAGTGGAGTTGTCTTGTCTAACAACCAACGAAATTAGCATATTTGTTTTAGAAGCAGGGTTTGATTGTTAAGCCAACAAGAGATTTAGCATCTAGCTCACTCTGTATAATGGCATCAAGATTGAGCATCCGATTGTCAATACTGCACATTTGAGTGGTAAGTTTGTCACAAGCTTCCACAGTAATATCTAGTCGAGCATCTTTAGCCATGGTTGGGGCAGAATGCAATGAAAGCACCTATTGTTACAAGCTAACTCAGAAAAACGTGGAATGATAGAAGAAATTTATAGATAAGATCCTTTTCGAGCAAGGATGAAGCTCCAAAAAGTTAAGCTCTACTAAAATTCTTCTCTGCCTTCAACGCCCATCTCTACCACACTTATAAGGAAGAAGGTAGTCGGAATGCATGTTTTCACCTTTTGGGCCTAATTGTATGTTCTTGCATGGATATTGGTCCTCATCTGATTGTTGGTCCATGTTTTGTAACATATCTTACCCTATGCATTCAATCAAATACATACCTTTTTCATTACGAATAATAAAAAAAAGCCATATAAATGTGTAATTAAATTAATCATCATCCATAAAAAAAAAATTTTGATTTTTCAGACCTTATTTGTAAATTTAGAAATTAACAAACATTTTTAAAAAAGTATTCACAATTTATAAATATATATCAAATACTAAAATTTAATCAAGATAATATATCATATATCATTCAAATTAATAGTTCAATAATTTAATTGATTTTATCTTTTATATATACAAACATAATATACCACATACCTTCGAGATTAGCCAAAAAAAACCTCCTTGCAAGATGGTGGCGTTTCAGAAAAAGAGGCAATAATAATAGAATACCTGTATCTTTAATGTTTTGGAACAAAATATATAAAATGAAAAGAATAATATATATGTAAATTACTTGAGGTTAAAGAAGTTTTCATAATAAATTAATATTTAATTTTGTAATTACATATATATCCATGCTAATAAATTAAAATTCAATACTTTCCATAATTACACAATTTTATTGCTTCCCTAATTAAAAACTTCCAAAATAATGCTTCAACTTCCCATATAATTGTTATACGTGTCAGGAACGTATAAAGATATACGTTCCCAAGAATGTGTGAACACTACTAAATTCACACATTCTTGGGAACGTTTATATTCAGACGCTCCCAACACATGTAACAATCACATCGGAAGTGAAGTAATATATTGGAAACTTATAATAGTAGTGGAGCCCCAAAATTAAACCCATGATATCTTGAAAAAGTTCAACAAATTAAATCAGTGCAGATCACTAGTGGAACAGTAGATAGCAAGGTTGTCAAACTCGCGATTATAGGTAAACTTGCGATTCTAGGTAAACTTGTGAGTAAAAGGTAGACTCATAACGTAGAATTATAAGAGTTTATAATAATGGATATTAAACATAATTGTATCATATAAATATATAAAATTTCATACATAAATATTCATTTTATGATCCATAATCTACATTCTACACTTTTCATTCAAGTCAATATATAAATTTCAATAAGCTTCATAATTTATTATTCATGATAAAATAATTGTTAAATAAGTCTCAAATAAAAATAATATATAAGTTCGCATTAGCTAAAGAAAAATCCTAATTTCTTAACCATTATAGAAAATAAATAAAAAAAAATATAAATTGATCTTTCATCACAAATTAGCAAACGAGAAATTCTAATTTTCTAACCATATATGTATCAAATTTTAGCAATGTGCGTTAATAATATATAAATTCTTCGTTATTTTTAGGTAACTATATTAAATAATTAATATTTAAATTTTTCACTATGTTAAAAATTGATTGGTTTAGATTGAGACTCCAAAAGTGTTGAGTGTTCAATATATCAAATCAATTAAATCATAGCTTAAAAAATATATACATAGAGTCAAGCAATAATATTGTAGTAATTATATATATTGTATTGCATATACATTACAAAGGTAGCGTTGTGGCTGAGTGGCATGACTTGTTGGAAGCAAGTTGCATGATGCAGGTTCGAGTCTGCCTAACACATTTTTTCGGAAAAATGAAGATGAAGACCAGCTGAGCCAACTTGCCCAACTCAAAGTTGACTTGTCAATTTCACCGAGTTTGGACGAGTCAGGATTGAGTTGGCGCGAGTCTAGAACAATCCAAGTTAGTAAGCGAGTCAACCGAGTTGACTCACGAGTTTGATAACACTGGTAGATAGGATATCCCACTTAATTTTTTCCCTCCACAATTATTTCTTTTCCAAGCTTCCACTTCAGTGGATTTGGTCATGAATTAGATCTGGTTCAGCATCTTTCCTCTCTTTGGCAAAAGGCTTTGATTTACTTGGAGCATCCAAATTTACATTGCCCTTCAAGGAGGCCAAAGGCTAAGGATTGCATCATTGATACTTTTCCCACCCTAAATGTTCATGACTTAAGATTTACACTTCCTGCTTCTCACGTCAAATGGCATATAGTCTACTATATATCTTTAGTGAATTTTAAGAGAATATATCCATGAATCATCAACCTTTGGTACAAATGAGATTACAATTGCAGTGGTTCTAATAAAGTAATAATCAATTAATTTATCCTAAAAATAATGAAGGGAAGTTGAGCATACTAACTTGATCTTGGTTTTTAATCATTGTTTTCTCTAGTTTATAAGAAGTTATAAACATTTAATCTAACTTTAACTATATAAAATTATAAAAATTGAATAGTTACTTAGTAGAGTCATTTCAATTTGATTAATTTATTGTGAGTTAAACAAAGGATTTATTTGTTTTTTTTGTTTGTGCATGTTAATCACTTGATCTAACATATAATGAATTTTTCCAAAATGTTATGATCAAGGCTTAGCTAGCTTGAGTCAATAAAATAAGATGAATTTATCATATTGGTCCTTTTGATTCATTAAAATCCTATAGTTTGGATCAAAATTTAACTGAATTGTGTAATTAGTATTTAGGTCTAGGGTTATTTTGGCTTGGCCAACTTAGCATGCAAATTATGCTTGCTATCATGTTTGGCCCTTATTTTTCAAAACAAAATTTGTATATTTAAGATGATGGAAGTGGAGACAAAGGTATATGATGCTTCAACTCTTTCTTAAAGAGTTGATCCTTCAAGATATGACTCAAATGTTCTTGACAAAAAAATTTGAAAATGTTCATATTTTTAAAGTTTTGCTACTTGTTTTGGTTTGACGCTTTTAGAATTGAGCTAGTTATTTGATCATTACTAAAGAAAAAACAAAATAGAGATGCACAAAATTCATTTCTAAATCTAATAAATTTCGTCTCTAAATAAATCAGAGATGGAATTTGACATGGGCAAAGTTTTGTATTATAAACCTTGGTTTCTAAATGATTAGACACTGAATTCAGGATTCTGTATCAAAATTGACATAGAAAGAAACCCTGTCTGATTATAATTGTCACAATACAAACACCAAACTCGTATCTATTACTAAAATTCAGAAGACAGAGACATAATTAATCAGTCTTAGAAGTGGTGCCAGAAATTTAGATATAGAATTCTTTTCGTCTCATATAAATAGTTAAGTTAGTTTATTCCATATCAAATTCCATGTCTAAATAATAGATACAGAATTTCATTCATCTAAGATCAATAATTCAAATATTTTATTTGGTGTATGAGTTTGTCTCTAAAATATTGATATAGAATTATTCCGTTTTAGATTGACGATTGGATTTTTGCCTTTTTGTGTTTGATTTCATATCTAAATGTTTGACACAAAATCATTCTGTCTCAGATGGACAATTGATGTATTTTCTTTTGGTGTCTAATTCCATGTTTAAATTGTAATTTGTTGGCTAATTAGTCCCTTCTTACTTCTATCTTCTTCATATTTCAGCCCTATAAACAAATATTAATAGAAATTGAAAAAATTAAACTAGGAAATGTATGTATTTTTTAACTATTTCCCATAACTAAATTCAATCTACCATCCAATTTAGATAGTCAAGGTTTATTATAATTAATAGTACTAATTGATTAAGTAATCACAACTTTATATACATTACATTTCAATTGAAAATAAAGATGGAGATGAGTGCGTGCAATGTCTCAAAATAATAACGCAATCAATTGGTGAGTGTAAAGAGTTTCTTTTACTTCCATATATTATCATAATATAAGAAAAGTACTATTTTAATTAGTCCTGACTTTTTATCTCAATTACAATTTAGTCCTCTACAAATTTGTAGTTAATGCTTATAAGTGTGTGGAAACCATTAGATAATTTGGGTAATCTAAATGAACTTGGGAAAGAGAATATAAGGCTAGGTCATGGATTGTGTAGTGTGAGTTCATGAAGCTTACAATGTTTAGTGGATTAACTCACATGTAGGATAAGAATATACCAACCTACCTTATATAGTCACATTAGCTAGGACTTGTTCTCCATTCAGTCTTTTAAAGAATTGCATATAGAATTATAGATTGGTATAAAGGAATGTCTATTAGTGTGGTTAAGAGTCATAGATTAGCAAAATTATCATTAAACACAATGTTAAAGAGTGTATGTTGGATTTTTATGAAATATCAAGAGAATCATAATCCTATGCCTCTTAATTCCAAAAGTAATCTTGAATTCTTTCCTCATTTGTTATTATTATGTTTTTAGTTTAGTTTTCCTTTAATTATGATCTATCTTTAGCTTGATTTAGATTTTGGGACCTAATTTTAATACTTAACTATTATCTTAGTGATAAATCCTCAAAGGATTGATACTTATCATTATATTATACGTATACTTGTATGTATGCTTTTGTAATGCAACTTATTCCCTTTGACTATACCAAAAGTTTAGGGTATCACCTCTATGATTAACTCTAGTTGCCATCATATAAATGCTCAAGTTGTGTAAGTGTAATTTTCTTATTAATTATGAGTTGAATTATTAGATATGTATATTTTTCTGTTATAGATATACTTTATTGCCTTCCATTTAATATCTGCCAAATGATTCTTGTGATGACTGTGACTGTGACCTAACAAGATTGTCTAATCTAAGTGCTCTTTTGTTTATGGAATTACCTCAACTTGTAAGAATAAATTCTAAATATAAAGATTAACAGTGATTTTCATTTGAGTATTGGCTCAAGAACCTTCCTTCATCCAGGTGGTGAAGGTGCTTGCTAATGTAACCAAAACGGAAAGATGAGTGTTGTGTTTTACACGTTTATTTTCTGCAGTTGACAATGAACGAATGACGGAGAATATATAAATATATATACTTTATCTCGACTATTAAACATTTTTGGGTGGGTGAACAACACCGTAGACTTCTATAGGCTTTTATCATTGAATTTAATACATTTTTGTTATAATATCATCAACAATAGTTTAAAGTAAGAAAAAGATGCTGTCTGCACCCTTCAGTTCCTGTGCAATTTACAAAATCAATTCCAATCCCACCACCATTTTTTAATGATGACAGTATATCAATAGGAATTATAAACCCATTTACCCCTAGTTTGTTAGGTGGAACGTCCAAATTAATATAAACTTAATATAAAAAACATACAAGTACGTGGTATAGAGTACATGTATATCGTATTTCTTGTGCTATTTGTATTGTAATGTCTAACTTGAAACCAAATTTGTCAAACTCATGTGTACAAGCATAAAGAGAGGGTGAATTTATAATACAAACTTAATATAAAAAACATAGGAAATTTTTTTTCATAAATACTCAATATGCTTTGATCCATAATTGATACTCAAATAGTTCATGCTACTCCGTATATATATATATATACACACTCATTCAACAATGCCAAATCCCAAGAATTTTCATTTGAAACTAATATAAATTTGATAATTAGGGTGTCCTAGATAAAATGAAAAGTTTTATAAGAAAATAAAAATTAAAACTATATTTTAAAAGTGAACATTTTGGAATGAATTTTGATTTATAAATAATTTCATTTTAAATGTTTAGTTTACCCTATAAAATTATTGAAACTAAATAAATGACATATATATGGATAGGTATTGTATTTGTAGCTCTCTAAAATGGCGGGAAAGGGGACCAATTGTTCGTTTTCAATATCTTATATGAAGAAAATGTAATAAATAACAAACATATAGAAAATAATTTTTTTAAAAAGGTAAAAATCTTTGGCTAAAGTGTACATTATATGAAGGAGAACAAAACATGCACAAAAAAATATTTTGACATTATGATTGTTTTTTTTGGAAGTAATAACTTTCGAACTATGGATTGATAGTATTTAATTTTTTATATTACTTTAAACAATTATTAAATAAAAATAGTAAAAATATAGGTATGTGAGACAAACTAGAATATTTTAAATGATATACAGTTGAATTTGAATTTTATTAAAAAATTTGAATAAAGAAAAATAAAAGTAAGGATAATTTTTTGTAGCCTTCTCTAACTTTCAAATTTTAATGCAGGTTTGGACCTTTTCAACTTCACCTTCAGATTTTTTCGGATTGGGTTGGATGTTTTCTTGTTCTTCAAAAAGCTGTATTTTCAAATTTGGTACTCGTCCTTGACTTGCAGGTTTATCTGAGTTCATTCAAATCCACCCGTTTAAGGCGCATTTCAAGTTCACGTTTGATATGACAATTTTTCTGTGTTAAAATTTAAACTTGATGAATTTATCTTGTTAAATTACAATACTTTACCAACAATAGCTATAAACTTCAATGCTTTACCAAGAATATTATATCTTTAATTTTACATTTGATTTATGTATTGTATCTAAAACACGAAGGAAGAGGGAAAAACAAAAGGACGATCAATTCAAAATAAACGCAAAGAGATGACATGGAAACTTGGAAAAAAGTTCCCAAAATTGCATGAGATAGGATTTTATAAAGTGTGCGGGTATTTCGCTAAGTAGTTTTAATTTTGGGATTAGGGAATGAAACCAAGGAACAATCCAATCTGTGGGGGAACGAGCTGAGATCTGGTTGAGTTCCAAATTTGAAGTTCAATGTTCAAACTTTAGGATTTGGTTAATGGTAAAGTTTTAATTCGTCCAGCGGTTAAACACTAGCTAGAGAGACAGATTTAGAAGTTGATTCTAAAAAATCGAAAATCTTATGATTTAAAATGAATATCTCATCATGTCTCTAATGAAAATACAGAAACTGATATCAACTTTAATTTCCTTGATGATGTTGTTTGAAAGAACCGTTATCACTTCCTTTAACAAGAATTTTGAAACTAAATATTAAACATCGTGTTTATATATATATATATGCATATCAACCACGGCAATATGAATATGGTAGAGCTGTTTCAGCCTCAGACATGATAGAACTTCACAAATTGAGCGTAAACCGTGACTTAGGGTTTTCTTCTTTTTGCCCTGATGAATAAAAATCAATAATAATCAACTGATAATACAAGCCATATACACAGCAAGAATCTCCTTTTTTTCTTTTTTTTTTTATGAATAGAGGATAGAGATCAGAGGAAACTTACTAAGATTTCATTAATTGTTCAGTTCTCTGTAAATGTTTTCCATGACGATCAGAGAAAGATAAATGAAGAAACGATTGGCGAGATATGCTATTGGCTAAATTCTTTCTAATAGGTACCACGATAACAATTTAGCAACACAAACTTGAACCTCTTCAAATTAGAGTATGTAAATGATTGAAGAACATTTGTAATAACATATGTCGTTACTAAATCTTTGCCTATTACATAATAGTGTTGATAATTGAGATGGGATAAATTAAATTTGTTCTTTCAAGATACAAAAATAATTCAAAAACTCCTTAGTCTCCCATAATGATATCAAAATCAAGATTAAAGTGGGGTTTCTAGATCTTTAGTATTTAAAAAATATAAGAAGCTAATCAAAGATGTAAAGTACATATAGCAGCACTTACAGATCTGAATTAAAAGTAACTACTCCAATTATTTACTTCAAAAGCTTCTCAAGTTTCATGTAAGGTCCCAAATATTGTGGATCTTCAGCACTGTGGAACCTGCAGAACCACAATACTGGGAGCCTTTCATGAGCTAACTTGGAAACATCTCCAATATTCATATCTGACAATTTAGGGCTTTGAGTGTAAATAATTTTATCTCATTGCCTGATGTGAAACCAAGCCTATTAGTGGCTTTATATATAGACCTAAAGACTGCTATCAGTCTTCACTTCAGTCCTAGATCGCCCAAACAGATCGAATCTGATCATCTGTTGCAGTACCCCCACACAGTCACAACAAAGGAAGTTATGCTAGATATTGACTAATTTTCAGATTCGATTCTGTTTCAAGAACAGAAGAATTTGGCTAAAATTGAAAAAAGAACAGAAGAGGCTCTTTCTGGCAAACGAAGATAGAGATCGGAGAAATGGAAATGAAGAACATTTGTACTAACAAATCTTTGCCCGTTACATAATTTATTGTAGTGCTGATATTTTAGATGGGAAAAGTTGAATTTGTTCTTTCAAGATAGAATAATTCAAATTTTCCCATAAAGCTATTAAAATCAAGTTTAACGTAGAATTTCTTTCGTATAAAAATGTTTAAGAAGCTAATTCATGATATGTAAACATATACTAGCACTTAGAGATCTGATTTAAAAGTATAACTACTACAATTAATTACTTCAAAAGCTTCTCAGGTTTCATGCAAGGTCCCAATATTGTGGGTCTTCAGCACTGTGAAACCTGCAGACCCACAATATTGGAAGCCTATCATGAGGTAACTTGGAAACATCTCCAATATTCATATCTGACAATTTAGGGCTTTGAGTGAATTTTATCTCATTGCCTTATGTGAAACCAAGGCTATTAGTGGCCTTATATAGACCTAAAGACTGTATAAGCCTTGATCTCACAAACAGATCGAATCAGATCATGTGCTGGAGTACTACCAAACTCGCAAACAGAAATATGCTAAATATTGACTCATTTTCAGATTCGATTCTGTTTTAATCTGAATTATAGTTCATCATTTGTCTTTGTCATAAATATAGGTGAAGCTGACTTATCAGCACCATGCAGAATTTATAGTAGTACTAGTAGTTGACTTTCTGTGAAACACCCATTAAATGAAAGAATAAAGATGGTTGGTTGATAAGAATGAATTATAGTTTTTTCCCCATATGATTCAAAGCGTGTCATTCAATATCTCAGGTTTGTTTTATTACAATTTAATTACCATGTGATGTTTTTTTCCCATTTAGCTTGTTAGGGAGATAAAGATAATAATATTACTTGTACGGAGTTTTCTCTTCTACAGCACTCTAAATCCTATTCCAGATAAAATTTTTAGTGTTCAGAATCAGATGAGAACAATATTGAAATAGAATATATAATGTTATTTGAAGCTCTTACGGAATATATGAATTTGCTAAGTGAGCCGAACTGTGTCGACCAAGGTTGTCAAACTCGCGATTCTAGGTAGACTCGTGAGGGGGGTATAGACTCGTAACGTAGAATCATAACGTAGAATTGTAAGAGTTTACCTCTATTAATAAATTGAGAAAAATTTATATGTAAGGGACTAAATTGATAAAAAATATTCTATGAGTGACTCAATTGAGAAGTATTTTATTTGAGGGACCAAAATGAGAAATAATTTTATAAGAAATCAAATTAATAAATAACCTATTAGTGAGAGACCAAAAGAGATTTTATTCATTTGGCCAAAATAAAATTCAAAGTTTCAAACTATAAAAAAATATAAAAGGGTATTAATAATAATGATGTTATTTGTGGAAGAAGAAATTGAAAAATATTCATATGAGGGAATAAATTGAAAAAAAATTCTATGAAGGACTAAATTAAAATAATATCTTACTTGTGAGGGATTAAAATGAAAAATAAATTTTATAAAGGATTAACTTAAAAAAATACCCTACAAGTGAGGGATCAAAAATTTTTTTTACTTATTTTGCCAAATTAAAATCAAGGCTTGTATATATATAGTGTTTGTCATATATATACTGAATATACATCATGACTTAGTGGTTAATTGCTTGGCGCGTTGACCGAGTTGGACCGAGTCATATTCGAGTTAGTGCAAGTCAAGACAGATACCGAGTTAGTTATCGAGTCAACCCGTTTTTCACATATAAAAACGTTAACACGGTAATTAACTCGCCGAGTTAACAACCATGGTGTCGACCGTAGTTCTTTCTATTGATAAATTTGTATAATAAAAGTAAAAAAAAGGCAATGCATGCTTTAAAATCTCAGAAATCCAAATTAAAGTAATATGTTCAAAACTTAGATCCAAAGGCACATCGACATGTTTATTAATAAATTAAATCTAACTGGTTACATTCTCTTTGAGAATTATAAATAGTAAATTAATCTTGAATTGCCTACACATCAGATGTCATTCATTAACGAATGAGCAACAAGTTGCTGAGCCAAGGAAAATATTTATTTTCTCTTCCGTAAATAGTATCAACAAATTTACTATTATTAGAATTTATATTAAAGAAATAATTTTATCTAAAATTTAAGATTCAATTCAAATATAATTTTAAATTATATAAATAACATTAACAAAAAAACATGTGAAAATAATAATTATATCGGAGCCCAAGATTAAACTCATGGTATTTAATGGATTAAATCGGTACAAATTACCTATGAGACAACAAATCTACTGTCTTGCTTAATTTTTCTTCATTTAAATTGTTACGGAAATAAAGATATTAATATCGCCTAAATTGAATTTTCTCCTCTTGTGAACTCCAAATCCTATTCCACATAGAAGTTTTAGTGTCCAGTTAGATAGGAATTTTGTTCATCCTTTTAAGGCTTCCTATTGTCTGCCAAATGATTCTTGCGATGACTGTGTCTGTGATCTTACAAGATTATCTATCTAATCTAAGTGCTCTTTTTTTATGGAGTTACCTCAACTTGTAAGAATAAATTCTAAATATCAATATCAATAGTGAGCGTGAGTATTGGCTCAAGAACCTTCCTTCATTTAAGAGGTGTTGGTGTTTGCTTTCTCTTTGATTTCCTTATATATGAGAAAGAATCCAAATCTCTTGCAGTAATTGTAGATACAGTAAGTATAAAATGTGACCGATGCGATCAAAAATCAATTTAAAAATCAGCAATTGCACCTTTAGTAATTGGAGGTGATCCGAAGGCATATGGGAAATGAAAAGATGCATGTTGTCTTTTGCACGTTTATTCTCTGCAGTTGACAATGAATGAATGGCTAGGAATGTATAGATATACTTTAGCTTGACTATGAAATATTGTTGGCTCCATCGGTATTCTGAAGGCCACAACACAGTGGAAAGATTTAATTCGATAGACCTTTATTATCGGACTTGAAAAAGTTATATACTTCGTTCATGGACACATGCATCTGAACCCTAAATTTTAAAATGTTACACCTATTACCTATAAGTCCTTTTTTACTTATATATTGATCTTCTAGTTTATTTTTACACAACGGGTCCACTCTTATTTACACTTAATCACAACAAATAGTAATATTCATATTTGTGATTTGTTTCAAGCTAAAGTATTGTTTTAGTCCCTTAATTTTGTTATAGGTTTCATTATAGTCCTTAATTTTTTTGTCTTGTTGAAATGTTGCCCCTTAATTATTTCAAGTTTAATCATGTTAATCCTTCTTGCCCGATAAATAATACATTTACAATGGCCATGGTTATTAGCAGTGTTTGAATCTTTTTTTTTTTTTTGCTGTTTGAAATTGAAAGTAATTTTAAAAATAACTTTTTCATATATTTTAAGATTTCAAGTATACATTTTTAATCCTATTTGGAAGCTACTTTAGCATTGTTCATGAGTTAAAGTAACGATGTTAACAAGAAGGATTGTCATGATTAAATTTAAATAATTGAGGGACAAAATTGGAACAAGACAACGATTGGGAACTATAAGAAAACCCATTGTAAAATTATGGGACTAAAACAATGCTTTAGTCATTCATTTCGTCGTGCCAGTGAGTAGAAGTTCGGTCAAGAAATAATCACTACAAAGTAAAAAAAGTTTTTCATGTCAGTTTTTTTATTTCAATTTTAAATATCGACACTAATCATCACAATTTTAAAAATCTAGTAACGGCTATCTAAGTTCAATAAGTACTGATGTTAGATCTATCTAAAAAGAGTAAAATGTGAAAAATAAAAAAAGGCATATAGGTTAAATGACTCTTTCTTTCTTATTTTCGTTGTTCCTAAGGTAAGTAAGCGTGCTGTCTCTTTGCTATTTGCTGCATTCTCGTTGCTGTGTGTCTCTGTGGTCGTGCGTCTCTATGGCTGTTCGTCTTTGTAGCTCTTTTATGAGACTGTCCTCTGTTGCAACTTCATGTTTAGCTTATCGCCTGTCTGACTCGCCCTTAAGGTATTCGGGCATTTTTGCTTCTTCTTCATTTACTGCTCATAAATTTTCCATGCTTTACTATCTGTGCTTAGCCTTGTTCATTTTTTGCTTAGCATCATAGTTCTCCATATGATTTACAGAGTATAGCATATGATTTTCATATTTTCACCACTTCAAGTTTCACATTTTTATATTTTCAGATTTACAGAGTATAGCATCTAATTGTAATTTTCATTTCAACCATAGTATTGTCACACTCTTGGGCAAGTGTTAAGCAAAGAGCATTCTGGACGAGTGTGTGATGTATGATTAGAACTTTGTCCATCAAAAGTATTTGGATTGTCTACATGTAGGCTTGATAGTTTGAATGTGAGTTCCATATGCAGCGCTACATTAACTAATGAAGTGGATGCTTGTAGGAAATAGGAAATGAGTTGAGCTCAATGAAAGAGAAATTAGAAACCATAGAAATAGAGTGCACTTGAGAGCAAACTCAAATGACCAACTTGTTCCAATATTTTGCAGAGTATTTTGGAGTATCTCCAGAGATTTTTTGTGTATCCAAACTATCTCCTACATAGGTAATACAAAAGTTTATTAACATTAACGTTATTAACTAAATTAAGTTGTTATGAGTTTTTACTTGCAGGTGCTTGATGGGGATAGTGCTAAAGAATCCCCGATAGATGCCAATGATCATATGAAGCTAGTCATGATCCTTGACATAATCTTCTGATAGTTGTTTTAGTATTGAAATTGATTCGATATTGTTGAACGTAATTACTTTTTATGTCATGCTTGAGAGATTTGTGTGAGTTTAAGTTCAATTATGTGAAAGTTTAATTTTATAATATACTTTCAGATGTGGAAACAAAGAAAAGGTCTTATTAGTATTTGCAAGATAATTAAACTGAATCTAATTTCTTCACATCGGTTATAACCGACACTAAAAGATATAAATCTGAATCTCACCTCTTTGCGTTGGTTACAATCGTCATTATAATATGCATGTCCTAGTAGGATGGTGTTGTTTTAAATCAATGTTAAATCTTGAGACTACAGACAATGCCTATCCAATTTGGCTAACATCAGTTAGAACCATTGTTAAGCACATACTTTTTGTATAATTAAAATATAAACTTCCCTTAACGTCAGTTATTACTATTGTTATGTTAACATCGGTTTTTTGATTGATGCTAACATCTGCAGTAAAAGTTTTTGTCTTTTACCAACAATGAAAATCGATGTTAATGACTTTAACTAATATTGGCGGAAACTAGAGTTCCTTCATTAATGTCAACTATTCCAATGGATGTTAAAATTGACGTTAGACACTTTTTTGATGAGTTGCAATCAAGGTTATTAAATTCGCGGGTTTAGGTAAATTCGTAACATAGACTCATAATGTAAACTTGTAAGAGTTTGCTTTGATTAATAAATAATTATTAAAATATGTAATTTTATAGTGTAAATACTATATACATTAAAAAATTATTTAAATGTAATTCAAATTATATTTAATCAAATGAAAGCTATTCATATTTCATAATATGTAATATTGAACATGAATATTTTAAGATGGTCATACATAAATAATTATTCAATATAACTAATTAAATAATATTTATTTTATTTTATTTAATAAGTATATATAAAATGTAATTTTATTATTTTTTATGCATATTCAAACTTGTAATAAAATAAATTGTAAAGACTTCATTGAAAAGAAGCTGTTTATATCTTATTTAGTTTTGAGTTAAAATTATTATGTTGCTGACTTTATAAGTTAGTTGACACGTTAAAATTGTAAATTTGGTATACTCGGTAAGTCAACTCGCGAGTTTACTCAAATTTGTATTAAGTCCGTGTTTACAATGAGTTAATTTGTTTTCTTTATGTACAATTGTAAACTTGTAATCTCGGATAATAAATTCATAAGTTTAACAACTATGGTTGCAATCACACATTCTTGGAATGTTTGAATTATCACGTTCTCAAGACGTTTGAATATCTTATTGGGTAATATTGTGCAGTCGGAAATTGTTAATATACGAAGCAATAGTAATTACGTCATATGATTATGGCAGCCCGTGTATTTCTCTTTTGGCTAATTAATGCAGTTATAAAGCTAAATATCATTTTAATAACATAATAGAATAAAAATAACTATATTACACAATATTATGCTTTCTTACATCATAGGATAAAGTTCAAATTCATGATCATGTATTTTTTACAACTATTTATGTGAGTTTTCATATGTCTTATCTTCTTTTATATACGCTCAACCTAATACATACAATTTTATTAAGAATAATAAAAATCTATTCAAGTATATTCACTCATAATTATTTGCATTGTATTACAAATATACCTTATAGATTCAAGTTGAGTGCACTAGAAAATATTGGACACAAAATAGTTCACATTCAAAACTGTAAATACTACATTTTCTTAAGCATGAACTGTAGACAATGTACACAATGATAAAAGAAAGCTTAATACATAGTGAACTTTATATCATGTTTAAGAATTTTAGGTTTTTTCACTTTATGATGATACGAACAATTTTTGTCATTTTATTATATGATTAAAATACTATTTTATTAAGGTCATCTTTATTAGCCAAAATGGAATATACAAGTTGCCATAAATAAATGATGTAATTGCTTCTTATCAATAATATTGGTCAACACATATATTACCCAATAAGATAATCACACGTCTCAGGAACATGGCAATTCACACGTTCCTGAGATCATATGATCGCAGTTTTTCATTGTTACTGTTTCTCTTATCATTAGGAGGAATATTGAAAGGGTCAAATATGAACGGAGAATTTAACATCTTAATATGTTTCCTCCGATCTCTATCATCGTTTGCCACGAAAAACAGCTTTTCTGGTAGTAAGTGTTTGGTCTTAAATCTCATTTGATACCAAACAGACGGTGACAACCCAAAAGGAATGGGTTGAGACTTGAGACCTTCCATCTCTACGTGCTGCACTACTCTGAGAGAGGACATATGGAGGATTCAACACCATAAAATAAAACACATTAATATTTGAGATTTTATAATTTAACATAACGTTAATCTGCTCACATAGAATATTCCATTTTCTTGCAATAATAAAAGTGACATATAGTGCGAAGAAAAAGAAATAGAATACGAGAACTGAATTATATATCTTGAGCAAATGCTTTATCTGTTTCTGATCTGATAAATAAAATTTATCAGTAAAACTCTTTTAATTAAACAGCCATAGATATACACAGCATGTACCCCTTTATATCAAGAACAGAAGAATTTGGCTAAAAGTGAAAAAAAGAAAAAAACAGAAGAGGCTTTTTCTGGCAAACGAAGATAGAGATCGGAGAAATAGAAATGAAGAACATTTGTACTAACAAATCTTTGCCCGTTTCAAGATAGAATAATTCAAATTTCCCCATAAAGCTATTAAAATCAAATTAACGTCGAATTTCTTTTGTATAAAATTTATAAGAAGCAAATCAAAGATGTAAAGTACATATAGCAGCACTTACAGATCTGAATTAAAAGTAAATACTCCAATTAATTACTTCAAAAGATTCTCAAGTTTCATGTAAGGTCCCAGATATTGTGGATCTTCAGCACTGTGGAACCTGCAGAACCACAATACTGGGAGCCTTTCATGAGGTAACTTAGAAACATCTCCAATATTCATATCTGACAATTTAGGGCTTCGAGTGTAAATAATTTTATCTCATTGCCTTATGTGAAACCCAGACTATTAGTGGCCTTATATAGACCTAAAGACTGTACAAGCCTTGATCTCACAAACAGATCGAATCAGATCATGTGTTGGAGTACCACCAAAGTCACAAACAGAAATATGCTAAATATTGACTCATTCTCAGATTCGATTCTGTTTTAATCTGAACTATAGTTCATCTTTTGTCTTTCTCATAAATATAGATGAAGCTGACTTATCAGCACCATGCAGAATTTAATGTAGTACGAGTAGTTGACTTTCTATGAAACACCCATTAAATGAAAGAATAAAGATGGTTGGTTGATAAGACTGAATTATAGTTTTTTCCCCATATGATTCAAAGCGTGTCATTCGATATCCCTGGTTTGTTTTATTACAATTTAATCACCATATGATGTTTTTTTTTTTCATTTAGCTTGTTAGGGAAATAAAGATAATAATATTACTTGTACGAAGTTTTCTCTTCTACAGCACTCTAAATCCTATTCCACATGAAATTTTTAGTGTCCAGAATCAGATGAAAACAATATTGAAACAAAATATATAATGTTATTTGAAGCTCTTACGGAATATATGAATTTGCTAAGTAAGCCAAACTGTGTTGACCGAAGTTCTTTCTATTGATAAATTTGTATAATAAAAGTAAAAAAAAGACAATGCATGCTTTAAAATCTCATAAATCCAAATTAAAGTAATATGTTTAAAACTTACTTCTAAAAGCACATCGACATGTTTATTAATAAATTAAATCTAACTGGTTACATTCGAATTATAAATAGTAAATTAATCTTGAATTGCCTACACAACAGATGTCATTCATTAATGAATGAGCAGCAAGTTGCTGAGCAAGGAAAATATTTATTTTCTTTTTCGTTAATAGTATCAACAAATTTACTATTTTTATAATTTATATTTCAAGAAATCATTTTATCTAAAATTTAAGATTCAATTCAAATATAATTTAAAATTATATAAATAGAATTAACAAACAAACATGTGAAAATAATAATTATATCGGAGCCCAAGATTAAACTCATGGTATTTAATTAATTAAATTGGTACAGATTACCTTTGAGACAACAAATCTACTGTCGTGCTTAATTTTTCTTCATTTAAATTGTTATGGAAATAAAGATATAAATATCACCTAAATTGAATTTTCTCCTCTTGTGAACTCCAAATCCTATTCCACATAGAAGTTTTAGTGTACAGGGTTAGATAGGAACAATATATCAATATTATTTATAATTTTCTTTTTTAATTTCCTCTTCCAAAACTTGTTCAATTTAGTGTTTCATTTCATCATTGATTAGAAAAACATTTTACCACCAACACTGTTACAAGCATAAGCTCAAAAGAAAAGCTCATATAAAAAAATTAGTTCATTAGATAAAAAAATCTCTTAGTCTTAGAAGCCCCCATCCTTTGAGGAGGCTCGTGAAATTGGTAACAAATACATTATATGAAAGATCAATTAGGACATTTGATATATATATATATATAAAACATTTTACTACCAATACATTATATGAAAAAAAAACTTAAATTTTGATCAAATAATATATATTACTAAAATATATTTGGAGTCAATATCATAAAATATCAAACAATATATGGTGTACATGCCCTCATTAGAAAAAAAAAATTATAATATCCAATAATAGGTTTCGGTAAAAATAAAATTAAAAGTAAACTAGTGAACAAGCACTCATTTTTCAAATTTATTTTCACAATCTTGATAAAACATTATCTAATAATAAAAAACAAATATGATTAATAGTAAAAAATCATTATATATTTAGCGACAAATCTTGAAAATAAGAGGATAGACAAAATGTAGAGTATGGGGAAGATCATTAGTAAGATACATAGTGCACTAGTTTTGCAGCATGTGAAATGAAAGTATGAATAAAAAAACAAAGGTATTAGGCATGAACTTAAAATGAACCATGTAGCCAATTTGATAAATTATAATATCGAAAATAAAATTAAAGCATGAATTAGAAAACTCCCAAACAGCTAAAGTTTTGAAGAAATGTGCAAAACTTGACGATAAAAAAATTCATTGAATTGAACAAGATGAAATGAAGATGTGAAGCATGATGAGTGCCGTAAACTATTAGAGCATCTATTTAAAATTGTGCAAATACATGAAAGAAGGCTGAAGTGCAAATGCTATAGGCACATAATAAATAAAAACCAAAAAGATATGACTTAACTAAAGCTATGTAAAGCAACATAAAAAGCTCTAAACGACCAGAGAGCACATGAAAGCACATTGAAAATAACTAAGTGGATGTAGTTGAATTTTTTTTTTTTAAGAAAGTCAACACTCATTATTTTCAAATAGTTTAAGGGGCCAAATGAGAATTTCATCTTAATTCATGGGGGTCAAAATCTATATTACTTTATATATATGTATATAGAAGAGGAAATTGGGCGCATGGCATATGCTAGCTCCTCCTTCCCTCCGCCCCTAAGGTGAACTCATGTTGAATGAAAAAAATAAAGAGTAGACTAATTACATCCATATTTACCAGGATATTTAAAATTTATACTCGCATCCTCCATAATTTTAATTTATGTGCAAGAAATTTTAATTTTTTTTTTAAATAAATGTATGTCGCATTTATGTCCAACACTTTGGTGTGAATTAGCATAGCAACATTGGCTACTAACACAAGGCATCAGGAGAATTCACAGGTAATTGAAGCTCTTACTGAATTTATGATTTTTGTATAATGAAATAAAAAAATAAAAAAAGGCAATACATGCTTTAAAACTCTCAGAAAATCAATTTAAGTAATTTGTTCAAAAATAAGTTTTAAAAAGACACGAGTTATAGTACCTTTTTGCTGCTGATTAAGTAACCAATTAAATGTGAATGTATAATCTCAATCTCACTAGGTGGTAAAAGCATGGAATTAATCATGGTGAACGCATATGTCTAAACAGAATTTTTACAGAAACACTCTGCACAATGACATCTTAATGAAAGAAAACCAACTATTACAAGCTTATTGAGATTTATATGTATTCATAAATATATCTTGAATTAGCCTAGACCATAGATGTCATTCATTAATGAATGAGCACCAAGTTGCTGAGAGAGGAAAATATTTATTGTATTTTTTGTACATCTACAATTTGAGATTCAATATCGAATATAATTTAAAATTGTATATATTACATACCATTGAGAAAAAAATTACGTGACAATAATAATATCCCAAGATGAAACATGAAATCCACAGAAACCTCATAATCCGATCATTTGGCGTAATTTCCTGTCTTTTGCAAAAGCTTTGATTCGCTTGGAGTTTCCAAATTAATTTACGTCGCCCTTCAAGTAGGCCAAAGGCCAAGGAATATTGCATTATTGATACTCTTCCCACTCTAAATTAATGCCTAGGACGTGGGGTTGGCACTTCATTCTTCGCACGTTTAATGGCACAATATGGTATACTATTTTCAGTGAACTCTAAGAGAATATTCCACGAGCCTTCATCCTTTCGTACGAGATTAAAATTGCTGCGGTTCTACTAATAAAGTGAGAATTAGTTGGTTCATACCAAAAATTGAATGAGAGGAAATTGATATTACTCGCTATATCATGATCTTGGTTTTTGATCATTGTTTTTCGTTTAATTTATAAAAATTATAAACATTAAATCTAACATTAACTATATAAATAAAAGTATAAAAGTTCCCTTCTTATTATTGAATATTCATTTAGTAGAGTCATTTCAACTTGATTGTAAATTAAACAGACAACTTATCTAATTTTTTTGTTTGTATATGTTAATTACTCGATCTAACACACATATATAATGAATTTCTGCAAAGGCTTGGCTAGCTAAAGTCTTCAAAATAAGATGAATTTATCATGCTAGTCCATTTAATTTATTAAAATGCTAGTCTGGGTTAAGATTTAATCAAATCATAAAAATATTTAGAATCCAATTTTATTTTGGCACGACCAACTTAACATGCAAGTTATGCATGCTATCACATATGACCTTTTTTTTTTTTTTGGAATTGACTATTCTAAGTACTCCACAATAAAATATGTTGTGAAAAGAAGGAATAGAATGTTCTTGAGATGATTAGGTCTATGATGGCACAATCTAATTTGCCAATCACCTATTGGGGTGATGCATTCATGTTTGCAACCTACGTACTTAACCGTGTGCCTACAAAATCAGTTGTAACCACTCCATATGAGTTAGGGACTGGATGAAAGCCAGACCTAAGTGTTTTGAAAGCTTGGGGATGTGCTGCTTATACACATGATTCCTCTCACATGAAAGAATTAAATAAAGAACACATTTATAATTTAATTCAGATTAGGAGACTTACAAATTTTTTCTTAGTTGCGGAAGCTAATTTGACTTTGGCAGAGATCACTGATCGTACGAGATACCCACAGTGTATTGGGTGTAACTCAGGTTTCCACATCCTAAATCCCTTTTCAAATTATGACTGCAGAATATTTGCAGGTATTCTCTCAGAGTGTCATAAACCTCTATTAAGTATATTTTTTTGTATATTTGTGATCTATCGTATAATAGCTTAGCCCTTTTATAAAGGCTAGCTATGGTTAGAGTTTAGTAGTAATTCCTGTAATTACTATTTTACCTTTTGTTAATGAGCACCCCTTATAGGTAGACACTGTATAATATCTTAATTGATTTAAACCCTAGATATTGTACGATATTCTAACATCTCCCACTCACACATAATGTGAGTGCTCATATGCTCTAAACCCAATAAACATATTCTTGGTAAATCAACATAACACTTTCTCTTTATAATCTGCAGTTGTTCATACAAGGAAAGTAGATCGAGTGACCAGCATACTATGAGAGCATCAATGTTATACATAAGTTATGAATATATAGCTTATCGTCAAAATCACACCTGCATGTAAATCATAAAGTATGCATGTACCCTAGATCATAAGAATCACATTCAGATATCTCTCAAAATCTCATCTATCATAATATCTTGTATTCACAATCATGACACACAAGTCATAACTGGTATATCAGTGAATACAAAATAATGAGATTCACTTTATGATCTTTCTCTTCTAATGATCTTATCAACATAGACTTATCTCGCTTTTCTAGGAATGTCCCTTCAGACTGAATCATTGCATATAGTCCCTAGGGAACACGTTAAGATAGTAAACACCAAGCTGCATCTCAAGTACCAGATCAAAGTCCAAGGGTACAAATATAGAGCCAACATAAAGGTTCAAGGGTCTCACACAATCATAAGTTGAGATCGCATTCATGTTAACCCATATGATTGGCATTTGCACATATGGTATGAAACATGTGCCATAACATTCCTCATTTTCTCGTGGAGTGTATGTCTATTTCACAAATAATGTTGTATAGATGATATTTTAGACACCATAAGTCCAAAACTAAGTTCCTTGATCTACACATTGTCTTGAACTCATATATGGTAACTAGGGTAGACTAGAAATGATGAACTTATTTCATCAAATCAATTATAATGATCCTATATCATCAATCAAGTGACTTAAATCATTTTAAGTATCATTGCTATCAAATTATCCTTATAATAATTTTTCTTAAAATCTTGTCTCATCTTTAACGTCACAAAGACACTGAGGCAGTTACTTGTGTGATAAGGCTAACCTTTTTGTCTACCTGACATACTTAACAATAAATAATAATGTACACAACATTCAAATAAAGATATGTAAGCATGGAAATCAAACTTTATTGATCATCAAAGAACATCAAAATATCTTTGTCTATGAACAATAACATAATATTAAAAATACAAATGAAGTATGCTAAATTCTACACAATTCTAAAGACCTAACGTGTCTCATAAACATATATCTTGAAATAGGCTTGGTCAGTGGATATGCTAGCATCTCATGCGTAGATACATACTTCACATTCACAGTCTTGCGTACAACCATTTCCTTCACGTAGTGATACTTTATATTTATGTGTTTGGTTTTGTAATAGTACTTTAGATCCTTGGTGTATGCAATTACAGTCTCACTATCACAATACACTAACACTGGTTCAATGTTTTCTACTTTGCACAATAATTGATCCAAGAACCTCTTCAACTAAACATTCTCTTGAGCTGCTGAAGAAAGGGCCATGAACTCTACCTCTATTGTGGACAAGGATACACAGGATTGTTTCTTACTACTCTATGATATGACACCATCACTGAATAAGAAAACATATCCTGAGGTAGACTTTTTCTCATCTAAGTCCCCTCTATGATCAACATCAGTGTATCCTAACAATTATAAATCTCTGTCGTCTTGATAGCAAAGCATATAATCAGCAGTCCCCTTTAGATATCTTAAGATTCTTTTGACAGTTTCTCAATGTTTATAACCTAGGTTAGTTTGATATCTACTCATCAAGCCAAGTGTTTGATAGATATCAGGTGTCTAGTACATATCATAGCGTACATTAGATAACCGACTTCATTCCTATATGGAGTTCGACTTATACGCTTTCTTTTCATGGTAGTCTTAAAACACATTTCAGCACTTAAGGTTCGGCTTGTACTGATAGGAGTGTCAATAGGGTTACAACTTTCCATACTAAAATGTTCCAAAACCTTTTTGATGTAATTCTCTTGAGAGAGATACAAGAGTTTCTTATAATGATTTCTTGAAAGCTTAACTCCAAGAATGTATGCAGCTTCACCCATATCTTTCATCTCAAAACAAGATGACAACCAAGCCTTTACCTTTTTGATAAACTCCATATCATTTCTAGCTATGAGTATGTCGTCAACATATAATGACATAATTATATACTTGTCATTAGATTTTTTGGTATATACACAATTGTCTTCACTCATCATAGTGAAAACACTAGAGATGACTGTATTGTGAAAACAAATATACCATTGCCTTGAAGATTGTTTAAGGCCATAGATAGACTTTAAAAGTTTACAAACTTTTTCTTCTTGGATCTCTTTAATGAAACCCTTAGGTTGTTCCATATAAATTTCTTCATATAATTCTTTATTGAGAAAAACAGTCTTTACATTCATCTGATGTAATTCAAGATTTAAACAAGCCACTGTAGTTAGAAGTAAGCAAATAGAACTAAATCGTACAGCAGGAGAAAAGGTCTCCTTATAGTCAATTCCTTCCTGCTGTGTATACCTTTTTGCTACTAATCGAGCCTTAAATTTTTCAATCATGCCATCAAACCTTTTCTTGATTTTGAGAACCCACTTGTTCCTAATAGCCTTGCATCCCTCTGGAAGATTAATAAGTTCCCAAACATTGTTGACTCACATAGACACCATTTCCTGTTCTATAACTTTAGTCCATTTATCCTTAAAAGGGGATAAGAGAGCCTCTTTTAGATTTTTTTATTCATTTTCATTTTGTAGGAGCATTGTAAAGAGTTTGCCACCTTCAATCTCATATCATCGGCGATGAGTCTTTTTATATGAACCATGTCTCAGTTGTGATTTAGAGAATCTCGCTTCATTGTTTCCATTTGGATCAATATTACTCCCACTCTGATCAAGAACGATTGTCTCACTCCTACTTGGAATGAGATCCATTTGGTCATTCCCACTTGGAGCAAATGGCTTTCGATTACTTTCATTCGTATATAATGATGAAGAAAGTTACTGATAGGAAACTAATTCATCATCTGCTATAATCCTCCCACTCAAATGAAGTGGTCCTAGTGCGGTCAGATCCTCTATCTCAAATAAGGATAGGTCTTGACCTACCTCACCCTTCTTAGGATATTCATTCTCTAAGAATGTGACATATCTAGATTCGAATTCAGCCACGCTTCCACTATCTTGCTGACCTATAAATACTAACTTTTGTGGTTTTTGAGCATCTAATAAATATACTTTTCTTTCTTCTTGGGCCCTATTTACCATACTTATGAGAGGAATCATGTGTATAAGTAGCAAATCCCTAAGGTTTCAAAATACTTAAGTTAGGCTTTTACCCAGTCCATAACTCATATGGAGTGGTTGCAACTAATTTTGTAGGCACACGGTTAAGTATGTAGATTGCAAACATCAAAGCATCACCCCAATAGGTGATTGGCAAATTAGACTGTGCTATCATAGACCTAACCATCTCAAGGAGCATTCCATTCCTTCATTCTACAACACCATTTTGTTATGGAGTACTTAGAATAGTCAACTGACAAATATTATCATTCAAAGAGCTTTAATCTTCTTATTTAATTAATTCTCAACTAAGTTCACATAGTTTTTGAAGCTGCACAATGCTTTTAACTTACGAGAAATCAAATAGATATAACTGAAACGAGTATAATCATCAATGAATATGATCAAGTAATTCACTCCGTGCCTGACTTTAACATTCATAGGCCCGCAGATGTTAGAATGAACTAACTGCAATGGAGAATCGACTTTAGTGGATTTACCAAAGGATTTTTTAGCAAATTTTCCTACTAGACAAGATTCAAAAGTAAACAAATCTACTCATTCAATGCTGAGAAGCAAACCCTCTTTTGCTAACTGTTGCATTCTTTGTTGGCCAATATGACTAAGTTTAGCATGCCATATATTTACATCGTGATAATAATCATGCGTAAAGGCAAATATGAAGAAACTAGCATTATTATTAATGTAAGATTTGTCATCTAAATCTATATAAAAAAAAACCTCTGGTTACATAACCAAAACCATAAAAAACTGAGTTATAACTCAATTTAACATAATTATCATGGAAATACAAATCATAGCCTAGCCTAAGTAAAACTAAAATTGAAATAAAATTTTGACGAATTTTTGGCACAAAAAGGACATCATGTAAGATCAGGTCTCGACCCCCACGTAGGATTAACTTACATGTTTTGATCCCTTTAACAGCAACCTTTGTGTTGTTGCCCATATATATCCAGAATGCTCCATAGGGAACTCGCTAGAAGTCAACAAAGTTTCATGGTCACTCGTTATGCGGTTCATGGCTCTTGATTCTGCAATCTATATAAGACAAGATTCAGTTAGCATAATAGAGCTAAAAACATAAAGTTTACTAGCAAAAGCAACATAGGTTACCTTTCTGGAAGGCTCAGGGTAATCACTTGCATAGTGTCCCTTCTTTTGGCAATTAAAGCACTTAAATTTTGCCATATTCACCTTTCGCAGCTTCTTTTGTTAATTAGTTTTTGGCTTTTTCTTAGGTTGAGTTGGCCCTTTGTTCTTTCTCCAGCTCTTTCTCTTTGAATCATGTCCACTTAAAGTTGCCATGTGTAACTCAGGTATCGACTTGGCTGATTCAAGTCTTTCTTTTCTGAGTTTAAGGTGCCTCTAAACATCTTCTTGAGTCATGTTTCTACATTATGAGTGAGATGCAATTTCATATGCTCCCACGAACTAGGCAAAGAGAGAATGATGGCTTGGATTTGCTGCTCATCTATTAAGACATTTCCAACATCTTTTAGCTCAGCGATCATATTTGACATTTGCCTCAAATGTTTCTTCATTGATTGTTCTGGGCATTTCTTATATGAGCCAAATTTGATTATTAGAGAACGTAATTTGGATACGGATGTAGTTCCAGACCTTGTTCTCTGAGCATTCCAAAGTCCCATAGCACTTTGGTGGTCCTTGAACTCCCTTAAGATGTCATCTTCTAGATTGCTTAGCAACGTAATATGAGCAATGAAGTTTTTTTTCTTCCAAGCATCATAAGCCTCACGATTCCGCCTATATTGGGCCATGTTACCAGCTTCTAGCTCTTCCATGACATTATTGAGAGCCTTAAAATCCTTTTGCTCTTCCAAGAGATACTGGACTTTAATACTCAAGATCTCATAATTGTCGCCATTTAGCTTCAACCCCTTGTTGAGCTCAACAACAATACTTTTGGAAGCTGTAGTCATTCTTTACATAAAAAGAAAGACAAACATAAATCAGGATCAAATAATCAAAAAACATGCAAGATTTAATGTTCATCATGCTTACAAATTATGACACTAAGTATCGTATGATTAAGCTAATTAATCCATATATAACCTGGAGTTGAAAGAGCACAAAGTGCCAATCATCGTCTTAAGGTTGTATGCAAGGTGTAAATCAATATAATCAAAACATAACTAAGTGTCCTAGCCATGCTACAAACAAAATTGTAAATAATGATTTTTCAAATGTTAAACAAATTAATATTTGTTAACTAACATGTTAAACTAATTAACATATTAGTAAATATATTATGTAAAACTAGCACATGTTTAACAAATTAATTTATCACATGTTAAACTAATTAACATTTAATAGCAAACATGTTAAACTAATTAACACATTTAAATAAATTAAATACATAATGTTAATCTAATTAATATTATATTTCTAAATTTTTTATAGGAGGAAAATTGACAAAACAGTTTAATAAAAACAATGTTAAACTAATCAACATAATGACAAGTAATCACATATTACTTTATTGAAATTTATTGGGATATAAAAATTAATTTGTCACAAAAAATTAATTACTTTTTATTTGGGGCTAGAATATAAATCCATAATTTACATTTTTGAACATGTCAAAATGTTCAATAATTAGGGGGTTTTATAAATTAGACCTTCAAATATTATTTTGAAATGGGCCACATGACTAATTAAAAGAATAGGGCCTAACTATTCTTCAGAAAAAAAAAATGAAAAAGCCTACAAAAAAAATTAATCTTTTAAGAATTTAGGGCCCAAAATTCTTTTTTTAAAAAAATAGTCAAAACAAAAAAACACTCTTTAAAAGACCATTTTGTTTCAGAATTTTAAAGGCTCAAAACAAGCTCGTTAAAATAATAAAAAGCCTAGATCTCTAAACAAATCTAATAAGCTACAAAAATAAATTTAGGGCATTCTAAAAAAATTAGGGTTTCAGATTTTTTTTATGTTTTCAATAAAAATTATAATTATTTATTTTTTTAATCCAAAAAAGTCAAAAACCCTAATGTCTCTCTCTCTGTCTCTCTTCTTCTCCCTCTTCTTGCCGTTGCCATCACATTTTTTTATTTTTTATTATATAGTGTAGAGATTAGGTAGGAGAGAAACAAGAGACACAAAAGTAAGGGAAGACTTCGTTTATTGCATTACATAGTCAATGCTATTTCTCTCTTCGATATGTCTCAGGGGGTGTTGGCGAGAAGGGTACTTTATCAGAGGTGCTAGTGATGTGTTCGCTGGTAGCTTCCTGCTGAGGGAGCGTCACTAGAGACCACTTACCGACAGCTGTGAAATAGGGAAAAGATTTTGGGTTTTTTGAATAGGGAGCAGTTTTTTGAATTTTTTTTTTTGAATTTTGAATCCATTTTAGATCGAATTAAAGTAGGCCGAGAAACAATTTTTGTTTAGAAATTTTAATTTGATGGAGGTTTCCAAATTTGAAAAAAAATGAAGAAATTAAAAAAAAAATAAAAAAAGTTGTCAAAAAACAACTTTAATTAATCAAGCCCTAAATATTAACTCAGATCCCAGTAAAGTATATAATTGATCAGAAAACCAGCCTATGGCTCTGATACCAATGAATAAATTAAATAAATAACACATTCATAATTTAATTCAAGTTTGGAGACTAACATATTTCTCATTAGTTGCAGAAGCTGATCTAACTCTGGTTATGATTATTGATCGTACGAGATATCTACAGTGTATTAGATGTATCTAAGGTTTCCACAGCCTAAATCCCCTATCAAATTACAACTGCAAAATACTTGCAAGTATTCTCTCAGAGTGTCTCAAATCTCTATTGAGTATTTTTTCAATATATCTGTGATCTATCATATAATAGTTTAACCCTTTTTATAAAGGCTAGGTAGGGTTAGGGTTTATTAGTAATTTCTGTAATTACTATTTTACCCTTACTTAATGAGCATTCCTTATGGGTGAGCACTATATAATATCTTAACATATTTAAACCCTAGATATTATACGATATTCTAACATACACTATGATCCTATGTTGTACATGGTGGAGGTGGAGGCATGCTTCAACTTTTCTTAGAGAGCTAACCTTTCAAGATAAATAGGATTAAAATATTCTTGACAAAAAAAATTTAAAAGATTTTAGCCTACTTGCTTTACTTTTTTTTTTTTTGGTTTGACTCATTTAGAATTGAGCTAGTTATTTATTTCATGATAATATGATTTATTTAATTGTTGTAAGAATTGTTTGAGTGTATAAAGTTTGGGTTTGAGTGCTTGAATAAGCTATTTGAACTTTGGACTTACTTAATTCCTTTATTTGTTACAATATTAGATACTTTTTGATACAAGCTTTTTTTAATAAATTTTAATAACAAAAAAAATCTAGTGGGTTAGCGTTAGTTATGAGGTAGGTTAGACATTTCTTACCCCATTCAATAAAAATGATGTATATCTAGCCTACTTAACTTATAACTTGTGATGGGTGAACTCGTGAGCAAAGCTGACTAATGTTCAAAGCTTTAAGCCTGAGTCAACCATTGTGGCCATGAACAATTTGCAAATGATGGAGGATAGAGTTGGTGGAGATAAGGACAAAATGACTCTTAAACTGCAGGAAAAAAATATATTTTTTAATTATTTCACATAAATTTGATTTACCATCCAATTAAGTAGTCTTAGATTTATTATAATTTCAATCACAACTTTATATAGATTTGGTAGACATTTCAATTGAAAACAAAGATGGAGATAAGTAAGTGCAATTCCTCTAAATAATGAAACAATTAATTGGAGAGTGTAAAGTAAAGAGAATTTTTACTTCTATACTATCTTAATAAAGCTTGTTATGTGGTAAATTGATACTACAGTGCAAGTGTATACCGTCAACAAGTAATATAGTAGTGAAAGAAAATTATGTTTCACCTTCTAGGAACTTTAGTTGAAACTTTAGCTAATTACTAACACTATTGTATTTATCTTATCCAAGCAAATTACTAATTTTTGAATTAGAGCAAAATAATGGAATAGAACGAAGAAAGTGAGACTAAAAGATATGAGTATATATCAAAGAAAACTCCCTAAGATTATGGTATAATTTGATATTTCAATTGCAATATTGCTACTTTCCTAACTTGAATTCAGTGCTTATGAGTTATTTTAAGCATCTAATTTCATTATAAGAATCTATCGATCTCTTATAAATATCGTTTTAATTCAATTTTCTATTTTTATATGAGAATCAAATTAAAGGGATGCATTATGTACAACTAATCACAACCCCGCTAGTCCAATAGGTATATGTCTGTCCTAAAGGAAAATTAAGTTAATTCAAGGAATTAATCAACATCAATCAAGCAATATTTAGTCCTATGACTAAACATAAGCTTCTATTTCAAGAATCCTCAAATCCTCAACATAAACCCTAGTTGGTGGCCAAATAAAAAGAGCTCAAATGCAAAATTGAATTGAATAAACTCAATTACAATGAAATTCAAGAATAAAAGTAACAATAATCATCAATTTACATGCAAAATGTCCATAAACGTAGAGAAAGGAAACCTATCCTAGCATATATTTAGAGGTACAATCTAACTCATCTTAGAAAATATAGTAAACATGAAGACAAAGGGAAAAGGAAGAGAATAAGACCTTGTTTTTGCCATTTTAATTAGTTCCTTTTTGGATTTCTCTGTGTAGCATGCCTTCTTCCAAGTTCTAAGTTGCCTTCCAAGTTGCCTTTCTATCTCTAAAGTCTCATCCTGTAGAAAACCTTCAAAATCTCAGTTAAATTAGCCTCTATTTCATGAAAAGATGGACTTGCCCCTCTTTAGTTGCGTTCTAGTGCCTAGGTTTAAGTTTCTGGCAATAAGGCGCCAACTCTCTAGAATTTTTGCACGTTTTGGCACTTGGGCACTAGATTGCTACATACTGGACTAGCTTTACTATTTTAGCCATAATTTTGTGTTCCAATGTAAACATTTGGCAAACTACTACTCGTTGGAAAGTTTTCAAAGAGCTCTATAGCTTTCCATAAATAGCCATATATAAATTCTAATGTTTATAAGTCCAAAGGTTGCCTCAAAGTTGGGACATTCACTTTCTTGATGCCAAAATACACATTGCTTCCATTCAAGGCCTGAGCAAAAATGGAAACAACATGAGCAACTCCAATTTGCTAAGATTTATGCATGTAAATAATCATAACAACTCAAAAAACCATAAATCCAAACTTCATAATGCACAAGCCTAAATTAAAAAAAATGACTCAAACTTTAATTTAAACTAGCAAAATTAAACCATGATAAAATATGAATATCTCCTGAATAAATCTATTTTCATAGAGTTAGCAATGCTACGATAGAGATTTGATCGCATTGAATCAGGAAGGAGCAAATGAATATACACACACACACACACACATATATATATATATATATAGTGCTAATATGTTATCTCATCATTGCCAAGAGACTATTGAATTATGAGAAACCAAGACTATTAGTGGCTTTAGTAGAGATTAGAGACTATCATTGATCTCACATGCAGATATCGAATCTCATTTTTAGCAACACCAAACTAAGTTACAAACAAAAAAATGTTAAATATTGACTCATTTTCTAGATTCAGTTCTCCTTTAATCTGATTTACCAATGTTGTAAATGTAATGTAGTAGTAGAATTTTCGATGAAATATACCAATTGAAAGTAACAATTTAAGTATGATTTAAAGCGCTCTCCATGTCTCTGATATATTTTATTACAGCTCTTGTTTATGATATTTTACAATTCAGTAACTTACCAATTTAATTTTCATTGATGCATGGAATCATTGTAGGAGCACATGTTTAAATGACAATAATTTAAAGATGATTACACTTGACATCTTATCCTTTAGAAATGAAAATCTAAACTAGTTACAATTGTTTGAAAAACTTTGTGAGTTAAATCGACTTTGGCATCTTTCTTTCTTTTCCAAAGGCTTATTCCCTTTGACTATGCCAAAGGTTAAAGATATTGTCTCTATGAATGTTAACTCTACCATCAGAAATTCTCAAGTTGTTTAAGTGCCATTTCCTTAAATTAATTATTCGTTGAAGTATTATACATCCATATTTTTTTTATAGATATACTTTATTAATGTCTTCCCTTTAGGCTACCTACCATATGCCAAATGATTCTTGTGATGACTGTGATTGTGGTCTAACAATATTATCTAATTTAATTAGTGCTCTTTTGTTTATGAAGTTACCTCATCTTGTAAGAATAAATTCTAAATATCAATATCAATATTAGTGAATTTGAGTATTGGCCCAAAACCTTCCTTCATCCAAGTGGTGAAGGTGCTTATACTCTTTGCTTGGAGCATCCAAATTTACATTGCCCTTCAAGGAGGCTAAAGGCTAAGGATTGCATCATTGATACTCTTCCCACCTTAAATGTTCTTGACTTAAGATTTATACTTCATGCTTCGCACGTCAAATGGCATATGGTCTACTATATATTTAGGGAATTTTAAGAGAATATATCCATGAATCATCAACCTTTGGTACATATGAGATTACAATTGTAGTGGTTCTAATACAGTAATAATCAATTAATTTATCCCATAAATAATGAAGGGATGTTGAGCATACTAACTTGATCATGGTTTTCAATCATTGTTTCCTCTAGTTTATAAAAAGTTATAAACATTTAATCTAACTTTAACTATATAAAATTATAAAAATTGAAGAGTCACTTAGTAGAGTCATTTCAATTTAATTATTTTATCTCGTGAGTTAAACAAACAATTTATTTTTTTTTTCTGTTTGTGCTTGTTAATCACTTGATCTAACATACAATGAATTTTTTATGATCAAGGCTTAGCTAGCTAGAGTCAATAAAATAAGATGAGATTATCAAATTGGTCCTTTTGATTCATTAAAATCCTATAATCTGGATCAAAATTTAACTGAATTGCATAATTAGTATTTAGGTCTAGGGTTATTTTGGTTCAGCCAACTTAACATGCAAATTTTGCCTGCTATCATGTTTGGCCCTTATTTTTAAAAACAAAATTTGTATATTTAAGATGATGGAGGTGGAGACAAAGGTATATGGTGCTTCAACTCTTTCTTAAAGAGTTGATCCTTCAAGATATGACTCAAATGTTCTTGACAAAAAAATTTGAAAATGTTCATATTTTTAAAATTCTGCCACTTGTTTGACTGGTTTTGGTTTGACACTTTGATATTTGAGCTAGTAATTTGATCACTACTAAAAACAAAAAAACAAAATAGAGACACAAAAAATTCATGTCTAAATCTAATGAATTTCGTCTCTAAATAAATCAGAGATGGAATTTGACATGGGCGAAGTTTTGTATTATAAACCTTGGTCTCTAAATGATTAGACACTAAATTTAGGATTCCGTATCAAAATTGACATGGAAAGAATCCGTGTCGGACTATAATAGTCTCAATACTGATACCAAACTCATATCTATTATTAAAATTCAGTAGACAGAGACATAATTAAGTAGTCTTAAAAGTGGTGCCAAAAATTTAGATACAAAATTCTTTCCATCTCTGATAAATAGTTAAGTTAGTTTATTTCGTATCGTATTCCGTGTTTAAATAATAGCTACAAAATTTCATTCATCTTAGATTAGTAATTCAAATATTTTATTTGGTGTATGATTCCATCTTCAAAATATTGATACAGACTTATTTTGTCTCTGATTGACAATTGGATTTTTGCCTTTCTATGTATGATTTCATATCTAAATGTTTGATATGAAATCATTGTGTCTCAGATGGACAATTGATATATTTTCTTTTGGTGTCTAATTCCGTGTTTAAATTGTAATTTGTTGGCTAATTAGTCCCTTCTTACTTCTATCTTCTTCATATTTCAACCCTATAAACAAATATTAACAGAGATTGAAAAAATTGAACTAGGAAATGTATGTATTTTATAATTATTTCCCATAACTAAATTCAATCTACCATCCAATTTAGATAGTCAAGGTTTATTATAATTAATAGTACTAATTGATTAAGTAATCACAAATTTATATACATTACATGTCAATTGAAAATAAAGATGGAGATGAGTAAGTGCAATGTCTCAAAATAATGACACAATCAATTGGTGAGTGTAAAGAGGTTCTTTTACTTCCATATATTATCATAATATAAGAAAAGTGCTATTTTAATTAGTCCCTGACTTTTTACCTCAAATACAATTTAGTCATCTACAAAATTGTAGTTAATGCTTCTAAGTGTGTGGAAACCATTTGATAATTTGGGTAATCTAATTGAACTTGGGAAAGAGAATATAGGGCTAGATAATGGATTGTGTAGTGAGTTTATGAAGCTTACAATGTTTAGTGGATTAACTCACATGTAGGATAAGAATATACCAACCTACCTTGCATAGTCACATTAGCTAGGACTTGTTCTCCATTCAATCTTTTAATCAATTGCATATAGAATTATGGATTGGTATACAGGAATGTCTAGTAGTCATTTAGAAGATGCTTATAGGTGGTTAAGAGTCATAGCATAGCAAAATATATCATTAAACACTATGTTAAAGAGAGTATGTCAGATTTTTATGAAATGTCAAGAGAATCATAATCCTGTGCCTCTTAATTCCAAAATCAATCTTTAATTCTTTCCTCATTTGTTATTATTTTGTTTTTAGTTTAGTTTTCCTTTAATTATGATCTATCTTTAGCTTGATTTAGATTGGGGACCTAATTTTAATAGTTAACAATTATCTTATTGATAAATCCTGAAAGGAGTGATACTTTACTTATCATTATATTATACATATACTTGTATGTATGCTTTCATAATACAACTTATTCCCTTTGACTACGCCAAAAGTTTAGTGTATCACCTCTATGATTAACTCTAGTTGCCATCATATAAATGCTCAAGTTGTTTAAGTGTATTTTTTTTTTTATAATTATTAGTTGAATTATTAGATATGTATATTTTTCTGTTATAGATATACTTCATTGCCTTCCTTTTAATATCTGCCAAATGATTCTTGTGATGACTGTGACTGTGACCTAACAAGATTGTCTAATCTAAGTGCTCTTTTGTTTATGGAATTACCTCAACTTGTAAGAATAAATTCTAAATATCAATATTAATAGTGATTTTGATATGAGTATTGGCTCAAGAACCTTCCTTCATCCAGATGGTGAAGGTGCTTGCTAATGTAACCCAAATGGAAATATGAATGTTTTGTTTTACACGTTTATTTTTCTGCAGTTGACAATGAACGAATGACCGAGAATATATGAATATATATACTTTAGCTCGACAATAAAACATTGTTGGGTGGGTGAACAACACCGTAGACTTCTATAGGCTTTTATCATTGAATTTAATACATTTATGTTATAATATAATCAACATTAGTTTAAAGTAAGAAAAAGATGCTGTCTGCACCCTTCAGTTCCTGTGCAATTTACAAAATCAATTCCAGTCCCACCACCATTTTTTAATGATGACAGTATATCAATTGGAATTATAAACCCATTTACCCCTAGTTTGTTAGGTGGAACGTCCAAATTAAATGTTCTCGATTGGTGCCAATAGGTAAACAAATTTATATGTGCACTTCTGAAATTTGTTCAACCTAACTACAAGTACGTCATATAGAGTACAAGTATACCGTATTTCTTGTGCTATTTGTATTGTAATGTCTAACTTGAAACCAAATTTGTCAAACTCATGTGTTCAAGCATAAAGAGAGGGTGAATTTATAATATAAACTTAATATAAAAAGCATAGGAAATTTTTTTCATAAATACTCAATATGCTTTGATCCATAATTGATACTCAAATAGTTCATGCTACTCCATATATATATATATATATACACACTCATTCAACAATGCCAAATACCAAGAATTTTCATTTGAAACTAATATAAATTTGATAATTAGGGTGTCCTAGATAAAATGAAAAGTTTTATCAGAAAATAAAAATTAAAAACTAAATTTTAAAAGTGAACATTTTGGAATGAATTTTGATTTATAAATAATTTCATTTTAAATTTTTGGTTTACCCTATAAAACTTTTGAAACTAAATAAATAACATATATATGGATAGATATTGTATTAGTAGCTCTCTAAAATGGCGGGAAAGGGGACCAATTGTTCGTTTTCAATATCTTATATGAAGAAAATGTAATAAATAACAAACATATAGAAAATAATTTTTTGAAAAAAGGTAAAAATCTTTGGCTAAAGTGTACACTATATGAAGGAGAACAAAACATGCTCAAAAAAGTATTTTGACATTATGATTTTTTTTGAAAGTAAAGACTTTCAAACTATGCATTGATAATATTTAATTTTTTTTATATTACTTTAAAAATTATTAAATAAAAATATAGTTATGTGAGACAAACTAAGATATTTTAAATGATATACAGTTGAATTTGAATTTTATAAAAAAATTTGAATGAAGGAAAATAAAAGTAAGGATAATTTTTTGCGGCCTTCTCTAACTTTTAAACGTTAATCTAGGTTGGGACCTTTTTCAACTTCACCTTCAGATTTTTCGGATTGGGTTGGATGTTTTCTTGGTCTTCAAAAAGCTGTATTTTTAAATTTGGTACTCGTCCTTAACTTGCGGGGTTCACCTGAGTTTATTCAAATCCATCCTTTTAAGGCGCATTCTAAGTTCATGTTGGATATGACAATTTTTCTTGTATTAAATGTTAACTCGATGAATTTATCTTGTTAACATACAATACTTTGCCAACAATAGCTATAAACTTCAAAGCTTTGCCAAGAATATTATATCTTTAATTTTACATTTGATTCATATATCCAAAACACCAAAGAAGAGGGGGGAAAAAAAAGGACGATCAGTTCAAAATAAACGCAAAGAGATGACATGGAAACTTGGAAAAAAGTTCCCAAAATTGCATGAGATAGGATTTTATAAAGTGTGCGGGTATTTCGCTAAGTAGTTTTATTTTTTGGGATTGGGGAATGAAACCAAGGAACAATCCAATCTGAGGGTGAACGAGCTGAGATCCGGTTGAGTTCCAAAATTGAAGTTCAATGTTCAAACTTTAGGATTTGGTTAAATGGTAAAGTTTAATGCGTCCAGCGGTTAAACTCTAGCTAGAGAGACAGATTTAGAAGTTGATTCTAAAAACACGAAAATCTTATGATTTAAAATGAATATCTCATCATGTCTCTAATAAAAATACAGAAACTTATATCAACTTTAATTTCCTTGATGATGTTGTTTGAAAGAACCGTTATCACTTCCTTTAACAAGAATTTAGAAACTAAATATTACACATCGTGTTTATATATATATATATATATATATATATATGCATATCAACCACGGCAATATGAATATGATAGAGCTGTTTCAGCCTCAGGCATGCTAGAACTTCACAAACTAAGCATAAACCGTGACTTAGGGTTTTCTTCTTTTTGCTCTGATGTATAAAAATTAATAATATCAGTAGAAATCAACTGATAATACAAGCCATATACACAGCAAGAATCACTTTTTTTTTGGTTTTATGAATAGAGGATAGAGATCACAGGAAACTTACTATGATGTTCATTAATTGTTCAGTTCTCTGTAAATGTTTTCCATGACAATCACAGAAAGATAAATGAAGAAACGATTGGCGAGATATGCTATTGGCTAAATTCTTTCTAATAGGGACCACGAAAACAATTTAGCAACACAAACTTGAACCTCTTCAAATTAGAGTATATAAATGATTGAAGAAGATTTGTAATAACATATGTCGTTACTAATAAAATCTTTGCCCATTACATAATAGTGTTGATAATTGAGATGGGATAAATTAAATTTGTTCTTTCAAGATACAAAAATAATTCAAAAACTCCTAAGTATCCCATAATGCTATCAAAATCAAGATTAAAGTAGGGTTTCTAGATCAAAGATTAAAATTATATAAGAAGCTAATCAAAGATGTAAAGTACATATAGCAGCACTTACAGATCTGAATTAAAAGTAACTGCTCCAATTAATTACTTCAAAAGTTTCTCAAGTTTCATGTAAGGTCCCAAATATTGTGGTTCTTCAGCACTGTGGAACCTGCAGAACCACAATACTGGGAGCCTTTCATGAGGTAACTTGGAAACATCTCCAATATTCATATATGACAATTGAGGGCTTTGAGTGAATTTTATCTCATTGCCTTGTGTGAAACCAAGACTATTAGTGGCCTTATATAGACCTAAAGACTGTATAAGCCTTGATCTCACAAACAGATCGAATCAGATCATGTGTTGGAGTACCACCAAAGTCACAAACAGAAATATGCTAAATATTGACTCATTCTCAGATTCGATTCTGTTTTAATCTGAATTATAGTTCATCATTTGTCTTTGTCATAAATATAGATGAAGCTGACTTATCAGCACCATGCAGAATTTAAAGTAGTACTAGTAGTTGACTTTCTGTGAACACCCATTAAATGGAAGAATAAAGATGGTTGGTTGATAAGAATGAATTATAGTTTTTTCCCCATATGATTCAAAGCGTGTCATTCAATATCTCTGGTTTGTTTTATTACAATTTAATTACTATATGAAGTTTTTTTTTCCATTTAGCTTGCTAGGGAGATAAAGATAATAATATCACTTGTACGGAGTTTTCTCTTCTACGGCACTCTAAATCCTATTTCACATGAAATTTTTATTGTTCAGAATCAGATGAGAACAATATTGAAATAGAATACATAATGTTATTTGAAGCTCTTACGGAATATATGAATTTGCTATGTGAGCCGAACTGTGTTGACCGAAGTTCTCTCTATTGATAAATTTGTATAATAAAAGTAAAAAAAAAAGGCAATGCATGCTTTAAAATCTCATAAATACAAATTAAAGTAATATGTTCAAAACTTAGTTCCAAAAGCTCATCGACATGTTTAGTAATAAATTAAATCTAACTGGTTACATTCTCCTTGAGAATTATAAATACTAAATTTATCTTGAATTACCTACACAACAGATGTCATTCATTAATGAATGAGCAACAAGTTGCTGAGCAAGGAAAATATTTATTTCTTTTTCGCAAATAGTATCAACAAATTTACTATTTTTATAATTTATATTCAAGAAATAATTTTATCTAAAATTTAAGATTCAATTCAAATATAATTTTAAATTATATAAATAGCATTAACAAAAAAACATGTGAAAATAAAAATTATATCGGAGGCCAAGATTAAACTCATGGTATTTAATGGATTAAGTCAGTATAGATTACCTATAGTTGTCAAAGTGGGTCAACCCGACCCACCCGAACTGACCCAATCGAGTTGGTGGGTTAAACGAGTTAGTCCGTTTAACCTACTATAAGGTGGTGGGTTGAAAATCTCAACCCACCCCACCTGGTGGGTTAAGCGAGCTGACCCATTTAACCCACCAAAAAATTAAATAAAAAAAAAATTATAAAAATTCAAATGTGACTTTTCTTAAGCATATGTTTTGCTTAATCAATCAATTTCTATATCAATATAAATAAACAAAAAAAATAACTAGATAAAAAACAAATTTAAACGAATTAAAACAAGTAGAGTAATCCAATAATTCAATGATTCATTAATAATAAGAATATGATTATGAGTAGAATATTCAAATTTGACAAATTATAAAATAATAGAGATAACACAACACATACATTATGGTTAGTTTTTTTAAATAGAAAAGTGCAGTGGGCTGGAGCGCTAGACTGAGTGAGTGAAAAATTAAAAAGAAAAAAAGGGCAACCCATTTAACCCATTTAACCTGCAAGCTGGCTCGTTTAACTCGCAGGTTAAACGGGTTGAGTTGATAGAAGTATACTAAACATGTTCTCAAAGAAACCCCTCAACCCAACCCACCATTTAGGTGGGTTAAATGGGCTCGACCTGATGGGTTGAACCCGTTTTGACGGCTCTAAGATTACCTACGAGACAACAAATCTACCATCCTACTTAACTTTTCTTCATTTAAATTGTTACGGAAATAAAGATATTAATATCGCCTAAATTGAATTTTCTCCTCTTGTGAACTCCAAATCCTATTCCACATTGAAGTTTTAGTGTCCAGTTAGATAGGAATTTTCTTCATCCTTTTAAGGCTTCCTTTTGTCTGCCAAATGATTCTTCCGATGACTGTGTCTGTGATCTTACAAGATTATCTAATCTAAGTGCTCTTTTGTTTATGGTGTTACCTCAACTTGTAAGAATAAATTCTAAATATCAATATTAGTAGTGAGTTTGAGTATTGGCTCAAGAACCTTCCTTCATTTAAGAGGTGTTGGTGTTTGCTTTCTCTTTGCTTTCGTTATATATGAGAAAGAATCCAAATCCCATGCAGTAATTGTAGATACAGTAAGTATAAAATGTGACCGAAGCGATCAAAAATCAATTTAAAAATCAGCTATTGCACCTTTAGTAATTGGAGGTGATCCGAAGGCATATGGAAAATGAAAAGATGCATGTAGTCTTTTGCACGTTTATTCTCTGCAGTTGACAATGAATGAATGGCTAGGAATGTATAGATATACTTTAGCTTGACTATGAAATATTGTTGGCTCCATCGGTATTCTGAAGGCCACAACACAGTGGAAAGATTTATTTCGATAGAACTTTATTATCGGACTTGAAAAAGTTATATACTTCGTTCATGGACACATGCATCTGAACCCTAAATTTTAAAATGTTACACCTATAAGTCCTTTTTTACTTATGTATTGATCTTCTAGTTTATTTTTACACAACGGGTCCACTCTTGCTTACACTTAATCACAACAAATAGTAATATTCATATTTGTGATTTGTTTCAAGCTAAAGTATTGTTTTAGTCCCTTAATTTTGTTATAGGTTTCATTATAGTCCTTAATTTTTTTGTCTTGTTCAAATGTTGCCCCTAAATTATTTCAAGTTTAATCTTGTTAATCCTTCTTGCCCGATAAGTAATACATTTACAATGGCCATGGTTATCAGCAATGTTTGAATCAATTTTTTTTTTTGCTGTTTGAAATTGAAAGTAATTTTAAAAATAACTTCTTCATAAATTTTAAGAGTTCAAGTATACGTTTTTAATCCTATTTAGAAGCTACTTTAGCATTGTTCATGAGTTAAAGTAACGATGTTAACAAGAAGGATTGTCATGATTAAATTTAAATAATTGAGGGACAAAATTGGAACAAGACAACGATTGGGAACTATAAGAAAACCCAATGTAAAATTAAGGGACTAAAACAATGCTTTAGTCATTCATTTCGTCGTGCCAGTGAGTAGAAGTTCAGTCAAGAAATAATCACTACAAAGTAAAAAAAGTTTTTCATGTCAGTTTTTTTATTTCAATTTTAAATATCGACACTAATCATCAAAATTTTAAAAATCTAGTAACGGCTATCTAAGGTCAATTAGTACTGATGTTAGATCTATCTAAAAAGAGTAAAATGTGAAAAATAAAAAAAAGGCATATAGGTTAAATTACTCTTTCTTTCTTATTTTCGTTGTTCCTAAGGTAAGTAAGCGTGCTGTCTCTTTGCTATTTGCTGCATTCTCGTTGCTGTGTGTCTCTGTGGTCGTGCGTCTCTATGGCTGTTCGTCTTTGTAGCTCTTTTATGAGACTGTCCTCTGTTGCAACTTCATGTTTAGCTTATCGCCTGTCTGACTCGCCCTTAAGGTATTCGGGCATTTTTGCTTCTTCTTCATTTACTGCTCATAAATTTTCCATGCTTTACTATCTGTGCTTAGCCTTGTTCATTTTTTGCTTAGCATCATAGTTCTCCATATGATTTACAGAGTATAGCATATGATTTTCATATTTTCACCACTTCAAGTTTCACATTTTTATATTTTCAGATTTACAGAGTATAGCATCTAATTGTAATTTTCATTTCAACCATAGTATTGTCACACTCTTGGGCAAGTGTTAAGCAAAGAGCATTCTGGACGAGTGTGTGATGTATGATTAGAACTTTGTCCATCAAAAGTATTTGGATTGTCTACATGTAGGCTTGATAGTTTGAATGTGAGTTCCATATGCAGCACTACATTAACTAATGAAGTGGATGCTTTTAGGAAATGAGTTGAGCTCAATGAAAGAGAAATTAGAAGCCATAGAAATAGAGCGCACTTTTGAGCAAACACAAATGACCAACATGTTCCAACATTTTGCAGAGTATTTTGGATTATTTCCAGAGATTCTTTGTGTATCTAAACCATCTCCCTCACATGTAATACAAAAGTTTATTAACATTAACGTTATTAAATAAATTAAGTTATTATGAGTTTTTACTTGCAGGTGCTTGATGGGGATAGTGCTAGAAAATCACTGATAGATGCCAATGATCATATGAAGCTAGTCATGATCCTTGACATAATCTTCTGATAGTTGTTTTAATATTGAAATTGATTTGATATTGTTGAACGTAATTACTTTTTATGTCATGCTTGGGAGATTTGTGTGAATTTAAGTTCAATTATGTGAAGGTTTAATTTTATACTATACTTTCAGATGCGGAAACAAAGAAAAGGTCTTATTAGTATTTGCAAGATAATTAAACTGAATCTAATTTCTTCATCGGTTATAACCGACGCTAAAAGATATAAATCTGAATCTCACCTCTTTGCGTTGGTTACAATCGTCATTATAATATGCATGTCTCAGTAGGTTGGTGTTGTTTTAAATCAATGTTAAATCTTGAGACTACAGACAATGCCTATCCAATTTGGTTTAACATCGGTTAGAATCATTGTTAAGCACATACTTTTGCGTAATTAAAATATAAACTTCCCTTAACATCAGTTATGACCAATATTATTAAAATCGTGATTCAACTCGATAGAATTGTCGATTTTGCAATGTTAGGTAAGAAATTTGAGTTAAATCGGAGATGGAATCAGAATCGAAGCTTACTCACATAAACTCGGTGGTGACTAGCATAGACTCGATAAAATTGCCGAGTTTGAGCGAGATTGGAAGTTTCAGAATTTCAAGCCAAATCTTTCAAACCCAATCAATGTTTTCACTTAGGAAAAAAAAAAGTATGTAAGCTCAATCCAAAATGCAACCTTCGTTAGCCCAGGAAAGAAAAAAGGGATTTGTGTAGCTTCATTTTACCCTATCTAACATTATCGTTTTTTATTGCTGTAGTATTGCGTCATTGATTGCTTTATGCTTCAGCTTGATTCTGCCTCTACCTCTCATTGTCGGAGTTTGGGTGCAGACGAGAGACGACGCTGGCCATAGTCTCCATCAACATTACCCTGCCAAAAAATGCTGGATTTATTCGTTGTTCGCATGAAATTGCGTATATCATTCATTCTGTAAGTTTCTCTCCCCATTTCATCAAGTTTTTTTGTCTTCTGAGTTGTGATTGCAAAGCAAATGTTGAATGATTTGCTGATGCAGAGTTGCTGAGTGAAAGAATGCTGATGCTGAGTGTTTTGTCTTCTGAGTTCATGTCTTTTGATGGGTTGTGCAAGTTTGTGTATTAAGACTAAATGGTTTTCTTGTCGGCCAAACTGAGAGTTCTATAAGTTCTATGTCTCAATTTGTAAATTCTGTATATTTTGTAAGTTTTATGTTATCCTGATACCATACATATATGTGTGTGTAGTTTGTTTTTAGTGGTATATATGTCTTGTCAATTAGATACTATTAACTTATAAGAGAGAGAGAGATATATATATATATATATATAGTGTATGTAGGTTAGTTTTAGTGGTGTGTGTTCCTTACCGACTAATGAACTAACAAGGGCAAATTGTCATCTTTAATTTCATTTAAGTGCTTTGTTCTGTGCTCACAAAAGACGGAGGTGCTCTGTAATAGTTATTTGCAAAATAAACAATTAGATTAGATGATTTTTGAAGTAAATAAGACCAATTAAATATTGGAAAGTAGATAGCTATAGCGCCTCACAAAAACTCATAAGCTTAAGTTTAAGCAAATGTCCTCCCAATTGAGTGGCTGTAAACCTGTAACCCCTTTAATATATATTATTGGACTTACAATCTCTATAGCTATTTTCTGATTAAATATCAATTTGTACCTTTGTTATTTCTTTCTTGCAATTTTTTTTTTTTGCAATACACTAAAGATCTTCATTGAATTTTTGTTTTTGTTTTCAAGACTTAGTCTTAGTTATATTGAATAAGTACTATTATATTATGAATTATAGATACATATTATGGAGATTATTGAAATTTGTATATTGGCATGAATAAAAAGTATGCAATATGTATTATGAATTATAAAATGAGCATTTAGGTATGAAATTTCATGTATTTTTGTGATCTAAATATATTTAATAGTTATTTAATAATAGATTTAGATAAATTTTTTTAATTTTACGTTACGAATTTATCCTCATTTTACAATTATACTTAAAATTGTGAGTTGACAACATTGATTATGAATGTTGTCATGTTAACATCGGTTTTGATTGACGCTAACATCTGCAGCAAAAATGTTTGTCTTTAACCAACAATGAAAATCGATGTTAATGACTTTAACTAATATTGGCTGAAACTAGAGTTCCTTCTTTAACGTCAACTAATCGAATGGATGTTAAAATTGACGTTAAAGGGTCTCTCACCGCTACGTATAACTATGGTTTTGGAATCGATGCAAGATCATGTAGTGGTCAATATTGACGTTAGACACCTTTTTTAATGAGTTGCAATCACACATTATTGGAATGTGTGAATTGTCACGTTCTCAAGACGTGTGAATATCGTATTGGCTAATATTGTGCAATCGGAAATTGTTGATATAGGAAGCAATAGTAATGACGTTATATGATGATGGCAGCCCGTGTATTTCTCTTTTGGCTAATTAATGCAGTTATAAAATTAAGTATTATTTTAATAACATAACAAAATAAAAATAACTATATTACACAATATTAAGCTTTCTTTCATCATAGGATAAAGTTCAAGTTCATGATCATGTATTTTTTACAACTATTTATGTGAATTTTCATGTTTCTTATCTTCTTTTATATACGCTCAACCTAATACATACAATTTTCTTAAGAATAATAAAAATCTATTCAAGTATATTCTCTCATAATTATTTGCATTGTATTACAAATATACCTTATATATTCAAGTTGAGTGCACTAGAAAATATTGGACACAAAATAGTTCACATTCAAAACTGTAAATAATAAATGGTATTAAGCAAGGTTGTTAAATTCGCGAGTTTAGGTAAATTCGTAAGAGAAAGATAAACTTGTAACATAGACTCGTAACATAAATTCGTAAGAGTTTACCATGATTAATAAATAGTTATCAAAATATGTAATTTTATAGTTTAAATATTATATACATTAAAAATTATTCAAATGTAATTCAAAATATACGTAATTAAACAAAAGCTATTCATATTTCATAATTTGTAATATTTAACATAAATATTTTAAGATGGTCATACTTAAATAATTATTCAATATATTTAATTGAATAATATTTATTTTATTTTATTTAATAAGTACATATTAAATGTAATTTTATTATTTTTTATACATATTCAAACTTGTAATAAAATAAATTGTAAATGCTTTATGGAAAAGAAGTTGTCTATATCTTATTTAGTCTTGAGTTTTCATTATTATGTTGTTGACTATGCAAATTAATCGACATGTTAAAATTATAAACTCGGTAGACTCGAATAATAAAACATTATCTAATAATAAAAAAGAAATACGATTAATAGGAAAAAATCATTATATATTAAGCAACAAATCTTGAAAATAAGAGGATAGACAAAATGTAGAGTATAGGGAAAATCATTAGTAAGATACATAGTGCACTAGTTTTGCACCATGTGAAATAAAAGTATGAATAAAAAAACAAAGGTATTAGGCATGAACTTAAAATGAACCATGTAGCCAATTTGATAAATTGTTATATTGAAAATAAAATTAAAGCATGAAAAATCAATTTAAGTAATTTGTTCAAAAATAAGTTTTAAAAAGACGAGTTATAGTATCTTTTTGCTGCTGATTAATTAACCAAGTAAATGTGAATGCATAATCTCAATCTCGCTAGGTGGTAAAAGGATGGAATTAATCATGGTGGCGCATGTGTCTATAAAGGTAATTTTTACAGAAACACTCTGCACAATGGCATCCTAATGAAAGAAAACCAACTATTACAATCTTTTTGAGATTTATATGTATTCATAAATATATCTTGAATTAGCCTAGACTATAGATGTCATTCATTAATGAATGAGCACCAAGTTGCGGAGAGAGGAAAATATTTATTGTATTTTTTGTACATCTACAGTTTGAGATTCAATATCGAATATAATTTAAAATTGTACATATTACATAGCATTGAAAAAATAATTACGAGATAATAATAATATCCCAAGATTAAACATGAAATCCACAGAAAGCTCATAATCCGATCATTTGGCATAATTTCCTGTCTTTTTCAAAGGCTTTGATTCGCTTGGAGTATCCAAATTGATTTACGTCGCCCTTCAAGTAGGCCAAAGGCTAAGGAATATTGCATTTTTGATACTCTTCCCACTCTAAATTAATGCCTAGGACGTAGGGTTCGCACTTCAATCTTCACACGTTTAATGGCACATATATGGTATACTATTCTCAGTGAACTCTAAGAGAATATTTCACGAGCCTTTGTCCTTTCGTACGAGATTAAAATTGCTGCGGTTCTACTAATAAAGTAAGAATTAGTTGGTTCATACCAAAAATTAAATGAGAGAAAATTGATATTACTCGCTATATCATGATCTTGGTTTTTAATCATTGTTTTTCGTTTAATTTATAAAAATTATGAACATTAAATCTAACATTAACTATATAAATAAAAGTATAAAATTTCCCTTCTAATTATTGAATAGTCATTTAATAGAGTCATTTCAACTTGATTGTGAATTAAACGGACAACTAATCTAATTTTTTTGTTTGTATATGTTAATTACTCGATCTAACACACATATATAATGAATTTCTCCAAGGCTTGGCTAGCTAGAGTCTTCAAGATAAGATGAATTTATCATGCTTGTCCATTTAATTTATTAAAATGCTAGTCGGGGTTGAGATTTAATCAAATCATATAAATATTTAGAACCCAAGTTTATTTTGGCACAACTAACTTAACATGCAAGTTATGCATGCTATCACATATGACTTTTTTTTTGGTTGAATTGACTATTCAAAGTACTCCACAACAAAATGGTGTTGCGGAAAGAAGAAATAGAACACTCTTTGAGATAGTTAGGTCCATGATGGCACAGGCTAATTAGCCAATCACCTATTGGAGTGATGCAATGTCTGCAATCTACATACTTAACTGTGTGCCAACAAAATTAGCGTAACCACTTCATATGAGTTATGGACTGGACGAAAGTCTAACCTAAGTGTTTTGAAACCTTGTGAATGTGCTGCCTATATACATGATTCCTCTCACATGAAGGAATTAAATAAAAAATACATTCATAATTTAATTCAAGTTAGGAGACTTATATATTTCTCCCTAGTTACGAAAGTTAATTTGACTATGGTTGGGACTACTGATCATATGAGATACTCGCATTGCATTGGGTGTATCTCAGATTTCCACCGCCTAAATCCCTTCTCAAATTACAACTGCAGAATACTCGCAGGTATTCTCTTAGAGCATCTTAAGTTTCTATTGAATATATTTTCAATATATTTGTGATCTAACGTTTAATAGCTTAGCCCTTTTATAAAGGCTAGCTAGGGTTAGGGTTTAGTAGTAATTCCTGTAATTATTATTTTACCCTCACTTAATGAGCACCCCTTATGAGTGGACACTATATAATATATTAACATATTTAAACCCTAGATATTATACGATATTCTAATATACACCATGATCCTACGTTGTACATGGTGGAGGTGGAGATATGCTTCAACTCTTTTAAGAGAGTTGACCTTTCAAGATAAATTGGATTAAAATATTCTTGATAAAAAAATTTAAAAGATTTTGGCCTATTTGTTTTACTTCTTTTTTTTGGTTTGACACTTTGAGAATTGAGCTAGTTATTTATTTCACGATAATATGATTTGATTAATTGTTGTAAGACTTGTTTGAATGTATAGAGTTTGGGTTCAAGTGCTTGAACAAGCTGTTTGAACCTTGGACTTACTTAATTCCATTATTTGTTACAATGTTAGATACTTTTTGCTACAATCTTTATTTTCTTTTAAAAAAATTCTAGTGGGTTAGCATTAGTTATGAGGTAGATTAGACATTTCTTACTTCATTTAATAAAAATGTTGTATATCTAGCCTACTTAACCTATAACTTGTGATGGGTGAACCCGTGAGCAAAACCGACTAATTTTCAAAGCTTTAAGCTTGAGTCAACTATTGTGGCCATGAACAATTTGCAAATGACAGAGGATAGAGTTGGTGAAGATAAGGAAAAAATGACTCTTAAAATGTGGGAAAAAAATATTTTTTTAATTATTTCACATAAATTTGATTTACCATCGAATTAAGTAGTCATAGATTTATTATCATTTCAATCACAACTTTATACAATTTTGGTAGACATTTCAATTGAAAATAGAGATGGAGATGAGTAAGTGCAATTTCTCCAAATAATGAAACAACTAATTGAAGAGTGTAAAGAGAATTTTTACTTCCATACTATCATAATAAAGCTTGTTACATGGTAAATTGATACTATAGCAAGTGTATACCGTCAACAAGTGATATAGTAGTGAAAGAAAATCATGTGTCATCCTCTAGGAACTCTAGTTGAAACTTTAGCTAATTACTAATACTATTGTATTTACCTTATCCAAGCAAATTACTAAGTCTTGAGTTAGAGCAAAATAATGGAATAGAACGAAGAAAGTGAGACTAAAAGATATGAGTATATATCAAAGAAAACTCCCTAAGATTAGGGTCCAATTTGATATTTCAATTGCGATACAGCTATTTTCCTAACTTGAATTCAGTGCTTGTGAGATATTTTAAGCCTCTAATTTGATTATAAGAATCTGTCATTCTCTTATAAATTTTATCGCTTTAATTCAATTCTCTATATTTATATGAGAATCAAATTAAAGGGATGCATTATGTACAGCTAATCACAACCCCGCTAATCCTTTAGGTATATGTCTGTCTTAAAGGAAAATTGAGTTAATTCATGGAATTAATCAACATTAATCAAGCAGTATTTAGTCATATGACTAAACATGGGCTTCTCTTTTAAGAATTCTCAAATCCTCGACATAAACTCTAGTTGGTGGACAAACAAAAAGAGCTCAATGCAAAATTGAATTGAATAAACTCAATTACAATGAAATTTAGGAAGAAAAGTAAGAATAATAATCAATTTACATGCAAAATATCCAACTCATCTCAGAAAACATAGTAAAGATGAAGACAAAGGGAAGAGGAAGAGAAAAAAACATCGATTTTGCCACTTTAATCAGTTCCCCAAGTTGCCTTTCTATCTCTAAAGTCTCGTCCTTTAGAAAACCTTTAAAATCTTAGTTAAATTAGCCTCTCTTTCATAAAAAGATGGACTTGCCCTTCTTTAGTTGTGTTCTAGTGCCTAGGTTTAAGTTTCTGGCGATGAGGCGCCAACTCTCTAGAATTTTACCATCTTTTAGCACTTGGGTACCAGATTGTTACATACTGGACCAGTTTTACTATTTTAGCCATAATTTTATGTTCCAATGTTAAATTTTGGTGGACTACTACTCGTTGGAAAGGTTTTAAAGAGCTCTATAGCTTTCCATAAATAGCCATATATAAATTCTAATGTCTATGGGTCCAAAAGTTGCCTTAAAGTTGGGACAATTACTTTCTTGATGCCAAAATACTCTTTTCTTCCATTCAAGACTTGAGCAAAAATAGAAACAACATGAGCAACTTTAATTTGCTGAGATTTAAGCATGTAAATCATCAAAACAATACTAAAATAACTCAAAAAATCATAAATCCAAACTTCAAAATGCACAAGCCTAAATTAAAAAAAAATGACACAAAATTTAATTTAAAATAACAAAATTAAACCATGATAAAATATGAATATCACTTGAATAAATCTATTTTCATAGAGTTAGCAAAGCTAAGGTAGAGATTTGATCATGTTGAAAACCTGAAAGAGCAAATGAATATATATATATATATACTTGTAGATCAGAACCAGATGTAGGTTTTCAAGTTACATCATAATAAACATCTCAAGTTTCATACAAGAGGCACGCAATATTATAGCCACAATACTGGAAGCCTTTGATGAAACCATTCATATATATATATATATATCTATATATCTATATATATATATAGATATATATACAGTGGTAATATGTTATCTCATTCATTGCCAAGAGACTATTGAATTATGAGAAACCAAGACTATTAATGGCTTTGGTAGAGATTAGAGACTATCATTGATCTCACATACAGATATCGAATCTCATTTTCAGCAACACCAAACCAAGTTACGAACAAAATAATGTTAAATATTGACTCATTTTCTAGATTCGGTTCTCCTTTAATCTGATTTACCAATGTCGTAAATACAATGTAGTAGTAGAATTTTCGGTGAAATATACCCATTGAAAGTAAGAATTTAAGTATGATTTAAAGCACACTCAATGTCTCTGATATTTTTTATTGCAACTCTTGTTTATGATATTTTACAATTCAGTAATTGACCAATTTAATTTTCATTGATGCATGGAATCATCGTAGGAGCACATGTTTAAATGACAATAATTTAAAGATGATTACATTTGACATCTTATCCTTTAGAAATGAAAATCTAAACTGGTTACAATTTTTTGAAAATTATAAATATCAAATTTCATGAGTTGACCTAGACCAGCGGCCAGATTAATAATGAGAAACTAATTAATTAATGAACCCAAAAACTTCGTGAGTCAAATCGACTTTGGCATCTTTCTTTCTTTTCCAAAGGCTTATTGCCTTTGATTATGCCAAAGGTTAAAGATATTGTCTCTGTGAATGTTAACTCTACCATCACAAATTCTCTAGTTGTTTAAGTGCAATTTTCTTAAATTAATTATTCGTTGAAGTATCATATATCCATATTTTTTATAGATATACTTTATTAATGTCTTCCGTTTAGGCTGCCTACCATCTGCCAAATGATTCTTGTGATGACTGTGACTGTGGTCTAACAATATTATCTAATTTTATTAGTGCTCTTTTGTTTATGGAGTTACCTCAACTTGTAAGAATGAATTCTAAATATCAATATTAATATTAGTGAATTTGAGTATTGGCCCAAAACCTTCCTTCATCCAAGTGGTGAAGGTGCTTGTACTTTTTGATTTCCTAATATATGAGAATGTATTAAAAATGGAAAGATGCATGCGGTCCTTATATATCGATCTTTTAGTTCATTTCTATATCGTGCGGGATATCCCAATCTTTCTTACACTTAATCACAGCAAATAGTAATATTCATGTATTTGCTTCGTCATGTCCATTAGTAGAAGTTCAGTAACGAAATAATAAAGAGTTAAAAGTAAAGAAATTAACTTCACTTTAATGATGACCTATATATTACTATGGGAATATTTAAAATTTTGGTTATTGTAAGATCAAGTTTAATTTTTGCTCCTCATATACCAGATATCAATACTATTTATTGAAAGATGTATTAGCAACGACAAAATTTTGTTGGAAAATGCTAACAAATACCAGTCACGTTTTTGTCACTAAATTGTTTATGTTGTTGCTATTAGAAAGAATTTAGGCAGTAGCATATATCTTCATTTCTTTATTTCTGTTTCTCTGTCACAAAAAACAGCTCGTTTTTCTAGTAATTGTTTGGTCTTAAATCTCTTTCTGAGAAAGAAAGAGATCTATGATTTAATTATAAGGGAAGCGGAATTTTTGAATTAGAGAATTAAACCATTAGAAGCAAATTCTTATCCTCCAAAAGAAGAAAGTTCATATAAATTAAATAACTAAATAAATAATATAAGATAAAATTATATATAAAAATTTAAAAAATTAAAAAATCCAATGTGAGCAACCGCACCGCTATACCCTGTGGATCCATCGGTACTATGAGAGAGCACACATGGAAGATTCAACATCCCTGAAATAAAACACACTGATATGTGACAGTGAAACTATATAATTTAACATAATATTAATCAGCTAACAAAGATCTCTTTTATTGCAATAAAAAGAGTTACTCTATGGAATTCAATTTCTTCAGTAAATCATAGGTGTGGTTCCTCAGCATACACACGATAACTTTGAGTGGGAAGAAAAAGAAATAGAACTCGAGAACTGAGTTAATTACTTAGAACAAATGCTTTTTCTTTTTCTTTTTCCTTTTGTTCATATAATGAAAAATAAATCAGCATAAATCATTTAATAAAACAAGTCATATACACATGGTTTCAAAATGCTTTGCTCTGCTCCCAAAGCTTAGAACAGAGGAATGATTATTTGGTTTTGGGGGATTGAAGAGACACTGTTTCTAAATTTTAATAGCCAGGAAATATATTTTAGAGGAGATTAAATTTATGGGAGGAGGATTAAAGTAGATTAGATTAAAAATGTATAATTTAAATTTTTTAATATAATTTCTTAAAATTATATGAACATCTTGCATTAGTATAAATTACAACACGAATAAGACAAATAACAAATATAATACATATTTATCAATTAATTTTAATAACTACAGTAGTTTAACTAAATTAATATTATTAACCAATACTTATCTATAAATTTTATGAAAGTATTAATTAAATTTTGATAATGTCTTAAATGCATAAAATAAATAACAAGTATTGTTTGTTATATATGAAAATTATGTAAGCTTATTGGTATATTATATTTGATTTATTAGTATTTTTAAAAATTTTCAAGTTCTATTAATATACTTGTACAAAATACATATTTTTGAATTAAAATAAACATTAGATATGATATATTATATATAATTAAGAGCTATAAAAATTAAATATATTTTTGAATAGTTTGGGTTACTATAAAAAAAATCACGGCCGCAATAACCGCAATCCATATTGTAACGCCAGCGTTAACCACAATCACAATAATCATAAGGCAGTCACAACTGCGATCACAGCCGTAATTTAAAACCCTGCTATACACAGCATGAATCCCTTTATTCCAAGAACAATGAAGCTTTTGTGGCAAATAAAGAACTTACCCATCTGAATTAGAAGTAACTAGTCCAATTAATTACTACAAAAGCTTCTGAAGTTTCATGTAAGGTCCCAATATTGTGGGTCTTCAGCATTGTGCATGGAACCTGAGAACCACAATACTGGGAGCCTTTCATGAGGTAACTTGGAAACATCTCCAATATTCCTATCAGAAAATTTAGGGATAATTTTATCTAATTGCCTTATGGGAAACCAAGGCTATTAGTGGCTTCATATATAGACCGAAAGACTGCTATCAGTCTTCACTTCAGTCCTAGATCTCACAAACAGATCGAATCTGATCATCTGTTGCTGTACCCCAACACAGTCACAACAAAGGAAGTTATGCTAAATATTGACTCATTTTCAGATACGATTCTGTTTCAATCTGAATTACAGTTCATCATTTGTCTTTGTCATACATATAGATGAAGCTGACTTATCTCCACCATGCAGAATATAATGTAATAGTAGTAGTTGACTTTTTGTTAAACACCCATTAATTAAATGGAGGAATAAAGATGGTTGGTTGATCAGAATGAATTACGGTTCATTCTCCATATGATTCAAAGCAGGTCATTCAATATCTGTGGTTTGTATTATTACGATTTAATTACCGTATGCTTTTTTTTTTTCATTTAACTTGTTAGGGAGATAAAGATAATAATATTACTTGTATTGAGTTTCTTCTACAGCGCTCTAAATCCTATTCCACGTGAAATTTTTAGTGCTCAGAATCATATAGGAACAATATTGAAATAGAATATAGAATTTTATTTTGAAGCTCTTACGGAATATATGAATTTGCTAAGTGAGCCAAACTGTGTTGACCTAAGTTCTCTCTATTGATAAATTTGTATAATAAAAGAGAAAAGGGCAATGCATGCGTTAAAATCTCAGAAAACCAAATTAAAGTAATATGTTCAAAAATGAGTTCCAAAAGTACATGAGTAATATAGTGCCTTTTTGCTGCTAAATAATGATCAACTATACAGTTGACATCTTCTAAACTGTGAAATTTTGTAGAAATGCTACTCAAGTTGAAAAGAGATGAAGAGACAGAAAAAAAGAAAAACAAAAACAAAAACAAAAGGTAGTAGAAAGAGAAGTTGGCTTTATACACGTTCATGCTTCTTGTATGAAATTCTCTAGAACTCTAAAAATACTTTTGTGGGACTTCTCACCTTAGAAAATCTAAAATAGTGAAATGTATAGGTACCATCACACTAGGTGAAAAAAGCATGGAATTAAACATGATAAGAATGCATGTTTGTATAAACATAATTTTTTGAAAAGCACTCTGCACTTACATCTTAATTAATAAATGAAACCAAACTAGTTACAATCTCTTTGAGAATTATAAATACTAAATGGGTTTTGTTAACGAATGCTCTTAGGGCATTGGTTAAGAATAATTTATTATCCATAATAAAGTATTCTTAACCAACAAAATTAGCCTACAAGTATTTATTATTATCAGTTAGTGGTACAATAAATGATCTTTCACTAATTGGTTAAGAATAATTTATTATGAGTAATACATGATCTTTAACTAGCTCCCAAAGGACACTTGTTTGCAAAACTCATACTAAATTTATCTTGAATAGCCTAGACCACAACTGTCATTCATTAATGAATGAGCAACAAGTTGTTGAGGAAGGAAAAGATTTATTTTATTTTTTGAATATATTATCAACAAATTTACTATATTATAATTTATATTTTAGGAAATAAATTTAAAATTATATAAATTGCATTGACAAAAAAAAATAGAGTAATGTTCACACGTTCTAGGGAACATGTATATTTACTCGCTACCAACACATGTAACAATCATATTGGAAGCTTATAAATATGGAAGCTTTTAATTAGGAACCAATGAAATTTTGTAAGTATGGAAAGAAATGAATGTTAATATATCAACATATATATATAACCATACAACCTTGCCAATTTTGCAAGCTAATTTCTGTAATTACAATATAATATTATTTTAATAACATAATAAAATGAAAATAATTTGTTGGTGGTCATAAAGCAAAAAAACCTAAAATTCTTAAACATAAGACAAATTTTACTAAACAAAATTAAATTGTATCAATGTTTCTTTTTGTGTAGAGTTTATGCTTATGGCCATGTAATATTTATTATTTTTGTGTCCTATCTTGTTACAAAACATGGACTAACAATTATATTAGGCCTAATATCCATTCAACATGGTGTTGTTATAGCGGTGATTCATAGCAGTGGAGTTGTCTTGTCCAACAACCAACGAAATTAGTATATTTGTTTCAGAAGCAGGGTTTGATTGTTAAGCCAACAAGAGATTTAGCATCTAATTCACTTTGTATAATGGCATCTAGATTGAGCATTTGATTGGCAGTACTGCTCATTTGAGAGGTTAGTTTGTCACAAGCTTCCTATCACACTCCAACTCTCGAAGTGTGACCGGCACAGATAACGAGACTAGCCCGCCTCTATAAGCCTAACAAGTTGGTTCTTAACTGAGTTACAATCATACATAATAGCCATGCATAATCAAGCAAATTCACATTCAAATCAAATTTGTAAAAATTTTGGCAGAGTCTCCTCTATAATTGAGACTCATGAAGTTTCTACAAACATCTACCTAAAACAATATATTATACATAAAAGAGAGCTCAACTCTCAATTCAGTCTAGAGACAACTACAGTATAGGGGAATGGGGAATCTACCTGTGGTCATACATATCATTTACATCTATTTACATTTTTACCATTTTGCATATCAAATACAACAAAAAATCTCAACAAAATGGAAAAACAAAATGTCAATAATGCCACAGGGCTCTTCTGGCCCTCTTGATAAGCAAACTGCTCAAGATGACTGCCTGAAATTCATTAAAACATAAATAGGTAGCATTTCCAGTAATAAATCAATTTAAACCTTTACACTTTAAACCATAACAAGCAATAACATTCACTCCATGGAAAGTTTAAATTGGTTAAGGGTACATAACCCTTGGAAATCACATTTTCATGATCGAGGATCCACAACCCTTAGAGAATCTTTTCCATCGATTAACATAAAACTGTCAAGGAAACTCAACCCTTGGATTCTTGTTAAAGTTAGGTGAAAACCTTTCTTTTTATTCAAAATACTATTGGCTCAAAACCTAGATTCTAGGGAGGACTATCAGACATAAAGTATCGGTTATGGACTCATGGCCCATGCAGTTTAATCATCTATCGAAAGCACATAGCATCTCGAGGTAAATCAACCATACGGTCGAGGGTATGTCTCCCTCAAATTATTCATATCGGTCGAGAGCACACAACATCTCGGGTAAATCACTCATACGGTCATGAGTCGCAAGCTCATGTTAAAATCATCTGTCTTATCTTGTCCTCCTTAAATCTAAGGACTTACCATTTATGAGTTTTCTCTTTTTCAATATCAATTCATTAGTAAAACATTCACCTTTTTATTCAAACATCTCTTTTACAAATTTTACATGAATATCACATATCAATAATAATTCATAGGTTATATGTAAGACTAACAAGTCTAACAAGTTTGCTACCATAATTACAATGGTAATTATACAGTGGGAATTGCTACCGCTTACCTGGTGGCTGACGTATGCTTAAATCACCTTATCTTTGTCTTTCTTGGTTATAAAATTGATTTCACCCACAATCCCTATAGCATAAGAATATACTTTCCTCAATTTCTATCACTATACACATCAATTTAGGTTGATTATAATGCCTTAACAAAGCCATAAAACTACCATAATCCTATCTTATTACTTTATTATATATTCTCTTTACTTCTTCATATTGCTATTTCCAATTTCATATTCCATTCCCTTATCATTACTCAAAACAAGCCCTAGATCAAATTTCTTGATTCCATCCCCTAACTTTTCCTAGACTTTTCGTCAATTTACACTCACTGCCATAAAACTTTATAAATTTTCACTTTAGTCCCCCATTTCATACTTTTTCCTTCCATTCAAATAAAACCATGAAGAATACTAAGGTTTCATGTCATACACCTTAAACGTGTTCTTATAAGACCAATTTAAACCCATTAAACTACAGAATTTCACCATTTTCTGAAAACCCCAAAATTTCAAAACGTTTTAGTTTAGTCCTTGTCAGAATAACTCTAAAAAACTTAGCTAACATCATGCTTCCAAAGCTCAAATTCAATGGAAAGGGGCCGAAAATACTTCTCCTAGCATCATTCTCATGAAAAAACCAATTAAAACTCACCAAAATCAATGAAAATTCGCTGCCGTGACTATGTAGTAAAACTGCCGAAAAAAGTGGTTGTCGCTGGCCAACGGTAAGCTGTGGCTGCCCAAAAACCTTTGCCAGTGATGGAGGGAGCTGGTCAGAGGTTGAACGTGGCGGTGGGCAAAGTAAAAAGCAGAAAACGAAGAAGGAGGAAAGTCACATTTTTTGCAAAAAAGAGAAAGAAGTCATGTAGAAGAAGGTTATAATGGAGGGTAAAATGGTAATTTTGGTGAGGAGTGACATGTGTCAACACCACAAAAATGCTGAGGGAGGAGGGAGTTACATCTTAAAACCATGCCCCTTTGGCTCTGAATAACTTGCCTTACCACAGAGCCAAAGCTCACATCTGATAAGTATTACACATTACAAATACATATACCTCATTCTTGCTAAATTAAAAATTTTTGCATGAACTTAATAAAATTTACTTAGCAAGTGTTACACTTCTACAGTAATATCTAGTCGAGTATCTTTTGCCGTGGTTGGGGGAGAAAGCAATGAAAGCACCTATTGTTACAATCTTAACTCAGAAAAACGTGGAATGATAGAAGAAATTTATAGATAAGATCCTTTTCGAGCAAAGATGAAGCTCCAAAAAGTTAAGCTCTACTAAAATTCTTCTCTGCCTTCAACACCCATCTCTGCCACACTTATAAGGAAGAAGATAGTAGGAATGCATGTTTTCACCTTTTAGGCTTAATTGTATGTTCTTACATGGATATTGGTCCTCATCTGATTGTTGGTCCATGTTTTGTAACATATCTTATCCTATGCATTCAATCTAATATATACCTATTTCATTATGAATAATTTTAAAAATCCGTACAAATGTGTTATTAAATTAAATTTTCATCCATAAAAAAAAAACAATAATTGTGATTTTTCAAACCTTATTTCTAAATTTAAAAATTAATAAACATTTTAAAAAAAAGTAATCCCAATTTATAAATATATATCTAATACTAAAATTTAATCAAGATAATATATCATATATCATTCAAATTAATAGTTCAATAATTTAATTGATTTTATCTTTTATATATACACACATAATATACCACATACCTTTGAGATTAGCCCCAAAAAACCTCCTTGCAAGATGATGGTGGCATTTCAGAAAAAAAAAAAAAAAGAGGCAATAATAATAGAATAACTGTATCTTCAATGTTTTGAAACAAAATATATAAAATGAAAAGAATAATATATATGCAAATTACTTGAGGCTAAAGAAGTGTTCATCATAAATTAATATTTAATTTTGTAATTACATAAATCAGATTGCAAGACTAGAGAGTTACACGGTATATATCCATGCTAATAAATTAAAATTCAATACTTTCCATAATTACACAATTTTATTGCTTCCCTAATTAAAAGCTTCCATATTTATAAACTTCCAGAATAATGCTTCAACTTCCCATATAATTGTTACACGTGTTAGGAATGTGTAAAATTATACGTTCCCGAGAATGTGTGAACACTACTAAATTCACACGTTCTTAGGAATGTGTATATTTAGATGCTCCCAACACATGTAACAATCACATCAGAAGTTGAAGTAATATATTGGAAACTTATAATAGTAGTGGAGCCCTGAAATTAAACTCATGATATCTTGAAAAAGTTCAACGAATTAAATTGGTGTAGATCACCTGTGGGACAGTAGATAAGATATCCAGCTTAGTTTTTTCCCTCCACATTTATTTCTTTTCCAAACTTCCACTGCATTGGATCTGGTCATGAATTAGATCGGGTTTAGCATCTTTCCTCTCTGTTGCAAATGGCTTTAATTTGCTTGAAGCATCCAAATTTACATTGCCCTTCAAGGAGGCCAAAGGCTATGGATTGCATCATTGATACTCTTCCCACCTAAATGTTCATGACTTAATATTTACACTTCATGCTTCACACATCAAATGGCATATGGTCTACTATATATCTTTAGTGAATTTTAAGAGAATATATCCATGAATCATCAACCATTGGTACATATGAGATTACAATTGCAGTGGTTCTAATAAAGTAATAATCAATTAATTTATCCCAAAAATAATGCAGGGAAGTTAAGCATACTAACATGATCTTGTTTTTCAATCATTGTTTCCTCTAGTTTATAAAAAGTTATAAACATTTAATCTGACTTTAACTAAATAAAATTATAAAAATTGAATAGTCATGTAGTAGGGTCATTTCAATTTAATTAATTTATCTCATGAGTTAAACAAACAATTTATTTGTTTTTACTAATTGTGCATGTTAATCACTTGATCTAACATATAATGAATTTTTCCAAAATGTTATGATCAAGGCTTAGCTTGCTAGAGTCAATAAAATAAGATGAATTTAGCAAATTGGTCCTTTTGATTCATTAAAATCCTATAGTAATGATCAAAATCTAATTGGATTGTACAATTAGTATTTAGGTCTAGGGTTATTTTGGCTCAGCCAACATAACATGCAAATTATGCCTGCTATCATGTTTGGCCCTTATTTTTCAAAATAAAATTTGTATATTTAATATGATGGAGGTGTAGACAAAGGTATATGATGCTTCAACTCTTTCTTAAAGAGTTGATCCTTCAAGGTATGACTCAAATCTTCTTGACAAAAATTTGAAAATGTTTATATTTTTAAAATTCTGCTACTTGTTTTACTTGTTTTGGTTTGACACTTTTAGAATTGAGCTAGTTATTTGATCACTACTAAAGAAAAAACAAAATAGAGATGCACAAAATTCATGTATAAATCTAATAAATTTCATCTCTAAATAATTCAAAGATGGAATTTGACATGGACAAAGTTTTGTATTGTAAACCTTGGTCTCTAAATGATTAGACATTGAATTCAAGATTCCGTATCAAAATTGACATAGAAAGAATCCATGTCAGACTATAATAGTCTCAATATAGATACCAAATTTGTATGTATTATTAAAATTTAAAAGATAGAGACATAATTAATCAGTCTCAAAAGTGGTGCCAGAAATTTAGATACAAAATTCTTTTGTTCTCAGATAAATAGTTAAGTTTGTTTGTCTGGTATCAAATTCCATGTCTAAATAATAGATACAAAATTTCATTCATCTTAGATCAGTAATTCAAATATTTTATTTAGCGTATGATTTCGTCTTTAAAATATTGATACAGAATTATTTCGTCTCAGATTAACGATTGGATTTTTGCTTTTCCGTGTTTGATTTCGTATCTAAATGTTTGACATGAAATCATTTTGTCTCAAATGGACAATTGATATATTTCTTTTAGGGTCTAATTCTGTGTTTAAATTGCAATTTTTTGGCTAATTAGTCCCTTTTTACTTCTATCTTCTTCATATTTCAACCCTATTAACAAATATTAATAGAAATTGAAAACATTAAACTAGGAAATGTATGTATTTTTTAATTATTTCACTTAACTAAATTCAATCTACCATCCAATTTAGATAGTCAAGGTTTATTATAATTAATAGTGCTAATTGATTAAGTAATCACAACTTTATATACATTACATTTCTATTGAAAATAAAGATGGAGATGAGTAACTGCAATGTCTCAAAATAATGACACAATCAATTGGTGAGTGTAAAGAGTTTCTTTACTTCCATATATTATCATAATATAAGAAAAGTACTATTTTAATTAGTCCTTGACTTTTTACCTCAATTACATTTTAGTCCTCTACAAATTTGTAGTTAATGCTTCTAAGTGTGTGGAAACCATTAGATAATTTGGGTAATCTAAATGTGCTTGGGAAGGAGAATATCGGGCTAGATCATAGATTGTGTAGTGTGAGTTCATGAAGCTTACAATGTTTAGTACAATAACTCACACGTGGATCAAAGTCCACGTAGTTTGACCAAAAGGCATGTTTATTGGTTGATGATTTGTAAATTTTAAGATGAGAACAATAAGGTTTCAATTAAATAGATTTTCATAAACATAACGTAATTGGGATTTGGTTCATGTGTTTTAATTTACGACAACCTGATTAATCTAACTTTCTTGACCTCTTCATTTTTCTCTCTTTTTAATTTATTATTTTTTTTATTTTTGGAATTTTAATCTTTATTTTGAAATTTAAATGAAATGATTATAAAGAACGACCTTAATCACGTTAAAAAAATATTTAATTAAGATATTTATTTTTTCAATATTATTATTATTGTTATTATTATTTTAAAACAAGTATGTACTAATTTTAGGGATCTAAAGAGATTAAAATCTCACATGATCCCATGGAATCGAGGAGAACAATATTCTCACATGATAATTTTGTAAATAATGAAAAATATTTAATTAAAGTAAATATTTAATTATTATTACTTTTAAAACAAATGTGTACTAATTTCAGGGATCTAAGGAGATTAAAATCTCACGTGATCCCATGCAATCAAGGAGAACAAAATCCTCACACGATAATTTCATAAATAATGGAAAATATTTAATTAAAGTAAATATTTAATTATTATTATTTTTAAAACAAATGTATACTAATTTCAGGGACCTAAGGAGATTAAAATCTCACATGATCCCATGCAATCAAGGAGAACAAAATCCTCACACGATAATTTCATAAATAATGGAAAATATTTAATTAAAGTAAATATTTAATTATCATTATTTTGTATTATTATTATTATTATTTCCAACAAGTATGTATTAATTTTTGGGAACTAAGGTTATCGAAATCTCACACGATCCCAAACATCCAAGGAGAACAATATTCTCACTCGATGATTTCTTTAAAACCTTACTTATAAAGCAAAAAAATTAATCCCATATAAAAATAATAATACTAATAATAAAAAACTAATTAATTAATTAATTAATTAACTAATAAGCCAAAAAAAAAAGAAGAAACTGAACAAAGCCATTTGAAACGAGCTGTAGCTTGAACGTCAGTATGCATGCGTGAGAGTTACCTGGGCTCCTTCTCAGTTGGCTTTTCTTCCCAGTGACTTTCCTCCTCCAGCGATCCTCCTTGGCTTTCCTCGGCCCACTGTAACTCCTTCCCTCAGCAGTCTCTCCCTCTCCTCGGCCTACCATGAATCCTTCTCAGCCTCCCTTAGTTTCGATATTTCTTTCTCAGTTTACAGGGCTCCTCACGTACCTTTCAATAGCTTCTTCTTCTTCCTCTCAATTCCCACAAAAGTACCTCAGCTCTGCCTTGTTCCGTGTTTCCCTCCGTTTCTCTCTCTACTTCTATCTCTCTCTATGGCCTACAGTGGGTAGCTCTGTTGAACTCTATTTTGGGCTGCCAAAGTAGAGGATTTTCTTCCCCTATTCTCCTCTCCTCAGTTGGCTTTTAGTTCTGCTCCTTCTCGGCTTGCATTTAGTCCTGTTCTTTCTCTCCTCCTCTCGGTTTTGTTCCTCGTGGCAGCTCATTTGCTTTCTCTTGGTAGCTCAAATTCTTTTCCTTTTCCCTTGGCTCACGCTCTCTTCGTTCTTGGTCTCATCCTCACTTTACTCTCAGTTTACACACTCTTCTTTCTCGGTCTGCATCCTCTTCTCTTTTAGTCTCACCTTTCCTTTAGTCTCGGTCTCGCCTTCCTTTTAGTCTCAGTCTCGTATTCTCTCCTTTCTCCTCGGCTCACACTCTCCTCCAGCTGATGCCCTTCACTCTTTTCAACTCCCTCCTCTTATAAAAAAATGGCACACTCTTTATCCTTTGGTCCTCTCCACGCTACATGCTAAATCCTAACTCTCTACCCTACACATTGTGGCTAAGCGTGGTCCATTTTCCTTCCTGGTGTAAGTTCTGCATGCAAGGAGCAGAAGATGCTTGACTAATCCTCTTAGCAGCTATCCTTCTTTTAGGCGTAGTAGATGGGAGTATCAAGAAGTTAGCACCTTGCCATTTTGATGCTTCTTTTTTTCTTTGGGCTTACAGGGTGGGGAGTAGCATATTTCCTTTAGAGTGACAATGTGTCAGACTCTGCCTTTTTCTTTTTGTCTCTTCTCCTCATGTGTGCATTAACTCTCATTCTTCGGTCTTCCTCTTTTTTGTTTTTTTTTTCTTGTTATTGTTGTTTTTCTTTTAGATCATTTTATTCTTTGTACTTTAGCTTTAATTTGTCCAATTTTTTCATCAAAATATTTATGATTTTTACTTTGATTTATTATTATTAATTGTCATATTTTTAGGCTTTTATTTTGCTTGTCTCAAAATCCCTTTATTATTTATCTTCAATTTCAAATTGTCTCCAATTATAAATGTCACTTGAATCTTGGTCATTTTTAATTTTTCCATTTGCTTAATTATTAATTGATTGATGAATTAATCATATAATTAGGGGTGGGGTGTTCACAGATAGTATATCAATAGGAATTATAAACCCATTTACCCCTAGTTTGTTAGGTGGAACATCCAAATTAAATGTTCTCGATTAGTGCCAATGGGTAAACAAATTTATATGTGCACTTCTGAAATTTGTTCAACCTAACTACAAGTACGTGGTATAGAGTACACGTATATCATATTTCTTGTGCTATTTGTATTGTAATGTCTAACTTGAAACCAAATTTGTCAAACTCATGTGTTCAAGCATAAAGAGAGGGTGAATTTATAATATAAACTTAATATAAAAAACATACGAAATTTTCTTCATAAGTACTCAATATGCTTTGATCCATAATTGATACTCAAATAGTTAATGCTACTCCATATTTATATATATATATATATACACTCTCATTCAACAATGCCAAATCCCAAGAATTTTCATTCGAAACTAATATAAATTTGATAATTAGGGTGTCCTAGACAAAATGAAAAGTTTTATAAGAAAATAAAAATTAAAAACTAAATTTTAAAAGTGAACATTTTGGAATGAATTTTGATTTATAAATAATTTCATTTTAAATGTTCTATTTACCCTATAAAACTATTGAAACTAAATAAATGACATATATACGGATAGATATTGTATTTGTAGCTCTCTAAAATGGCGGGAAAGGGGACCAATTGTTTGTTTTCAATATCTTTTATGAAGAAAATGTATTAAATAACAAACATATAGAAAATAATTTTTTTAAAAAGGTAAAAATCTTTGGCTAAAGTGTACAATATATGAAGGAGAACAAAACATGCTCAAAAAAGTATTTTGACATTATGATTTTTTTTGAAAGTAAAGACTTTCAAACTATGCATTGATAATATTTAATATTTTTTTTATATTACTTAAAAAATTATTAAATAAAAATAATAAAAATATAAAAATATAGGTATGTGAGACATACTAGAATATTTTAAACGATATACAGTTGAATTTGAATTTTATTAAAAAATTTGAATGAAGGAAAATAAAAGTAAGGATAATTTTTTGTGGCCTTTTCTAACTTTTAAATTTTAATCTAGGTTGGGACCTTTTTCAACTTCACCTTCAGATTTTTCGGATTGGGTTGGATGTTTTCTTGGTCTTCAAAAAGCTGTATTTTAATATTTGGTACTCGTCCTTAACTTGCGGGGTTCACCTGAGATCATTCAAATCCATCCTTTTAAAATGAAAACTCGATGAATTTATCTTGTTAACTTACAATACTTTGCCAACAATAGCTATAAACTTCAAAGCTTTGCCAAGAATATTATATCTTTAATTTTACATTTGATTCATATATCCAAAACACCAAAGAAGAGGCGAAAAAAAAAGGACGATCAGTTCAAAATAAACGCAAAGAGATGACATGGAAACTTGGAAAAAAGTTCCCAAAATTGCATGAGATAGGATTTTATAAAGTGTGCGGGTATTTCGCTAAGTAGTTTTATTTTTGGGATTGGGTAATGAAACCAAGGAACATTCCAATCTGAGGGTGAACGAGCTGAGATCCGGTTGAGTTCCAAAATTGAAGTTCAATGTTCGAACTTTAGGATTTGGTTAAATGGTAAAGTTTAATGCGCCCAGCGGTTAAACGTGGAATTTCTTTTGTATAAAAAATGTTTAAGAAGCTAATCGATGATATGTAAACATATACTAGCACTTACAGATCTGAATTAAAAGTATAACTACTCCAATTAATTACTTCAAAAGTTTCTCAGGTTTCATGCAAGGCCCCAATACTGTGGGTCTTCAGCACTGTGAAACCTGCAGAACCACAATACTGGAAGCCTATCATGAGGTAACTTGGAAACATCTCCAATATTCATATCTGACAATTTATGGCTTTGAGTGAATTTTATCTCATTGCCTAATGTGAAACCAAGACTATTAGTGGCCTTATATAGACCTAAAGACTGTATAAGCCTTGATCTCACAAACAGATCGAATCAGATCATGTGTTGTAGATATACTTTACTGTCATCCTTTTAAGGCTTCCTATTGTCTGCCAAATGATTCTTGCGATTACTGTGTCTGTGATCTTACAAGATTATCTAATCTAAGTGCTCTTTTGTTTATGGAGTTACCTCAACTTGTAAGAATAAATTCTAAATATCAATATTAATAGTGAGTTTGAGTATTGGCTCAAGAACCATCCTTCATTTAAGAGGTGTTGGTGTTTGCTTTCTCTTTGCTTTCATTATATATGAGAAAGAATCCAAATCCCTTGCAGTAATTGTAGATACAGTAAGTATAAAATGTGACCGATGCGATCAAAAATCAATTTAAAAATCAGCTATTGCACCTTTAGTAATTGGAGGTGATCCGAAGGCATATGGGAAATGAACAGATGCATGCTGTCTTTTGTACGTTTATTCTCTGCAGTTGACAATGAATGAATGGCTAGGAATGTATAGATATACTTTAGCTTGACTTTGAAATATTGTTGGCTCCCTCGGTATTCTGAAGGCCACAACACAGTGGAAAGATTTATTTCGATAGACCTTTATTATCGGACTTGAAAAAGTTATATACTTCGTTCATGGACACATGCATCTAAACCCTAAATTTTAAAATGTTACACATATAAGTCATTTTTTACTTATATATTGTTCTTCTAGTTTATTTTTACACAACGGGTCCACTCTTACTTACACTTAATCACCACAAATAGTAATATTCATATTCGTGATTTGTTCCAAGCTAAACTATTGTTTTAGTCCCTTAATTTTGTTATAGGTTTCATTATAGTCCTTAATTTTTTTGTCTTGTTCAAATGTTGCCCCTTAATTATTTCAAGTTTAATCATGTTAATCCTTCTTGCCCGATAAGTAATACATTTACAATTACAATGGCCATGGTTATTATCAGTGTTTGAATCTTTTTTTTTTTTTTTTTTTGTTGCTGTTTGAAATTGAAAGCAATTTTAGAAATAAATTTTTCATATATTTTAAGAGTTCAAGTATACATTTTTAATCCTATTTAGAAGCTACTTTAGCATTGTTCATGAGTTAAAGTAACGATGTTAACAAGAAGGATTGACATGATTAAATTGAAATAATTGAGGGACAAAATTGGAACAAGACAACGATTGGGAACTATAATAAAACCCATCGTAAAATTAAGGGACTAAAACAATGCTTTAGTCATTCATTTTGTCGTGCCAGTGAGTAGAAGTTTAGTCAAGAAATAATCACTACAAAATAAAAAAAAGGTTTTTCATGTTAGTTATTTAATTTCAATTTTAAATATAAGCATCACAATTTTAAAAATCTAGTAAAAGCTATCTAAGGTCAATTAGTACTTATATTAGATCTATCTAAAAAGAGTAAAATGTGAAAAATAAAAAGAGGCATATAGGTTAAATGACTCTTTCTTTCTTATTTTCGTTGCTCCTAAGGTAAGTAAGCGTGTTGCCTCTTTGCTCCTTGCTACATTCTCGTTGTTGTGTGTCTCTGTGGTCGTGCATCTCGATGGTTCTGATATCAATGGATGAATTAAATAAAGAACACATTCATAATCTAATTCAAGTCAAGAGACTTATATATTTCTCCTTAGTTGCGAAAGTTTATCTAACTCTGGATAGGATCACTGATTGTATGAGATATCCACAGTGTATTGAGTGTATCTCAAGTTTTCACAGCCTAAATCTCTTATCAAATTATGACTGTAGAATACTTGTAGGTATTCTCTCAGAGCGTCTTAAGTCTTTATTGAGTATATTTTTAGTATATATGTGATCTATCGTATAATAGCTTAGCCCTATTATAAAGGCTAGTTAGGGTTAGAGTTTAGTAGTACTTCCTGTAATTATTATGTTACCCTTACTTAATGGCACCCCTTATGGGTAGACACTGTATAATATCTTAACAAATTTAAGACCCTATATATTATACGATATTATAATATACACCGTGATCCTGTGTTGTACATGGTAGAGGTGGAGACATGCTTCAACTCTTCTTAGAGAGCTGACCTTTCAAGATAAATAATATTAAAATATTCTTCATAAAAATATTTAAAATATTTTGGCCTACTTGTTTTACTTTTTTTTTTGGTTTGACACATTAAGAATTGAGCTAGTGATTTATTTCATGATAATATGATTTGATTAATTGTTGTAAGAATTGTTTGGATGTATAAAGTTTAGGTTTGAGTGCTTGAACAAACTGTTTGACCTTTGGACTTACTTAATTACAAGTTGTTTGAACAAACTGTTTCAAGAATCCTCAAATCCTTAACATAAACCCTAATTGGTGGCCAAACAAAAAGAGCTTAATGCAAAATTGAATTGAATAAACTCAATTATAATGAAATTCAAGAAGAAAAGTAACTATAATCATCGATTTATATGCAAAATATCCATAAACCTAGACAAAGGAAACCTAGCCTAGAATATATTTAGAGGTATAATCCAACTCATCTTAGAAAACATAGTACAGATGAAGACAAAGGGAAAAGGAAGAGAAGAAAACGTTGTTTTTGCCACTTTAACCGGTTCCTTTTTGGATTTCTCTATGTAGCATGCCTTCTTCGAAGCTCTAAGTTGCCTTTCTATCTCTAAAGTCTCATCCTCTAGAAAACCTTCAAAATCTCAATTAAATTAACCTCTCTTTCATGAAAAGTTGGACTTGCCCCTCTTTAATTGCGTTCCAATGCCTAGGTTTAAGTTTCTGGTGATGAAGCACCAACTCTCTAGAATTTTTGCATGTTTTGCACCTTGGCACCAGATTGTTATGTATTGGACCAGCTTTACTATTTTAGCCATAACTTTGTGTCCCAATGTTAAAATTTGGGGGACTACTACTTGTTGGAAAGGTCTCAAAGAGCTCTATAGCTTTCCATAAATAGCCATATATAAAATTTGATGTCTATGGGTCTAAAAATTGTCTCAAAGTTGGGACATTTACTTTCTTGATGCCAAAATGTTCATTTCTTCCATTAAGGACCAGAGCAAAAATGGAAACAACAAGAGCAACTCTAATTTATTAAGATTTGAGCATGTAAATCATCAAAACAACACTAAAACAACTACAAAAAATCATAAATCCAAATTTCAAAATGCACAAGCCTAAATTTAAAAAAATGACTCAAACTTTATTTTAAAATAACAAAATTAAACCATGATAAAATATGAATATCGCTTGAATAAATCTATTTTCATAGATTTAGCAAAGCTACGATAGAGATTCGATCACGATGAAAACTTGAAAGAGAAAATGAATATATATATATATATATATATATATATATATATATATATATACTTGTAGATCAGAACCAGATGTAAGCTCTCAAGTTACATCATAATAAGCTTCTGAAGTTTCGAACAAGAGGCACGCAATATTATAGCCAAAATATTGGAAGCCTTTGCTGAAACCATTCATATATATATATATACACAGTGCTAATATGTTATCTCATTCATTTCCAAGAGACTATTGAATTATGAGAAACCAAGACTATTAGTGGCTTTAGTAGAGATTAGAGACTATCATTGATCTCACATACAGATATTGAATCTCATTTTCAGCAACACCAAACCAAGTCACGAACAAAATAATGTTAAATATTGAGTTCTCCATTAATCTGATTTACCAATGTCGTAAATACAATGTAGTAGTAGAATTTTCGGTGAAATATACCCATTGAAAGTAAGAATTTAAGTATGATTTAAAACACACTCAATGTCCCTGATATATTTTATTACAGCTCTTGTTTATGATATTTTACAATTCAGTAACTGGCCAATTTAATTTTCATTGATGCATGGAATCATCGTAGGAGCACATGTTGAAATGGCAATAATTTAAAGATGATTACACTTGACATCTTATCCTTTAGAAATGAAAATCTAAACTGGTTACAATTTTTTGAAAATTATAAATATCAAATTTCATGAGTTGACCTAGACCAACGACCAGATTAATAATGAGAAACTAATTAATTAATGAACCAAAAAACTTCGTCAGTCAAATTGACTTTGACATCTTTCTTTCTTTTCCAAAGGCTTATTCCCTTTGATTATGCCAAAGGTTAAAGGTATTGTCTCTATGAATGTTAACTCTACCATCATAAATTCTCAAGTTGTTTAACTGCAATTTTCTTAAATTAATTATTCGTTGAAGTATTATATATCCATATTTTTTATAGATATACTTTATTAATGTCGTCCTTTTAGGCTGCCTATCATCTGCCAAATGATTCTTGTGATGACTGTGATTGTGGTCTAACAATATTATCTAATTTTATTAGTGCTCTTTTGTTTATGGAGTTACCTCAACCTGTAAGAATAAATTCTAAATATCAATATTAATATTAGTGAATTTGAGTATTGGCCCAAAACCTTCCTTCATCAAAGTGGTGAAGGTGCTTGTACTCTTTGATTTCCTAATATATGAGAATGTAATACAAATGGAAAGATGCATGCGGTCCTTATATATCGATCATTGCGGGGAACATTTACGGGGCCAAATATGAATAGAGGTCACTAAACATCATTATACGTTTCCTCAGATCTTTATCCTCGTTTGCCACAAAAAACAGCTCGTTTTTCTAGTAATTGTTTGGTCTTAAATCTCTTTTGATACCAAACGGACAGTTACAACTCAAGAGGGATGACTTGAGACTTGAGACTCACTTTGAGAAAGAAAGAGATCTAAAATTTGATTATAAGATATGCGAAATTTTTGAATTAGAGAATTAAACCATACGAAGTAAATTCTTACCCTCCAAAAAGAAGTAAGTTCATATAAATTAAAGAATTAAATAAATAATATAAAATAAAATTATATATAAAAATTTAAAAAATTAAAAAATCCAATGTGAGCAACCGCACCGCTATACCCTTTGGATCCATTGGTACTCTGAGAGAGGACACATGGAAGATTCAACTTCCCTGAAATAAAACACATTGATATGTGACAGTGAGACTATATAATTTAGCATAATATTAATCAGCTAACAAAGATCTCTTTTATTGCAATAAAAAGAGTGATATGGAATTCAATTTCTTCAGTAAATCATAGGCGTGGTTCCTCAGCATACACACGATAACTTTGAGTGCGAAGAAAAAGAAATAGAACTCGAGAACTAAGTTAATTACTTAGAACAAATGCTTTTTCTTTTTCATTTTCCTTTTGCACATATAATTAAAAATAAATCAGTATAAATCATTTAACAATACAAGTCATATACACATGGTTTCAAAATGCTTTGCTCTGCTCCCATAGCTTAGAACAGAGGAATGATTATTTGGTTTTGGGGGATTGAAGAGACACTGTTTCTAAATTTTTATAGCCAGGAAATATATTTTAGAGGAGATTAAATTTAGGGGAGGAGATTAAAGTAGATCAGATTAAAAATGTATAATTTAAATTTTTAAATATAATTTCTTAAAATTATATGAAAATTTTGCATTATTATAAATTACAACACAAATATGACAAATAACAAGTATAATACATATTTATCAATTAATTTTAATAACTACAGTAGTTTAACTAAACTAATATTATTAACCAATACTTATCTATAAATTTTATGAAAGTATTAATTAAATTTTGATAATGTCTTAAATACATAAAATAAATAACAACTATTGTTTGTTATATATGAAAATTATGTAAGCTTATTGGTACATTATATTTGATTTATTAATATTTTTTAAAATTTTCAAGTTCTATTAATGTACTTGTAGAAAATACATATTTTTGAATTAAAATAAATATTAGATATGATATATTATATATAATTGAGAGCTATAAAAATTAAATATACTTTTGAATAATTTGTTTTACTATAAAAAAATCATGGCCGCAATAACCGCAATTCATATTGTAATGCCCGCATTAACTGCAATCGCAGTAATCATAACGTAGCCGCAACTGTGACTATAACAGCAATTTAAAACCCTACTATACACAGCATGAATCCCTTTATTCCAAGAATAGAAAAAGTTTTTGTGGCAAATGAAAAACTTACACACCTGAATTAGAAGTAACTACTCCAATTAATTACTACAAAAGCTTCTCAAGTTTCATGTAAGGTCCCAATATTGTGGGTCTTCAGCACTGTGCAAGGAACCTGAGAACCACAATACTGGGAGCCTTCCATGAGGTAACTTGGAAACATCTCCAATATTCCTATCAGACAATTTAGGGCTTCGAGTGTAAATAATTTTATCTCATTGCCTTATGTGAAACCAAGGCTATTAGTGGCTTTATATATAGACCTAAAGACTGCTATCAGTCTTCACTTCAGTCCTAGATCTCACAAACAGATCGAATCTGATCATCTGTTGCAGTACCCCCACACAGTCACAACAAAGGAAGTTATGCTAAATATTGACCCATTTTCAGATTCGATTCTGTTCCAATCTGAATCATCATTTGTCTTTGTCATACATATAGATGAAGCTGACTTATCACTACCATGCAGCATATAATGTAATAGTAGTAGTTGACTTTTTGTTAAACACCCATTAATTAAATGGAGGAATAAAGATGGTTGGTTGATCAGAATGAATTACGGTTCATTCTCCCATATGATTCAAAGCATGTTATTCAATATCTGTGGTTTGTATTATTACAATTTAATTACCGTATGATTTTTTTTTTCATTTAACTTGTTAGGGAGATAAAGATAATAATATTACTTGTATTGAGTTTTCTCTTCTACAGCACTCTAAATCCTATTCCACGTAAAATTTTTAGTGCTCAGAATCATATGGGAACAATATTGAAATAGAATATAGAATTTTATTTTGAAAGTCTTGCGGAATATATGAATTTGTTGAGTGAGCCAATCTGTGTTGACCTAAGTTCTCTCTATTGATATATTTGTTTAATAAAAGTAAAAAGGGCAATGCATGCTTTAAAATCTCATCAAAGCAAATTAAAGTAATATGTTCAAAAATTAGTTCTAAAAGTACATGAGTAATATAGTGCCTTTTTGCTGCTAAATAATGATCAACTATAGAGTTGACATCTTCTAAATGTGAAATTTTGTAAAAATGCAACTCAAGTTGAAAAGAGATGAAGAGACATAAAAAAAAAACAAAAACAAAAACAAAAGGTAGTAGAAAGAGAAGTTGGCTTTATACACGTTCATACTTCTTGTATTAAATTCTCTGGAACTTTAAAAATACTTTTGTGGGACTTCTCACCTTAGAAAATCTAAAATAGTGAAATGTATAGGTACCATCACACTAGGTGAAAAAAACATGGAACTAATCATGATAAGAATGCATGTTTGTATAAACATAATTTTTTGAAAAGGACTCTGCACATACATCTTAATTAATAAATGAAATCTAACTAGTTACAATCTCTTTGAGAATTATAAATACTAAATGAGTTTTGATAACAAGTGCTTTTAGGACACTGCTTAAGGATAATTTTATCCATAGTAAAGTATCCTTAACCAACAAAATTAGCCTGTAAGTATTTATTATTATTGGTTAGTGGTATAATAAATGATCTTTGACTAATTAGTTAAGAATAATTTATTATGATCTTTAACAGCTCCCTAAAGCACTCGTTAGCAAAACTCATACTAAATTTATCTTGAATAGCCTAGACCACAGCTATCATTCATTAATGAATGAGCACCAAGTTGCCGAGGAAGGAAAAGATTTATTTTATTTTTTGAATATAGTATCAACAAATTTACTATATTATAATTTATATTTTAGGAAATAAATTTAAAATTATATAAATTGCGTTGACAAAAAAAATAGAGTAATGTTAACATGTTCTCGGGATCATGTATTTTACACGCTACCAACACATGTAACAATCATATTGGAAACTTATAAATATGGAAGCTTTTAATTAGGAACCAACGAAATTCTGTGAGTATAGATAGCAATGAATGTTAATATATCAACATATATATAACCATATAACCTTGCCAATTTTGCAAGCTAATTTCTGTAATTACAATACATAATATTGTTTTAATAACATAATAAAATGAAAATAATTTGTTGGTTGTCATAAAGCAAAAAAACCTGAAGTTCTTAAACATAATACAAATTTTACTAAACAAAATTAAATTGTATCAATGTTTCTTTTTGTGTAGAGTTTATGCTTATGACCATGTAATATTTATAATTTTTGTGTCCTATCTTGTTACAAAACATGGACCAACAATCAGATTAGGCCTAATATCCATTCAAGAACATACAATTAGGCCCAAAAGGCGAAACCCTACATTCCTACTACCTTCTTCCGTATAAGTGTGGTAGAGATGGGTGTTAATGACAGAATAATTTTGATAGAGCTTGACCTTTTAGAGCTTCATTCTTGCTTGAAAAGGATCTTATCTGTAAATTTCTTCAATCATTCCATGTTTTTCAGAGTTGAGATCGAAACAATCCCCATTGTCGACGCTATATCCTTTCTCGTTCGCATTTCTGTGTCATCAATTTCATTTTCAATTGTCAGCACCAATGCAAGTTTTATCAGCATCTTTGACTTCAGCTGACGGATCATTTAATTTTGGACGTTTGCAACGGCGTGCAGATCCTCAGTAGCGTGCAAATTCGGGTGCTCTGCAACAGTCGCAACTTCAACAAGGTGTTGTTACAGCGGTGATTCATAGCAGTGGAGTTGTCTTGTCCAACAACCAACGAAATTAGCATATTTGTTTTAGAAGCATGGTTTGATTGTTAAGCCAACAAGAGATTTAGCATCTAGTCCACTCTGTATAATGGCATCAAGATTGAGCATCCGATTGGCAATACTGCTCATTTGAGAGGTTAGTTTGTCACAAGATTCCACAGTAATATCTAGTCGAGCATCTTTAGCCATGGTTGGGGGAGAATGCAATGAAAGCACCTATTGTTACAAGCTAACTCAGAAAAACGTGGAATGATAGATGAAATTTATAGATAAGATCCTTTTCGAGCAAGGATGAAGCTCCAAAAAGTTAAGCTCTACTAAAATTCTTCTCTGCCTTCAACACCCATATCTGCCAGACTTATAAGGAAGAAGGTAGTAGGAATGCATGTTTTCACCTTTGGGGCCTAATTTAATTGCATGTTCTTGCATGGATATTGGTCCTCATCTGATTGTTGGTCCATGTTTTGTAACATATCTTATCCTATGCATTCAATCTAATACATACCTTTTTCATTATGAATAATAAAAAAAATCCATACAAATGTGTAATTAAATTAATCATCATCAATCCAAAAAAAAAAAAAATTGTGATTTTTCAGACCTTAATTGTAAATTTAAAAATTAACAAACATTTTTAAAAAAGTAATCCCAATTTATAAATATATATCTAATACTAAAATTTAATCAAGATAATATATCATATATCATTCAAATTAATAGTTCAATAATTTAATTGATTTTATCTTTTATATATACACACATAATATACCACATACCTTCGAGATTAGCCAAAAAAAAAACCTTGCAAGAAGATGGTGGCATTTCAGAAAAAAAAGAGGCAATAATAATAGAATAACTGTATCTTCAATGTTTTGAAACAAAATATATAAAATGAAAAGAATAATATATATGTAAATTACTTGAGGTTAAAGAAGTTTTCATAATAAATTAATATTTAATTTTGTAATTACATAAATCAGATTGCAAGACTAGAGAGTTACACGGTATATATCCATGCTAATAAATTAAAATTCAATACTTTCCATAATTACACAATTTTATTGCTTCCCTAATTAAAAGCTTCCATATTTTTAAACTTCTAGAATAATGCTTCAACTTCCCATATAATTGTTACACGTGTCAAGAACGTATAAACTTACACGTTCCCGAGAATGTGTGAACACTACTAAATTCACACTTTCTCGGGAACGTGTATATTTAGATGCTCCCAACACATGTAACAATCACATCGGAAGTTGAAGTAATATATTGGAAACTTATAATAGTAGTGGAGCCCCAAAATTAAACTCATGATATCTTGAAAAAGTTCAACAAATTAAATCGGTGAAGATCACCTGCCGGATAGTAGATAGGATATCCAGCTTAATTTTTTCCCTCCACATTTATTTCTTTTCCGAACTTCCACTGCAGTGGATCTGATCACGAATTAGATCTGGTTCAGCATCTTTCCTCTCTTTTGCAAAAGGCTTTAATTTGCTTGGAGCATCCAAATTTACATTGCCCTTCAAGGAGGCCAAAGGCTAAGGATTGCATCATTGATACTCTTCCCACCCTAAATGTTCATGACTTAAGATTTACACTTCCTGCTTCACACGTCAAATGGCATATAGTCTACTATATATCTTTAGTGAATTTTAAGAGAATATATCCATGAATCATCAACCTTTGGTACATATGAGATTACAATTGCAGTGGTTCTAATAAAGTAATAATCAATTAATTTATCCCAAAAATAATGAAGGGAAGTTGAGCATACTAGCTTGATATTGGTTTTCAATCAATGTTTCCTCTAGTTTATAAAAAGTTATAAACATTTAATCTAACTTTAACTATATAAAATTATAAAAATTGAATAGTTACTTAGTAGAGTCATTTCAATTTAATTAATTTATCTCGTGAGTTAAACAAAGGATTTATTTGTTTTTTCTGTTTGTGCATGTTAATCACTTGATCTAACATATAATGAATTTTTCCAAAATGTTATGATCAAGGCTTAGCTAGCTAGAGTCAATAAAATAAGATGAATTTATCATATTGGTCCTTTTGATTCATTAAAATCCTTTAGTCTGGATCAAATTTTAACTGAATTGTACAATTAGTATTTAGGTCTAGGGTTATTTTGGCTCGGCCAACTTAACATGCAAATTATGCCTGCTATCATGTTTGGCCCTTATTTTTCAAAACAAAATTTGTATATTTAAGATGATGGAGGTGGAGACAAAGGTATATGATGCTTCAACTCTTTCTTAAAGAGTTGATCCTTCAAGATATGACTCAAATGTTCTTGACCAAAAAAAAAAATGAAAATGTTCATATTTTTAGAATTCTGCTACTTGTTTTACTTGTTTTGGTTTGACACTTTGAGAATTGAGCTAGTTATTTGATCACTACTAAAGAAAAAACAAAATAGAGATGCACAAAATTCATGTTTAAATCTAATAAATTTCGTCTTTAAATAAATCAGAGATGGAATTGGACATGGGCAAAGTTTTGTATTATAAACCTTGGTCTTTAAATGATTAGACACTGAATTCAGGATTCCGTATCAAAACTGACATGGAAAGAATTCGTGTCAGACTATAATAGTCTCAATATAGATACTAAACTTGTATGTATTATTAAAATTTAGAAGACAAAGACATAACTAATTAGTCTCAAAAGTGGTGCCAAAAATTTAAATATAGAATTCTTTCAATCTTAGATAAATAGTTAAGTTAGTTTATTCTGTATAAAATTTTGTGTCTAAATAATAGATACAGAATTTCATTCATCTTAGATCAATAATTCAAATATTTTATTTGGTGTAAGATTCCGCCTTTAAAATATTGATACAAATTATTCCGTCTCAGATTGACGATTGGATTTTTTTCCTTTTTGTGTCTGATTTCGTATCTAAATGTTTGACACGAAATCATTCTGTCTAAGATGGACAATTGATATATTTTCTTTTGGTGTCTAATTCCGTGTTTAAATTGTAATTTGTTGGCTAATTAGTCCCTTCTTACTTCTATTTTCTTCATATTTCAACCCTATAAACAAATATTAATAAAAATTGAAAAAATAAAACTAAGAAATGTATGCATTTTTTAATTATTTCACATAACTAAATTCAATCTACCATCCAATTTAGATAGTCAAGGTTTATTAAAATTAATAGTACTAATTGATTAAGTAATCACAACTTTATATACATTACATTTCAATTGAAAATAAGGATGAAAATGAGTAAGTGCAATGTCTCAAAATAATGACACAATCAGTTGGTGTATGTAAAGGATTTCTTTTACTTCCATATATTATCATCATATAAGAAAAGTACAATTTTAATTAGTCCCTGACTTTTTACCTCAATTACAATTTTGTCCTCTACAAATTTGTAGTTAATGCTTCTAAGTGTGTGGAAACCATTAGATAATTTGGGAAATCTAAATGAACTTGGAAAAGAGAATATAGGGCTAGATCATGGATTGTGTAGTGTGAGTTCATGAAGCTTACAATGTTTAGTGGATTAACTCACATGTAGGATAAGAATATACCTACCTACCTTGCATAGTCACATTAGCTAGGACTTATTCTCCATTCAGTCTTTTAATCAATTGCATATCGAATTATGGATTGGTATAAAGAAATGTCTATTAGTAATTCGGAAGTTGCTTATGGGTGGTTAAGAGTCATAGAGTAGCAAAACATATCATTAAACACAATGTTCAAGAGAGAATGTCAGAATTTTACAAAATGTCAAGAGAATCATAATCCTATGCCTCTTAATTCTAAAATTAATCTTGAATTCTTTCCTCATTTCTTATTATTATGTTTTTAGTTTCGTTTTATGATCTATCTTTAGCTTGATTTAGATTTGGGACCTAATTTTAATATTTAGCAATTATCTTAGTGATAAATCCTCAAAGGAATGATATTTTACTAATTATTATATTATATGTATATTTGTATGTACACTTTTGTAATGCAACTTATTCCCTTTGACTATGCCAAAAGTTTAGGGTATCACCTCTATGATTAACTCTACTTGCCATCATATAAATGCTCAAGTTGTTCAAGTGTAATTTTTTTATTAATTATTAGTTGAATTATTAGATATGTATATTTTTCTGTTATAGATATACTTTATTGCCTTCCTTTTAATATCTGCCAAATGATTCTTGTGATGACTGTGACTGTGACCTAACAAGATTGTCTAATCTAAGTGCTCTTTTGTTTATGGAATTACCTCAACTTGTAAGACTAAATTCTAAATATCAAGATTAATAATGATTTTGATTTGTGTATTGGCTCAAGAACCTTCCTTCATCCAGGTGGTGAAGGTGCTTGCTAATGTAACCAAAATGGAAAGATGAATGTTGTGTTTTACACGTTTATTTTTCTGCAGTTGACAATGAACGAAAGACTGAGAATATATGAATATATATACTTTAGCTCGACTATAAAACATTGTTGGGTGGGAGAACAACACCGTAGACTTCTATAGGCTTTTATCATTGAATTTAATATATTTATGTTATAATATAATCAACAATAGTTTAAAGTAAGAAAAAGATGCTGTCTGCACCCTTCAGTTCCTGTGCAATTTACAAAATCAATTCCAGTCCCACCACCATTTTTTAATGATGACAGTATATCAATAGGAATTATAAACCCATTTACCCCTAGTTTGTTAGGTGGAACGTCCAAATTAAATGTTCTCGATCGGTTCCAATAGGTAAACAAATTTATATGTGCACTTCTGAAATTTGTTCAACCTAACTACAAGTACGTGGTATAGAGTACAAGTATACCGTATTTCTTGTGCTATTTGTATTGTAATGTCTAACTTGAAATCAAATTTGTCAAATTCATGTGTTCAAGCATAAAGAGAGGGTGAATTTATAATCTAAACTTAAATATAAAAAACATACGAAATTTTTTTCATAAATATTCAATATGATTTGTTCCATAATTGATACTCAAATAGTTCATGCTACTCCATATATATATATATATTTACACTCATTCAACAATGCCAAATCCCAAGAATTTTCATTTGAAACTAATATAAATTTGATAATTAGGGTGTCCTAGATAAAATGAAAATTTTTATCAGAAAATAAAAATTAAAAACTAAATTTTAAAAGTGAACATTTTGGAATGAATTTTGATTTATAAATAATTTCATTTTAAATTTTTGGTTTACCCTATAAAACTATTGAAACCAAATAAATAACATATATATCGATAGATATTGTATTTGTAGCTCTCTAAAATGGCGGGAAAGGGGAGCAATTGTTCGTTTTCAATATCTTATATGAAGAAAATGTAATAAATAACAAACATATAGAAAATAATATTTTTAAAAAAGGTAAAAATCTTTGGCTAAAGTGTAAAACATATGAAGGAGAACAAATCATGCTCAAAAAAGTATTTTGACATTATGATTTTTTTTTTAAAGTAAAGACTTTCAAACTATGCATTGATAATATTTAATATTTTTTTATATTACTTTAAAAATTATTAAATAAAAATAATAAAAATATAAAAATATAGGTATGTGAGACAAACTAGAATATTTTAAATGATATACAGTTGGATTTGAATTTTATTAAAAAATTTGAATGATAGAAAATAAAAGTAAGGATAATTTTTTGTGGCCTTCTCTAACTTTTAAATTTTAATCTAGGTTGGGACCTTTTTCAACTTCCCCTTCAGATTTTTCGGATTGGGTTGGATGTTTTCTTAGTCTTCAAAAAGCTGTATTTTAAAATTTGGTACACGTCCTTAACTTGCGGGGTTCACCTGAGTTCATTCAAATCCATCCCTTTCAGGCGCATTCTAAGTTCACGTTGGATATGACAACTTTTCTATGTATTAAAATGTAAACTCGATGAATTTATCTTGTTAACATACAATACTTTGCCAACAATAGCTATAAACTTCAAAGCTTTGCCAAGAATATTATATCTTTAATTTTACATTTGATTCATATATCCAAAACACCAAAGAAGAGGCGAAAAAAAAAGGACGATCAGTTCAAAATAAACGCAAAGAGATGACAAGGAAAGTTGGAAAAAAGTTCCCAAAATTGCATGAGATAGGATTTTATAAAGTGTGCGGGTATTTCGCTAAGTAGTTTTATTTTTGGGATTGGGGAATGAAACCAAGGAACAATCCAATCTGAGGGTGAACGAGCTGAGATCCGGTTGAGTTCCAAAATTGAAGTTCAATGTTCAAACTTTAGGATTTGATTAAATGGTAAAGTTTAATGCGTCCAGCGGTTAAACTCTAGCTGGAGAGACAGATTTAGAAGTTGATTCTAAAAACACGAAAATCCTATGATTTAAAATGAATATCTCATCATGTCTCTAATAAAAATACAGAAACTGATATCAACTTTAATTTCCTTGATGATGTTGTTTGAAAGAACCGTTATCACTTCCTTTAACAAGAATTTAGAAACTAAATATTACACATCGTGTTTATATATATACATATATATATATATGCATCTCAACCACGGCAATATGAATATGATAGAGCTGTTTCAGCCTCAGGCATGCTAGAACTTCACAAACTAAGCATAAACCGTGACTTAGGGTTTTCTTCTTTTTGCTCTGATGAATAAAATTTAATAATATCAGTAGAAATCAACTGATAATACAAGCCATATACACAGCAAGAATCACTTTTTTTTTCATGAATAGAAGATAGAGATCAGAGGAAACTTACTAAGATGTTCATTAATTGTTCAGTTCTCTGTAAATGTTTTCCATGACAATCACAGAAAGATAAATGAAGAAACGATTGGCGAGATATGCTATTGGCTAAATTCTTTCTAATAGGGACCACGAAAACAATTTAGCAACACAAACTTGAACCTCTTCAAATTAGAGTGTATAAATGATTGAAGAACATTTGTAATAACATATGTCGTTACTAATAAAATCTTTGCCCATTACATAATAGTGTTGATAATTGAGATCGGATAAATTAAATTTGTTCTTTCAAGATACAAAAATAATTCGAAAACTCCTAAGTCTCCCATGATGCTATCAAAATCAAGATTAAAGTGGGGTTTCAAGATCAAATACTAAAATTATATAAGAAGCTAATCAAAGATGTAAAGTACATATAGCAGCACTTACAGATCTGAATTAAAAGTAACTGCTCCAATTAATTACTCCAAAAGTTTCTCAAGTTTCATGTAAGGTCCCAAATATTGTGGTTCTTCAGCACTGTGGAACCTGCAGAACCACAATACTGGGAGCCTTTCATGAGGTAACTTGGAAACATCTCCAATATTCATATCTGACAATCGAGGGCTTTGAGTGTAAATAATTTTATCTCATTGCCTTATGTGAAACCAAGGCTATTAATGGCTTTATATATAGACCTGAAGACTGCTAGCAGTCTTTACTTCAGTCCTAGATCACACAAACAGATCGAATCTGATCATCAGTTGCAGTACCCCCACACAGTCTCAACAACGGAAGTTATGCTAAATATTGACCAATTTTCAGATTCGATTCTGTTTCATGAACAGAAGAATTTGGCTAAAAGTGATAAAAGAACAGAAGAGGCTTTTTCTGGCAAAGGAAGATAGAGATCGGAGAAATAGAAATGAAGAACATTTGTACTAACAAATCTTTGCCCGTTACATAATTTATTGTAGTGCTGATATTTGAGATGGGAAAAATTGAATTTGTTCTTTGAAGATAGAATAATTCAAATATTCCCATAAAGCTATTAAAATCAAGATTAACGTGGAATTTCTTTTGTATAAAAAATGTTTAAGAAGCTAATCGATGATATGTAAACATATACTAGCGCTTACAGATCTGAATTAAAAGTATAACTACTCGAATTAATTACTTCAAAAGTTTCTCAGGTTTCATGCAAGGCCCCAATACTGTGGGTCTTCAGCACTGTGAAACCTGCAGAACCACAATACTGGAAGCCTATCATGAGGTAACTTGGAAACATCTCCAATATTCATATCTGACAATTTAGGGCTTTGAGTGAATTTTATCTCATTGCCTTATGTGAAACCAAGACTATTAGTGGCCTTATATAGACCTAAAGACTGTATAAGCCTTGATCTCACAAACAGATCGAATCAGATCTTGTGCTGGAGTACCACCAAAGTCACAAACAGAAATATGCTAAATATTGACTCATTCTCAGATTCGATTCTGTTTTAATCTGAATTATAGTTCATCATTTGTCTTTGTCATAAATATAGATGAAGCTGACTTATCAACACCATGCAGAATTTAAAGTAGTACTAGTAGTTGACTTTCTGTGAACACCCATTAAATGGAAGAATAAAGATGGTTGGTTGATAAGAATGAATTATAGTTTTTTCCCAATATGATTCAAAGCGTGTCATTCAATATCTCTGGTTTGTTTTATAACAATTTAATTACTATATGAAGTTTTTTTTTCCATTTAGCTTGTTAGGGAGATAAACATAATAATATTACTTGTACGGAGTTTTCTCTTCTACAGCATTCTAAATCCTATTTCACATGAAATTTTTACTGTTCAGAATCAAAAGAGAACAATATTGAAATAAAATATATAATGTTATTTGAAGCTCTTACGGAATATAAGAATTAGTTATGTGAGCCGAACTGTGTTGACCGAAGTTCTCTCTATTGATATATTTGTATAATAAAAGTGAAAAAGGCAATGCATGCTTTAAAATCTCATAAATCCAAATTAAAGTAATATGTTGAAAACTTGGTTCTAAAAGCACATCGACATGTTTATTAATAAATTAAATCTAACTGGTTATATCCTCTTTGAGAATTATCACAATCCTGATAAAACATTATCTAATAATAAAAAAGAAATACGATTAATAGGAAAAAATCATTATATATTAAGCAACAAATCTTGAAAATAAGAGGATAGACAAAATGTAGAGTATAGGGAAAATCATTAGTAAGATACATAGTGCACTAGTTTTGCACCATGTGAAATAAAAGTATGAATAAAAAAACTAAGGTATTAGGCATGAACTTAAAATGAACCATGTAGCCAATTTGATAAATTGTTATATCGAAAATAAAATTAAGGCATGAAAAATCAATTTAAGTAATTTGTTCAAAAATAAGTTTTAAAAAGACACGAGTTATAGTATCTTTTTGCTGCTGATTAATTAACCAAGGAAATGTGAATGCATAATCTCAATCTCGCTAGGTGGTAAAAGGATGGAATTAATCATGGTGACGCATGTGTCTATAAAGATAATTTTTACAGAAACACTCTGCACAATGGCATCTTAATGAAAGAAAACCAACTATTACAATCTTTTTGAGATTTATATGTATTCATAAATATATCTTGAATTAGCCTAGACTATAGATGTCATTCATTAATGAATGAGCACCAAGTTGCGGAGAGAGGAAAATATCTATTGTATTTTTTGTACATCTACAATTTGAGATTCAATATCGAATATAATTTAAAATTGTACATATTACATAGCATTGAAAAAATAATTACTTGATAATAATAATATCCCAAGATTAAACATGAAATCCACAGAAAGCTCATAATCCGATCATTTGGCATAATTTCCTGTCTTTTTCAAAGGCTTTGATTCGCTTGGAGTATCCAAATTGATTTACGTCGCCCTTCAAGTAGGCCAAAGGCTAAGGAATATTGCATTATTGATACTCTTCCCACTCTAAATTAATGCCTAGGACGTAGGGTTCGCACTTCATTCTTCACACGTTTAATGGCACATATATGGTATACTATTTTCTGTGAACTCTAAGAGAATATTCCACGAGCCTTTGTCCTTTCGTACGAGATTAAAATTGCTGCGGTTCTACTAATAAAGTAAGAATTAGTTGGTTCATACCAAAAATTAAATGAGAGAAAATTGATATTACTCGCTATCTTGGTTTTTAATCATTGTCTTTCGTTTAATTTATAAAAATTATGAACATTAAATCTAACATTAACTATATAAATAAAAGTATAAAATTTCCCTTCTTATTATTGAATAGTCATTTAATAGAGTCATTTCAACTTGATTGTGAATTAAACGGACAACTAATCTAATTTTTTTGTTTGTATATGTTAATTACTCGATCTAACACACATATATAATGAATTTCTCCAAAGGCTTGGCTAGCTAGAGTCTTCAAAATAAGATGAATTTATCATTCTAGTCCATTTAATTTATTAAAATGCTAGTCAGGGTTGAGATTTAATCAAATCATATAAATATTTAGAACCCAAGTTTATTTTGGCGCAACTAACTTAACATGCAAGTTATGCATGCTATCACATACGAGCTTTTTTTTTTTTTTGTTGAATTGACTACTCAAAGTACTTCATAACAAAATAGTGTTGCGGAATGAAGAAATTGAACACTCTTTGAGATAGTTAGGTCCATGATGGCACATGCCAATTAGCTAATCACCTATTGGGGTGATGCAATGTTTGCAGCCTACGTACTTAACCGTATACCAACGAAATCAGTTGTAACCACTCCATATAAGTTATGGACTGGACAAAAGTCTAACCTAAGTGTTTTGAAACCTTGTGAATGTGCTGTCTATATACATGATTCCTCTCACATGAAGGAATTAAATAAAGAACACATTCATAATTTAATTTAGGTTAGGAGAATTATATGTTTCTCCCTAGTTACGAAAACTAATTTGACTCTGGTTGGGATTACTAATCGTATGAGATACTCACATTGCATTGGATGTATCTCAATTTTCCACAGCCTAAATGCCCTCTCAAATTACAACTGCAAAATACTCGCAGGTATTCTCTTAGAGCATCTTAAATCTCTATTGAATATATTTTCAGTATATTTGTGATATATCATATAATAGCTTAGTCCTTTTATAAAGGCTAGCTAAGGTTAAAGTTTAGTACTAATTCCTGTAATTATTATTTTACCCTTACTTAATGAGCACCCCTTATGAGTGGACACTATATAATATCTTAACATATTTAAACCCTAAATATTATACGATATTCTAATATACATCATGATCCTATGTTGTACATGGTGGAGGTGGAGACATGCTTCAGCTATTCTAAAAGAGTTGACCTTTCAGGATAAATTGGATTAAAATATTCTTGATAAAAAAATTTAAAAGATTTTGGCCTACTTGTTTTACTTCTTTTTTTTGGTTTGACACATTGAGAATTGACCTAGTTATTTATTTCACGATAATATGATTTGATTAATTGTTGTAAGACTTGTTTGAATGTATAGAGTTTGGGTTCAAGTGCTTGAACAAGCTATTTGAACTTTGGACTTACTTAATTCCATTATTTGTTACAATGTTAGATACTTTTTGCTACAATCTTTAATTTCTTTAAAAAAAATTCTAGTGGGTTAGCATTAGTTATGAGGTAGATTAGATATTTCTTACTTCATTTAATAAAAATGTTGTATATCTAGCCTACTTAACCTATAACTTGTTATGGGTGAACCCGTGAGCAAAACTGACTAATTTTCAAAGCTATAAGCCTGAGTCAACCATTGTGGCCATGAACAATTTGCAAATGACAGAGGATAGAGTTGGTGAAGATAAGGACAAAATGACTCTTAAACTATGGGAAAAAAATATTTTTTTAATTATTTCACATAAATTTGATTTACCATCCAATTAAGTAGTCTTAGATTTATTGTAATTTCAATCCCAACTTTATACAAATTTGGTAGACATTTCAATTGAAAACAGAGATGGAAATGAGTAAGTGCAATTTCTACAAATAATGAAACAACTAATTGAAGAGTGTAAAGAGAATTTTTACTTCCATACTATCATAATAAAGCTTGTTACATGGTAAATTGATACTACAACAAGTGTATACCATCAACAAGTAATATAGTAGTAAAAGAAAATCATGTGTCATCCTCTAGGAAGTTTAGTTGAAACTTTAGCTAATTACTAACACTATTGTATTTATCTTATCCAAGAAAATTAATAATTCTTGAATTAAAGCAAAATAATGGAATAGAACGAAGAAAGTGAGACTAAAAGATATGAGTATATATCAACAAAAACTCCCTAAGATTAAGGTCTAATTTGATATTTCAATTGCAATACGACTATTTTCCTAACTTGAAGTCCGTGCTTATGAGTTATTTTAAGCCTCTAATTTCATTATAAGAATCTATAGATCTCTTATAAATTTTATCACTTTAATTCAATTATCTATATTTATATGAGAATCAAATTAAAGGGATGCATTATGTACAGCTAATCATAACCCTGCTAGTCCATTAGGTATATGTCTACCTTAAAGGAAAATTGAGTTAATTTATGGAATTAATCAACATCAATCAAGTGGTATTTAGTCATACGACTAAACATGGGCTTCTATTTCAAGAATTCTCAAATCCTTAACATAAACTCTAGTAGGTGGCCAAACAAAAAGAGCTCAATGCAAAATTGAATTGAATAAACTCAATTACAATGAAATTCAGGAAGAAAAGTAACAATAATAATCAATTTACATGCAAAATATCCATAAATGTAGAGAAAGGAAACCTAGCCTAGCATATGTTTAGAGGTACAATCCAACTCATCTTAGAAAACATAGTAAAGATGAAGACAAAGGGAAGAGGAAGAGAAAAAAACATTGATTTTGCCACTTTAATCAGTTCCCCAAGTTGCCTTTCTATCTCTAAAGTCTCGTCCTTTAGAAAACCTTTAAAATCTTGGTTAAATTAGTCTCTCTTTCATGAAAAGATGGACTTACCCTTCTTTAGTTATGTTCTAGTGCCTAGGTTTAAGTTTCTGGCGATGAGGCACCAACTCTCTAGAATTTTACCACGTTTTGGCACTTGGGCACCAAATTGTTACATATTGGACCAATTTTACTATTTTAGCCATAACTTTGTGTTCCAATGTTAAAATTTGGCAGACTACTACTCTTTGGAAAGGTCTCAAAGAGCTCTATAGCTTTACCTAAACAGCCATATATAAATTCTTATGCCCATGGGTCCAAAAGTTGCCTCAAAGTTGAGATATTTACTTTCTTGATGCCAAAATCCTCTTTTCTTCCATTCAAGACCTTGAGCAAAAATAGAAACAACATAAACAACTCTAATTTGATGAGATTTAAGCATGTAAATTATCAAAACAATACTAAAATAACTAAAAAAAATCATAAATCCAAACTTCAAAATGCACAAGCCTAAATTAAAAAAAAATGACACAAACTTTATTTTAAAATAACAAAATTAAACCATGATAAAATATGAATATCGCTTGAATAAATCTATTTTCATAGAGTTAGCAAAGCTATGATAAAGATTTGATCACGTTGAAAACCTGAAAGAGCAAATGAATATATATATATACATATATATATATATATATATACTTGTAGATCTGAACCAGATGTAAGCTTTCAAGTTACATCATAATAAACTTCTCAAGTTTCATACAAGAGGCACGCAATATTATAGCCACAATACTGAAAGCCTTTGATGAAACAATTCATATATATATAGATATATATATAGTGCTAATTATCTCATTCATTGTCAAGAGACTATTGAATTATGAGAAACCAAGACTATTAATGGCTTTGCTAGAAATTAGAGACTATCGTTGATCTCACATACAGATATCGAATCTCATTTTCAGCAACACCAAACCAAGTTATGAACAAAATAATGTTAAATATTGACTCATTTTCTAAATTTGGTTCTCCTTTAATCTGATTTACCAATGTCGTAAATACAATGTAGTAGTAGAATTTTCGGTGAAATATACCCATTGAAAGTAAGAATTTAAGTATGATTTAAAGCTCACTCAATGTCTCTGTTATATTTTATTGCAACTCTTGTTTATGATATTTTACAATTCAGTAATTGACCAATTTAATTTTCATTGATGCATGGAATCATTGTAGGAGCACTTGTTTAAATGACAATAATTTAAAGATGATTACATTTGACATCTTATCCTTTAGAAATGAAAATCTAAACTGCTTGCAATTTTTTGGAAATTATAAATATCAAATTTCATGAGTTGACCTAGACCAGCGACCAGATTAATAATGAGAAACTAATTAATTAATGAACCAAAAAACTTCATGAGTGAAATCGACTTTGGCATGTTTCTTTCTTTTCCAAAGGCTTATTGCCTTTGATTATGCCAAAGGTTAAAGATATTGTCTCTATGAATGTTAACTCTACCATCATAAATTCTCTAGTTGTTTAAGTGCAATTTTCTTAAATTAATTATTCGTTGAAGTATCATATATCCATATTTTTTTATAAATATACTTTATTAATGTCCTCCTTTTAGGCTGCCTACCATCTGCCAAATGATTCTTGTGATGACTGTGACTGCGGTCTAACAATATTATCTAATTTTATTAGTGCTCTTTTGTTTATGGAGTTACCTCAACTTGTAAGAATAAATTCTAAATATCAATATTAATATTAGTGAATTTGAGTATTGGCCCAAAACCTTCCTTCATCCAAGTGGTGAAGGTGCTTGTACTTTTCGATTTCCCAATATATGAGAATGTATTAAAAATGGAAAGATGCATGCGGTCCTTATATATCGATCTTTTAGTTCATTTCTATATCGTGCGGGATATCCCAATCTTTCTTACACTTAATCACAGCAAATAGTAATATTCATGTATTTGCTTCGTCATGTCCATTAGTAGAAGTTCAGTAACGAAATAATAAAGAGTTAAAAGTAAAGAAATTAACTTCACTTTAATGATGACCTATATATTACTATGGGAATATTTAAAATTTTGGTTATTGTAAGATCAAGTTTAATTTTTGCCCCGCATATACCAGATATCAATACTATTTATTGAAAGATGTATTAGCAACGACAAAATTTTGTTGGAAAATGCTAACAAATACCAGTCACGTTTTTGTCACTAAATTGTTTATGTTGTTGCTATTAGAAAGAATTTAGGCAGTAGCATATATCTTCATTTCTTTATTTCTGTTTCTCTGATCATTGTGGGGAACATTTACGGGACCAAATATGAATAGAGATAACTAAACATCATTATACGTTTCCTCAGATCTTTATCATCGTTTGCCACAAAAACAGCTGGTTTTTCTAGTAATTGTTTGGTCTTAAATCTCTTTTTGAGAAAGAAAGAGATCTAAAATTTAATTATAAGGGAAGCGGAATTTTTGAATTAGAGAATTAAACCATACGAAGCAAATTCTTATCCTCCAAAAGAAGAAAGTTCATATAAATTAAATAACTAAATAAATGATATAAGATAAAATTATATATAAAAATTTAAAAAAATTAAAAAATCTACTGGGAGCAACCGCACCGCTATACCCTTTGGATCCATCGGTACTATGAGAGAGGACATATGGAAGATTCAACTTCCCTGAAATAAAACACATTGATGAGTCAGTGAGACTATATAATTTAACATAATATTAATCAGCTTACAAAGATCTCTTTGATTGCAATAAAAAGAGTGATATGGAATTCAATTTCTTCAGTAAATCATAGGCGTGGTTCCTCCGCATACACACGATAACTTTGAGTGGGAAGAAAAAGAAATAGAACTCGAGAACTGAGTTAATTACTTAGAACAAATGTTTTTTCTTTTTCATTTTCCTTTTGCTCATATAATTAAAAATAAATCGGTATAAATCAGTTAATAAAGCAAGTCATATACACATGGTTTCAAAATGCGGTCCGCATCATCTGATGCAGCCGTAATTATGCTGTTGCGAGTGGTTTGGTGAAGGTCTATGCTTTGCTCTGCTCTCAAAGCTTAGAATAGAGGAATGATTATTTGGTTTTGGGGGATTGAAGAAACAGTGTTTCTAAATTTTCATAGCCAGGAAATATATTTTAGAGGAGATTAAATTTATGGGAGGAGGATTAAAGTAGATTAGATTAAAAAGGTATAATTTAAAATTTTTAATATAATTTCTTAAAATTATATCATCATCTTGCATTAGTATAAATTACAACACAAATAAGACAAATAACAAGTATAATACATATTTATCAATTAATTTTAATTACTACAGTAGTTTAACTAAATTAACATTATTAACCAATACTTATCTATAAATTTTATGAAAGCATTAATTAAATTTTGATAATGTCTTAAATACATAAAATAAATAACAAGTATTGTTTGTTATATATGAAAATTATGTAAGCTTATTGGTAAATTATATTTGATTTATTAATATTTTTCAAAATTTTCAAGTTCTATTAATATACTTGTACAAAATACATGTTAAAGAGAGTATGTCGGATTTTTATGAAATGTCAAGAGAATCATAATCCTATGCCTCTTAATTCCAAAATTAATCTTGAATTCTTTCCTCATTTGTTATTATTATGTTTTTAGTTTCATTTTATGATCTATCTTTAACTTGATTTAGATTTGGGACCTAATTTTAATAATTAACAATTATCTTAGTGATAAATCCTCAAAGGAATAATACTTTACTTATCATTATATTATACGTATATTTGTATGTATGCTTTTGTAATGCAACTTATTCCCTTTGACTATGCCAAAAGTTTAGGGTATCACCTCCATAATTAACTCTAGTTGCCATCATATAAATGCTCAAGTTGTTCAAGTGTAATTTTTTTTTTAATAATTAGTTGAATTGTATATTTTCTGTTATAGATATACTTTATTGCCTTCCTTTTAATATCTGCCAAATGATTCTTGTGATGACTGTGACTGTGACCTAACAAGATTGTCTAATCTAAGTGCTCTTTTGTTTATGGAATTACCTCAACTTGTAAGAATAAATTATAAATATCAAGATTAATAGTGGTTTTGATTTGTGTATTGGCTCAAGAACCTTCCTCCATCCAGGTGGTGAAGGTACTTGCTAATGTAACCAAAATGGAAAGATGAATGTTGTGTTTTACACGTTTATTTTTCTGCAGTTGACAATGAACGAATGACTGAGAATATATGAATATATATACTTTAGCTCGACTATAAAACATTGTTGGGTAGGTGAACAACAACGTAGACTTCTATAGGCTTTTACCATTGAATATAATACATTTATGTTATAATATAATCAACAATAGTTTAAAGTAAGAAAAAGATGCTGTCTGCACCCTTCAGTTCCTGTGCAATTTACAAAATCAATTCCAATCCCACCACCATTTTTGTAATTATGACAGAATATCCATAGGAATTATAAACCCATTTACCCCTAGTTTGTTAGGTGGAACGTCCAAATTAAATGTTCACGATCGGTTCCAATAGGTAAACAAATTTATATGTACACTTCTGAAATTTGTTTAACCTAAATACAAGTACGTGGAATAGAGTACAAGTATACCGTATTTCTAGTGCTATTTGTATTGTAATGTCTAACTTGAAACCAAATTTGTCAAACTCGTGTTCAAGCATAAAGAGAGGGTGAATTTATAATCTAAACTTAATATAAAAAACATACGAATTTTTTTTTATAAATGCTCAATATGCTTTGATCCATAATTGATACTCAAATAGTTCATGCTACTCCATATATATATATATATATACACACTCATTCAACAATGCCAAATCCCAAGAATTTTCATTTGAAACTAATATAAATTTGATAATTAGGGTGTCCTAGATAAAATGAAAAGTTTTATAAGAAAATAAAAATTAAAAACTAAATTTTAAAAGTGAACATTTTGGAATGAATTTCGGTTTATAAATAATTTCATTTTAAATGTTTAGTTTATCGTATAAAACTATTGAAACTAAATAAACGACATATATTTGGATAGATATTGTATTTATAGCTCTCTAAAATGGCGGGAAAGGGGAGCAATTGTTCGTTTTCAATATCTTATATGAAGAAAATGTAATAAATAACAAACATATAGAAAATAATTTTTTAAAAAAGGTAAAAATCTTTGGCTAAAGTGTACAATATATGAAGGAGAACAAAACATGCTCCAAAAATTTTTTTTACATTATGATTTTTTTTAAAAGTAATAACTTTCAAACTATGAATTAATAATATTTACTTTTTTAATATTACTTTAAACAATTATTAAATAAAAATAATAAAAATATAAAAATATAGGTATGTGAGACAAACTAGAATATTTTATATGATATACAGTTGAATTGAATTTTATTAAAACATTTGAATAAAGAAAAATAAAAGTAAGGATAATTTTTTGTAGCCTTCTCTAACTTTTGAATTTTAATCTAGGTTGGGACCTTTTTCAACTCCACCTTCAGATTTTTTCGGATTGGGTTGGATGTTTTCTTGGTCTTCAAAAAGCTGTATTTTTAAAGTTGGTACTAGTCCTCGACTTGCGGGGTTCACCTGAGTTCATTCAAATCCATCCTTTTAAGGCACATTCCAAGTTCACGTTTGATATGACAATTTTTCTGTGTTAAAATGTAAACTTAATGAATTTATCTTGTTATCTTACAATACTTTACCAACAATAGCTATGAACTTCAAAGCTTTGCTAAGAATATTATATCTTTAATTTTACATTTGATTCATATATCCAAAACACCAAAGAAGAGGGGGGAAAATAAGGACGATTAGTTCAAAATAAACCCAAAGAGATGACATGGAAACTTGGAAAAAAGTTCCCAAAATTGCATGAGATAGGATTTTATAAAGTGTGCGGGTATTTCGCTAAGTAGTTTTATTTTTGCATGTCTTGTTTTCAATACTCATCTTCCATAAATGAAATTGAACATAAGGCTCCTTATCTTCTTTTTTTATTTAAGAATTTTCCAAAATAAATATAAAGACTTGAAAAAAAAAACAATTTAGTAATATACGCTGTAAAATCTTATCCGTTGCAGTTGATGTAACAATGATTAGGATATGACTGTAGCCTTAGTTGTTTGTGCTGGAAAATGACTGTAATTAGGGATATAATTGGAGACAGTAATTAGTCGTGTAGAATGCTTTGTCCTTCACCACTGTAATGTATTAGATCTAAATATATATTATTTTTTATAATGTCATATTTTTCATCTATAATATAATTAAATATTTAACATAAAATAATATTTTATTAAAGAATTTTGTGTGCTGTAATTATTGAGTTATCATGATTATAATAATAAATCCATTAAAATAGATAAAACATTGTTCAATAATATTTAGATTTCATCTATATACATAATAAATTCTTAATCACTAACTCTTTATAAAGTAATAGATAGCTCGCAAAAAAAAAAATGAAAAAGGAAAAAACAGAAGAGCACTTTGCGCAGCGAATCTATTTGGGATTGAGGAATGAAACCAAGGGACAATCCAATCTGAGGGTGAACGAGCTGAGATCCGTTTGAGTTCCAAATTTGAAGTTCAATGTTCAGACTTTAGGATTTGGTTAAATGGTAAAGTTTTAATGCGTCCAGCGGTGAAACTCTAGCTACAGAGACAGATTTAGAAGTTGATTCTAAAAAAACGAAAATCCTATGATTTAAAATGAATATCTCATCATGTCTCTAATAAAAATACAGAAACTGATATCAACTTTAATTTCCTTGATGATGTTGTTTGAAAGAACCGTTATCACTTCCTTTAACAAGAATTTAGAAACTAAATATTACACATCGTGTTTAAAATATATATATATATATATATATATATATATATGTATATATCAACCATGGCAATATGAATATGATAGAGCTGTTTCAGCCTCAGGCATGCTAGAACTTCGCAAACTGAGCGTAAACCGTGACTTAGGGTTTTCTTCTTTTTGCTCTGATGAATAAAACTTAATAATATCAGTAGAAATCAACTGATAATACAAGCCATATACACAACAAGAATCACTTTTTTTTTATGAATAGAAGATAGAGATCAGAGGAAACTTACTAAGATGTTCATTAATTGTTCAGTTCTCGGTAAATGTTTTCCATGACGATCAGAGAAAGATAAATGAAGAAATGATTGGCGAGATATGCTATTGGCTAAATTCTTTCCAATAGGGACCACGAAAAAAATTTAGCAAAACAAACTTGAACCTCTTCAAGTTAGAGTATATAAATGATTGAAGAACATTTGTAATTACATAAGTCTTACTAATAAAATATTTGCCCATTACATAATAGTGTTGATAATTGAGATGGAATAAATTAAATTTGTTCTTTCAAGATACAAAAATAAATTAAAAATTCCTAAGTCTCCCATAATGCTATCAAAATCAAGATCAAAGTGGGGTTTCTAGATCTTTTGTATTTAAAAAATATAAGAAGCTAATCAAAGATGTAAAGTACATATAGCAGCTCTTACGGATCTGAATTAAAAGTAACTACTCCAATTAATTACTTCAAAAGCTTCTCAGGTTTCATGCAAGGTCCCAGTACTGTGGGTCTTCAGCACTGTGAAACCTGCAGACCCACAATACTGGAAGCCTATCATGAGGTAACTTGGAAACATCCCCAATATTCATATCTGACAATTTAGGGCTTTGTGTGAATTTTATCTCGTTGCCTTATGTGAAGCCAAGACTATTAGTGGCCTTATATAGACCTAAAGACTGTATATGCATTATTCTCACAAACAGATCGAATCAGATCGTGTGTTGGAGTACCACCAAAGTCGCAAACAGAAATATGCTAAATAATGACTCATTCTCAGATTCAATTCTGTTTTAATCAGAATTATAGTTCATCATTTGTCTTTGTCATAAATATAGATGAAGCTGACTTATCAGCACCATGCAGAATTTAATGTAATACTAGTAGTTGACTTTCTGTGAAACACCCATTAAATGGAAGAATAAAGATGGTTGGTTGATAAGAATGAATTATAGTTTTTTCCCCATATGATTCAAAGCGTGTCATTCAATATCTCAGGTTTGTTTTATTTCAATTTAATTACCATATGATGTTTTTTTCTCCATTTAGCTTGTAAGGGAGATAAAACTAATAAAATTACTTGTACGGAGTTTTCTCTTCTGCAGCACTCTAAATCTTATTCCACTTGAAATTTTTAGTGTTCAGAATCATATGAGAACAATATTGAAATAAAATATATAATGTTATTTGAAGCTCTTACGGAATATATGAATTTGCTAAGTGAGCCGAACTGTGTTGACCGAAGTTCTCTCTAATGATATATTTGTATAATAAAAGTGAAAAAAGGCAATGCATGCTTTAAAATCTCATAAATCCAAATTAAAGTAATATGTTGAAAACTTGGTTCTAAAAGCACATCGACATGTTTATTAATAAATTAAATCTAACTGGTTATATCCTCTTTGAGAATTATAAATACTTAATTTATCTTGAATTGCCTACACAACAGATGTCATTCATTAATGAATGAGCAACAAGTTGCTGAGCAAGGAAAATATTTATTTATTTTTTCAAATATAGTATCAACAAATTTACTATTTTTATAATTTATATTTCAAGAAATAATTTTATCTAAAATTTAAGAGTCAATTCAAATATAATTTAAAATGATATAAATAGCGTTAAAAAAAACATGTGAAAATAATAATTATATTGGAGCCCAAGATTAAACTCATGGTATTTAATGAATTAAATTGGTACATATTACCTATGAGACAACAAATCTACTGTCCTGTTTAATTCTTTTCCGGACATTTATTTCTTTGTTAAACTTCCACTGCAGTGGATCTGTTCTCCAATCATATCTGGTTTGGCATCTTTCCTCTCTTTTGCAAAAGGCTTTAATTCGCTTGGAGCATTGCCCTTCGAGTAGGCCAAAGGCTAAGAACTGCATCATTGATACTCTTCCCACCCTTAATGCTCAAGACTTGAGATTAACACTTTATGTTTCACTCGTCAAATAGCATATTGTCTGCTATACATCTTCATTGAATTTTAAGAGAATATATCCATGAATGATCAACCTTTGGTACATATATGAGATTAAAATTGCAGTGGTTGTAATAAAGTAATAATCAATTAATTTATCCGAAAAATAATAAAGGGAATTAGAGCATCATGATCTTGGTTTTCAGTCATTGTTTCCTCTCATTTATAAAAGGTTATAAACATTAAATCTAACGTTAACCATATAAAATTATACAAATTCCCTTCTTATTATTGAATAATCACTTAGTGGAGTCATTTCAATTTGATTCAATTATCTAGTGAGTTAAACAAACGACTTATTTGTTTTTTCTGTTTGTGCATGTTAATCACTTGATATAACACACCATGACTTTTTCCAAAATGTTGGAATCTGGGCTTGGCTAGCTAGAGTTGACAAAATAAGATGAATTGATCAAATTGGCACTTTGATTCATTAAAATCCTGTAATCTGGATCGAAATTTAACCGAATTTTACAATTAGTATTTAGGGTCTAGGGTTATTTTGGCTCTGGCAACTTAATATGCATATTATGCCTGCTATCATGTATGGCCCTTTTTTAAAAAAAAAAAACTAAATTTCTATATTTTAGATGGTGGAAGTGGAGACAAAGGTATATGATATGCTTCAACTCTTTCTTAGAGAGTTGATCTTTCAAGATATGACTTAAATGTTCTTGACGAGAAAATTTAAAAATTTTCATATTTTTAAAATTCTGCTACTTGTTTTGGTTAGACACTTTGAGAATTGAGCTAGTTATTTGTTTTACCATAAGTCCATGACATGACGCTGATTGTTGTAAGAATTGTTAACTTGAATGTTTGAGTTTTGGGTAAGTATTTGAACTTTGGACTTAATTCTATCACTTGTTGCAATGTTAGACACCGTCTGCCGTAAGCTTTATTTTTTGGAAAAAAAATAATAATTTGCTGGTGAGTTAGTCTTAGTTAAACTAGGAAAAGTATACATTTTTTAATTATTTCACATCACAAAGATGGAGATGAGTAAGTGCAATGTCTCCAAATAATGACACAATCAATTGGAGAGTGTAAAGGGTATCTTTTACTCTCATATATAATCATAATATGAAAAAAGCACTATTTTAATTAGTCCTTCACTTTTTACTTTAGTGATAATCTGATTCTCTACAAATTTATAGTACTCAAAATAGCAAGAATTTATAGATGATTTAAAGTGTTTCACTCAATATGTCTCTTATTTATTTTAGCATAGCTCTTGTTTATGCATATTTCACGATTTAGTAATGGACCAATTTAATTTATATATCACATTTGACTAGAATGAAAAAAAATGCATGAACTTATCGTAGGAGCATGTGTTTATATGAAAATCATTTAAAGATGACTCTACACATCGATACCTTAATTTTTTATAAAAGTGAAAATCTAAACTAGTTAAAATATTTTAAAATTTATGAATATTAAATATATCATGAATTGGCCTAGCCAACAACGGGATTATTTATGACTCATGAGAACTTATTAACTAAGAAAACTTGGTGAGTCAAACTTATTTTGGCATCTTCCTTTCTTTTTCAAAGGCTTATTCCCTTTGTCTATGCCTAAGGTTAAGGATATTGTCTCCATCATTATATTTAGTTGTCATCATAAACATGGTTGTTAACTTGGTTAGTTAATGTTTTTACATGTAGAAGATGAGTTGACTCAGCGTCTTGAACCCAGAGGATGTCTAGCGCCTAACCACTTAGCCATGATGGATATTCAATATATATATGACAAAAATTATATATATACAGTTATTGATTTTAATTTGGCTAAAAGAATAAAATCGTTTTTTGGTTCCTGACTTGTAAGGTATTTTTTTAAGTTAATCCCATATAAAATTTATTTTTTATTTTAATCCCTCACAAATAGGATATTATTTTAATTTAGTCCTTCATAGAATTTATTTTCAATTTAGTCCCTCATATGAATATTTTTCAATTTCTTCCTTACAAATAACATCATTATTAATAATGCCCTTCATATTTTTTTTTTATAGTTTGAATTTTATTTTGGCCAAATGAATAAAATCTCTTTTGGTCTCTCACTAATAGGTTATTTATTAATTTGATTCCTTATAAAATTTATTTCTTATTTTGGTCCCTCAAATAAAATACTTCTCAATTGAGTCACTCATAGAATTTTTTTATCACTATAGTCCCTCACATATAAATTTTTCTCAATTTATTAATAGAAGTAAACTCTTATGAATCTACGTTACAATTCTACATTATGAGTCTACATTCCTCCCTCATGAGTCTACCTAGAATCGCGAGTTTGACAACCTTGATCATAAATGCTCAAGTTGTTTTAGTGTAATTTTTTATTCATTATTAGTTGAATTATTAGATATGTATATTTTTTCTTTATATAGATATACTTCATTGTCTACCTCATAAGGCTGCCAACTGTCTTCCAAATGATTCTTGTGATGAGTGTGGCTGTGACCTAACAAGATTATCTATTAATCTGAGTGCTCTTTTCTTTATGGAATTACCTCAACTTGTGAGAATAAATTCTAAATATCAGATTAATAGAGAATTTGAGCTTCAATAACCTCACTTCATGCAAGTGGTGAAGGTGCTTCTTACTCTTTACTTTCCCTATATATGAGAATGTAAACAAAATGGAAAGATGTGTGCTGCCTTTTGCACGTTTATTCTTTGCAGTTGACTGAGAATATATATATATATATATATATATTATTTTGACTATGAAATATTGTTAGGTGGGTCAACAATGACTAAGATTGTCAAACTCGTGACTTTTGATAAGCTAGCGAGAAAAAAGTAAACTCGTAATGTAAATTCATAAGAGTTTATCTCAGTTAATAATTAGCTATTAAAATAAAAAAATTTATAGTAAAAATACTATATAATAAAATAATTATTCAAATGCAATTCAAATTATATTAAATCAAATAAAATTTATTCATAATTCATAATGCATAGTACTCAACATGAACATTTTTACATAGTCATGCATAAATAACCATTCAACATAACCAATTAAATGATATTTATTTATTTCAATAAGTACATATTCAATGTAATTTTATTATTTTAAAGTATAATTAAATTTGTAATAAAGCATATTATAATGACTTTAAGAAAAATAAACTTATTTATATCTTGTTTAGTTTTGAATTTGAGTATTTATGTTGCTAATTATATAAGCTTGTTGACCTGTTAAAATTGTAAACTTAGTAAATTCAATAAGTCAACTCTCGAATTTATTTGAATTTGCTCTAAGTTTGAGTCTACACCAATTTGAATCATTTTCCTTACATGGAATCATACACTCATAAACTCAAATAGTAAAGTCGTAAGTTTGACAACTATATGGCATAGCTTCAATAGACTTTTATCATTAGATTTTTTTTAAAAGAAAAAGAATATAATTTATAGACTAGACACCCCATCTTAACTCTAAATCTAAATATATTAGATTTATGGGTCTTATTTACTTTATAGATCACTTTATTACAATAAACAATATTAAAAAGTTAGAACAAGATGCTGTCTGCACCCTTCAGTTCCCAATCCTGTGCAATGGTTTTCTGTATTCTGTTCAATTTACAAAATCAATTTCTATCCCCACCATCATTTTTCTAATTATCTAATCTGATTAAATCAACGGATGAAAATTTAATGGCTCATATCCTGTTAAATATAGTATATTTGAATTATTTAATGCAGAATCCAAATCCATATTTGTATCAGTTAAATTAAAGCTGGTGTTGTATACCCTTTCTAAACAATTAGATTATAATGATCGCATGGCAGTTATTGATGATCTTTTGACTGATCAAAATGCATAAATGAAATTGAACATGTGGTCTTTTTTTTTTTTTTTTTTTTACAGTTTTCCAAAATAAATATAAAGACTTGGAAAAAAAACTATTTAGTGAAATACAAGTCCTATCCGTTGCAGTTAATGTAACATTGAATAGGATATGACTGTCGCCTAGTTGTTCATGTGTTGGAAAATGACCGTAATTAGAAATATAATTGGAGACAATAATTAGTTGTGTAGAATGCTTTGTCCTTTAACACTGTAATGTACCAGATCTAAATCTAAATTTTTGATAGTATTATATTTTTTATTCATAATATAACTAATTATTAAATATAAAATAATATTTATTAAAAAAATTTTGTGTGCTGTAATTTTGTAGTATCATGATTATAATATTAAATATATTGAAATAGATAAAACATTGCAATATTAAATTAACATCGTATATAAAAAAAAAAAAATTCAATTATGGCCTAATCAATTAATTCCTATGCATAATAAAATTTCCTAAATCTTTTTTTTAACATCCTCCATCTACTATATAACTAATGTATATTAGCATTTTAATTCTTATTATCGACCTTCCACCAATAAATAAACTTAAAGTTTTCAATATAGCATCCCCTCGCTTTCCCACCTGAGATTTTCTTTACTTGTTTTTCTTTAAGACTGGTTCTTCTTACAAACCCTAGTACCTGAAAATATGTGAATGTACTTTAGCTTGATGATATCGTCTTAAAAAATTCTCATAATAATGAATTTATGTAAATCGCAAAGGTTCTTCCTTCTCATTTTAGGCAAAGAATTTACACAAAATTAGTACATTATATAAATATATTGTGGTTAAAAAAAGAAATTTTAATGACCCCAATATTAAAAAAATCTTATTTTTATCAAATATTCTTGATATTACCATATTAACAAACTAAATGATAAAAGAAAACTTGGATCAAGATTATTCGAATGTAATTGAAGATCCTAGATTAGACTTTTGATGCTAATGATTATGGCCACTGTTAATTTAAGCTATTAATAACATTCAAAATTCTTCTTTGCCGAGGTACATTTATATCTATTATATTCCACCTAGATTTGAAGGATATCATTTTGTTACATAATATCCACAGTATGTTTTAACGTATAGAAGCAATTTCTTCAGGGAAAAATTAATTATGAACTTAACTAATGTGTGTGTCTCTATATATATATATATATTGTTAAAATAAATTCTACAATACAACACATTCTCGTTCATGGAACTCAAATGCTTCATTATAACAGAGGTTCCTATAGACTCCCTTTTTTTTAGAGTTCATACAACCTTGGCTAGTCTTTAAAAATTGATGTATCGATATGGATACAAGATTTGACTAGCTTACCTTAAAACTAGTCCATATACACATCTTTCATCTTTCTCCATTAGCGGAGTTGGGATGGGTCCCTTCCCTCGGTATATACTTGTTGTTACATAAGTGTCTTAAAAAATATTCTCATTCCAATGAATATCTGTCGTAAAATGCAGTAAGTAGCTTTTGTAGTGTTGAACATAACTAAAAATATTAATAAACATCTTTACCGGAAAATAAGAAAACAACGGGGTGCGATGAGTGGTACACCTCAATATTTAGGATTTCACTAAAGCAAATTTTGATGGAATTATGCAAGCATCATGAGCATCATGGAAGTTAATTCTATATGAGCTAAATATTGACTGAGAATGGATTTTGGGACCCCATTATCATGCATGTAGGCTATATAGACGGCCATCTGGATGCAATAATTCATATGTACCCCTTCTGGACTCATATTTTTCTCCTTCCTTCTTTTTTTTTTTTCTTTTTCTAATTCTCTTTTGCTCGCCTACTTAGAATAGGTGCTTACTAGATAAAATCTAACTACCTGAAACTTTTTTTTTCCCTCTATGGATAAACTCCTAAGTTTAGACAAATTTATCAAAATGGATAAATCTTTAATAAATAGTTATTAAAATATATAATCATATAAATTTAATTCAAATTAAATAAAAAAAATTATTTATATTTAATAATAAGTAGTACTCACCATAAGCATTTTAACATAGTCATATATATATATATATATATATATATATATAATATCATTGAATATAACAAACTAAATAATATTTATTTTATTTTATTTTATTTTAATAAGTACATAATTAATATAACTTTATTATTTGCATGCACATTTAAACTTGTAGTAAAGTAAATTATAATGGCTTCCTAAAAAAGAAATTTGTCTGCATCTTTTTAGTCTACTGTTTTGAATCCTTATATTATATATATATATATATATTCCTAACAACAAACTAATTGACACATTTTTTAATAATTAAAATCATAAAATCAATAGACTTAATAAGTCAACTCTCAAATTTAATTAAATTTAAACTAAGTTCAAGTATATGTTAAATTAACTAATTTTCCTTAGATAAAACTCGTAAACTCATAATAAACATGCAAATTTGACATCCATTAAAATCAGTAATATTAGTAAAAGTCATTTGATAAATACAAGCCTCATAGTGAACATGAATCTCTTTTTTAACAACAGAATATAGAGAATTTGAGGTAAGAGGAAACGTACTAAGATGTTCATTTCTGAATAAATGTTTTCCATGACGATCAGAGAAAGAGAAATGAAGAAATAACGAGATATGCTATTGGCTAAATTCTTTCTAACAGCGACAGCGAAAACAATTTAGCAACGCAAACTCAAAGGTCATGAGTAAAATTTAACATTTGCCAACAAATTCTGCCGTTAACAATACGTCTTTTACAATAAATTAAATGATTGCAGTATTGACATTTGAGATGGAAAAATTAAACTTGTTCTTGCTCGGCCCAATAATTTATGAGTTTGAACTCCCTAAATGGTAAAATAGAAATAAAGGAAAAAAATTAGGTGAAAAAGGAGAAAGTAGATTACATATACAATCTCATTTCTTATGTCACTCTCTCACTATTAGAAAAATATAAAATAGGGATGGACAAAATTCGTGTCTAAATTCAATAAATTCCATCTCTAAATAAATGAGAGACAAATCTGACATGGACAATGTTTCGTATGGAAAACCATGGTCTCTAAATTATTAGATATGAAAATCAAGATTCCATATCAAAATGGACATGGAAAAAATCCTTGTCAGATTTTAACAAGTTCCTTCTCAATATAGATACCAAATTTGTATCCATTATTAAAGTTTAGAAGACAGAGACAAAATTAATCTATATTAAAATTGGTGTCAAAAATTTAGACACGGAATTATTTCCCTCTCAAATAAATATTTAACTTAGTTTATTTCGTATCGAATTCCATGTCTAAATAATAGATACAAAATTCCATCCATTTCTGATAAGCAATTCATATATTTTATTTGGTGTCTGATTCTGTGTCTATAAGTTTGACATGGAGCTATTACGTCTTAGATTGGTAATTTGTTTTTCCGCCTTTGTGTCTAATTCTGTATCTAAATATTTGAAACAAAATATTTCCATCTCATATGAACAATTGATATATTTTATTTTGGTGTCTAATTCGGTGTCTAAATTGTAATTTGTAAGCCAACTAGTCCCTTTTTAGTTCTATCTTCTTCATATTTCAACTCTATAAACAAATTAATAGTAATAAAAATTGAAAATATCTATCCATATCATAGCCAAGTAATGTAGTACAAAGAAATCCAAAGTTTAGAAGTGTTATTAGTAGGATAATACTAGTATCAATACCAATACAACAAAAGATATCAATTATTTATGTCATAATCGGCCTCTTGATCCTCAAACTATTCATCTCTTTCGAGTGCTAGTTGTGTTGTAAGTAGTGGCAAAGTCTGATCACTATGATTTAAGATCCTAAACCTTCGTTCTAATAATTCCATCATTTGCACAATCAATGCAAATTGTTCATCCTTGTGCTGCAACTGAATAGTAAGATTTGAAGTTGTCGCTTTAAGTGCAGCCACCTCAACTTGTGTAGAATTTTCAATTGAAGATGATAAAGTGGCAATAGATTTTATAAATGAAGTAGCTTGTGATCCCAATCCCTTGACACGTCCTTTCGTACTAACACCTCCTACAACATCCAAGTAAATGCTATTATAAGATTTTTGACTACTACTCTCCCTAATAAGATACTGGGAATCTCTCTCAGCTATTTGCCTCTCATACTTATCCTAAAAAGCAAAGTATGGTAAAAGATAAATAAAATAAGTAACTTTGAATGAGAGATCATAATATTGAACCAATTGACCATATAAATCATACTAAACTAAAATAATTTCAGTTTGAAACTACCAGTCTTTCAACGATAACAAAAGACTCAGTATACATACACTCTAACGTTTTGTAAATTCATTATACTTATAGCAATGCTTGTAGAAGCTAGGGAGTCCCATTGATTTTCTTGCCCTTTATGTCTGTAAATGCACTGGAACATTTCCTAACAATTTGGCTCCTTTCTAATTTGATTTCTCTATAAAGATAAAAAGATTAAAGCAAACTCAACCACTCAATACCAAACTAGGATTATAAATTCAATCAGAAAGTACTCACCAATCTTTTTTGATGCTCTATAGCAGGGATGGAGCCTCCACAATGCACAAACAACCCCCTTTAGATCGCCTATTTTGACTATTTTGCTTTGATTCATCTTGCCACTTCATGTCCAACTGTTCACGAATACTTTAGGGGAGCCATTTCCCTTTATCCTCCCTTCTTCGCAACCTACTTAGAGTAATCTTGAGCAAGTTAGATCATTTACTATCAAAGATCTTTCTAATCTAATTACTATGCTTAAGGAGCCATTTATATTTTCTCTGCACAAAGGAATAAAGGTTAAGGAAATAACCTACTAATAAATCAGTAACTTTGTTCAAATAAATTAGTGATAGATTACCCCAAATTTAGCAAATCATTCCTCAATAACACCTCCATTTGATGCTTCTGTCCAATTAGTCTAAGGCCTATTAAATTTAATTTAATGATTAAGGAGATATCCCTAAGTACACTTGTAGTAGGCTTAAACTAATAAAACATATACACTATAATAAAAAGGAATATATTTTTTATATCTAAAATGAATTGTTAAGGAGAGATAATTAAAAAAATCTCACATTGCATAAACACATGGCAATCATGACTTTTTATATTTGTTAACTTTGCTTCCTTAGTGTCAACACACCTACCTAAATTCGAGGCATACCCATGCGGTAGCTTCAACTGCTTGACCCATTCACATATTGCTAATCTTTGTTGCTTATCTAAGGTATATAGTGCTTTATGGGGTTTATTTCTATCTTTGCCTTCACCATCTTGCATCTCTAGATCAGTTCATCTACATTGTTCTACCAAGCCTCTTGTAACTTGTTTAGTGTCTTTTGTCTTTCCCTTGGTGTCCATAATGGTGTAAAAAATATTTTAAAACACATTTCTTTCAATATGCATGACATCTAAATTATCCCGGAGAAGATTTGTTTTCCAATAAGGAAGTTCCCAAAATATGCTTTTTTTTTTTCCAATGATGAGTAACCCCATACCCTCATGGACATTCTCCCAATGATTCATTTATGCTAAGGATGTGTCTTACCCATTCTCATACTTCTTCACTAATTAACATTAGTGGGGGCAATATGGTCTCAACAATCCCTTTGTGAAAAGCCCTCTTATTCTATCTATATTGATGTTTAAGTCGCAAGAATTGTCTATGACAATCAAAGAAAGATGTTTTCCTACTATGTTTAAGGGTAAATGCTTTTGAGTGCTCCATACAAATTGAGCATGTAAGTCTTCCCATTGTTTGCTAACCTGATAGCCTCCTATATATGGGAAAGTCATTAATAGTTCACATTAAAGCTGCCTTCATAAAAAAAATTTGCTTCAATGACACATCATACATCATAAAGCCATTATTCCATAATAGTTTCAACTCTTTTATGAGTGGTTGCAAGTAAACATTAATTTTATCTTTTGTATTTGATAGGCCAAACTTTATGATGGACAAGAACAAGAATTCTCTTTTCATGCACATCCATAGAGGAAGATTGTAAGGGGTGAGGATTACTAGGTAACATTAATAGGTTGTGCCTGTCATATCAAATAGAGCAAATCCATCTGCATATAAGCCTAGCCTTACATTACGAGGGTGTTTTGCAAATTTAGGATAATTTTATTCAAAATGTTTCCATGCTTCTCCACCAGATGGTGAGACAAATACCCTGGCTCCCTCCAATTCTCCTAATGCCACATCATTTGACTCGTCGTTTAGATTAAGGAATAAAGTCTTTAAAGTCTTGGAATAAGAAGGAAATACCAATTTTTCTTCAAAGGGATTTCTTTCATCTTTCCCCTTCTATTAACACTCTTGTAATGTGGCTCACCACAAAATTTGCATCTATGCATGTCCTCATCTTCATCATAATACAACATGCATCCCTTGGGACAACAGTGAATCTTCTGACTACCTAAGCCTAGTTTAGTCACCAACTTCTTTGCATGGTAGAAATCCTTATCCATCTAATTATTATTTGGCAAAACTTCCTTTATAAACTGTATGTAATGATTAAATCAAGTTTCAGACATGTTGAACTCAAACTTTAATTTATGAGCCATTAATGAGGTGGATAACTCAAAATGAGATTCATAACCATTCCACAAAAGAGCTTGTGTAGCCTTTAACATATCAAAAAACTTTTGAGCTTCAGGGTTAAGATCCTTTAAGATTGATTCTCTAAACCCCAAACCATTTTGCTCAAGGTAATTGCCAATCAAGGGTCCAACACCATCCATTATCATCTTCTTGTAACTATTAAAGTTTTCTTTTAACAGACTGCTTCCATAGTAGGAGTTCTCCCCCACTTATGGAATTGGTGGAGTGGCTTCATCATGGTTAGTCCAATAATATTAGTTACTCCTAAACCTCTTACATAAATGTACCTTGACTTCATTAATAGAGTGATATTCCTTGCACTTGCAATTCTTACAAGGACATCTCAATATTTCTACTTTTATGATATGGGGCATCCATTTCTATGTTATTTGAACAACTAAAAATGGACACAGACACAAATAGACAAAAAGAGACTTTAGATAAAGTAGCACTAATTCATTTTAGCCATACATTTAGCTTCAGCAAAGTGTTTATTTCATTTCTTATTGGTTATTTTTAGTTTTATTAATTTTGTTTCCAAATGAATAGAATTTCATTAGATAAACTATACAAAGTGATAAATCTCTAAGGAAAGTTAACTAATGTAACATTAACTGAACAAATATCGCAACTTTAGATAAAAATTGCACGGATTTCATATACAACTTGAAAGTTTTATGCTGACCTTGGTATAGAAAAGAACTAAGTGTTTTCTTTCAAGAAAAAGGGTCGAAAAGGTAGCATAAGTGTCAAGGTTCAACGATCAGTGCCCAGGCACTACAAAAATAGTGCCTCGGCACTGATTCCATAGAGTTGGTGTCTGAGCATCAATTCTAGATAGTTGGTGCAAGGGCACCACAAACCCTACACCCGGGTGCCAATTCCAAAGAGTTGGCACCCAACTGCAATAAGATTGCACCCAGGCACCAAATGCTGTAAGAGTTAGGTAAATTAGTGCCTAAATGCCTTGTACACAGTGCCCGGGCGCTAATCATACCCAGAATGTGGTTTTTTTTCCCTTTTTCTGATCAAAAGCTATAAATTTTTTTTTTTACAAATGAAAAAATTAAAAAGAGTTTATCCACTAAATGCAAAGGCAGTCTAACAAAGAGATGACGAAGATTTCTCCATTTTGAGGAAAACGAATCAAACCCACCATAGTCTTAAAAAATAAACAGAAATGAAAATCTTGGGTTACCTTTATTTTCTTCGGAATCAAGGTCTGGGCTTATCTTTTGCTCCTTCTTCAGTGTTCTCCCTTAGCTTTTCTTGATTTCTAAGAACATGATTAACAAGAAAACCCACAATCAGCTAGAGATGACGAAGCATGACGAGAGAGAGAGAGAAAGAGAGAGAGAGAGAAATTAAGACAAAGTCACCATACCTACCAATGGATTGGCCAGCAAAGCTCTATCGATGTAGGTGGTGCTCCAACAATGCCATAGGTTAGCGTGAACCAAATAATCCCTTCTTGTCTGCAGAAGTGCAAAGAAAGCTCTCTAAAAAATAAACCCTAAAGAAAGCTCTCTGAAAAATGAACCCCAAAGTGTAGGCAGAAGCACCAAATTTTGACACGTTAGATATCAACATTGATATTAGACACAGACAAAAATCTGTCAGATATCAACATTGACACCTGACATGTATTTGATCTGTATTTGAGTTTTAACAAAATAGTTAGATCATATAATTCACAAATTGTCACAAAATCAGACACCAATTATTTTGATACATATACAATTTGTGTCAGATTTCGTATCAATTGTCTATATTATTGAATTACACTTATTATATTTAAATCCGTATCAAATTCGGTCTCAGTTTGATACAGATTTTAGTAAGTGTCAATTTCCTGTTTCTATTTTCATTTTTTCTAGTAGTGTCTTTAATTTTAAAAACATTTTACAGACTTCATATTTTAGAGGATCCAAATTGATTTTCATATCCTATAATACTACTAAAGTTAAGATTAAAGTGGAATTTAGATCCCTTACTAGTCGGGGGCATTTACATTTTAAATCATTGAGTCGTAATAACAGTGTACGGTTACTGTGATTCAGCGACTTAAAATGCGATAGTACATGTTGTTACAGCAGACAATTTTGGTTTTGTTAAAATGGGGTTTCTTTTGAATAAAAGAAAAAAGAATAAATTAAGAAGCTAATTAAAGATGTAAAATATACCTGTACTAATTAGAGTTCCCCGATTAATTACTTCAAAAAGCTTCTCAAGTTTCATGGAAGCCTTTCATGAGACAACTTGGAAACATCTCCCATATTCATATCTGACCATTTTGGGCTTTAAATGTAAATAATATTAATTATCTCATTGCCTTCTGAAATAACAAGACTACTTGTGGCTTTATCTATAGACTCAGAGGCTTCTATATGCCCTTGATCTCAAAAACAGATCGATTCTGATCATGTCCTACAGTAGCACCACGCAAATTCACAAACATGCAAATTTATGCTACATATTGACTCATTTTTCCAGATTCGATTCTCCTTTAATGTGAATTTTAGTTCATTATTTGTCATTGTCGTATGTATAAGAAGCTAACTTATCACACCATGCAGAATATATATAATATAGGACTAGAAGTTGACTTCCTGTGAAACACGTACCCAATAAACGGAATAATAAGGATGACCCCTATGATTTGGTTTATTACGATTATTTAATTACGTGATATTTTTCATCTAAATTGTAACAAATAATCGTATGTTGATATCGCCAGTATTGAGTTTGCTCCTCTTTTATACTCGAGTTTTCAAGTTGCTACGGAAGAAAAATATTTATTTTATTCTAGAATATATTGCATAAAAAAATTAATTACTACTATTATTGTTATTCATATTTAAGAACTAATAAGTTAATTTAAATTTTAAGATTCAATTCAAATATAATTTAATTGTATGTTACATAACCTTAACAAAAATTACATGACAATCATAATAATAATAATAATAGTAATAGCATTGGAGTCCTAAGATTGAACTCATGAAATCCAAAGAAAGCCTGGCGAATTAAATCTGGTTTGGCATCTTTCCTCACTTTTGCAAAGGCTTTGATTCGCTTTGGAGTATCATTGGCCTTCAAGTAAGCCAGAGGTTAAAGATTTTGCATATTGATATTCTATCCACTCTTGAGGACATAGATTCACACTTCATGCTTCACACGTCAAATGGAATATGGTCTCCTATAGTTTCTGTGAACTTTTAAAGAGAATCCATGAGCCTTAATTTTTGCTATGACATTAAAATTGCAGGGTTTCTATATACTAATAAAGTAATAATGATCAGTTGGTTCATCCAAAAAATTAATGAGGAGAAATTAATCTTATTACAGTGACCTCGGTTTTCAGTCATGGTTTTCCCGGTCTGTAACTAATATGATGTGGTAATAAATTTTAGTATCTATGAACTATGACGTACCGATGTCGTTTCAGGGAAGTCCTGTGTTACATTTTTCCGGCATGAAATATTTCATAATTTGATATTTTTAAATTATATTTTCGATTTAATAAATTTTTTAATTTTGAAAAATCATATAAATATATAAAAATTTGTAAAATATCAGAGGAAAAACTTTTTAAAATCTTTATGGCTTATGAAGTATAAAATATTGTCATTAGGCCCTGGTTTAACAAAGTAATTGTCACAAATAGCATTTGTTATGTAGTGACAATGTTACTTTCTTTAAACTTTGTTTAAATTGTACATAAAGTAAACTCCATCGTAAGTGTAAAAATTTGATCGAGAATGAATTGTTGCAATTGTGTTTTGGAATTTCATGTACTTTACATATAAAATTTGATATGTCATGCTGCTTAGGCATGAGAATTTATCGTACAGGCTGTTACAGATTTGACTTAATCATAACGTCTGTTGTTTTTTTCCTTTTAACATTTTAGCTACTCCAAAGCTATATTCAATTCTCAAATGATCTCAAGGTCCATCTTGAATAAATTATATATGAAACAACAATATTGCAAGTCTATGAGGCTTGGGAACCTCTCCCATTCAAATTTGACAAAAATTTTGATTTTTAAGTAATATGTTATCCAATTGCCTCATGAGTTATGAGAAACCAAAGACTATTAGTGGCTTTATATATATAGAGACTATCAGCTTGATCTCGCAAATCTGCTCACATAGATTCCATTTCTTGCAATAAAAAGACTAACTTGGAATGCAATTTCTTCGGCAAACCTTATTCGTTGTTCTCCAGCAGCATACACTAGAAGCTTGAGAATATATAAATATATATAGAGCCCGGGAATTGGGTTAATCATTTTGAACAAATGCTTATACTCTTTCTTTTTCGTTTAGCTTTGATGCATACAAATGAGCAATATCTATCATTGAAAGTCATTTGATAAAATAAGTTAATCTTGAATCCAGAAGTGGAGGATCAAAATTACTTTTTTTTTTCTTCCATAATTATCGGAACACTGATATTTGAGAGAAAAAAATTAAATTTGTTATTACAAGACACAATAATTTAAATATTCCCATAATACTATTAAAATCAAGATCAAGGTGAAGTTAATATCTTTGGTATAAAAAAATTTCGCAAGCTAAACACATATATACTACCAGTACCTACATACAGATCTGAATAAGCTCCCTAATTGCTTCAAAAGCTTCTCAAGTTTCATGTAAGGTCCCAAATATTGTGGGTCTTCTGCACTGTGGAACCTGCAGACCCACAATATGGGAAGCCTTTCATGAGATACCTTGGAAACATCTTCAATATTCATATCTCACAAATTAGGGCTTTGAATGTATATAATATTATCTCTCATTGCCTTATGAGCAAAGTTGTCAAACTCGCGAGTCAACTCGGTTGATTTGGCGAGTTTGCATTTATAGGAGAGGAAATCGAGTCGACTCGGTACTTAACTCGGACGCCACACGAATACGGTCAAACTCGGTTTCAACTCGTTCCAACTCGGTTGAATCGCCGAGCATTGGAGAACAACCAGCCACTGCTCCAACATCATCTTTATTTATATATGTGCACCATTTTATATATATTGGCTCTTCATCATAGTTTCAAAAAATATCATCATCACGTCTCGAACTCAGAAGCTACAATGACAATATATTGCACCACTAATCCAACCCCATCTTTATGAATACGTTTGCAAATTTTTATATTTATATATATATATATATATATTTCTCTTCATCTTTTTATCATTTCAAGAAGAATAGAATTTAGACAATTTGAACACGCGTACAAAAAAAAGTGCTTATTTACACATATCTATCATCATATAATTTGTTGTATCTATTTTTAGAATTTTATTTTAAAATTATTTAAAAGGATATCTATTTTTTGTTTTAATCTAAATTATTTAAATATTATTATATTAATTTTTTTCTTTTTTAAATATTTATAATATGATATTTTACCCAAAAATAATATGAAATTAATATCTTGATAATTGATTTGTTTTAACAAAATAGTCTTTAATAGTTATATTTATAATTGTATAAATAATTTTAATTCAAATTTCAAATTATTAGTATTTGTTTATTAATATCTATCATATTTTAATTTTAATATATAATATTAAAAAAATATTTATGTTTAGTTATCACCATTTTAACTATAGTTATACTAATAGACCATTAATCATTACTTTCACAAATTCAAAAATTAGTTTAAATTTTAAAATATTAATTTTAATGATATAATTATATATTTCAATCGTTAATTATTATTATAGGTAAACTCTTACGATTCTACGTTACGAGTTTACGATACGAGTTCACCTCCCAAAAACGAGTCTGCCTAGAATCGCGATTTTGACAACATTGCTTATAAGAACCCAAGACTATTAATGGCTTTATACAGACTCAGAGACCACTATCAGTCATCTCACAGACTGATCGAATCTGATCATATCCTACTTATTGCACAATGTCCACAAATAAAGTTGTGCTAAATATTGACTTACTTTCAGATTCGATTCTCCTTTATTTGACTTTTAGTTCATCATTTGTCTTTTTCGTAAACATAGATGAATCTTTCTTATCGCACCATGCAGAATATAATGTACGTAGTGCAACCAGTAGTTGACTTTCTGTCATGAAACATATCAAGAGGAAGGATATATAGATGGTTGGCCGATAAGAATAAATTACAGTTTTTATTTTTCATGTGACTCGACGCATGTCATTCAATAATTATCTATGACTTGTTTTATTACAATTTAATTATCATATGTATTTCTCATTTAGATTTAAGCAGAAAATAAAAATAAAGAATAGTTTACATCCATATGTGCTGAGAGAAAATCAAAATTGATAATCACATCCCACTAAACTTTTAATTTAGTCAAGAAATTTTTAGCTTTTTTCTTTTGGAACAAAATACATGTGGCAGCAGGAGAGCTGTAGGACGAAACGAACGGCATTGATTTGTTCACAGCATTGCTTGCTGTTAAATCGGAACAGCAGACGATCCTAACGCCATTTGAATCTGCATAGAAACATTGACCACTGAGTAAGCCAAACAGTGTAATGAAAATAAAAAAAGGCGACGCATGCCATGCTCTGATAATCTCAGAAAATAGCATCATTAATGTAGCTTGTACATGAATGAGTTTTAAGAAGACACGACTTATTTTATGCTTTTGTGCTGCTGATGAATTAACCAAAGTAATTTAGCAGTGCCAGCTCACAAGGGGTCAAAAAGAATGGAATATTAAGGAACGCATACTTAGATAGGAATAAAAATAAGTTTTAAGATAAGATTCCGCAATTGACATCTTAATTAAACATTATTATATTTTGCATTAGAAAATTGAGTTTATAGTTATTGTTCATATTTTACGAAACAAATATTCAAGATTCAATTCAAATATTATTTTAAATTATATTAAATAACGAAGGAAAAAAAAACTACGTGAGAATATTTAATTAATAATAATCCCGTTGGAGAAACAGAATTGAACTCCTAAAATCCTGAGAAAGCTCAGGGAATTAAATCTAGTTTGGCATATATTTCCATTCTTTTGAAAAGGCTTTGATTCACTTGGACTATACAAGTGTTGGTGTCGCCATCCAAATTGACATTTTGCCTTTCAAGTAAGGCCAATGGTTAAGAATTGCATACCCACACCCTAAATGCTTAATTAGGTGTCGCACTTCAAACATCACATGTCATATGGAATATGGTCTGCTATATTTTAAGTGAATTGAGAGAACTCATTAGCCTTGAACATTTCGTATCAGATTGAAATTGCAATGTGGTTCTACTAATGAAGTATATAACCAAATTCATCCCCAAAAAATCAGGGAAATGAATTTATATAACTATGATAGTTTTTCCGATAATTGTTCACTCTAATTTGTGGAAGTTACAATGAAACTCTTATTGGTTAAACTGGACTTTAAATATAATAATCATTATATCAAATTATAAAAATACCTTTCTAATTAGACCTGATCATCAGGCCAAGTTTTAAAAAACTGAGCCTAAAGTTGGGCTATAAAAAAAAAAATTCTAAGCCCATTTTTTAATTGGATTTTAATCTATACTTTTTAGGCTCAGGTTGAAGCCAAACAAGCTTTTTAAAGTCATGCTATTTAAAATTTAAATTAAATAACATAGCTAATTATTATTATTACTTAAAAGATTATATTATAAAGTTGTAATACAAGTGAGTTATTGTATTGATAAAAGTCTTTTGAAAAAGGGTTGTTAGCTTTTATTTCTTTACTAATATGTCACATTGCATAAAATTTTTCTTTAAATAATAAGTTTTTTTTATTAAAAAAATATTAATTTGAACTTTGTGGGTTTTAGGCAGGTTCTAAAAAAGGTTTGAGCTCAATCCATTTTAGAAAATGAAATTCCTAATCAAACTTTTTTTGTTTAGGCTTTATTGAAATCATGATCAAGTCTACTTCCAATTATTAAATAGCCATTTTGCCCTTATCTTTGTCTTGTCTACAAACTTTCATACCTTCTATCAGTGGAAAGAGGAAGGGAAAAAGGAGTAGGATTGCAACTCCATCGGGATTGCCTCCCTCATCCCTATCCCCATCTTAACTTATCATATTTATTCAAGTTATTTTGTACAATTCTGACATAATGTTGCTAAATTTTGAATAGGAGTGTTTGAGTTAGTTGTTTAGATATTATACTTGATGCAATTATCTACTATGATGATAAAACAATTCTTATCAGTTATAGTTGTCAAACTTATTAATCAACTCATTAAACTAGCCAATTTTTTTGCTTTTAAGTAAGAAATCATTCTAATTCAACAATAGAATCAAAATTAGAATAAATTTGGTCAAATTCAAATAAACTCGATCAAACTTATATAGAATTGGTAAATATTTTCTCTAAGTTTTTGGTGGGTTAACCTCTTTGTGATTTAGGTTAGATAATTGTTAGCCCATTTAATGATTTTAACAAATATATTAGCCTAGTCTAGCCTAACCTAACCCATTTAACCCATGACTTTTAATAGGCTCATTTCACGTGGGTTGAATGGTTCCTGTTTTGACAGTTTTAACTTTGGGCCAGCCCCTTAAGTTGTCAAACGTTTAGACAAACTTGTGAAAAAAAAAAAAGTAAACATATAATGTAAATTCAAAATATAAACTTATAAAAGTTTACCTCAATTAATAAATAACTATTGAAATATATAATTAAATACTACATACAATAAAAAATTATTCAAAATACAATTTAAACTATACTAAGTTAAACAATTATTCATATTTCATAATTTGTAGTAATAAACATGAATATTTTAACACAGTCATACATAAATAATTATTCAATATAACCAACTAAAAAATATTTATTTTATTTTTACTTTAGTAAGTATATATTTTATGTAATTTTATTATCTTTATGTGTATGTAAACTTGTAATAAAATAGATTATAATAACTCTATGGAAAAAAACCTTATCTATATCTCCTCTGATTCAGTTTTTGAATCTTTATGTTGTTGACTATAAATTAATTGACATATTAAAATTGTAAACTCGTAAGTTTATCAGAGTTTTTAATAAGTCCAAGTATGCATCGAGTTGACTCATTTTTCTTATGTATAATAATAAAATTGTAAATTCTGGATAATAAACTTATGAGTTTGATAATGATGTCCTCCTTTATAGAACTAGAAAATTTGCAAGTAGAGGATGAAAGAGTCAGACAAAATAAAGATAAAAAGACTGAAACTATAGAAATAGAAAATTATTTCATATAATAAAAGTTATCCAATTCATCATGGGTTTATTGCAATGGGGGTTGGTAAATCAAATTATCAAATGCAACTTTTTATAAACTAGGTCACATTTCAATTGGAGGCAAAGATCAAGATGAGTAAGTACAAATTTTCAAAATAATTAATTGGTGAGTGTAAAGAGATTTTTTCTAATTTACCATTGAATTTAAATAGTTAGGTTTATTAGTATAGGGTTGATGAATCAAAAGGACAACGACAATTTTTTTCTAAATTAGAGACATTTCAAGTGAAGGCAAAAATCAAGTTGAGTAAGTACAATTTTTATGAAATAAATAATTGGTAAGTGCGTGTAGAGAGTACTATTACTCCTCTAATATATACAATCATAACAAAATTAAGATAGTGGAGTTACACATGATTTACAATATTATCACGACAGGTAATTTGTCCAATTGTGTTCTTTAAAAAAAAAAATAGTTTCTTTGCCATAGAAAACTCAAAAAAAAAAAAAAGCTAATAATATATATATATATATATATATATATATATATATATATACCATATACTTTTTTTTTGGGGCCAAATATGCCATATACTTTTTGATCTGAAGCGTAAGCTCTCAATTACTTCATAACAAGTTTCTCAAGCTTCATAAGAGGCAAGCAATATTGAATGGCCACAATATTGGAAGCCTACGATGAGACCTGGAAACATCTTCCATTCACACTCGACGAATATTTTATTATGCTATCTCATTCATTGCCTTACGAGAAACAAAGACTAATGTTACTATAAATATAGAGACTCAGTCCTTAGTCTCAGAAAGAGAGATGGAATCTAATTATCTGCAAGTTACAAACAAAATAATGCTAAATATTGACTCATTTTTCAGATTCGATTCACCATTAATATGAATTTTAGTTCATGCTTTGTCTTTGTCGTAAATCAAAATGAAGTTGTTGACTTTTGGTGAAATGCCCATCGAATCAAAGCAATAAGAATTTAAAGATGATTTGAAGTGTTTCACTCAACATCTGTGGGTTTATTTTATTATAGTTCTTGTTTGAGCATATTTCATAGTAGTTGACTAATCAAATTTATATGTAACATTTATCTAAAAGCAAAAGAAAAATGGAATCATCGCTGGGGCACATATTATATGAACATATTTAAAGAAGATTCTACACAGTACATCTTAATTTTTTCCTCAAAAGAAATAAACTATTTACAATCCTAATTTTGAAAATTATAAAAAAGAAATCTATCGTGAATTGACCATGACCAAAGACAGAATTAATAAAGAGAAACTAATAACAAATAAGAAAGCCTCATGAATCAAAGCTTAGTTTGGCATCTTTCCATTTCTTTTTCAAAAGCTTATATATTCCTCTGAGTTTGTTGGCGCCGTTCGAAATTTTTTTGGCCTTCAGGTTTGCCAAAGGTTAGGGATTAATTCCATCTATGATTGACACCAGTCGGCATAAATTCCTAGGTTGGTTTTAGTTTATTTTTCAATTTATGATATTAAGTCTGTTGGATGCATTGAATTTTATTACGGAAAAATTATTTTTTGTCTTCATAATTTCACTCAATTTTTACTTTGAACTTAAAATTCCGTAACCAAGTCCTTAAAATTTAAATAATTTTGAATATAGTTACTGTCATTATATTTTTACTATTATTTTATCATATATGCAAATTAATTTTATTTCATTATTTATTTTATCTCTTTTATTAACATAATTAAATTATTTATATTTAAAGTGTTAAGATAATATATAACTAGTTATATCAGCCAAATTTAATAGAATTTTAACCAAAAGGAACAAATTTGGAAATTGTAAGCATTCAATTACAAAAATTTCAATTATATGAATTAAATTAAAACTTAAATAAAACTATAGAGACTGAAAGTATTACAGAAAAAAAAAAAAAAAAAAGGGCGAAGAGTGAAGGGGATAAATTCCAAATCCATCATAATTTTGAGCCTTGCCTCTAAATAAGTGATCGAACTCAACTGTGAGGAGTGAGAACCTATTAATACTTACATCTTTAAATCACCAATTAAACCTTAGGATTAATAATAGCCACTCATGTGGGTTGATGGAGCCCATTCTAGCAAGATTTTTTAAAGTGAAGTGAGTCAAGTCCAATGCTATCTCTATTCCTATTTCATAAGCCATTCATTCTTCTTTAATTAGTTATCCCATCTCAATTTCCTAATTAATTAATGATCAACAATTTTGCCCTCATGAACGATGTTGACGTTATTGTATTAATACAATGTTCTAAATTTGATGTTAAATTAATTTGATTTGTAGATTTTATTATAATAAAAATAAATTTATAAAACCATAATTTATATCAAAAGACATTTATTGTTTGTATTTTGTGCTGGCTTTGTTATCAAAGTGTTCGTAAGGATTCTTGGTCTTCCTTAAATAATAACACACACCGAAAGCTACTTGCTAAGAGTGTTATGACAGCACCTAATAAATTAATTAGTAATATCAGTAAAATTTAATAGAATTTTAACTTTTTTTATTTGTTTAAGGCTACCTTATTCAAGGCGTGCCTTCATGTATTATGATCTACCAAATGATTCTCAATGCTCATTGCTTTTATGATTTGATACCTCAAATTGAAAGAATAATTTCTGAATATCAAGAAAACTGTTTGAATATTGGCTCAAGAACATTCCATTATCATAATTACTTGCTTCTCAGCTTAATTCATTGTCACACCCTAAATTCCTAGAGTGTGACCGACACAGATAATGAAACTAGCCCATTTCTGTAAGCCTAACAAGTTGATTCCTTAACCGAATCGAAAGTCATACATCATGGACAATCATATTCATGCATATTCACATTCATACATAATTTGTAGAAATTTCGGCAGAGTCTCCTCTGTAACTGAGACCTCCCGAAATGGCTACAAATATCTGGCAAAACAATACTAACCATAAAAGAGAGCTTAGTTCTCAATTCAATCCAAAGATAACTACAACACAGGGGGAATGGGGAATCTATCTGTGGTCATACTTATCCATTTACAATTATTTACATCTTTAACCAATTACATGATCACAAATACAAAAAAATCCTAACAAAATATGGAAATCAATCATCTGCAGTTCCAATAGGGCTCCTCTAACCCTTCTAGTCAATAAATTGCTCTAAATGCTTGCCTAAAATTTAGTAAAATGTAAATGGGTAGCATTCCAGTAATAAATTAATATAATACCTTTTTAACCGATAAATTTTCGATAAACCATGATTTAAACCTTTATCAATTTAAATCATAAATATGTGATAAAACAATAACGGTCATGGAATCAATCCATGGAATTTAAATCAGTTAAGGGTACTTAGCCCTTAGATATCTTTTCTTATCGGTTAAGGGAACTCAACCCTTAGGTTCTTTTCTTTTCATAGTTGTACAATTCTATGCATATTTTACAATCAGTTTTTAGATCTTTGTACACCATGCAACTAAATCAAATAATCAAACATAGTCCTTTTCAAAACCATATGCACAAATATGCATGGTTCTTGTTAGAAGACATGTAAAAATCTTTCTTTTTATTAAAAATACAATTGGCTCAGAACCTATATTCAAGGGAGGATTATCAAGACATCAAGCATCAGTCATGGACACGTGACCCATGCAGTTTAATCATCTGTCTAAGGCACATAGCACCTCGGGGTAATTCACTATCGATTGAGGGTATATATCCCTCAGGTTATTCATTATCGGTCGAGAGCACATAGCATATCGCAGTCGAGAGCACACAACATCTTCGGGTAATTCACCCATACGATCATGAGTCGCAACCTCCCGCTAAAGCATCCGTCTTATAGTGTCCTCCCTAAATCTAAGGAACTGCCATACGTGAATTTCATTTTTCAATATCGATGTTATAATAATCTCAAATCAAACATTATCCCTTTCTATTAAATCCTCTCTTTTGACTGTTTTGCATGGAAATCACATACCAATCATAAACCAATATTTATATGAAAGACTAACAAGTTTAACAATTATGCTACCATATAACCATATAACAATCCAATGGTAAGTATTCAGTTGGAAGAGCTACCGCTTACCCGGTGGCTGACGTATGCTAAAATCACTTTATCTTCATCTCATGGTTATAAAATGGAATTAACCAACAATCCCTATATTATAAGAATATACTTTCCTCGATTTGCATCACTAAACACATCAATTTAAGTTTATTATAATGCCTTAACAAAGGCATAAAGCAACCATAATCTTATACAATTAATTCATCACATATTCTTTTTAATTCATCGTCACTAAAAACAAACCTTAGCTCAAATTCTCTGATTCCATCACTTACCTTTCCCATAATTTTTGGCAATTTACACTCACTGCCTTAAAAAATTTCTAAATTTTTAGTTTAGTCCCAAATTTCGTACTTTTATCTTCAACCTAAGTAAAATCATGAAGAACAATAGGGTTTCATGTCATACACCTTAAAAGTGTTCTTATAAGACCAATTTAAACCCAGTAAACTACAGAATTTCACTATTTTCTGAAAATCCCAAATTTTCAAAATTTTTTAGTTTAGTCCCTATCTAAACAACTCTAAAAAAACTTGCCTAAAATCATGGTTCCAAAGCTGAAATTCACTGGAAAATGGCCAAAAATGCTTCTCCTAACATTATTCTCATGAAAAAATGATTAAAACTCACCAAATCGCTGCAAAACTCGTTGCTTATGACGGTGATGTGAACCCACCGGAAAAGCTACTATCATCGACCAACGGCAAGCGGTGGCTGCCCAGAAAGCTTCGCCGGTGATGGAGGAAGCTGGCTGGAGGTTGAACATGGCTGACTGTGGTAGAGGGACACAGTAAACAGAGAGGAAGAGATAATCAGCTAAGGGAGGAAGAAGCTGCATCTCAAACCGATGCCCTATTGATTATGGATGTCTTGTCTTACCACTGAGCCAAAGCTCATATCTTATTAGTATTACATACTACAAATATTTACGCCTTCATTCTTCTTAAAAGAAAAATTTTTGCATTAACTTTAGCAAGTGTTACATTCATCCTATGGGTGCTTCCTTTCTTTGCTTTTCCTACATCAGAGTGTAACAAAAATGGAAAGATGCCTGCTGTCTTTTGCATGTTTTGTTCTGAGTTGACAATATGACAATTAAAAAAAATTGATATTTTATTGGATAAATTATTAATGTGGTCTTTTAAAGATAAAAAAGTAAATGGATTTGGTCAAAACCAAATTAATCTTAAGATAAATTTTATATTTTTTTGACAGATTTTATCTTTTAGAGAACCATTTTAATACCTTTTAACTTTATAAGACTAAATTAATTAAATTATATTTTTCTCAATATAATATATACACACACACACTTCTTGCTTGACTATGAAAGATATTAATTTTCATGTTTATATATGATTTGTTTAATTAGGACCATCTCACCACCATAGTTACTCCTCCTGTTACAAATCTATGAACTATATACGACGTATATATGACGTACCAACGTTTCAGGGAAGTCGTGTGTTACACTTTTCCCATAATTAAATATTTTATACTTTGATATTTCTAAATTATATTTTAGAATCATTAAATTTTTAACTTTTAAAAATCATATAAATATATATAAATTGGTAAAATATCAGAGGAAAACTTATAAAAATCTTTATGGCTTCTGAAATATAAAATATTGTCATTGGGCCCTGACAAAGTAATATTGTCACAAAAATAATTTTTTTTATAGTGAATATGTTACTTCTTTTAATTTTTGTAAATAATTATACATAAAGTACATCAAAACTACAATAACTTAATCACGTTGCAAAGGGTCAAAATTAACAGAATTAAATATAATATAGCAATGTAATCTAAGTCGTATTCACTCAAAGATTCTTTATTTAAAATCCTAAGCTAAACTAAGCATATTAAAAAATTACAATTGATAAAAGTTTTGTGTTGGAATTTTGAATTAAATGAATAAATGTGTACGCAATCAAGATAAATTTTAATGCAATAAAAATAAATTTAAGCTACTACTTTTTATATTTTCTTTAAATGAAATGAATAAAAAAATGAATTGGAAATAATTATATGATAAATGCTCTTGGAAATGGAGTGATAGTTATTCTTGTTCAAAATAACATAGGAGTTCATTCTACATTAGTAATTACTCCTATTAACATAACTTGCACCGACTAATTAAGACACTATTTAAAAACCATTTAATGTGTGATATTTTGTTCCTCTTTTCAATTGATACTCAAACAAGACAATCAAATACAAGCATACAAGATTATATAATCTAATCATAAACATGATAGAAAATAATATCTCATAGCATTGTAAGGTGATTATTCCATCCAATCATCAAGTTACTTCAACCAATTAAAAATTACAATTTTCAATTCTAATGTACCCAAAATCTATGTTTCACAATTGCATAAAGAAAATCCTAAAACTAGGGAATCAATTACACAATCTAAAAATAAATTTGAGAAATTAAACTCCCCTTTGTAGCATAAGAACTAAAGTCTTCATCTCCATCTCCATCTCCAAGAGGCCAAGCTCTAGCCACACGTAGGAGAAGACTCCACCATTAGCTTCACTTTAACCATGGAATAAGAGAGAAATTATGATGGGAAATTGAATGAATTGGGAAAAAAATCGAGAGAATATGGGAGATGGATGATGGGATGGATGGGTAGAAAATTAGGAAGAAGAAAGAATAAAGAAAAGAGATGAGGTCTGTAATTGGTGAAGACAATTGGGTTTAAGATGGGTCTTGGTACATAGGTTGGATCTTGGATGTATTTTGGGTCCATGGATTCTTGGATCTCGAATTTATGGATTCCTTGGGCTAAATTACTTCATGCTTTTCTCCAATTTAAAGAGAACCTACAATGCGAAAAAAGTCCAATGTAATACTATTCACTCCAACATTCCATAATTAAAGAGTAATCACAAAAACAAAAAAAACAATTTAGCTTCTTTTAAATCTTATTTCATGCAATCACTCTTAACTCAAATTCATCATAATTAATACATTTAAGTCTAATAAAGTATAATAAGAACCCCAAAATAAGATATAAAATAATATATAAATTAAGGACTTATTATGCCGCATAAAATACACTTACTGGCAACACTAATGGAGGAAAATAAGTGAATTGATGCAACTGTGTCTTAGAATTTTTTAACAAATCTTCCCATTGATGTGGTTTGACAATGGCATAGAGTTGTGGAATTACTTGTGGTGTTAAGTTAATTACATTGTGTTCCCATTGATTTGAATGATATACTAGATGTTATGGCATGAAAATTTTTTACTGCAAGATATGATGACAATGGCTTATAAACATTGCTACTGGAATTGAATTTAGTAGTATGGTTGTATGAAAATGATGACGTTATGTGATTTGTGAATTAGAAATTGTCTATGAAGATGTTGCTAGTTCAATAAACCATTCCCAGTTGTTCAATAATCATTTACTAATCATAATTATTGGCGTGTTCTAACTTCAACACGTTGGCATAAATTTAACCAATTGTGTTGCCATTTCCACACAAAAATTTAGAGTTTAAGGTTCAGCAAATTAAACAGTACCCTCGAGATGAAATTGAGCATAATGCTCTATGATAGTTAATTATTCTCACTACAAAAAAAAAAAAAAAAGCTATTCTAACCATTTTTTTATTTTTTTTTGTGGTTTAATAAGAGTAATAAGCATGGTGAAGACCACTAACAAGGTTTTGAAAACTATGGTGGAACCAACAGTTGGTATAACTTAATCAATTTTTTTTCCTGAGCGTGGGAATATCTGTGGTTAAGTCATAGTTTAACCATAGTTTTAGACAACCATGGTTAACTTGTTGTAGCTTAACTACGGTTTTCATATGGTTGTTATACCATGCTTAAGCCATGGTTTAGCTATGGTTGTATAACCATCATTAAACTTTTAATGACATTTTTAACCGTTGCTAATAGTTTTTTTTAACTCCCTCATTGTTCTTGTTTACATAGTTTTTTTTGTTGCCATATAAACATGTAATTCCAAAAATTAACAACTTCAATCAACAATCACATTCAACCAACCAATAATATTGCATACCTTGCATACTGACATAATAAGAGTTTCTAACATAGGATTCTCTAAGTACATACTATTATAATTTGTAATACATTTAAAATAACAAAATACCAATTACATACATAGAATTTTTCAAATACATACCAACATAATAAGGGTTCATCTAAACAACTTATTAAAGGTACTGGGATGGGGAGAATGAGTTACATTGCTTGATTCTTATGTGTCTAATATTGTGATCACTGGGAACCTTAATTTCAAATAAAAAAAGTAAGAGATAATGATATAACAAAGACTATGATACATGAAATTAAAATTAAATCAAAGAAAACTCTAAAAATTACTCTTGTATTTTGTAAGGTAGCAAGCTTAGGTAACACTTGGCCATTAAAACTTTAAACAAGGAAAGTCATCCCCGCTACTACTTGCTTTGTTTGGGCATCACATTCCACAATCTAGGCATCTTTTTCTATCATTTGCTGCATGAACATTGCTGCCTCATTCTACAACTCATTGTAGGAAGAGCTAGAGGATAGACCTCCATATCCACTTCCATGGCATTCAAAGGCATAGGCCAATAGTTTAAGAATGATTGACATAGTCTTGTTACTTAATCCATAGAGACACTTGATGTGATATAATTTCATTGAAGAAGACAATTTTGAGTACTTCTTGCACCCTTTATACAAAATTTATAGTCTATCCTTAAGTAAGTTTTAAAATTCTTGCACACCACTGTCTAATGTTTGGTTTAATATTGAAGCTATACCATCCCCTTCATTCACAACTTCATTATTATTATGAACCTCAAATGCATCACAAACCATGTTGTACATAAAGTTGTCCATACAAATTGATTCATTTCTTACTTGTGGCCTTATTTGAAGTTCTACCTCATGAGGTGCCTCATTAGTTCTTCCCTTATGCCAAATCCAAAAAGTGTATCCTTGTGGAAAATGTTTAATAATTAAGTGGTCAGCATAACTTTCCTAACTTACTATTTCTTAAAGTTATATATTCAGAACATTGGCATATTATCTTACCTCTAACACTTTTATTAGCAAATGTAAAGATTAAAAATCCATTCAATCTATTTTCTAAAGCAAAAAAAAAAAAGAAAAAAAAGTCACCAGAGTCAAATACTAAATTTTGTGACAAACATCTCTTTGGGATGCAGAGGAAAAAAAACAATACTAAAAGTTATGTTTATATATTTAATAATTCCAAACTCAATTACCGTAACAATTGGGATGTTGAAAGCCCATACTAAATTTATCAATATTAGTCTCAAAGTGTTCATATAGATAGCTATAAACTCCAATATCTACATACATACAAGTTAAATCAATTAATCAGATATAACAAATAGTTAATTTAACCCCAATGTTCAACACATTTAATTTAAGTAAAGTCAACTCATATAATGTAATTAACTGAACCTAAACACTACCAAACTATAATAATATTCAGAAAAAAAATATCAATAATAAAGCATAATAATAATACCAAAAAACCTAAAAGAAGAAAAAAAAAAAAAGATGATATTTTAACTAAACCAATATTTTTTCTTAAAAATGAAAAATAAACAAAAAAATATATGTCTTTCAAATAAAGCCAAAAAACGTTAAAACATACAAAAAATATGCCTCTCAAATATTTTATAGCTCATTCACATTTAAAAATTATATATATATATATATATATATATATATAATCATACAAAAATTATAATAACACAATATTCATAATCTGAAAAGAAATCCTAGCACTAATACAGTGAAATAAAAAATAATAATAAAACTTCACAACCAGAAAGGTAAAAAAAAAAATTGCGTCTACCTAAATCGACCAAAATAACCAAGGAGGATGAAGAACTAACCTAGAGGAGCGCAGCCACCGTTGTCTGCATGATCTCTGGCATCGTCTGCTACTGGCCAGAGCTCGTCGGTGTCCACTGGTCATGGTGGCTGGTAGCTAGCGGCAAGAGAGCCTCACAAAATTTTCAAAAGCTTCTCAAGCTTCATAAACGACCCCCAATACTGGAGGCTCACGGGCCCACAATACTGGAAGCCATTGATGAGACTTGGAGACATCTTCCATAAATTTCAATGATTCATGTCTCACAAATAATCTTAATATTCTCATTTTGATGTATGAGAAACTAGGACTACTTGTGGCTTTATATAGAGACTATCAGTTCTTCATCTCACAAACATATCGAATCTTTTGTTTTGCAGCACTACGAAAAGTAAAAATAAAAGTTATGCTAAATACGTACTGACTCTTTTTTAAAGCTTATCATAACAGAATATATATAATCTAGTAGTTGACTTTCTGTAAATTCTCAATAAATTAATGAATAAAGATAAGATGATTGGTTTCATTTGTTGGGAAAACGAAATTTGAAAAAAAAATCGAAATTCTATATAGAACAATTTTTATTGTTTTTTTAGGTTCCAAAATAAACTTCAAATTTTTTGCCCAAATAAAAATTTCTAGACCTAATTAAGCTCGTGCCCAAACCCAAACCTTTGGATAAAACATATCATAATATCTGCCAACAAAGAATCTGACAAATATAAGTCAAAAACTCTTTACACTCTCCAATTCATTATTTTATTTTAATAAGCTGATTATCACTTTAATTATTAGTAGAAGCACTGCTGTTTTGATCTCAAACATGTGTTTGAGGCCTGAGGGCTCATGCATGCACATGGTTTTTGACATATGTATATATTTATTTATTCTCTTGAAATATTCTGAACGAGTGAAAGTATGGTGGATCATATATATTTCATTTGACAGGAGAAGCGTTAGTGTGATTCTGTGTAGGGAAGGTAGGAAAATCATAGATGCAATCTTTAACCTTTGGCTTAATTGAAGAGCAATGTAATATGAATGGAGCCAAATGTCAATATACTTAAAGGGAATCAAAGCCATTGAAAAGGAAGTAAAGATGCTAAACTTTCTTTGATTATTCGCTTAAGCTTTCTCGAACACTTGTTGCCCATTTGGTAATGACATCTTTATCCTTGTCCAATTCAATAAACATTTGAATTACTTCTCAAAAGATTCACGATGATTCCATGGAGTCTTTTTCTTTTTGCGTATAAACCTGATAGGTCAATTATCAGAATTCGAGATGTCGCACCAACAGCAAATTAATAGCCACTAAGTAATTCGTGAACATGAAAGTTGTGCTCACCATTTTTCTGAAAATATGAAAACAAAGAGAAAAAAATGTTTTAAAGGAATTGGAATGGAGGTCTGAATAAATTTTGAAAATTAGATGAAGTTGGTTATGAACTTAGGTTTAAAATGTTTTATTTGGATAAGTAAAACGAAGTTTAATATGAAACTTAAATAACCATATATATATATATATATATATATAGACATTTTAATTTAGATCAAACTTTTGAAAATCAACCCTGTCAGTTTTCGAACATTTACTTCGGTCCTAAAAAACCTTTTGAATATGTGCTCAGGCTTAACATAGCGTTTTTCTACCATGATGAAGTTTATATACCCTTGCCTCTTCATCTATTATATGCCCAACCTAACCTCACGTTTTTCGTATTTTAAAATAGTAAAATTGCTGTTTTTTTTAATAAAAGCAACAATAAAAAATTGTAATAGAACTATTATAAAAAAAATAAAAATATTCACTTTCCAACAAAATAAATGAAACCCAATCATCCTTAGGAATTCTTAGAAAGTAAACTAATAGATTATATATATGTGATCTCTCTTGCGATAAGGTTTATCTATATCTATTACAAAGACATATCATAAACCAAAATTCGGATTAAAGGATAACCGAATCTGAAAGAGAGCCAATATTTGGCATGATCTTGCTGGCAACTTTGTGTAGTGCTGCAAAACAAGAGATTCGATCTTTTCATGAGATGAACTGATGAGAGACTGATAGTCTCCGTGTAAAGCTACAAGTACCTTTGTGAGATATGAAACTATGTATCCTTGAATTGTTAGAGGCTTCCAAGTCTCGTCTAAATCTGATTATCGGGCTAATCTCATAAAACTTAGTCCAAAATTTGATCCTTACAAAGCCTGAACCCTTTTTTAAGAGGGTTTTTATATATGTTTTTCGTTGCAAGTTCATTAGACCTAACAGACTTTTTAAAAAAATTGATCAAGTCTAATTTTTTATTTAAGATTTAAAATAAATAACATAATTAATTGTTATTATTAACTATAAGACTATATATAGGAATGTTACAAATATAAAAAAGTTACTATATTGGTATAATTTCTTTAAATAAGGAGTATTAATTTTTATTTCTTTATTAAGATATCATATTATGTTAAGTTTTTTAAATAGTAATTTTTTCTATTAAAAAAATATTAATTCAATTTTTTTTAGCTCGAGCCAGATTTTAAAATAGGTCAAGTTTGATCTATTTTATATGTAATTGAATTAGTTTAATTTGAACCTTGTTTTCGGAATCCCCATTTATAGCTATATATTGAATGACGCAATTGTATTGATTTAATTAAGAAAAAAATTAGAAAATAGAAACCGCAATGGTCCTTGAATTTTTGTAACGCATGCATATATAATGAAAGTTTCCATGACGTCAGGGTAACATGCGTGGTTAGCGTCATCAAAATAGGATGAATGTATTGGATATTAGTGTGTTTAATCTACCTAAATGGTAAATTGAGTTTAAATTTTACAAACATCCTCCAAACCCAATCTTTTTCCTTGCCTTTGGAGCTCTTAAAGACCTTTTCTAGCTCCCTCAACCTCCCAAATTAGTGACCTAGAATGACAGCCTCTTCCTAAAACCCTCGCCTAGTAAATTTTTGTAAATAAAGCGTACTCATTTTTCTCCTTACTTATATGTCACTATCATGACATTGTTTCATTCTGTCCAAAAAATATTTTTTCCTTTTCCACGTGCCATGATCAACTGAAGGCTGGTTGTGGCATCAAATGTTGCTAAAAGGCTTCAAATTATATTTTTGCATTTCTTGGATTTAGGTTTCTGTTAGTCAAGTTTTGAGACACTTCTGGCTTATATTTCTTCACACTAAAACCTTACAAAAATATAGAAATTTGATTAATTACAGATTATTAAATATTTAACTTAAATTTAACACTTACTGCTACTTTAAAACATGACTAAACCTTTTAACTAAATTTAATTGAAATTAGAGCTAAAACACTAACTTTTATTCCATTGAACTAAAACAAAGTCATACTTATCCCCAGAAACATGGCAAGATAATTGAATTATTGAGAGTTATCATATTGCTATGGGGTTAATAAATCAAATGGTCAATTGCAACTTCTTATAAATTAGGAAGAAATTTCAATTGGAGGCAAAAATCAAGATGAGTGAGTACAAAATTTTTAATATGATTTCTTAATGAGTGTAAAGAGAATTTAAAAAAAAAAAAAAATTTACCATTCAGTTGATTAAATAGTCAGGTCTTTTGCTATCGGGTTGATAAATCAAAGGTCAACCACAACATTTTATGAATTAGGGAGACATTTCAATTGAAGGTAAAAATCAAGATGAGTAAGTACAATTTTTCTGAATTAAAGGATGGGTGAAAGTAAAGGGTATTTTTACTCCTCCAATATATATAATGTCAGAATAAAGTTAAGGTGGAGTTTCTTTCACGTAGAAAACTTAAATAATGAAGCTAATAAAGATATAAATATATATACCATATACTAATAGATCTGAAGCAGAAGTAAGCTCTCAAATTACTTCATAAGAATAAGCTTCTCAAGCTTCATAAAAGGCAACCAATATTGTATGGCCACAATATTGGAAGCCTATGATGAGACCTGGAAACCTCTTCCATTCATACTTGACAAAGATTTTGAATCTCAATATACTATCTCATTCATTGCATTATGAGAAACCAAGACTAATGTTGCTTTATATAGAGACTATATCAGTCCTTAATCTCACAAAGAAAGATCGAATCTCATTTTCTGCAAGTTACAAACAAAATAATGCTTAACATTGACTCATTTTACAGATTCGATTCTCCATTAGTCTGAAATTTAATTCATGATTTGTCTTTTTCTCGCTAATATAAATGAAGAAGTTGACTTTCGATGAAATACCCATCGAATTAAAGCAATTAGAATTCTGATTTGAAGTGTTTCACTCAATATGTGTAGGTTTATTTTATTATTGTTCTTGTCTAAGCATATTTGAAACTTTAGTTTTTGGCCAATCAAATATATATATATATATATATATATATATAAAGAAAAATGGAATTATCACATTTTTAATGAAAATAATTTAGAGAAGATTCTACTTATTGACATCTTAATTTTTTTTCTTAAAGAAAATATCAGAACTGGCAACAATCTCTTTGCAAATTAATTATAAATATGAAATTTATCTTGCATTGGCCTAGACCAAAGAATGAGAAACTAATTAACTAAGAAACCTTCGGGAATTAAATCTCGTTTGGCATCTTTCTTTTTCTTTATCAAAGACTTATATTCCCTTTGAATATGTTGGCACCAACAGAAATTTCATTTTCAAGTTTGCCAAAGGTTAGGGATTAATTGCATCTATGATTAACTCTCTATAATCAGCTTGAAAGCTTAGGTTGTTTTAGTTTATTATCAATTACTTATGTGTACTGAATTTTATTAAGGGAAAATTATACTTTTGGTCCTTAAATTTTCACTGGATTTTTACTTTGGTCCTCACAATTTAAAATTTTATAATTAAGTCCTTAGAGTTTAACTAATTTCTAATGTAGTCCGTGTTATTATGCTTTTACTAATATTTTGTCATATATATGAATTATTTTTTTAATTTCTTTTATTAACATAAATTATATACATTTAGAACATGAATATGTAGGTAGTTATATATTAACAAAATTTTAAAAGAATTTTAACAGTAAGGACCAAATTAAAATATTTGTAAATTGTAAGGACCCAATTATAAATTTTAAACTGAAGGGACTAAATTAAAAATTGAATGAAACTATAGAAACTGAAACTAAGTATAATTTTCCCTTCAATTAATTATTAGTTGAAGTATTATGCATTTTATGATATTTAATGTATAATAATCTTTCAAGGCATGTCTATATGTATTAAATATATCTAACAAATGATTCTTGTGATGGCTATGGAGTGTGACCTGACAAAATTATCTTAGTGCTCTTTGCTTTTATGATTTGATACCTGAAATTGTAAGAATAATTCTAGAAGATCAAGAAGAATGTTCGATTATTGGCATAAGAACCTTTCTTTATCAGAATTACTCACAACCAATGTAATCAAACTCACGAGTCAACTCGATTGACTTGTCGAGTTCGCGTTTTTAGGTAAGAATTTCGAGTTAACTCGGAACTAACTCAAACTTGTTTTGGCTCAGTGATTAACTCGTCCAAACTTGGACGAGTTGACTCAGTAGCATTGTTTTCAAAAAAAAAAAACAGCTTCTAGGACTCGAACCAGAGTGACATCCAGGTAGCAAAATTGTACATCTCCACTGAGCCAACATTATCATTCAATATATATGTGTATTATGTTATATATATTTGCACTTCATTTTCTTAGTTAAAAAAAAAACATCTCCTTATACTTGACCCCAAACACTTAGAATAAGTTCATCACCCATTACCATATAACCAATAAAAACTTCATATTCTAATGCATTATATATATTTATTATTGACTTTTTTTATAGAAATTTTATTTTGAATTTTTCATTAGTCATGACTTGAAAAGTTATCTATTATTATCTTTTGACCTATTTTGATAAAGTAATCTTTAATAATTATATTTATTACTCTATAAATCATTTTAATTCAAATTTAAAATTACTAGTCTTTGATTATTAGTAGTTATTATATTTAGATTTAAATATATAAAATTTTAAAAAATATCTATATTTAATTATCACTTATTCAACTATAATCAAACTAGTAAACTATTAATCATTGCATTCAGTAGTTTTAGTTATTAGTCTAAATTTAAAAATATTGATTTTAACTATGTAATTATATATTTTAATAATTATTTTTTATTATAGGTAAACTCTTACGATTCTACATTACGAGTTTACCTTCCTCAAACGATTTTATCTAAACTCGCAAGTTTGACAACCTTGCTCACAACTCAAGTTATATCATCCAATAAGTGATAATGCTTCCTTACTTTGCTTTCCCTAAATCAGAATGTAACCAAAATGGAAAAGATGCATACCGTCTTCTGTATGTTTTATTCTCTGAGTTGACTATATGACAGAGATAGATTTTATTTTAAATATATATATATATATATATATATATATATATAAACACACTTAATTTTTGCTTGACTAAGAAAAATTGAGCTTAGGGCCAAGTCTTATACAGAAGATCTGGTCTTGGGCTAGATCGGACCTCGAGCTAACGTGTAAATCCGGCCTTAATGATTTTTCAAAAAATTTTATTTTTTTTATATTTTTTTATATAAATTTATTTTTATTTAAAAAAAAACTATTGTTTTATTATTTTCATTGAATATACACTACTTTTATTAGTATAAGATATCTCATTCACTAAAGATGAATTACATTTTTTATTTCAAATTTAAATATATACAAAATGATTTTTTAAAATATAAAAAAATTTATAGAAACCTAGTTGATGCTACCTAACTTAAGCCAATCTGATCTGACTTGGTTCCAAGACTCAGCCAAAAATATTGGTATGATGCAAAATTTAGGCCAAGTTTCGAGTTGAATAAAAATCTGACCCAATCATGTATATGTTCGCTTTTATTAATAATATCCGAAGAAATGAATTAATTTGAAAATTATGAACTCATAATTTTTTTTAATTTGGTCCCTCACATATAATATATTTTCAATATGATTCCTCATAGAATTATTTTTTCAATTTAATCCCTCACATATGAATATTTCTCCATCTGATCACTCACAAATAAAATTGTTATCAATAATATTCTTTGAAAAATAAGTTAATTTTAAAAATACAAATATGTAGAAAAATTTTTCAATTTGTTCTCTTATATATAAGATTTTATTCACTTTGACCCCTCTCATAATTGTCGTATCAATTTAGTCAATCACATGTGTACATTTCTCCATTTGATCCCTCACAAATAAAATTGCTATTAATAATATCCTAAAAAAACAAGTTGATTTAATGCATACGAACTCATAAAACCTTTTCTCAATTTGGTCCTAAACACATAGGATATTTTTCAATTTGATCCCTTATAGAATTGTCTTCTTAATTTAGTCCCTCGAATATGTACATTTTTCCATTTGATCTCGAATCAAATTGTTATCAATATTACCCTTAAAAAATACATTAATGTAAAATATATGAACTTGTAAAATTTTTTCCAATTTGGTCCCTCACAGATAAAATATTTTTTAATTAGTTCCTTCATTAAATTGTCCTTATAATTTAGCCCATTATAGAATTGTCTTCCCAATTTAGTCCATTACATATAGACATTTCTCTAATTGATCCTCACAAATAAAACTTTTATCAATAATATTTTTAAAAAATAATTTAATTTAAAATATAAATGACACTATTGTTAATGATTTTATTTATGAGAGACCAAATTGAGAAATATCTATATGTAACAGGCTAAATTGAGAAATATCATATGTGAGGGACCAAATACGATCAGACTTTATTCTATCCAACCTTATACTGTCAAGCCTTATCCTATTTGCCAAACCTGCTTTTTAAAAATATTTCTATTTTAGTTACATTATGAAACAAAGAAGCACTAAGTAAGCAAGCACCATCACTACCTTCTAAGAATTATGTCTTTGGAAATTTGTTGTCGATGCTATCAAAGTAGAGGAATAATTTGGATTAAACAGACTCCTTTGAGATAGAACTCATATCAGAACTAGCAAGAAAGAGAAAGATGAGGTGGAGAAGCTCATAAGATGTGTGTGTGACCCAAAGAGGTGTCCACTATCTATAGGGAATGGAATATGACCGTTGATAACATTAATGCAGTGTGTAAATTGATGTAGCTAACTAAAGTTAATTGTATAAGTTTATACAATCCAATGTGTACACCAAATGAATAATAAAGATAAATTGTATTGTATAAATTTATACAATCTAACCATATATGTGTCAAACGCACTTATACACAATTTATTCTCTACAGTTAATAATGATTGAAATGATCAAATTATATACTTCAATTTCACTATGAAAAATAATACTTTTTATGTTTCACATGATTTGATAGGCCTTGGTTTCTTTAATATTAATTAAAAGCATATGAATTAAGCCAATATATTTGGATTGGCAATATATAGTTTAAAGACGTGTTCACCCTATAATGGTGAACCAAGACCCTAAATTAGGGGGACAAATAGATTATTCTTAAGAAAAATTATATCTTACTCAAAAAAATTTACATTTTTATAATATATTGTTAAAAAATATCAAAATTTTTAAATTGAATTTAGAGATTATTTCAAAAAGCTCAAATCAAAAAATTCAGTTATCATTTGGTTCAAATTATAATGTCAATAAATAAAAAAATTCCATAGCCAATAATATGTAGTTATATTCCTATATGGGTCCATGAGTTTAAAATTTTGAAAGATAAATATGGTAGTATAACCATAATATATATATATATATATATATATCGAAGAAAAAATAATTTACCTATCGTTATAGAGAAAAGTACAAAATTAGTCCTTCATCTCTGCACTTTGTGATAATGTGGTCCTTCACAAATTAGGTTCGACAAGTTAGTCCTTTAAAATTTTAAATTTATACAAAACTAGTCCCTTACAAATTCAAATTTGTACAAAATCAATCCTGCTCTTTATATTAATGAAGGACTAATTTTGCATAAAATATGATTTATGAGGGATTGATTTGCATGATTATTTGAGAGGAACCAAATTGTCACAAAGTGTAAAAGTAAGAAACCGACTTGGCACTTCTCTCTATCACTATAAGAAAACTAAAGTTTAAGGGTAGAGATTAAAGACGACTCCATCACTAATGTATGAGAAATCCATGTCAAAATCTATCCCTAGATATTTGAATTAATTTTGAATTTTAGAAAAAAAGATCCATGATGTTTTTTTTGTGACGAATATTTTCGAGTCAAACTATTAGCACCGAATTCCATTTGAAATCCATCCCAAATTTATGTCTTAAATTTTGTCAACAAAAATTTCATATCAAAATTCAATATATTTTAAGAGATATGATTAAAATAGTGACCAAAAGTCATAAAACAATTTTAAGCAGAATCTATATATCACCACTCAATTTTATATGGTCATGTCTTTTTCATTTGAACTTTGTTTTAAGTTAATTACCTATCATTGAAAAGCTATATGAGCTATGTTCTAATGAAATAAGTTTCATAACAAAATATTGTAGATTTTGTGAGATAGAAGCAACATAGTGACTAAAGGTCAAAAATAATTTTAAGTAAAATCTATATCTCATTATCTTTTAAGTCCAAACTTATATTTTGAGAACCAAAATATCTTAAGCCAATAAATACAAATCTAAATCATTGAATTTCACAAATAACACTTAGCTTTTGATAATTATACCTATTCAATGCATTGGCTATCTTGATTTAACCAAGGTTCCAACTCTTTTAATCTTTAACTTCTTCAACACTTAGAGCATATTTCTTGTTTCCTATCACTTTGGGCAAAGCATGGTATTGATATTTCATTTTCTTCATTTTATTGCCCACTCTTCTTTCATTGGTCCATCTTACACATAATAGATATTCAACTTGCAAACCAAATAGTTAGTCTAAATAGTGAATCAATTAAGTACATATTTGTAACTCATGTTCTATATATTTGTCACCATAAAAACAATATTAACATAAAATCATGTTCTTGTATTTTTAGACCATTATATCAAATAAAATTTTCATATTATAATTTAATAATAATAATAACAAAAATAATAATAATAATAATAATAATAATAGTAACAAATAGTTAAAATTATAGACCATGGTGTAAGGGTTTATTCTTTGCAATTGACAGAAGTCAATGTACAAAGTACTTCCTTTCAATGTGTTGTGTGTGTCTATATATATATAGTAAAATATATTTTATCCCTTACTTATCACAATATTGTCATTTTGGTCCTTCCCTAATTGAAATGCCCAAAATAGTCCTTCACTTATTAGAAAATATCACATTTGGTCGCTCACTTTTTAAAAAAGTATCATATTTAATCCCTTAGATATAAGGTTTAGGGTTTGGTAGAGGGACCAAATTTGGTAATTTTTTGAATAGTGGAGGACCAAGTGTAACATTTTCCAATGAGTGAGGGACTATTTTGAGCATTTCGATTAATGAAGTATCAAAATGACAATTTTGTTATAAGCAAAGGATCAAAAGCATCTTTTTCTCAATATTTATACGTAGACACGCACACCTATATATATGATCACAGTCATTTAACCAACTCTTTAGTGATTGCATTGAAATTTTTCTAGCTCATTTAAAATAGATGGATTAAACTAACTCACCTCATTTGACTCAGTTAACTCGCAAGTAGAATGAGTCAAACTCGATGGGTTGATAGGTTAGCCCATTTAAATTTTTTTCATAAAATTTCTTTTGTAAAAAGTTTGATACTTCATAGTCTCAAATAATTTTTAATCTATTTTGTCTTTTAAATATTTGATATTTGGTAAATAATGTCAAAGTAAATGTAATTTTGGTACAATAATTTAATATTGACTTGAAGATTGAGTTTTTTTGTTTTGTTTTAGATTCTATTTATTTAAAAGCTTTTTATATTTTTTGTACATTAAATGAGCTGGTTGGTTGGCTTTAAAATCTTAACTCATCAATCTATCATTGACAGTTGAATTTGACTTTTTAGATTATATGTTGACATCTCAAATTCTTTAAATGATTTTCAAAAATCATATATAAATTTTAATCAACTATATAAATTAATATGAGTGCATCAGTGCACTCAAAATAATGATCAGTGCACCAAATATGGCACAACAATTGTAAAATATTATTAAAAATTTTTTAAAATTATTATGGTTTTTGAAATATGAAATATTTTAAATGGCCAACTTATTTTAAAATTGGTTAAGTGATACATTTAAAACATATACTTTTGGTGGATCTTAATCAAGTCTTTATATATTTTACTTTCTTCATATTGCAAATGATTCTACTCACTTTTTTTTTTTTTGTCTTTTAACTTCTATCATAATACTATCAAATAAAAAATTGAAAAAATTATTATAAATAATTCGATTCAAAAGTACTATTGAAGGTGAAAGTTAAACACAAAGCGTTTCAAGAAGCTTTTACAGAAAGACTTAAATAAAATTGATAAAAATAAAAATAAAAGAAATTATAATATTAAACTAAGAAAACAGTTAAAATGCTTAAAAATAAATTAAATATATATTAAAATTCATGCTTGTCAAAAGTTAAACTATAGGGGATAAGCAATGTTGTCAAGTTGACTCGGCGAGTTTGCGTATTTAGGTATAGAAATCAAGTCAACTTAGTTGCTAACTCAAAGTCAACCCTAACTCACTCTAACTTGTACTTAACTCGCCTAAACTCAATGAGTGTGTTTTTAGGTATAGAGATCAAGTCATCGGGCGACTTAACTCACAGAATTCCTTCAATCTTTGTTCACAAAAATGCCTCCAAAACTTGAACTCAAACCCCCTATGTCAACAAAAGTTAAAACATTCATTACCACATAGCTAGTACTAATTTCATGTTTATGGTCTATGATGCATTATATATTTATTTTCAACATTTTTTGGAATTTTATTTTGAATTTTTTAAAGTTATAGCTTGAAGAGTTATATATTTTGTCTTTTTATTTATTTTGACATAGTAATCTTTAATGATTATATTTAATAATGTATAAATCATTTTAATTCAACTTCAAAATTATTAATATTAATTTATTAATATTTATGATATTTAGATTTTAATATATAAAATTTTAAAATATCTATAGTTAATTATTACTTATTCAACTATATCAAACTAGTGAACTATTAATCATTGCCTTTATCAGTTTAATAACTAGTTTGAATTTTAAAATATTGACTTTAACTATGTCATTGCATATTTTAGTAATTAAATTTATTATAGGTAAACTTTTATAATTTTACATTAGGAGTTTTCATTATGATTTTACCTTCCCCTAATGAGTTTACCTAAACTCATGGTATGACAATCTTAGGGATAAGGATAAAAAAAATGATTTGAAATTTTATAGGTGCAAGTGTATACATATAGGAAGATTCGATATAATTAAATAATCTGATATAATGAATTTGTAGATATAGTGTGAATCTTTAAGATAGAAATTGGGAAAGTGCTCAGTAACCCATAAACCCTTAGCATTTCTAAAAAGAGCAATATCGTATAGCAAAGAGGAAAACTAAATTAAGACTAGATAAAATATATGAAGGCCCTATTTATAAACCTCTTTAGTCACCTTATTTTATTTCATCTTAAAATAAAAGTGAGTTTTACAATTTTTACAAATAAGCCCATAATAAGACTCATTCATATTGAGTCTAAAAGCTCCCTTTTTCATCATTAACTCTCTTTTAGTAACTCCTTTTTAGTAATATGATGGAAAAATTACTAATTAAACTTAGGTTGTCGGTTAAGGTCTCTACCTAATGGGACAATGAATAATCTAACCCATCACTAATTACCTACTATTAACAAGGACTGAATCTATTCTTGATTTAGTCTAGTAATATTAGTTACCCAATTAATAAACTTTAATATTAATCTAATAATAAGTTTAATGATCATCCACATAATAATAAAATTTATTTGAACAATCTTTCACTTCAATAGCATTTATCAATTATTAAGTCAATTTAAAGACAATAGAATTAAGTAATTAATATTCAAATAAACACCTGGATGTGCATATATACTAAATCATGCAAGATTCTGAAATGAAACCATGCAGTGATCACTAGATTCAACAAGGAAACAAGTGATATCAAGATCATCTTAAATAAGTTTCAATATTTGAATAGAATGGAATAAAAAAAATATTTTAATTGTCATAATACAAAGCAAAAGTCCCTTAGGAATTGACTCAGATTCGCACTAAACAAAGGCTACATCAAAATTTTCAACTACACCCATATGAGCCACATGAGTTTTGACGAATCCTACAAGCAAGTCCTTAGTTAATGAATCTGTCAACATGTGTTCACTAGGGATGTGAACCAAACAAGTCTGAAGTTTAACAATTTTTTCTCTAATAATTAGGAACTTAATATCAAAGTGTTCAATGCGACTAGAGTTACTGTGATTCTTAGAAAAGCTAACAGTAAATGAATTATGGCAATATATAGTTAGAGGTCTTGATGCAGAATTAACTATTTGTATACCGAATATCAGTTTCCTCAACCACATGGCTTAACGGGTGGCTTAATAACAAGCGATGTATTTTGCCTCTATAATTGAGGTAGCTATTACTAATTGTTTGCAGCTTTCCCATGAATCAACTCCTCTAAACATTGTAAAGATGTATTCAGAAGTGGATTAATGATCATCTAAACAAAATGCATAGTCTAAATCAAAGTAACCCACTATCTCAAGTGATTCAGACTTTTTAAAATAAAGCATATGATGCTTTGTACTTAAGGTATCATGGGACTTTCTTTATAGCCCTCTAATGATCATGACAGATTGCTTACGTATTTGCCAAGCACACTAACAGTCTGGGCAATATTAAGTCGCGTACATACCTGAGCATACATTAAGCTTCCAACAACTATTGCATATGAAACCTTATCCTTTGTAGTCTTTTCATCATCATTTTTAAGACATGATGATTTAAATAACCTTTCACCCTCCTAAATAGGTATAGTATAAGGAGTGCAAGAGTGCATATTGAATTTCTTTAGCATGTGATCTATATAGGTTACCTTAAACAAACTAAGAATGCCATGTGATATATCTTAGTGAATTTAAATTCCCAAAAAAAAAGAGTTTCACCTAGATCCTTTATAACAAAGTGATATGATAAAACATGATTTATCTCATTCAACAAAATCAATTAGTTGCTTGCCAATAGGAAGTCATCAACATACATATGAGGATTAGAAAGATGTTTCCTTCAAATTTTTGATAGATTCATTGATCTATAACATTTTTTGTGAAACCAATGAGGTGACAATCTCATAAAGCTTCAAATAAGACTGTTTTGAAGCTTGTTTAAGCCTATAAATAGTCTTGCTTTAACAAATGAATCAACCATATCTTCAACCAAATCCTCATTCAAGAACATCATCTTAACTTCCATTTAGTGAAGTTCATGATCTAACTATGCAATGAGAGATATCAAAACTCTGAAGGCATCTTTAGTAAACATCATTGATAAGGTTTATATATAATCTATGTCTTTCTTTTGATTATAGCCTTTAGCTAGAAGTCAAGTTTTGTATCTTTCAACTTCACCATGGGCCCCTCTCTCGGTTTCAAAGACCTATTTGCAATCAATTGGTTTGCATACATCTAGTAATTCAGTCAGTTCCAATATATGATTACGTTAAAAGGAGGTCATCTCATTATTCATAGCCTCTAACCACTCAGATGAATGAAAACCTGACACAGCTTCACCACAAGTAACTAGATATGTGCCATTAACAATTCTAACTCATACTCTAGCAAGTACACTATGTAATCATCTAGAATTATAGGTCTATGAATCTTCTATGACCGTCTCAATTTAATGACTAGTTCCTCCATAACAACTATAAGAGGTCCCATAATAGGATTATTTGGATTCTCAATTGGAATGCCATCTCTATTAGCATGGTCAATCAGTTGTGAACTTGTGATGATAAAGCTGATAAAATGTTATGATCACGCAGATTGATAGCCCTAGGTGTATAACTCCTACTGGCCAAGTCATTCTCATAATAAAATGTTCTATCTGACTTAATGACCCTAGTAGTGTGAGTAAGGAATAAAATATACATCCTCTAGATCCAAAACAATACCCAATAAAGAATCCACTGGTCATCCTAGAATCAAGTTTCTTGAGCTGATAATTATAAAGTCTCACCTCTGCTGTACAACTATTACACAAATGTGTCTCAAACTAGGCTTCTTTCTAGTAAAAAGTTCATACGAGTTCTTTTTAACAGACTTACTTAGAACTTGATTCAGAATGTAAGTTGTTGTCTTAAAGGCATTAACCTACAAGAACTCTAGCAAGGAAGAATAATTGATCATACGCTTAACCATGTCCATCAAGTTGTGATTATGCCTCTCAGCAATTCCATTTCCACCTGTTTCAATATACCTCTCATAATATTTACCTTCTCTATTTGACCTTACACATTTGATTGTCTTTCCAAATTTTAACTCAACGACAGCTTTAAATACCTTAAAAGCATCCAATGATTCATATTTTTCACATAATAGGTCAACCTATCCAAATCTTAGTAATCATCTATGAAGGTGATAAAGCATTTATAATCACCCATAGCAATAAGAGTAATTAGTCTACTAATATCTATGTGGATCAATTTTAAAATACTCTCTGATCTATTTGCCTATTTCTTCTAGCTCTAACGGGAAGTTTTTCTTTGATACAATTAACACAATAATCAAAATCAATTTAGGTCATGCAATATCCATTGTTTGATCATCCTTTCTAACCTCTCTTTAGAGATATGACCCATACACCTATGCCATAATATAAAAGAACTCTCATCAATTCTTCGATATTCGTATCTAGTAATAACATTAATAGATGCCCCAATGAAAAGATCTAGATTAATTTTTGCATTCAAGCAATATAAACAATTCATTAAATTAGTAAATCCAACAATAACATAATTAAAGTAAATATCAATTCATCCATTTCCTTTCCAAAAAGAATATCCATCTTTGTCAAATATAGAATTGGAAATCTATTTCCTTCTTGAGGAAGATACATAAAATAATGTCATTCAAAACTAAAGCGCGTCCAGAATACAAGTCCAAAACTATAATTCCTACTCATTCCACTATAGTCAAACTTCCTTCCACTCCTATAATGGCCCATTCTCTTTCACTTGGGCTTCTCCTATTTTTGAACCCTTGCAAGGAATTAGTCATATGAAACATTACTCCAGAATCCATCCACAGTGAATCCAAAGATGTTTTATGACTTTTGGATACAAAACAAACTAGAGTTAGAAAGGTGATATTGAAAGAAATACATTCTTTCTCACATTTATACTTCAGTTTGAGGCATTCTGAGATCTTATAACCAGACTTTTTGCAATAATGACACTTACATTTCTTCATTTAAACCTTATTATTCTTGCTTTTTTCCTTAGGTCTAAGAGGTCATTTGCCATCATCCTTACCCTTATGTTTCTTTCTCTTATGTTTCTTATTTTTAACCTTACTAGATGAACCCTGAGAGAAAAATTTGCTGACTAAACACATGAATTTGTTTTCTTCAATGACTCATCCTTTTGAATCACAATGGAGATTATTTGATCAAAGGTTTATTTAGCTTCTTGAGAATTGTATGTGGTCCTAAGATACCCATATTCAGCTAGAATAGCCTATAAAACTCAATAGACTAGGTAACTTTTACCCAAGTCTACATTCAGGGGCATCAACTTGTTACTGCAATTGGCTAACTTCATCATATGCTCATATACTCTAGACACTCCATCATAACAAGTGGTATCCAACAAGGAGAGATAACAAGCCTTCTATGTCTTATGAAATTTCTTAAACTTCTCACTTACAGCCTTGAGGCATTCAACAACAATGTCCTTCTCAAAGATGCTCTGTCTAATTTTTCAACAGTGCACTTTATAACTATCAAACAGATCTTGTTAGATGCATGCAATTGCTTGTGATAAGCTTTGTTAGCAGCACTAGATTTAACAATGGTATCTGCTGCTTTGGTTCTCACATGGCCAAATCTTCCTTGATGATAGTCAGGTATATATCCAGGGACTCCTTCCAATCATCAAAATTAGTCTTATTAAAAGTTTTTACTGCCGATAGTTGCTGAAACATAAAATTCGAAGGAACAAAATAGGAAATGTTAATTATGTGCCACAAACATAATTACAAAGAAGGTTTCCTTCACAATATTTAGCTTATGAAACTGTATAACAAAATGTTTACGAAAACTCATGTGTACTATAGATTTTAACCATAAAAAGAAATAACACAAAATGCATCCACAGTTTCCATATCGATAGGATATAATAACTACGAAAGCATCAATTAAAGAATGCTACTAACAAGTCATAAATAGGCCCAATTTACAAAATTATATTAACAGTATCACACCAATAGGTAATGTCCATTACCAATATAATATATACTCTCTTGTGGACTTCTTTTAACATTTAACCTTATGCCTAATAATTACTACAAAGTGTCTATATGGAGAAAGGCATGGAATAACAACCAAAACTTAGGTTGCTTACAAACTCATACCATCATGATTGGGCATACGATAGGTGAACAAATAACCACTAGGTATTAATGATCCAAAAGGGTCTATAGCAAATTCCACATACATTATTTCTGACACTTCCTTAAATTGTAATAGCATCCATTAATAATACAGAAATATTCATTTTAATTTATCTAAAGATTATTAATGTGAGTGAGCAGAGCATACTGCACCTTACATTCATCACAAAAAAGTTTTCAAGTCAAAATGAGTCAATCACACAGCATTTTGAAGCCCTAAATTTCCAAGGTATTTTGAAATTCCTATTACCAAGGCTTTAAAAATTTTGAAAAAAAAAATACTAAAAAATAGGAACGGGCAAATTGAGTAAAATTGTCAAGGATTAGGGAACCAACGCGTGAGATGCACAAGCCTACATGCACCATGCCTAAGTGTGGGCTTCACCCCACATGCCTGATCATCATCATCAATCTCTAGTCAGGTCAAAACTAGGTCTTTTCGACCTGCTATCCACTCGCTTGATTTTGCAATTTTAAGTGGTGATTTAGGTATCATTCTCTTAGTTTTTTTCATGATCTACCATTCCCTTAAATCTATTTCAGCCAAACACAACCATTACAAGAAAAATCTTGATAAAAAATTAGAAGTCTTCACACATTCAAAGTTTTTAATGGTAACTAGTGTTTTTCCCATAAGTTTATAATGGAAGATTACTCTTACCAGAGCTAAAACTCATTAATAAGGAAAACCTCCTAAGAAATTTCATAAGTTTCCTTCTTGGTTGAATTGAATTCAAAATTGCATATTTATAGGGTAAGAATGAAAAAATTCATGAGTTTCCATAACAGATCATCCATATACAAGTATACACATAAGTAATTTTCAACACAAGAACCCACAAGAAAATAAGATCAAAATTTTTACGGGGAGCTTATACCAATTGCAAAAATTTTATATGTACAAGTGTATACAAGATAGGGAAATATGATATAATTAAATAATCTAACTTGATAAGTTTGCAAACATAGTGCAAATCTTCAAGATAGAAGATAGGGGAAGAGTGCGACAACCCATAAAACCCAAGCTTTTCCACAGAGAGAGTGTTATCGTAAATTAGAGAAGAAAACTAAACTAGGGCTACATAAAGTAAAGTCATATTTATAAATCATTCAGTCACTTTATTTTATTTCATTTTCAAATAAAATAAAGTTTGATAATTTATAAAATAAACCCATAATAAGACTCATTTAAATTGAGTCCAAAATCTCTTTTTTTTCATTATCAACTCTCATTTAGTAGTTTGATGGGATAATTACTAATTAAGTTTGAACTGTGGGCTGAGGCTTCTACCCAATGGCCCATTAGATAATATAACACATCACTGATTACCCACTATTAACAAAGACTCAATATATTCTTAATTTTGTCTAATAATATTAATTTTCCAATTAATAAACTGAAATACTAATATAATATTAAAATTAATGCTAATTCACATAATAATAAAATTTATTCTAACAAAATTCTCAACGGCAAAGAATTAGTGTAAAATGGACAAAATTAAAAATTATAAATGTGGAGAAGAAAAAATACACTTAAGATTAGCATAGTGCCAAGTAGAATGTTTGATTGCCACTCACATATGGCGTCATGAGTGATAATTGACATTACAAGGAGCAGCTTGAAAAGGATTCGAATAAAATAAAATCAAAATATGTGAGAATGAGATTAAAATTTTCTAAAATCATAGACGAAATTATAAAGTTGACCTTTGATTTATAAACCCAAAAGCAAAATAGAAATTCATATACTTTAATCTTAAATCGTTATTGCTTGTGGCATAATTATTATACAACATTTAACTAAATATATAGATGTTTGTTGTCATTTCCACTAATAAAAATTTAAGACATCAATAACCCCAAAAATTAAATAAATAAAACACATGGAGACATGTATTTTATATATCTATATTATAAATAAAGTAGGTTCTCACATGAGAATTTCATTGATCAACGAAAAAAATAATTAATTAATTAATTGTCTTTTAAATTGAGAATATAAATATAACTTGACATACTTCAAAATTAAAATAATATAATACAATATATAGTTGAATAGTTTATAATAGTGTCTTATCAATGAGCCAATTATTGTCGCTTCTCCCTCACTAATCTAGCATATCCAATTTTTTAGACTTTATCTAATTTATTATGTTTTCCTTATATTACAATATATTATTAAGTTTAATTTTTTTTAACTAACATTTACAAATATCATTGATTTAAAATATATTCATATATAGTAAAAAATACTAATTATTCTTAAGGCTCGTGCAACATGTAGGCAAATCAAGTATATAGATAAATTAGGTTTCTTTTAACGTGGGAACTTGATTTGATTGATGAAAAACCTCTTTTAATTAAGCATTCATTTTCCCATGTGATAACTCTTCACTTTTCTCATACATGCATCGAAAATTGTTTAAAGTACATAAATTCTTTGGACAACAAGAAAAATAATGAAGTAATTAATTAATTAATTAATTAACATATGTTAAATTGAGAATTCTTTGAAGTTTGTGAATTAATAAATTAATTAATTATCTCTTAAATCAAGAATTATATGAAGTATGAGAATTCTTTGGAGTGAACGAAAAAATTAATAAATTAATTAACCGCCTTTTAAATTTGAAATTCTTTAAAGCTTGAATTAATTAATTAATTGTTCTGATATTTCCTAATAAGAAACTATAAATATAATTTGATATAGTCCAAAATTAAAGCAAGAGAAAACAATATATGGTTTATTCAACAATTTGGATCATTTATTGTCATATATCATTCAAAATCAGAAACAAAGTCAAATATAGTTCCATTAATTTTTTAGATTTTAAAGTCCTTCAGAAAAACAACAATAAGAGTTACTTCATACAACGGAAATCACTTATGCTTTCCTTATATTACAGTTTATTACTAAATTTAATTTTTTGCAAATACCTACGAACATCATTAATTTAAAATTTATTGACATATAACAAAACTAACTAATTTTTGTTGAAGCCCATGTAAACTAGTTAGTTTATAATTCATCACAACAACATTAATTTAAAAAACAATTATTAATTTAATTTGTCATAATTTTATTGAGAATATTGATAGCAATGATCTAAAAATTTTCTACCTACTTTTTTATTAGAAAAAATATTTTTTTCCATTTGTTTTTATGTTAATTATTCATACCGATATTGACATGGGAGTCTTAAAATAATGAGATGGTGTCCATGAAAAGATCAACAAAAGTATATATGAATAAATAAGCCCCTTATATGAAGATTAATTACCTTACTGCTTCAATCAAAACAAATCCTGTTCTATTTTATAAAATTTCAGCTTCGACGTATAGGAATAATATTCAGAATTGAAGGTTTGAATCAATCGAAGTGTAAACCAAATAAAAAAAAAAATTACTTAAACTGAACTGTCATTTCGGAGAAATAATTTAAAGTTTTTGAGAAAAAAATAGATAAGAATTGTAATTGTCCTATCAATTGAGTATAGTTAATATTAGGAATTGATGATCCCGAAAACATCCTCGGTAAATGCCAAAACATATGTATAAGAACGAACACGAATTTCTCCAAAAATGAAATATGCAAATTAATTGCAAAAAATTGAACTGAGATATCTCCAAATTTACATGATACTCATATTTTTTAGGTTAGAATGGTTAATTGCAAATCCATTAATTCATAGTAGCAAGTAATTAGTGGTATTTTAATCCCCTACTTTAATTTTGCCATTTTGGCAAATCATTTTACCAATCAATAGTAGCATATAAAAACGAAAATTAAAATATTTTGAAGTAAAATATAAATAATATCATTGACCAATTGAATATTAACTTAGAAAATGCTTTTCTTTCCTGCATGTATCCCCATGTTTATTTTGGGTGTGAGATTAATCTTACTTGAAAGTGTCGCTCTCCACAAGTTGTGTTTCTGTGAGTTTAAATCCTTGACTTGTAAAAGGTCATCAACTGCCAAACAATAATATTGCAAATTTAAACTAAATAATAAAGAAATTATTTGGAGTATAAGGGTAAGTTAATAAATTTATAAATTAATATTTTTGTGAGAATAATTAGGAAATAAAAAGTAGATGGGTAACATAAAATTTCAAACAAAAAATTTAGTATCATAAATGAAATCTGAAAGAACTTATATTAAAATATAAATACAACAAATTATTTCAAATGATTGATACATCTTTTTCTTTTAATGTGTCATTTAATAATTGCACTGATATAACTACTTTTAAAATTGTATTAAAAAATAAACCAAAATAGATAAACATAAAATTGGATTTTAAAGCTTTCAATAAACTAACCCTATACCATAAGTAACTGAAATTTTAATATTTGTTGTCAGTAAAACTAAGTTTTAAAGCTCATTTGATCTCTTGTTATCTGCGTAACAAGCGGCCATGATTTTATATTTAACATGACACAAATACAACTATGTTAGTGTTAAGTAATGTTATTTCTTGAACGAACGTAAGTTGTACAAACGGTTAAAATTTATTAAAATAATAAAAGAGGCTTTTACAATATGTATTAAATGTTTAGCGATCCCAATAGTAATAATTTTGCAACAAGAAGAATATCCAATGTAATTTAATAAGACCTCTTATATTGAAACATAACTCGAATCTTCGCATTTATCATCGTCAAATTACTGCACAATAATATATAATGCTATTAAGATGAGGATGAAGGTAGAGTTTCTTTTGTATTCAAAGAATTTGAAGAAGCTAATTAGAGATAAAGAAACATCAATACTTACTGATTTGAACCAAAGGTGTAATAACCCAAAATATATGCATAGAGATTTTAAGAATAACATTCGAAAAATTAAATTAAATTTTATGGACTAAAATGAAAGGATAAAATAGTATTTAGGATACAAATTATAATTCTAATTTTTTTAGGGACTAAAATGAAAATAAAAATATTTTTGAGATAAAAATATAATTTTAACTATTACATAGTAACTTACATGAATAAATGTCGACAAAAAGACATGGTTACTGTACAAATTTTGACTAAAAAGCATGGTTACTATTTATACCATGTCAAATGGTAACTTACATAGTAACTTAAACAAGTAAATGCCGACAAAAAGACGTGGTTACTATACAAAAGGCATAGTAACTTGCATAAGTAAATGTCGACAAAAAGGCGTGATTATTGTACAAATTTCAACTAAAAAAGCATGATTCTATTTACATAGTGTCAAATAGTAACTTACATAGTAACTTGAAAATTTTTATAAATAGCTAGAACATTTCTTAATTTTCTCGTTGAAACTAGAAAGAGAGGTCGTGGAAAGAGCGTTCATATTTGTATAAGAGGTAGCTTTGCGAAGACCTCTTTAATCTAGGTTGTGCTGTAGGACTAGGGGATCTCTACTATTAATCCCTATCAGTGAATGCATAATTATCAAAATAACAATTTTTATTTTACCAAACGTCTTTATTTTCTTATCTAACTTTCAATTTCTTTATATATATATATATATATATTCTAAACTAGTCTTTTAAGAGTATTGATTTATTTTATACAACAAATTTCTACATATTATGTACTTAATGGTGATGGAATCTCATTTAATAAATTGCGTAGAATGAAGACACTAAAATAAAACTTAATATTACCTTTATAGAGCCTTATAGACTTTGTACAAGTAAAACTATGACTTGTTGTGCTGCCTAAAAGACTAATTTAGATCCTGTGTTCCTTAATAAAGCAATTCATCTCATAACTTCTAAGATCTATGGTAGAATTATACTACCTAAATGGTCATTGGAAAGTAGAGTTGCTATATTTTCCCTACTAAGAACATTTTGGAACATGAATCATGCTAAAGGTTTTTAGATCAATCTGGACTTAGAAAAATGGAAACTAAATATACAATAAATTTTAAGACATAAAGAGGATTCTAAACTATCAAGAGTATTATTATTATTATTATTATTATTATTATTATTATTATTATTATTATATATAGGATTTCTGATTTATATATCAAATTACTAAGGTATAGATACAAATGATCTGCAAGTTCTCAAGTGATCTGAATGTAAGTTATATTTTAATCCTTTATATTATTGTCACTTCATTCTTAATTAATTTTTATTTATTTTATCTTCAAGCTTATTTTTATTTAAATTACTTTATTGTAGTAAATATATTTAAATAAAATTATTTATTGACACTATTCAATGGATTTTATAATTTAAATGATGGATTGGGATTCATGTAAGAACCCCCGTAGCTATTAGCAGGGGTAACAGCCTTGGTGCACCTTGTTGAAATGAATTATTAAGACCTATCTGGTAAAGTGATATAGGTATGAAATATTAAGACGTAAAGGAATACAGGTATGAATTATTGAGACATATCCAATGAAGGGATGTGGATAAGAGATAACGAGATATATCCGATAAAAGGATACATGTATGAATTATCGAGACGTATCCAATGAAAAGATGTGGATAAGAGATAACGAGATGTATCCAGTAAAAAGATACATGTATGAATTATTGAGACATATCCAATGAAGGAATACGAATATGAGATATTAAGATGCATCTGGTAAAGGGATATGGGTATGAATAATTGAAACATATCTAGTAAAGGAATATGAGTATGATGATCTTAGTTCTTTCCATGATATTTGCTTCATATAAAATTTAAGGTTTAAAATAATATTCTTATTTTACCAAAACTTGTTATTTAGAATATTAAGGTCTCTATTATTTTCTCTTTTCACATATTTTGTTATTTATTCATTCGCTAAGTTAGTGGTCGACTTACACCTCTCTCTTTAATCTTTTTCAGATTAATAAATGCTAGTGAAGTTACTTTGGGAATTTCCTTATTGTTTAAGCTACTTGGTATGTTATTTTAGGTTAATCATAGTGTACGTCTAACTCCAAAGTGATAGCTATTAGATATCTATTTGTTTGGTATATTATGAAGTATTATAAGCCTTGTGTGGACTATTTTCTTATTATACCAACTATATATTGTGAGACATTATTAGATCTATCAGTTTATTATCATGGTGAAAATGTTGAATTATATTTCAAAATGTGTCTAAAGTGTATCATTGATATTTATTTTGAAAAAATGTAAAAAAAAAATTATTTTAAGCTGGCTGGACTAAGTTAATTTAACCTATGCACCGATTATAACTAATGAATTTGGGTCATGACAATAAGTAATTTATAAGCTAACATTAAAACTTTCAAAAGCTTCTCAAGCTTCATAAACGACCCCCAATAGTGGAGGCTCACAGGCCCACAATGATGAGGCTTGGAAGCCTCTTCCAATTCAATGATTCGTATCTCACAAAGGCTTTGAATGTTAATAGGTGTCTCATTGCCTTGTGAGTTATATGAGAAACCAACACTACTTGTGGCTTTATATAGACTATCAGTCCTTAACATAACAGATCGAATCTCTTGTTTTGCAGCACTACAATGAAAATTATGCTCTATACTGACTTTTTTTTCAGATTCGATTATGCCTTAATTAATCTGAACTTTGGTTCATGATCTCTGTCATAAATATGAATAAAGCTTATCGCAACAGAATATATATATATAATCTAGCAGTTGACTTTCTGCAAATTCCCAATAAATGCAAGAATTAAAGATAAGATGGTTAATTTCATTTGTTTAGTGGGAAAATGAAATTTTCTACAAAAATAAAAATAAATTGTGTAACAATTTTTTTTTTTTGGTTGCTTTTAATTGTTGAAAAGATATATCATGATTTTTTCTTGTTTGAAAATGCAAAGACAGAAATAGGTAGCGAACAATAGGAAATGATACATACATACATACATATATATATATATATATGTGTGTGTGTGTGTGTGTGTGTGTGGGCGGTTGGTGATTAAGGTGGGCAACGATGGTTAGCATACTATAGTTGTGATGGCTAGCTAAATATATGAGTTTCCAAGTTTAAACATTTTTTATATATCTAGTTAAACTTCAACTTGTTTCTCCAAATAAAAATTTCTACACCTAAGCTCGTGCCTAAACCTTGAGAAAAAAATATATCTGCCAACAATGATTCTAACAAAAATTAAGTCAAAAACTCTTTGCACTTTAGTTATCAGCAGAAGCACCGTTATATATATATTGATATCGTAAAAAAGGTTGAGGGCTCATGCATGCACTTGGTTTAATACATATTTATATTCTCTAGAAATTTTCTGAAAGAATGAAAAGTATTTTGTAAAGGGGGGGGGGGGGGGGGGGCAAGGGTATATATATTCCATTGACAGGTGAAGCATAAGAGTGATTCATCAGGGTATAGATGGAATCTTTATAGAACCATTGGCTTAGTTGAAGAGCAATGTAACATGAATGTGCCAAATGTCGATATACTAAAAGCGAATCAAATGCTCATTCATAATTAATGCCATCTTTCTAGTCTAGTTCAATTAATTCAAGAAATATTTGAAACTTTTTCAATTCTCAAAAGATTCACGATGCATGATTCCATGGGTTTTTTTTTATTTTCGTATAGATAAATTTGATATAGGTCAGTTATCAGATTTGAGATTTGTCATCCAACATCAATTAGCTTCCAAATAACTCGTCGTTTTAAAATTTATTTTTGAGTAATTAATAATTCAATGTTTTCATTGGAATTTCAGAACATGAATTAATTCACACCCTTTCTTAGTTTCCATTAACAAATCTATAAAATCAGAGAAAAAGTTCTGCCAACGCAGGTTGGTCCTTTGCATAGATCCTCATAATGCCAGGACTTCCGACTTTGTATTGATGACCAACATATATAATTATTTTTAATAACATGAAAATTGTGCTCACAATTTTTCTCAAAATATAAAAACAAAGAGTAAAAATTCTGCATAAATTAAAGGACTTGGCATGGACAGTTCCATTTAGGTCTATATAAATTTTTTAAATGAGATGAAGTTGGACATGAACAATTAGATTTAAAATGTTTCATTTGGATAAGTAAGATGAAGTTCAATTTGAAACTTAAAAAATCATATATATTTAGACATTTTTGTTCAGATCAAACTTTTGAAAATCAATTTAAGGTTGAGTTCAGATCGATTTTGAGCATTTCCATTATTGCAAACCTAAGTCCTTAAAAAAATTTTTGAAAGCTAGATGTGCTCAAACATAACCATGTTTTTCCACTACAAAAGAAAGACTTAATTACAATTTTTTTGTAGTTTCATCACGATTATAACTATGCTTAAACTGTGGTGGTGAATTCATGTTTGGTGAAGAGTCTAACCATAGCCATAGTTTCTAGCAACTGTGGATAAAATCATGGTTATGACGTATCTTAACTACAGTTTAATAACACTTGTCTAACCATCTACCCTTGCCACTAAATCTATTATATGTCTAACCTACCCTCTCTGCTCACCTTATATCATCAACCTATTTCTTTCTTTGCATTTTAAACGAGAAAAGATCATGAATTTTTTTTTAATAGCAGTAACCATATATAAAATTTTTCACAGAATTAAACTTTTAAAAAATTTAAAAAAAAAAAATCATTCTCCTACAAAACAAATGAAACCAACTATCATTGTTTTTGCATTTATAGGGAATTCTTAATTAGAATTAGGTAACTACTAGATTATATATGTGTGTGTGTGTGTGTGTGTGTGTGAGATCTGCGACGATAAGCTCTAAATACTATAATTATGACAAAGACAAATCATGAACTACATAAAATTCGGATTAATGGATAATCGAATCTGGAAAGAGAGTCATAAATATTTGGCATGATTTTGTTTGCAACTTTGTGTAGTGCTGCAAAACATGAGATTCGATCTCCATTTATGAGAGATAGAGAACTGATAGTCTCTATACAAAGCCACAAGTAGTCTTAGTTTCTCATATAACTCAGGGCAAAATGAGACATATTAACATTCAAAAAACCTTTATTTGTGAGATATGAATCATTGAAACATATGGAAGATGTTTCCAAGTTCTATCAAAGGCTTCCAGTATTGTGGGCCTGTGAGCCTCCAGTACTGGGGGTCGTTTATGAAACTTGAGAAGCTTTTTAAAATTTTGTGAGCTTATATACTTCTGGTTCAGATCATTAAGTAATGGTATTTCTTTATATCTCTAATTAGCTTCTGCAAATTTTATATACAAAAGAAACTATACCCCAATCTTCATTTTAATACTATAACGTCAAGTAATATATATATATATCCATTTTTTTTATTTTTCTCACTGAACATGTTAGGTGATTTGTTGCAAGCGAAAGTAAAGGGTTTCATGGCAAAAATTGGATGTCGCGCTGAAAGATGCATTTAAAAAAAAAAAAATTCGACCTGCATGATGCATTTTTAAAATTTAAAGGTAACGAAAGTTTCCACAAAAAGGCTGTTCTAACTTCTAATGACAACTTTTGAAGTGAAATAACTTTCGGTGGCGACAAAGTCGTCGCTGATAGTGGGGTTCAGGGCAGAAGAAATCATCACTGAAGGTGGGTTTCAGTGAGATTAACTTTTAAAATTTACCGCTGACCTGAAATGCCAAATTTTTTTTAAAAACTATTAATAATTTATTTTTAATTAAATATTCATTTATGACTATCAATTATTTTGAAAATAAATAAATAAATGAAGTTCATAAATTAGGACATATCATTATCTACTAATTATCTAACCAGAAGCTATGGAAAGTTATTATATTCAGTGTTAGTCAGATTTGGCTTCGTGACAGCAAGGTGAGATTTGTGTGGTAAGTGAAAATCTATATATTGTTGTCTCCAAATCTTTGTAGAACAAATGCGTTTCAAAGAAAAACACAAATTGAAGGTTTTGTCAGAAATGCAGTTGCGTCAAAATATTTGCATTTTCTATTGTAACTATGAGAATATAGTATATATCTGTTCTAAAATGTCTGCAACGAGGAATATGTATGTGTGTATATATTCCAAGTTCCAACAAACAGAGATTAGTAACGAGGAAGATTATTTTAAATATGGGACAAATACACAATAAAATAAAAGATAAAATAATAAAATAATGTCACAATTAATAAAAATAAATTAATACCCATTTGATGTCTTTTGGACATATTTTAAAATATATCTCACAAAAAAATTTTTGATACGTTTGTTGATATATCATATTGTGTATCATATCAAAAACTTATTCAATACAAATACGGTAATGAATATGTCTCATATTTTGGAGTGTCTATACTTCTTAGATCATATGTTAATGAATAAAACATGAATTTGCAGTTCATTACAGTTTGTTTCTCTTAATCACAAGAAAAATGAACAATAGAATCACTTGAAAATATTAAGAGACTATAAAGAGAGTAAAATTGAGGATCCTTTTATGGTTGGTCCCTCCACTGCTCACTATTTGGCCTCTTTTAAGATTAAACTGATAGTTGCAGAAATTATTGGCGACTAGCAACATTATGCAATTATACACAAATAATAGAAGGAAAAAAAAAAAGAAGATAAAACCAACTTGAAAATTTAACGTGGTTTGATCTCTCAAAGAGACTTATATACATTCAATTTAAAAAGACGATTTCTACCAAAATCAAACCATTACAATTTTTGACACAAAATTTCCGACTCACAATTTCTCAAACCCTGATTACACCCTTACAGTCAATCTAAGGCTAGACATAGTGTGGCGTTTAAAACAAGAAACAAAGGGTCTATTTACAAGAGTACTAAGACCTAACTGTTGTCACAATTTCAAAGAGTCTTATTTTGTTTCAGATTTTAACTAAGATTTTTGTTTTTATTATTGAAAGTTTCTTTTCTATTTTGATTGCGTTTCTTCTCTTTAAATAACCTACTACCTTGTTATGAGAGAAAATTTGATCAATAAACTAATATTCAAAGAATAAGCCTCGTTTAGTACGTAGAAAGAAAAGTAATAAATATGAGAATGAAAATAAAAATTAGATAAAAAAGTATGTTTGGTATGCAATATAAAAGAATGGAATAATAGAGAGAAAGAATAAAAAGACCAACCCTTAAATTAAAATTATTATTATTATTAGTATTATTATCATCATCATTAGTTTTTATTATCATTTATTATTATGATTATTATTATTATTATTATCATCATCATTAGTTTTTATTATTATTTATTTTTATTATTATTATTACTATTATTATAGGAAATTTTTGTCACTGTCTTCTTGTAAGAATAGAATTAGCCTCATTTCATTCACCTCTCTCAAAAAAGATGTTTCCAACAAAATGATTGAATATTCATTCATATGTAAACTAGACTTCATACTACCAAACCTCTAAATATTTGTTTCTTTTTCATTTTCCATTTTTAAAGTAATCATTACCCTTGTACCAAACGGGCTTGTGTTTTCGTCTTCTCCTTGCGTTCTTAAATTTAGAACGCTTTTTGTTTATTTTGCTCATTAAATGCTGTGTCATACTCTCAATACTCGCTTCCATCCCACTCAGTGATTATGTATAGGAGCTGTTGAATTGCCTGAAAGCCTTCATAAGCTATCCTGTTTCTTGTACACAAAATAACATATATACAGGATAGTCATTATCATATGAATATAGCGTTCTTTCTCCATCTCCAGAGAGCAAAATTTGCAGCCAAATAATGACATGCATCTTGTTCTTGAAAAGAGTTCACTTTCAACGCAAAAGAGAGGCAAACCATACTGTTCTAGCAATATGACATTGCAGAAAAAGAGAAGAGTGAGAGATTCTAAATATGTGTATAGTAGAAGGAGCATGTATCTTTCTTCTATATGGACCTCACCTGAATTCAATGGATCAAAGAACTTAGATGTTTCGTTGAAAAAATTGTCGAGCATTTTTCTCTATCACTATCTCAGAAGAGAACACAAAGATGATTATTGGGGTTGTGTGAGTTTTCGATGGAGGAAAATGAAAATGAAGGGTGAGATTATGGAGTATGTAAGATGAACGGTAGATATTGAGGAATTTAATTTAATTTAATTATAAAGAATTAGGATGGAAGAAGAATGAAATTTGGAAAAGGCTTTTGAAAAAAAAAAAAAATTTGGCAGAAGGAGACTGTATAATATTTCAAGGATGTAAAATTTGAAAAAAAAAAATTTGGAAAGGAAAAAAATTATTTAGGAGAGATCATAAAAAATTTATAAGATGTGAATATTAATTTGTATAAAATTAGTAGTTACTTTTAGTTATAGTAATTTTTTTTTTTACTTAATGACATGTTATTTATATTTACTATATATATATATAAACATTTTGGATAATTTTTATATTTAAAAAATTCATAGATGCAATGATCATAGTCTATGTTATAGCATTCACAATATCTGCAATCACAATAACCACAACAAAGCCACAAGTACAACTCCACAAAGAAGTGATGCTGCCTCATATTTTCAGCAATATTAGAAGTTAACAAAACTCTCTTCATCTTGGGCTAAAATTTTAAAGCCATCCTCCCTTTTATAAATTCTCCATACCTATTTTTCAGGTATAGATCAAATCAAACGATCCCTTTGATTTTTGAAGGATGATTATGCAAAAGTCCTATAGCTATGAACATTCTTGCAACATTTTGGTATAAAAAAACTAGTTAAATAAGCATTATTTTGATTATCAAATTTGCTACGTCAAAAGAGACTTATATTAAAAAGGTAAGTCGACTCCAAAAAAAAATTTAAAAAAAAAAACCCCTAGCTCTTCCTCTTCAGTGGTTCAACACAACCTTTTTTCAAACTACAAATACACATATGAGGTCTATTCTAATTAATTAAATCCCTTGGAATATACATATATATATATATATATATATATTTGTCAATTAAATTTTTTAACATACCATTTTTAAATCTCAAAATCATAAGGCGGCAAAAGTGATTTTAGGTGAAAAGAAAAAATAATTTTTAAATTACAAATCAATGATCAAGATTAACGTAAGTAAAAACCATCAATGTGTAATAAAATCTTCACAATTGATTTTTGCGTTGATAGTTTAAGATGTGTGTTAATTTTTACTTGAAAAAGGCAAATGTAACCAATTGGTAAACTTCATTCTTCACGCAAAGTTTACAATATTCTTATGTGATTTAAAGAAAAAAGTAAACTAGCTTACGTGCAATTAATTTATCTCTTCGATTATCTTAAAGGCACCATCCATGTCATGAGCAAGCTAGGATTTGAATCTATGACGATGCACCGAACCCTTGGGATTATTTATGTGAGTTTCTGTAAGTTTATATAATATAATCAACATATATAGTATATATTTTGCTTAATCTAATTATTTTATAAATTAATAAACGCTCAAAATTCATTGGCTTTCATCTGAAATCTCAATATTTTTTTTCTCTCATAGTTCAACCATTAATGAGGGTGACATTAATTAATGAGATAGTTTCTATGAAAAATAAAATCCAAAATATATTAAAGTAGCGTCCCACATAAAATAATATAATCACCACTTCAATAAAAACAAATCTTATTATTTTCATTATCACAAAACTATAAATAAACTGAACTTCCATCTCAAAAGGTTAATTTACAATCATTTATAGAAAAAAAAAAAATTAAACGAGAGTTGTCCTTGTCCTACAAATTCACTATGGGTGAATCCAAAAACTGCATTAATTGAAAAAAAAACAAAAACAAAATATAACAACAAAAAGAGGTTTCTCTGAAAAAGAACATGCAATATGTACGTACTTAATAACAAACAATTAAGTTGGCACATCTCCAATTAAATTTAATTCGTTATCCAATATCATGGTCACTTATACAGGTAAAAATAAGAAAAGTCCAAATATTTTTAATGTAAAGTAAAAAAAAATTATATCTTTGATTTAGAGAGTATAAGGGGGGGAAAAAGAACAAAAACTCAAAATTGATTCTAAAACTTTTAATAATTAAATTAATCCTATAACACAAGTAATTAACCTATTTTATATATAATCGGCATATTTAGTAACTCCCATAATATTGAAATAAATATTAAGGTGTATGGAGTTTCCTTGGTATAGAAAATTTATAGAAGCTGAAATTAAAGATATAAATACATAGCAATATATATATATATAATCACTGCTCTGAGCCACAAGTAAGCTCACTTTTTATGAAGAAAGTAAGCTCTCAAATTACTTCAAAAAGCTTCTCAAGTTTCATATGAGGCCTGAATAGAGAGACGAAAGGCCACAATATTGCAAGCCTCTTATGAGACTCGGAAACATCTCCATATTCAAATCTCACAAATGAAAGCTGTGAATGTTAATGCTATAGAGAAACCAAGACAGTATAAGTGGCTTTATATAGACTCCCACCAGATCGAATCTGATCATGTCCTGCGGAACCATTTCACAGTGTTACAAACAAAAATATGCTAAATATTGACTCTTTTTTCAGATTCAATTCTCTTAATATGAATTTTTGCTCATGATTTGTCTTTGTCACAAATATAAATGAAGTTTAATCATCACGCCAGAATATATATAATGTAGTAGTTGAGTTTCTGTGAAATATCCATTAACCAAAGATTAAATTAAAGGAAATGAGGATTGGGGTTATCCGTTGATCTTAAATTTTAATTAAAAACTATATATCTTATCATGTCGTCTGGCCTTCGTATTTATTAGCACCTCTTTAATATCCTCTATATGGCATCATGTTATACCAGTCTGTAAATGCTAGCAGTATCACATTCCATTAGGTGTAGGTTTACAGAAACAGTAACTACAACTCCTTTTGATATTGGAATTTTTACATTTCTCCAAGCCAATTATGCATTGTCGGTTCCCATAATTTGTTTGACATGAATCGTCGGATCAATTCTTTTAATTTTACTGAACTTGGTAAGTGAAATTTATCGATTTTGGTATTTCAAATTTAAAATAAATCATCAAATCTATACAATTATTTAATAATAACTATTCGATTCATGCATATTAACGAAGAAATATAAGAAATTAGTATCAAACTTCTTTTGTATTCATGGAAAAATATATATATATTTACCAGCTGTTGTTGGCTCATTCTGAAGAGAATAGAAATGACTTAATTTTTCTATATAACAAAAATTTGGAACCTTTAAAATGTTTGGATTTAGAAGAATAGTCACTGTTTCTTTCATTCACATCTATTTTTCTTAATCTAATTTATAAATTTTGACTAAATTCATTTCTCATTCTCCTTAATCCAAAGTCCAAACATACAGAAAAACTCTAAACCCTAAATTTCCCAAAAGGGAGACCCTCAGAGTCCTTTTTCTTATCGTCCTTTTCCCACCGTATCAAAAGTAGTTGTACAGATAAAAGGTTAATTAGAGTCATCATGCTGAGAGCTTCTTCAAGTTAGATATTAATTCATGGTTCAGCTTTCGCTATAACCTCACGTACATGTGTATGGAGGTCTTATCTGAGACAAATATTGCAGACTTATGGGTCACCTTCCATGGGCAACATATAGCCTCTGAACTACCCATAGATATTCATATAGAGGTCTGTTGCGTTCTCCTTTTGCTTCTTTATTTTTAAAAGTAGTTTTTAAAAATAAAGTGGGTATAATTTAAATTATATTTCAACAAATTTTTTATTATATAAAATACTTTAATTATGTAATTATATATTTACGTTATAAATTTATGTAATTTTTTTACAAATTTAGGTTATAAATCTATTTTTTTTACCACCACAAAAGTTTGACAACCTTAATTCTATGCATTTTGAGTTATATTTTAGAAGTTTTTAAAATGCAAAATTATTTTCAAAAACGCATACTAAGCAGGCCTTTCATTTTGGGCTAAAAAGTAGTTTGAGAGTTGAAAATAATTCATTAACAGCTTATAATGACCTTTTTAATAAAAATGAGGAAATTAAACAAGAAAAACAAACGAAGACTACGATTTTATAAGAGTAAATTAATAATTTACTTTCTGATTTACCTCACTTTCTATTATTTGATTATTTTATTATTAATAATTACTCTATTCTCAATTTCATCCTTAGAAGATAATGCCTCTCAATTAAATCTCACTTAATATTTTTCCCAAATCAAAAAATTCTCTGTAGAAAGCATTTGTGACTCTGATACATCAAAATCTAGCTCGTTTTTCTGTTGGAAACGCCTAAATAAGTCCACATCATTAACTAATTAGAGCCACAGAGAATCTTGTAAATTGAGAGGTCTTTTTACTTTAAAAAATCACATATTCATAGAAAAGTACTTATTCAAAGATCAAATAAGACTAATAAATTAGCTCCCTTTCGCTCACGATGTGGCTTCGGTCGGCTAATGTTCAAGAATTTTTGTCAGAAGTCATAGAATTATGATTTAAGAGCCTTTCGGTTCCATGTACCCCTTATTTGATATTTTGGGCATTGATGTGAACTGTACTCTTCTCCAATTTCGGTAAAAAAATAAAAAACCAATAACTATTTCATATCAGATTGAAATCCCTTCACATCGAATAATGCAATTCTCTCAAGTGAACTAATTTTATCAACATATCTTTTCTAAGCATAACTTCCCGTTAATTAAAGCTTTAATCGATGTTCATAATCAGTTTAATTATCAAATAAACATAGGTATAAATGGTTCTGATTGATTAGGTTCAGTGTGATCTCAATAGGGGAGATGAAGCCATCTAAACTGCCTGCAGTTGTATCCTTATTACCCTTTGTACTAGCGAACAACATAATTTATAAAGTTTACCTCGGTACCAGTAGCTTGGTTCATGGCGTTTACGGCAAAATGCCGTAGACCTTCAAATTTTTAAATGCCTAAGTAACACATATTAACACTTACAGACAAGATACCACCATTTCCACCCCCCCCCCCCCCCCCACCCCAAAAAAAAAAAAAAGGAATCAGCGTATGCAAAAGAATGGCAGAGGAATACATTTGAAAGTACAAATTACACAATGCATCTTGCTTCCTGCCCTCCATAAATGATTCTTTTAACTTCTAAGCCTAATCATGTTTTCCATCTGCAATTTTCGTACCTACCCTATACCATCCTAATGATCAACTAAAACCCTTTCCAGCAGGGATTTAATTATAACTGCAGAAAGTAAGCCAGATTAATTACATGACGGCCGCGGTTTTGGTGGCATATAGTAGGAGTTGCTGCAGTCAATTGGTGTCTGCATAAGTGGATTCCATCGATCAAATATTATACGGCCTCCCCTGCCCATTCTTCCACGGAATTTATATGGTGGTGATGACACCCCATTTTTTGTGAAAGAATTTGATGGTGGCAGAATGCCTGCCATGGCCAACTTTTCTGGAATTAAAGGTTTCGTGAACAGTAGAACTGGCGCAAGAGGATCCTGCATAATCCAGTGCAACAACTCATCAACATGTATACTGAACTTCAGTGAGGTAGCACAATTTTGGGAGATAGAAAAGCATGAAAGAATGGAGTTAAGCTAGCAAAGTACCATTTTATGAGGCCATCCTTGTGGGACATAGCGCCTCTTAAACTCTTGCTTTGTGCTAACTGTAGGAACCATGGGCAGGTTGGAATCATAGAAGGGTAGACTTGGCACCACAGCAGGCCGTGTACGAGGACGGCTAGTCATAACATCATCAGAATCAAAAAATTCCTCCTCACTTGATCCAAACTTGGAAGAAAATGGAAGATATCCAGGGAGCGCCAAGCTATCTTCCAAGAATTCAGTTTCATGCTGGGGTCCCATAGAAAAATCATACATCAGCTGAGTATGTAGTTTTTATATATATATATATATATATATATATATAAATATAGGAAACTGCATGATACCAAAGACATATTCATACCTTATACTTCATTTGCATCCTCTGAAGTGTAACTTCACTGTCCATTACTTCTCTTTTTTTCTCTTCCCTCTGTTTATGATTGTATATGAACACAATGAATTTGAATACAAAAGGATATGAATAGAAGAAAATCTCTAAGGGCATAACTTGAAAGTCACCTTGATCAAAGCCTCCAACAAGCTCTTAGCTTGGTCAAGGTTGCGCCTAACCTGCTTGAAGTGCAAAAAACTTAGCAACAAAGCATCAAAATATATACTACGCCAGAAATAACCCATTTAATAAATTACAAATTTCTTCTGACAAACAATGAATTTGAAAATCATGAATACAAAATCATATAATCCATAAAATTTAATCACTAGCTTTCAAATTAAAACAGTTAACAGTACAATTAGAATTCTACAACTTTAAGAAGAGTTCAAACAAATTGAAGTCAAATTAATTTTCACATTACTAACCATACATAATAACATTAAATTCTAGCACAGAAACAAAAGATTCAAGCCAAGGCACCATGAGCTAAACAGCAAAGTTAAGCTCAACGTTCTTTAGTTGTTGGTAAATCAAGCCCTTCAATCCTTGTTTTACCTTTTCAGGAGGTGCCATTAAAGCAGAGGTCATGACAGGGTAACAACCTTTCAACTCATGATCAATTAAACTTAGCCACCATGCTTAATCGGTTAAATTGCATTGCAATACCAACCCCCCCCCCCCCCCCTCCAAAAAACCGTTTTTTCTCCTATTTTATTCCCCTTTTCCCGAGCACTAACAAAATATGCAAATCTTCATGACTAGTAGCAATACATGCCACCTACATCAGAATTAAGGATTCAATTTCCCAGTCTGAGAAACACATGAAGATCACAAAACTTTTGGCCAAAAAAAAAAAAAAAAAGACTTAAACAAATTGAGTTCTGACTAATTTTATCAGCTTATGTCTCAGTTTACCTTTGTTCATGATGGAAAGAGGCAAATTGATCCCTTGAGTCATTTCACACCAAGAAGACACATTCCTTTCAAGTGTTTCTCAGTTCTCATACCTTGAGAGGTATACTCTAATTTGGATGCCATAAGGTACAATTTCAATTTGTTAAGTCATGACATTAGGTGAGAATATACATAATTTTGTAAACCATTGAGAAATGTGCAATTAGACTAATGATTTGGGGAGGCAAGGTGTAATTGACCCTTTTGTTTTCATTTTCATAAGTGTGAGGAAACTATAAGTATATTCTAAACCATCTGCCAATGCATATAGACAATTATAAAATAAGAGTCAATCATACTAATATCTAATTGCAAGTCAGAACAAACTTGTTCCAAAAGTTCAGGCTGGCATGTATTCCTAGAAACATGTTATTCTCGGTAACAAGACATTGAGGAATAGACCTCTACCACTTCTATCAAAAATCTCATGTTCATTTTCATTTCTATTGAAATAAAACACAAGAAAGGTGTAGAGCACAGGTTCAAAAACCCTTTCCCACTTCCCAACTAGTATAAAGAAGCTGAACAAAAACTTCCATATAATTGATAGCTAAATATATCAATTGAACTCATTAACGTTTATCTTCCACAAAATGATATTATGGCATAAATGCACAATGCATAAAATGTTTCACATAAGAATCCCCTAAAAAATTCCTAACAAAAAAAAAAATTAGAATAGCAAAGCACATTGAAGAAACATTAGCATGAATGACATTTTAGAAAAATAGGAAATGAGAGGCAACAGCTACCAAAAGGTAAAACAACACAAATGCAACACTATGCCCTCAAGTTGAAAAATGAGCAACGTTCCCATTTTTCCAGACTTTCAATCAATGCCTAGGAGACCAAATCAATTAGAGGAGCTAACCTGGCGAAGCTTTTCAAATGACTGCACATTGTTTTCTCTCCTCTGCATCTGTAGAGAAAATCAGCATGGGCTTAGTCTGGGAGAATTTATGTAAGTATCCATGAATAAATGCCTTGGTGAAGAAAACATCTAACCATGACTGAATAAAAATGAAAAACATAAGCCACGGTTTCCACTTACCCTTCTTGTGTGCAGCCTATGGGCCTTCTCCCTAGGTCGAAAGACATTATACGGGTTGGTGTCGTTAACAGGTGGAGGCGGCTGGGAACAAAATACAGTTCAGCTTGTCAATCCTCTTACATAATGTGCTTTTAACACACACTGCTGTATGCAAACAAGTAAATCTAACTCCTAAGCCTATTATGATTAAATCTTACCAAAGCACATAATGCCAATTTGACCTAAATAGCAGTAAAAGAGGAGATATAGGGGAAAAAAAACAAGCACGATTGGAGATATAGGAGACGAGATGGTAGCATGACCCACAAAAGTTTGCACATCAAATACTGAAAGACACATAATCAGTAACCAATATGACTGGAAAATGCCTACTTAAATGAGTAAAGGACAGGAAAGAAAAACTTGAATACAATTCCAGTGGAAAGTTTAAGGTCATCACTAGTTATGTGGAAGGAGAAGAAAAAGATGAAAAAAAGAACAATGTATGTACCCAAGTCAATATTGTAGCTCAACCAAGGAGCGCAATGGAACTGAGATATTACAAACCAAGTCCATTTATATTAAAATTTAACACATGGAAAATTCATGAATGTAATGTGCTGACCACTAACCTGCAAACGTCTCAAAATTGGCTTTTGCCACCTCTCTCGCTGCCCCAAGAAACAATATGGGAAACAAGAAAATGAAAGGTGTTAATATATTTGGCTATCTACCGACTGGAAGCTAAAATTAATCACTCCATACAATCTGGGGCTGGAACCAAACTTGGCTCAAATAAAAAATATGTTGCATTCAAATCCAAGCTGAGCCTAATTTCATTTCGAAATCTTGGGCTTAAGCTTGACTCAATTTGAAAATTTAACCTTGAGTCTTGGCTTGATTCAATTTGAATTATAATTTGAAATATTAAAAAAAATTAATTTTTATTTTAATCAAATTTAATACCATAGTGATTTTTAAGTTACAAATATTTCAATTCTAGTGAAATCTAATCACCACTTCATAATCTGATAACATCAATTTTTATCATGATAAGCACTATATCAAAGAAATCACTGACTAAGATAACAGAAAGACTAACTTGAAGCCAGCTCCTTTATAAAGATATATTGTGCACTGATTCATTATGTTAAAGAAAAATAAAGAATATTATAGCAGCTTGAATACATCCCTTTACCCATTAGCACACCACATTCAATCATGTGAAGGTTTATTTATACCAAATCCTGGTCAGTATAATTTATGGACCTCATAAAAAAAGGCAATACTGAAAATCATTCAGAAAACTAACTTGAAAGACAGAAGGAGGCATTTCTTTTGAAAGTTATAGTAAGATGTTCATACCATACCTTCTTTTTCCAGTAATCATAAACGGACTGGACAATTGTATATTTGACAGAATGAGCTTGTAGGACCTAACAATTGGTAAACAGAATTTTTTATGAGCCAAAAAGAAATATAAACTCCAGAAGCCAGGTAATATTTGCATTGTAGCACAATTACATCAGATGCATTCTGAAATTTGGAAGATGCTCCTACAATATCAAAATGAAATATTTACAATATTCCAAAATTCATTCATATGGTTGTCATGAACATGCTAGGATTTACTCACTAAAACTCAATTATCAAATACAAGTTCCTGCACAAATTACTTTTCGCAAGTGCTGACCTATCAAATGCAAATCCTAGCATATAATAGGTAGTGATAAGTAGTATCAAAATTAGTAAAGACCCACAAGATCATGATAAGTTCACCTCACTAGCAGCATCAAATCTTAGAAGCACAGGAATTGGTGATCCAAGAGTAGGTGTTATAACTCCAGCTCTTTCACGGGCTTTATGATCCAAAACTTCCAACTTGAAAAGAAGAATCTCAAACCTATCCACCAGCAATTTTACATGAAAACCAGAAGGGCAAGACACAAATACTATGCATTTATAAATCAACTCCTTTTAATTATATGAAAACAACAGTTGCACATGACCAAGGCAAAAACTAAATAAAGGAGAAGTCAAAATGTGAATGGTTTAGGAGCACCAGAAGCTCCAAGAGATAGTATTGTACTATGGTTCTGTTACCCTGCAATCATACCCCTTAAATCCTTTACAGTTTTCCTCTTGCAGAATAAAATAGAACACTTGAGAGAGATCAAATAGTATGAGATATCTAAATCCTAAGTCAAGTAGTATGAAATGCTTCATGTAGTACTTCAGGGTAGTGGTTATTCCCCATTACAAGTCAGTTTTCAAGAGTGGGTGCCCCAAATTTTCTTGGGTCCCATAAAAAACCAACTTAAGTGTCACAACAGCAATTGAACTATGAATTTCTCCCCCCATCCCCCCTTTTTTTTCTACATTAATATTCTGTATCAATTATTCAACCCTCAATATGAAGAAAATAAGAGCTAAATAGTAATCATCACAAACTCAACTTATATATCTTGATTAAGATATTCTCCATGACAAGCCAGTTTTCAAGAGTGGGTGCCCCAAAGTTTCTTGGGTCCCATAGAAAACCAACTTAAGTGTCACAACAGCAATTGAACTATGAATTTCCTCCCGCCAACCTGCCCCCCCCCCCCCCCCCTCTCTTTTTTTCTTTTTTCAACATTAATATTCTGTATCAATTATTCAACCCTCAATATGAAGAAAATAAGAGCTAAATGGTAATCATCACGAACTCAACTTATATATCTTGATCAACCCTCAATAATCAAACTGCTTCCAAGGCAATTAAAGTAAGTTCACAAGATGGGTTCCCGGCAGGCACCTCTCACTAATTGCATCATCTGAACTGAACTTTAAATCCTTGGCAGAACATCTATATAATTACCTCAGTTATACCCTTTATTTGATTACTTCTACATCCTCATTCTCAAATGTTTAGACCCAATAATTTTTGCAACCAAATATGTTTACATATGGATACATAGATTGTATAGGTATAAAGAACAGATCATAAAAGGTCATGATGTACGGTACAATGTAGGGTTTCTGGAAGAATCTTCAATGCTAAAAGAATAACAAGCATAAAGAAAACAGAAAGGGGAAGAATATAGCCCCAAGAGTAAGAGTATTATGTCAAGAACACAATGAATGTTTTAGAAGAATTCATATGATTGATTCGTAGCAATGTCACTACAGACTTAGTAAGTAAACTCAATTATTGGAGATAATTTTTTCCCCTTAATAGATATTTGATATCCGTGAATCTGAATAATGATCAACTTTTGTATGAATTAACTTCTATGCATAATCAATTGACGTCTAAATACAGTATCATAATGGACAAAACTACCTGTTACTTTAAGAAGACTAATGGCAAAAGAGACACAGGTAGCTGGAGTTTAATTAATAGGGGATAAAATAATGCTGGAGTTTTTCCTTTTTCATTTCTCCAAAAGAGTTTAGACTGAATGTTCAAGATTGTGTTGGAACTCCCTAGTATCATTTTTTATTTAGAGATGAATCTGTCAAAATAGCAGAAAAAAATAGGGTTCAAGGGACTGAAACACTCAGAAGAAAATCAGAAACCAGAAAAAGAACTCAGACACTAGAAATGTTCCCTGATTTTCGAGAGATCAGGGTCTCTCCACAAGTTCACAGAAGAATTTTCTCTCTGCCCTCCCACTGACAGCCCCCCCTACTAAAATAGTACTCCTCCCACGTGATGGTCCACCAATATGCCTCTGCCCATTATGTATTATGTCATAATATCCTTTCATCATGATGCACCACCAATTATGCCTCTGCCCATTCTGCTAGAATATTATGTTATTATGTTATAATATCCTTTCATCATGATGTACCACCAATTATGCCTCTGCCCATTCTGTTAGAATATCATGATGTCTGATCTCCTTATCTTCCTTTCTCCGGTTGTAGACCTGTTGGACCTTCTTTTGCTTGGGCCCAACATATTGGAAGCACAATCACCCGATATTCTTTCATCCCATTTCATTTTTTCTCATCTTTGTTATTTATATAGGATGCCAAGCCAATGTGAACAATTATGGGAAAGTATAGAAGAGCACAAAAATTAATAAGAACTGACAACCTAGCCCCAAACAATGGCCAAGTAAAGACAAAAGACTTCAGCAAACATAAAAACACCTTAAACATTTCATCTGCCAATTTCATCAGCTACAAACAAAAGAAGGCTTCCAATGCAGTGTTGTCAATGGAGGCTGCCCTGATTTCCATGGTCGAATGGCATTGTAGCAAAAGGCATTCCTGTTTTAAAACCCCAAGGCATGGCCAGCTTTAGCCTGTCAGAACCATGGTCGTGGTAATTGATGTTGTAGTCTTCTTGGAAACTTTATTATTGTGATGATTTTCTATGAAGTCCTATTATTTACTTCTCAATGTGTACGTAGCAATATTTTCCATATTTTTTACTCACAAAATTTTCCACCTGGCCATTGACTACACCATGTTTGGAACTACTCATTCTAATCTCCAAAAGCCCCTAAGCTTAATCTGCCTCCACAAATTCTAAAAGATGGCTCAAGAGAATTCATTCACATTATATTCCTCCCAGCCAACAATAAAAACTGCATGTCAAGCATATACAACACAACCAGATCAATTTCTCCCAATGACACCTAGCCAGCTTCAATTAACAAACTATCATAGACTTATTTATTATCCTTCAATATACACACCCCAGGCACACACACATTAACAGATATAATTCTTAACCTGATTTATCACTCAAAGGAGCAGAGACACGAAAAGAAAGAGATTGAAGCAAATGAAGAGAGAAAAAATATTCAACAGAACACGAGATGTAAATAGGGAGATAAGATTTCACTAACAGTTGTCAAGCCAAGCAGGATATAAACTGTTACTAATTTGCTTATTAATGGCCCAAAAACTTGTCATGACTCTAGCACATTATGCCGTGGCACTTGGCCATCTTTCCCAATTCTTTTCTAACAAAAGACATCTAAAGTAGCCAAGTGGAAAAACAGCAATGTAGTTCAGATTAAGGAAAGTGGTATTCTATAATGGCATTAGCTTAATGTAACGTATCAAACTATCAATCAATGTTGTTCCATTATCAATAACCAATCATGTTGGTCTTGTTATTTAGAAACTAATACAAGAAGTTTGTCAAATGTCTGATACAGTTCCTTCATATGAGTAGGATCCACAATTCTACCCTGCATGGTTTCTTTAAACTAGTGTGGTCCTGATTTAAGATTCAATTCAGTGACTAAAATTCCTTATTTCTTTTAATAGAAAAACCCTTTTATTGACTTCTATGTCATAATAGCTGATTTAACGAGACATTTGACCAACCTATGTTCAATGGTACAACATGAATTTAGACAATCTTAAATAGGTTGCGAACAAAGCCAAATAAGTGAAAGCAAAAGAGCATATATAGATGAAAAATAAACCAACCACTAGCAACGAAAAATAAATAATCAAACTGAATTAATGAAGCCAGAATTCAGTCTAAGATTACATTTCAGTTGTCAAAATCTTCTGTTCTTTGTTGAACTCTGAAAGCCAATCCTCATCTTCATTATCCAGGTCATACTCAACAAACTCTCCAAGCTCAGCCCGAGCTGGAAGAATAGGAAGAAATTTCAGTACAAGAGTCAGAATTTTCAGAAGAACCTTTCAAAGTTATAGCAACATCAATGAAAAGCATAACCAGTGGAACTGTGGCAGTACCTCCCCTTGCCCGCAAGTAAGAAGTTGGTTGACTGAAAGTGCATGAATAATCCCTTTCATACGTATCCACAATAACAAACTGAGGAGTTGGTATTTCAGCAGCTACTTTCTTGCTGGGAACTTGATGAACCTACAAGAAATGTATACTTGGATGAGATCAACCCAGTAACTGAGTGAACCCTCAATCTCAGACAGTTGCAGCTTTTATACAATGCAATAAAATAGTCAAATGCAAAAGACATCCTTAAGGCGCTAGAACCCCAAAACACTTTGAGGCGAGAGGTGCCACAAAAGTGCTTCCCACAGTGAAGCAAGGCAGTAAAATAGGAAAAAGCTAAATACATTCTATACGTATAAAAGAAATAAATATAAACAATTCTTATAAAGTTTGACATATAAATTAACTATTCAAGCATAATAATTGTGACAGATACCAGGATGTTACTAAGCTTGTTTAGGAAATACTTTGTAATTATTTGTATATGTTTAAGGGACTTATAATCCCACAATTATAATGCAATTAATGGGGGAAGTCAATTGTTAATTATGGGCGGAGATTTTAGACATAATTCTTTCCTTTCTTTTTATGTACTACATACTTGTATATATTCTGTGCCTCTTATGTCATATATACGCAGAAAAGACCTTCAGTCATTCTCCAATTTCCTTCACATGGTATCAAAGTGTTTTTCAACCATGGGAGTTTTAATCAGCCTTAACTGCCAATTTTTCTTGCGCATTGAAATCTGAATATCCAAAGGAGTTACTCTCCAGTTTTTCTTCAAAAGGATTCAGAAGTTGTCTTACGAATGCATTTTTTCCTTCCCCACTTTTACAGGTTTATAAACAGAGCATCTGTTCATTTCTTTTTCCTTTCCCTACTCTGTTCTATATGTTCAAAAACAGAGCCTGTGTGCTTTTCTTCCAATTTTTTTCATTCATCCTGGAACAGATTTTTTGTTTTGGCAAGACTGGACCTTCACTGTCCAGCAATCTTAAATCCATTGTTTTCCACCTGTTTTTCATCCTACTTTAGCCCAAACCAACTGTTAATTGTTAACATGCCAAAAGCAACTGTGACATCCAGTGTTATCAAATCGCACAATTTTGAATCATGCATTGTGCAATCCGGCACAATAAGGAAGACCAGCAACTGAAATCAGAGCCCCTACTCGGAAAGTCACGCGAATTGTGACCTGAGTTGCCGGAATCATACAGAACGACTTCGAATTGCAAGTCGCCAGTGTCTGAGCAATTCAGGAGACACTGCACACAGCTGGAGATGCAAAGAGAAGTTGAGTCATTCTTAACCTAACAGGAACCCAAAATTGATAAGGCTCTGCTTCAGCTTTCAAAAGAAAAAATGCTAGAGCAGTACATTTAGAATGAAGCAACTATTTGACCTATTTTACACTAAAATATTAGAGTAAAATTTAGAAGTTTTCTCACTTTGCTGCTGTTTATTCATGGGCCAGGCATAAAGTCGTTAACTATATTTCTTCTCGATAAATTCTCCAACACTGACATGAACTGTATGACTTTGGCCTTGATGGATACTCAGTTTTTATTATCATATATAATGAGTTGCTAGCACTTTAGACTTTATATTTTTCTTTTTAGACTTTAGTTTAGTGATGATTTTGTGTTTTTTGAAGTTTCTTTTTTAGCTTATAACATCATTTTATGGTATGCCATATAAAAAGTTTTTCATCGTGTCATTGAATCTTACGATTCGATACGATTTATGATTCAGAAATTAGCCTTGTGATTCATGCAGTGAATTGAGACTCAATAACCATAGTGACATCCATTTCTACAATGTCAGAGGCCTTTAACCAGGAATAAGCTCACATAACACAGCAGCCAAACCAAGAAAAAATTGAAGGAGGGTTTAACAAAGAGGACACAGAGAAGCTCAAAAGCTTGTTAACATGCCCATGGGTAATACCAGTAATAGTTCATATGCCCATTCAGGTAAAAGCCATAACTACTTACAAGATAAATAGATTACCCTCATAGTGTTTGATCATAAAACTCCTATGCAAGTACTCGCCCAATTCTTTCCTGATCACAACATGACAAACGGCCTCACACCTATAATATTTGGTTGCACATCAAGACACAGGAAAATTGGATCCAAGAGCCATCAAACGCATCTTATAGGGTACTCCCTAACTCAGAAGGGATATAAATGTTATCATCCTCCCAAAAAAGATTCTATTGAAGAAAATGTTCCTCATTTTTCAAAACCTTACCTTCTAGAGCAAGCATCTATGGATGATAAGGACAGTCCTTCATGCTAAATAGACAGGGTATCCTTATCTCACAACAAAAGTATGTGCTTCATTTCTAGAGAGATACTAGGAAGCTGGCAAGTAAACCTACAAACACTCCTATAGAGCCAAATCAAAAAAGGAAGAAGCTAATGAAGACACTATTGTGAAAAGAAAAATGTATCAAAAATTGGTGGAAAAGCTCATCAATTTCTCACATAAATGGCCTGACACAGAATATGCTGTAAGTGTGATAAGCCAATTCATGCACGACCTCAAACTTGCAAGCTGCCTACCAGGTACTACATTAGGTTAATCCAAGATACAGAAACTTATTCAAAAAAATATTGGGATGGAACTAGAGCATACAAAAATGTTGATTATGCAAGCTTACTAACTGCAAGAAGATCCACTACAGGGTATTGTACCATCCTTGAAGGTAATCTTGCCACTTCAATAAGCAAAAAACAGATTGTGATGGCTAGATTTTGTGCTGAAGCAGAGTTCATAGCCATGGCACCAGGAATCCGTGAATTGCTATGGTTAAAAATCATTTTGGAAGACTTAAAGATCAAGTCGAATGTACCAATGAAATTACATTGTGATAACCAATCAGACATAAGCATAGCAAAGAACCATTACAACATAACAGAATAAAAGCATACAGATTTGTACTTCCTATGTCCTCACCAGAGACCAGCTAGATGATGTGCTTACTAAAGGACTCAACATTACAGCTTTTCAACCAATTATTTCAAAGCTGGGAATAAATAATATCTATTCAGCAACTGGAGGGGGCAGTGGGAAATACTGGGATTTTAGTAAGTTTGGTCAGGAAAGATCTAGTAATTGTTTGTAGATGAGGGATTCCTAATCCCGTGATTGTAGTGCAGTTAGTGGTGTAAGTCAACTTTAAAGTATGGGTAGAGAAATTAGGTTTAATTCTTTTCCTTTTCCTTATGGGTACATATTGTATATATACTGAGCCTCTGGTATGGAATACACGCAGAAAATACCTTCAAATCATTCTCTAGTTTTATGATAATAATCATATAAAACATTTCACTAATTGAATCATCAAATCATGAAATACTTATCTTGTTGTAAAGTGAATAACTTACAGCCTAAAAAATAATCTTTTATATTGAATCACTACTTTGCCCTATTACTTGTGATTTATCTATCAGGCTGGGTTTTATGGTTTTTCCTATGCTTAGAATACTTATCTTGTTTTAAAATTCTAAACCACATAGTTATGAGCTATTGGATGAGCTTTCAGGGCTGTATATCAATGTAATATAAACCTAGTGTATGCAAGGTGCCTGAGACAAGTGCCTTGCATCCACCAAAAGGCCGCCAGAGGCACTGCCAGGCAAGCGCCTAATTGAAGCCACTCTTGGTGGTTGAGGCCTCTTGGTGCCTTGCCTCAACAGTCAGCACCTTACGCAGAGGCAAGTGCCTTAGACTTTACTTCAATCCACACTATGAATTTACTGAATAGGAGCAGCAAGCAAATATTGTTTCTACAAGGACAATATACATAAAATTAAAAGAAATAACTATTAGCTAGTTTCATACCTATTATCGTCTTTCAATAGGGGAGCAGGTTTATCCGTGATCAATTTCTTATTATTTGAAATCAAAAAATGCTGCACAATATATATTAATAGTTTATTACAGATTCTACTGGGGTAACAATAACTTAGTAATTTTAAAAAATAGATCAGATGGGTAAACTGGTAAAAAGAAATCACATGTTCTCGTGAGTTATGGAATGAAAGGCATCCTCTTGATGATTAAAACAACCTAGCATATAGATGGTAACAGGACGAACACTGATGCAGGTAATTCAAAATACCTAAACTTAAAACAGACGTAATAGTGGCGTAAATTTTAAAATAAAAAATAGACAGTAATTTCTAATTTGAAAAAGTAGCTTGACAGGAATTATCACCGAGAAGCAAGGAAAAAATACACACGCGCGCGCGCACTTTAAGGTTAGGGTATTCATACCTCATTATCAACCTCAGGAGCAAGACGCGACAATTGTGAATTACGAGTAGAAGTAGGTCCCTCATCATCTTCAAAGTCCTTGATGGACTTGACTATAGGGAGCTTCTTGTGGATATCAAGGGGTCGAGGCCTGAAAGACAACCTACTCATTTTTACTCATCTATCTCTACTGTTGTTTTGCATCCTCCCTTGCTAACCTGTTTTTGAGACCACAATTTTAATTTCCCATAACATATATACACATACAATCATTCAAATATCCTTTCATCTTGAAATACAACCAACATGCATAGCTTATGTGTACTATACACAATACTAACGACAAAATCGAACTGATTCCCCAATTGGGCAGTGCACACTCAACAAAATTATATGCAAAACCTGATAAAGAACGAATGTTGCGGCTCAAAAAAGAAATAATTGAAACCATTCCAAGAAAATAATGCCCAGAAAATGAATTATCACATAATCAGCGTTCTCAGCTCAGAATTTCACAGCTGCAAACCACAAGCAGTCAAGGCCTGTATTTGTCAGAGGACAAGTAGGACTTGTATTAATTAGACCCACCTCCTGTTACGAACTCGCAGGATGTTCGGGAGTCGAAAGACCTAGCAACCCCACTGATCTGTTTCACTGATTCCGTCGTCAATCTCAGTTGCTTTGTCACTCACTGGGTTCTAGCAGAGAAAAAGCCCTAGATTGATTATCGCCATCTACGTAATGCTTGCAATCATCTCATTTCCTCCAGCTCCGGTGTGACCTCTCACTTCCCCGCGTTCAAGGTGCATGCATTCCCAATATAATTTTCCCCATTTCTGTTATATTATGATCGGGCCGAAGACATGCCTAAGATCGGGCTATTCAAGCTCCTTTCTTCTATTTTTTTTAATTAAAATGCACGAAATTTCTTTTAATTTGGATTTTGTATAATTTTTTATTTCAATTTAAAAACTCACTACTGACTCTTCAATTTACTGATTCGTCTTATTTGGCACTGTGTTCTTCCAATTGCGATCTCGCGGTAATCAGTTTTTGCAGTGAATTTTTATTGATTAATTGAAAATTTAATTATTTATTATTTATTATTTATTAATTTAAATTATTAAATTTTCATCCCAGAGTTACTTTCATATTATTGTATACGACCTCATTGATAATAATCCAATATATTTGTCTTTTCTCAAGCTTGATTTAGTTTGTGACAAGTTCAAATATTGAATCCCATCTTACTAAATTTTTGGATGGATCTGCTAATAAAAAATATCAATTAAGTTCTACCTGGGTCGATTAAATTATAACTGACCTTTTAATCCGATTATAATTAAATAGGTTTTGTAATTTTCAACCCTCTTTCTAAATTTCATTGTTATTGTAATGTAATATTTGAAATGCTTATCTTCATAGTTAAATCTTGAAAAAGTTAATTATTTAGTTCATATAATTTGTATGAATTTGTAATTTGATTCTTATACTTCATTTTTTAAAAATCACTCATTATATTTAACAAACATTTAAGGATTATTTCCTACCATTAATTTTCATATTAATGTCATCAAAAAAGAGATGACATGACAGAAAAAACACATATGACAAGAACACATAGAGAAAAGTTTGCCACATAAGTATCACACATGCATAAATATTCAAGAAAAATGAAGAAAGGAGCACCACTAAAAACGCATAATGCTACTTAAGAAAGAATTGAAGACCTAGAAATGAAGGCCCATTCGTGTAGACATGGAAGAGCCTTGTTCTTATTTCAATGTCTCTCTCTTCTCATTTCTCTTTTTTCAATTTTAATCTCTCACCTCTTCTCTCATTTTCCATATGTTCTTTTTTTTTTATCCCACCTTCGTTTTCACCTCCATTTTTCTGTTCAAAGACTCACCTCTCTCACATCATCTTCCATCGTTTTCTTAAGCATCCCCGACCCCTATTCTATGTGCACAAAAACAAGGGGGCATTTTCCCTTCTTGTTCTCTCTCAATCATCCACCACCATCTCAATGTCTCTGATTGACTCTCATTTTAACTCTCACATAAATCCTCTTTGTTCTTTTTTTTCTCACTTTGTTGTCTTCTTCTCTTTGTAACTCTCACCTTCATTCTTTGAAGGTTATTTCATTCTCTCTTTCTATGCTCTTTTTGACCCTTCACTGTTTCTGCACTCTCTTCCTATCAATCTCTCCCACTGTTCTACTCAGTCTTTAATTTCTATTTTTGGTTTTTTTTTTCTACTCTTCTTCCTACTCTCCGTCCTTCATTATTGTTCTACTTCTATCTCCTTCAAGCATTTTGCTTTTTCTCTTCCTCTCTCTATTTTTCTAAGGGAATTTTATGTTTTTGTTAGGAAAATGACCCACAATTCAACCAAAATTTTCAACTCATATATGAAAGAAGGAATTGGGCTTCCATGCCTGTGCCCTACATATTCCTAACAAAAACATAAAATGCCCTTATAAAGTAAAAAATAAGTTAAAATAAAATCAAACAGAGAAAGAGAAAAGATAATGGGGCTCTCTAATATTTGCACAAATGGATCTTCATTCCTAGGTCTTCCTATAGTTTTTTTTCCCTAAGTAGTGTTATGCTCTTTTAATGGTGTTCATTGCTTCATTGTGCATATATTTGTTTATGTGGGGTTTGTGTGGCAAATCATTTTGCCATGTGTGCCTACCATGTGTGTTCCATCTACTACATCGTCCACTTTTGGATGGTGTTAAGATAGGATTTAACGATATAGAGTAATCCTCAAACTTTTGCCAAAGGTAGGGAGTGTTTCAAGAAAAACTAAAGCAAAAGGACCAAATTATAAACTCATGCAATAAAGGCTAAATGATTAATTTTCTTTCGAATATTACATAAATGTAAAATTCTATTAAAAAAAAATTACCTAATTCAATCTGGACTCATTAACTTGGTTTGGTTTGGTTTAGTTATAATTATTTTAATAGAAAATTAATCCATTGAGTTTTTTATTAATCAATTTGGTTGGATAAAGGCTTTAAATCAATCACATTAAATAGATATATACATTTATGATAGGGACTTCTTATTACCCAAGTTTGCAAATAAATTTGCATCTAGTGCATTTGGGGACACAAACTATGCTTCTAAATTAACCATTGGATTACTACCCCCAAATCAACCATTGGATAGTGCAATTCAATTGTTCAGTGAAATTTTTCAACCATAAGCAGTTGATATTAAAATCTTACTACATGAGGTTTCCTATTTTAATTTGAGCCACTAAATTTGTGCAATTTTCTAATAAGAATTGTTGGATTTAGTGTATTTGACTGCACCATATTCAGATTGGTTTGGAAATTCAGAAGACCAATAATCAAGTTTTAAAGTTAAGAATACAAATTATACAAGCTCTAAGTTGAATAAGTTGTGTATATTTTAACTTCTTAATTTAAGACATTATTAAAAATTTTAAAGAGAATATATTAAGATGATCAATGATGGGCATAGCATGAGCAAGCCAATCTAAACTTATTTATAGATTTTTGAGTTTCTCTCTCTTCTGGGGAGTCAATATGCTTCTCTCATCTCTGAAGGTATTCTTTGTTTCCTTCGCTTTACTTCGAAAGTTACAGTCATTCGATATCTTACTAAGTTCTAATTTCATTGTTACTATGGAAATTGATTCGGGTAGTAAGAAGGGAAAGAAGAAGGGTGATGTAGTGGTTTTGGATTAGGATAACAATGGCATTAGTGATTTAAGAAAGAAATCACTAATAGGGAAAATCATCTTCGATAAGAAATTGAACAAAGCTATAATAATTTTGATGATTAAAAAAGGGTGGAATCTGCAAGAAGGCCTGAATGTGTTAGAGGTGGCTAGCAATGTCTATGTGTTCCCTTTCCAATGTGAAGCAGAGTATTGAAGATTTTGAGAGGTAGGCCTTGGTCTATTCTCGGTTGTGTGTCAAATATTCAAGAGTGGGATGAATTTAAGATCTATCAGGAATATGATTTTAGATTATGTCCATTTTGGGTCCAATTTCATAATATCCCTATCGAAGGAATGTGCAAATGTAATGCAGTGAAGTTATGAAGCTTGGTTGGTGAAGTGATGATGCTTAAGGATCCTATGTTGAATAGAAGGTCTCTGAGGAATTTCCTACATATAAAAGTTATTGTGGATTTTCCGAAGCCATTATTATTTGGTGTTTGGGTACCTAGGCCAAGGAGATTTGATGTATGGATTGAAATTAAGTATGAAAAATTGCAGTAGTTCTGTTTTAAATGTGGTGTAATTGGCCATGATTCTAAGGTATGTTAGCAGATAAGGAAGGCTTTGATTGTCAATCATGATATTCCAATGTTTAGGTTATGGATTAGTGCTCAACCGGTGACAACTTAGGAAGAAGCATTATTTTGTTGCTATAAGGAATGGCCTAAGTATAGCAAAAGGTTAAAGGCATATGAGAAAGTTAATCAACAAAAGGAGCATGCTGATTCTTCTGCTAAGCGGTTAACAAATTGAGTTCAAAAGGTAATAATCCATGTAAATCTGGTGGTTGGAATAACATAAGTTGTTAAAAGAAGGGTAGCAAAAAGATAATGAAGGTGAATAGTGATTGTTAAGAGCCTTCTAGTAGTAAAGTACAAATAAGATGTGATATAGGCTAGCTCAGTGAGGATAAGAGGCTTACTTTGAGTTCATCTAGAAAAAGAGTATAGATGAAATGTAACATAGATTAGGCTAACGATAAATTAGGTACCAAGGTGAATGCATATGATGTTAATATTAAAACTAAAGAGCTAGGCTAGGTGAAAGAGGGTGGCATTAGTTTTGACATTATGGTGGAGAAGCAAAAGACCTAAATTAATACTCGATCGGGGTACACTGTAGAATTACCTAAGGAATTTCTTGACATTATGATTGAGAAAGTTAGTGAGGGCCCACTGATTATATATAAAAAAGCACCTATTATTTCAAAAATAACTTAAAAATTAATAAAGGTTAAGATAAAAAGAAATATGGAGGAGGATGTTAGCCCAAAGGTTTTGAATAAGGCAAAAGTATTAGAGGAAACTATTAGCTAGAAATCTCGCCTAGTGGTTTATGCAAAGAAAAAGAAGTGGTCAAGGGGAAAGAAGAATAAGAACTAAGTGGAATCTACAAAAAGTAAAGTTCAGGAGAACTTAAGCTATAAAGAGTTAGTAGATGTGCCTGTCCAAAAGGTATATAAGAACAGTTAGTTTGTATTTAGAATAAGGGATGAAGAAAGTGGAAATGCTATTGAGGGAACTGGTGGCTAGCCTAATTCAGCCACCCAGGGTAAATGAAGGTGATTTCGTGGAATTGCCAAGGATTGGGGATATCCTTAGCAGTTAAGAACCTTAAGGAGGTCTATAATAATAATAGGCCAACCTTTATGTTTTTAATGGAAACTAAGATGGGAAGGAGAAAATGTGAAAAAATAAAAAAGAAATTTAACCTGATAAAGGATTGGTATATGGAGCCAAAGGGATTTGGTATTATGATAGGGCGAGGATGTCTTAGGTGGAAATTTTGCATAGTTTGATTAATATAATGCATGTTAAGTGTGCTCAAGTAGTTTAGATTGCCCAAATTTTATATCTTTTATCAATGGTCCATCTAAAGAACCTGAAATGAGACTAGTGTAGGGAAAATTACAAAGTCTAACACAATCTGTGAATGGAGCTTAGCTTTGCATTAGTGATTTAATGATATGTTATCCCAGGCGAAAAAATGGGGTGGTAAACCTTGAGTTCTAAAAAAGATTATAGCATTTCAAAGTATGTTGTTTGATTGTAATTTAATGGATGTTGAGTTTAATGGGGCTAAGTTTACATAGATAATTGTTTATGACCATCATCTCTTATTAGTGGATATGTGCTTCATTGATACTAGGACTTTGTGCTATTTTAAATTTGAAGCTTTCTTAACTGAACACAAGGAATTTTTTAGAGATTATGAGGAAAAGTTGGAGGAGGGAAATCAAGATGCAGTTATGTGGAGGGAGGAGATGATTATGAAGTTGAATAGATGTAAAAAGGCTTTTGTAGAGTGAAGTAGAGTAGCATCTCTAAACAATAAAAAGAAAATTGATCATTTAAAGAAAAATCTCAAAGAATCTTTAGTGAAGGAGTTCAATAAAGAAATAATGCTCAAGATGAAGGGGATTCTAAATGAAATTGAGATGACTTGGAAGCTTAAGGAAAAAGTATTGGATGCAAACGGCTCGAGTGAAGTGATTAAAGGCTGGTGATGAAAACACTAAGTTCTTTTACACTGTCATTACACAAAGAAGATGTCGAAACAAAATTGTAAGGTTAAAAAATAAAGATGATCAGTAGGTGGATAAGAAAGAGGACATTGCTAATTTGTTTGCAAAGTATTATAAAGATTTGTTCGCAACATAAGGGAATAGGGACTCATTACTGCACTGGAATATGTAAAAGAGGTTGTGAATGTCAATGATAATAAGGTACTGATGTCTTAGATCACTATGGAAGAGGTGAGGAGGGTTGCATTTCAGCTTAGAGCAATGAAAATGCCATGACCTGACGGTATTTAAGTAAGTTCTTTTAAGCTTCCTGGAAAGAAGTATATATTAATGTTTTCAAGATGGTAAAAGGTTTCTTGGATGATGATGAACTTCTAAAGAATATTAATTCTATTAATCTTATTATGATTCCTAAATGGGAGAAACCAGAAAATATGGGGCAGTTTCATCCTATTAGTTTATGTAATATTGTATACAAGATCATATCAAAAATTCTAGTTAATAAAATGAAAGGAATTATGGATAAAATTATTGCTTCTAGTTAAAGAGTGTTTGTTCTAGGAAGACTTATTTAGGATAACATCATTATTGTTCATGAAATGTTTCACTATCTTCAACATAAAAAGATGGGGATGAAATATGAATTTATTGTGAAAATGGACATGAGTAAGGTATATGACAAAGTTGAATGAGACTTTTTAAAGGGTGTTTTGTTAAGAATGGGTTTCTGTGATAGATTGATGAAGAAAATCACAAGTTGTGTCACATCTGTTAAATTTAATCTTTTTCTTTCAAGCAAAAAGGTGGCAAATGTGGTAACTCATAGAGGGATTAAATAAGGTGATCCCTTATCACCTTGTCTATTTATTATTATGGCTAAGGTGTTGGCACTGATGGTTAATCATCATATTGAAAATAAGGACTTGAAAGGGGAGAAGTTGGCTAGGAATTGTCTAGTTTTATCTCTTTTTTTATTTTAATTTATTATGCTTTATTTTTTATGAATGTGAAACTAGATTATTGCATTTTATTGAAGCATATTCTGGAGGTGTATTGCAGGGCTTATAGGAAGGTTGAGAACCTTGAGAAATCCTCTATCTTTTTTCTCAAGTAATACTCTGGTGAATGTGCAAGAGGATGTTTGTGAGATTTTAGGTATTAAGTTAGCAAATGAGCTGGGAAAGTACCTTGGTTTATCGATGTAATAACCTAATAAATTGTGATTAGTGGGATAATTATATTTGATCAATTAGTTAATGAACAATAAGAAGAGGGGGAAATTTTTAATAAATTTTGCTAAGGTATAACATTTTCTAAAATGAAAATATATCTTGACATTGAGGCTGGCTCAGTGGTCAAGCCTCATGTGCATTGTTTGAGAGGCTAAGGCTTTAAATCCTAACTTCCCTAACTTTTCTTGTTTTTTTAGGTGCTGACACGTGTCCCCCAGTGTGAAATGACCAAAATACCCCTAGCCTCATATCACTCTTTCTTGAAAGCTAGACACATGGAGTTGATGGAGAGGAAATTTGAAGCACACGTCCACTGGAGCTATCATTTTTGTGTAGTTGGAGTTGCCACTTACCACCGCACTGTCATTGTCGTCAAGAAACTGGTCAGAAGTTGCCATTTCCAGTGAGAAAAACAATATTTTCCATCATTGTGAACGCCAAAAATCGTAAAGCAAATTCGACATCGGTAAGCGATTTCTTCGATGTTTTTGCTATAGGTTTTTCTCCTAACATGTTTTCCAACATTTTCCCCCTAATTCCAAGCTCTGTTGACTAGTGATTGTTGCAGATTTCCGGCAGTTCATGCTAAGGTTCCAAGAAGAGTGAAATTTCAATTTTTCATATAATTAAGCTCGAATTAGTGAGTGTTGTGCCAAATTTCAATATGTTTTATTAATTTCCAATGAATTTCAGCCATTCCCTATTTTCAATTGCAAGAAATTCGAACTTATGATGCAAAATTCCAATTTGGCTGTGAATTAGGGTTCTTAAGGGACCAAATTGAATTTTTTGGAACTTGAGGCTTAATTTGTGGCTTTAAGGCAATAATTGGGATAGTTAGAAGTTATTGATTAGATAAGAATGATGATTTGGTAATATTTCAGAATTTTTTTGAACTTTTGCAATTTTGAAAATGCTCTTAAAGATGTGTAAATATGTCTAGACCATAAGTCTAAGCAAGTGGAAGTTGAATAAATGAGAATTATATGAACGAGAATTGAATGGATGAGAATTGATAATTTAGCTATTACTTGATAATATGCCTAAGTGGAAATTCTGGTTAGGTTATATGATTGAGACATTGGTTCCATGTTGTGGTAAGCTTCTTAGGAGTAGAGAGACTCTTTAGTGTTAAATCACATGTTATAAGGTGATTACTTATGATATATGCTTAATGCCAAAATTGGTTTAGAGAAGAGAAAGAGGAATAATTCCTTTCTTTTTCTGTTGGCATAGGCATTTCTTAGGGGTAAGGTTGTCACCCAACTGAAGGCATTTTGTTGCTTGTGTTTAATGGTATTGAGGTGCGCTGATAGCACTCCTCAACATTTTTTGTTATATATTCTACTTTTCCTTGTTTGGAAATGTTTTACAATTACTATTATGATTTTGTCATGATTTTATTAATTGGGACTGTAAATTTTGAGTAGATAGATTTTCTTGACATGATTATATAATTACATCATGTATAGTTGGATAAAGACTTTTGGGAAATCTTATGCATATGGTTATGTATAATCGCTAGATAAAACAAGTATTGAAATGTTACTTGCTTTTATGCATGCCTGTTTTAAATTTCCTTACCTTTGGAAGGACTAGTTAGGATACTGATTGCAAACAGCAGTTCTATTAGCCGTTTGTGCACCTTGGACAAATCCCAGCTAGCAGGGTTAATAAAGGTGCTAACCCCGTATAACGGTCATCACACACGAACGGATTGTGAGTTATGATTTCACGCTTGTTGGTTATTTACCCTCGAGGATTATGTGTCCTCGCTTGTTGTGTGTTACTCTTGTGGGCTATGTGCCATACTGGATTAGTCTATGATAGTCCTTCCCCTTAATTGATATTCAAGAACCTATTGATTCTTTCTTTTCACTTTTTAAGGCATCTTAATTCAATGTTTTACAACGTGCATCAAATAACTGGTTGTTGTTATTTATCAATTAAATATTATTTTATTCCATGCAAATCATGATTATTTGTTTTGATTGCGAATTATATATGTATATTGTTTACTGATTTTGGGGTGCTATCTATTGAAAAATTATTGTCTCAGATAAGAAAGTTGGTGAATTCCCAGAAGGAGTTGAGGATTGACGAGGATTCCTTTGGATGAGCCCGCTTGGATTTGTGGGATTTAACTTAGTTCATTTTTTATGTACATGGCATATTTTTGGAGATGTATATAAATAATGTTGGGTAGCTATTATTTTGCTCATTTTGATATGTATATTGAACACAAATGAACATTCCCCATTTTTGTATTTGGTGTATTCTGTTTGGTTCATTCTACTAAGAGCAGAGCTCTCTTTGTATATATTGGTTTTGGCCTAATAGAATTTTGTAAAAATTTTGAGATGTCCTATTTACTAGATAGGCTCTGCCGAAATTTCTACAAAACTCCTTACGTTGTATAACTTGCATATCCTTATATAAAGGCAAGGTTTACTTTGATTATGGTGTAAATTGTAAAGGTGTTGGTATGGATAGGAATTTCCATCTAATGTTAGCTTACAAGTTCGAGAATTTCCTCGTGTCATGTGCCGGTCTCACTTTAGGAATTTGGAGTGTGACAGTCAATGATCTAGGGGAGATCTAAAGCTTGTACGCTAGCCTTTGTGAGAGAAAAACTTTGCAAGAAAGTTTAGGGGTGGAAGCATAATCTATTATCTAATACCGGAAGGGAAGTGCTCATTAAGGCTGTAGCAAGTGCTATTCCTATTTACCTGATGAATTGCTTTAAATGTCCTAAGAGATTGTGTGGAATTTAATGATATTTTGGCATGATTTTGGTGGGGTGGGAATTTAGAAGATAAGAACATTCACTAGAGGGCATGGGGATCTTGTACTATAGCAAAAATGAAGGTGGCCTTGGTTTTAAACACTTCTATCATTTTAATAATGCTTTATTGGCAAAATCAGCCTGGAGGTTGCTTAATAATCCACACGGCTTATGGGTTTAGGCAAAGTAGAGACATAGAGCCTCTTGGGCTTAGTCTAGTTTATTGGAAGGTAGAAAAGTGTTGGAACAAGGGCTTTGGTGGAGAATTGGTGATGAAATTCCGTGAGTATATGGGAGGATAGATGGGTGATTAGTGTTGATAGGGGGAAGTTGAGTATGGAGGGATGTACTAAGGCTGATAAGGGGAGGAAATTATTGAAGCAGGTAGATGGAAGTTAAATAATATTGCTGGAAAAATTTCAGGTGCTGAAAAGGAAGCTCTATTGAAAATCCATTTATCCTTTATGGCGCAAGGTGATAAACTGGTATGGGCAATGAGTAAAAATGGTTCTTATAGTGTGAAGTATGGATATCACTTTTGCATAATGACTGAAGAGAGAAATATATGAAGTGCCCCTGGTACTTCTTTTGTGATGGATAAGAAGGTTTGGAAGGCTATATGGTCCCTAAGAGTCCTTGACTAGGTGAAACATTTTCCATGGAAGGGTTTTCCGGAAGCAAGGGCTACTAATGAGGCTCTTTGTGGTGAAGTTCCTCAAACGTTTGAGCATTTAATATTCATGTGCCCGTAGGTGAGGAATGTGTTGTTTGGCTATTCCTTAGAGTGGAAAATGTTAGGGCCTATAATTTTGCAAGGTGGTGCGTTTTCTTCTAACTGAGATGGAGGTTGTGTCTGAGTATGATAAGGCGATGATGGCTTGTGTTTGTTGGGCAATTTGGAAAGAAAGGTGCCTGATGGTGTTTCAGAGAGCCAACAATAATTGTTACGAAGTGATTAGTTATGCTATAAAAATGGTTGATGGGTTGTGGATTGCGAGGGGCAAATGTAATGAGATGGGGGGAATGAGGTAGGCGGTGTACAGCAAGAAAACATGTAGATGGGTTCCTCCACCAATAGGGCATATCAAAATAAACATGGATGGGGCTTTTGTGGAGAGTAGCGGAAAGGCTGGTATTAGTTTTATCATTATAGATAGTAAGGGAATCTTAATGAAGGGTTTTGATGAGGAGGTGTGGGCTGCTTCAGCTTTCTTATCTGAAGCGTGAGGTCTGAGGAAGGCTATCTTCTTATCAAGGGACTTGGGTGATGTTTCTCTTTGCTTTGAAACAGATTGTGTTGAATTATTTTATGCTGTGAAGTTCCAGAGGGCTTGTGACTGGCGTGTATTGGAGTTGTGGAAGATATTAAGAGGTTCTTTGAGGATTTCCCTGCTACTTCTTTGGCCTTGACTCCTCATTAAGGCAAATGTGCTACGAATTGGCTTGCAGCTGGTGCTGTCAAGGGGATGTACCCAATGAGGTGGGTTTTAGTTCCACTATCCCCTCTTATTGCTATTTTGGAGAGGGATATGCTTTTAGCCTCTGAGTTTTATGGTTATCGCACTGGTGTTGGTTGAGTTGGATGCCTAATTTTGTTTTTTCCGATTTCCGTTTTACAGTATGGTTTTGACTGGTTGTGGTTGTGCTTTTGGTTGCGGTTTTGTTCTCTCTTATTCTATTTTTTGTTTCTTTGTAGCTTGTGGTTTCGTTCGGGTCTGGGCTCTGTTTGTTATTTTGTATCAGGTATGTTGTTTTTGTTCAATAAATGCTTTTTTTGAGTTGGCAAAAAAAAAAATTCAAAGTTATTTGGAAATGTATTAAATAAATAAATGATAATACATTCTCCACTATTTATAAGTCATAATGCATATTAATGACGTGGATGAATTTGAAAGATAAAAATTTCAATATTTATACAAAGAGAAAGCTATACTTTGCTTCCTTATAGTTTTATTGAATTTTCAATTTATTTTTTATAGTTTAAAAATATGTAATTAGGTCCTTATAATTTAAATTATTTTTAAATTTAATTTTTGTTATTATATTTTTGCTATATATAAAAGTTGATTTTATATTAAATATATTTTTATTATTTTTTAGTATAAATTATATATATATATATATATATATTCATATATCCTTATATTATATAGTTACTTATATTAATAAAATTTGTAAACTATAATGAATCAATTATAAATCTTGTAAATTATAAGGAATGTAGGAATATTGGATTATTCATGATAGGTTGACCCATAATCCAAAATTGGACACTCATTTAATTAATTAATTAATTTTTAGTTAATTAATTAATTTGAATTCAAATGGGTTATCAGTTATTTTCGAAAAAGTGACGTAAAAGAAAATTAACAAGTTTACTGAGTAAGAAAACATATAGAACAAAGGATACGAGTCTCTTCTTTCTCATAGTACACAGAATTAAACATATGTTCTTTTTTGGTGTTTTCAACTATGAAAAAGTTATCAGAAGTCGTATTGTGATTCCGGTCCAAATTGCATAGGACAGTAGAATTGATGATATTGATATTTTGTTGTGAATGTATGTACCGGTAGAACCCCTTTGAGAACTAAATTAAAACTTGAATGAAATTATGGGGACCAAAAGTATAATTTTCCCATCATACCAATGAAAAAGAAATATAGATAAAAAGAAAAAAAAGAAAACTCATGTTGCAAATTCTTTTGGGCGATATGTGTACACACTTAAGTTGGCTCAAGTAATATAAATTAAGTAATTAATTAGTCAAATAAATAATTAAATGAGCTAATTTCTAATTAGTTAATTAAAAAATAGTTTTCTTATATTTACTTATAACTCACCACTTGATGAGAGTAATTAATAGAATATCTAATAATTTGAAATTTAAAATTATTAAATAATAAATGTTATTAAATAATCATGATTGTTATCAAATAATAAATATTTATTTTTAAAATAGTGCTTATCTCGGCCTATAAAAAAGGATTTCGTGTTCGTTTTTTATCCATCAATAACACACACATAAATTAAGGCAGTCTAAGAGATAGAAACACAGTCTTTTGCTCTTATATTTCTTTTCTATTATTAAGAATCTAAGGGTTCATACTAATTGAGCAATAGATCAAAGTATGAATTCTTTCATAATTTAACAGTATTGTATTTTGTATAGCATATAAAATTTATAAGTTCTCAAGATCTAATAAATTATAATTTATTGATAATTTTTATCATTAGGGTTAGATAGAAATTAAGAAAAACTTACAACATGACCAAAGTTGACACCAAGGCAATGTCTCTCACCATATTCCCTTTATGGCAAGCTTCTTTTCTTTACATCTAAGAGTTTTCTACACTGTTTGGAACAGGGTTTAGATGGTCTCTTCGCCATCTTTTACAATACAGGAGGTTGAAATGGTTCTTTCACTCGTCCATTCACTGTGGAAGAGACTGGTTTAAGCTTCATATTACACATGATCCTTTTCTTGAAGCATAGGCCAAATGAACAAAGTGAAACTGTGACCCCACTAATTGATGTCTCAATGTCTATATCCTTAACTAGTTGATATTGTCAACTGAATTGATTCAAGTGCATTGTGTCGCTTCACATTTATTTTGGTGCTATGGATCCCTCTAACACATACCAAAACCCTTACGTCATATTTGGTTTTCAAAATTTAAGTTAGAAAAGAAAAAGTAGATTTTGGGCCGATTCTCTTTTAGAATAAAATTTATCATGGTAATTCTATTCTCTAGTGAATTCCCAAATCCACACATGCATGAAAAGGTTAAAAACATGTTGGGCTTTAGTTAAAAAAAGGAGGGGTTGAAATTCTTTTTTCAATTGAAGCTTTTTCTTTAAATTTATACCCTTTTTTGCTTATGTAAGACTAATTCTTTTTAAGTTATAATCAAATTTATGTCTTACTTAAGACTTGAGATAGATAATGTAATTAATAATTATTATTATGATTGTATATAAAAAAAGTTATAAATATAAATTAGTATTTATATAGGCATAAATCTTTTAAATAAGGAACGTTATTTACATTTTTTTAACCAAGATGTCAGGTTATATTAACCTATAGTTTAATGTATAACCACTATGATTTAAATTGAATTAATTTTACTAATAAACTTATATTTTATATTTTTAAAATTAAGATATTTTTGCTTTTAATATTATAATTTATAAATGTCATTCTTCTTATAACGATCAAATTAATTTTTCTTTAAATAATAAATTTGTTTTTTATAAAAAAAAATTGATTCAAAATTTTTACACTTAAACTGAGTTTTATAAAAAGTTTAAACTCAACTTGTTTTACAAAACATTTTTTTTTATTCATGATTTATGTTATTGGCTCATATCCATTTCGTTCGAACCACATGTGCTAATTTATTTTGTGATTAGGTCTACTCATTAACTAATGCAAAGCATTATTAGGAATGGATGAGCAATTACCATCTTGTCCCTTGTTGCCCACACTTTTTCACCTCCTTATTTTTTTTCTTATTTTGAACCACCATGGATGAATCTTCCACACATTCCTCTTAAGAATGAAGTTTGGCCATCATTCATCAGAAAATTACTACTTTTAGTCTTTAACTAATTTGAACATCACCACATTTAATCTCTTATCAAATTAATAATTGATTCATAAGTGAATAATCACATTAAAAATGTCATGACCTTAGCTAATAAGACGTGACTGACATAGGGAACGAAGTATCCCTCGTTCTCGTAAGCCTATCAGATATCTTAAGGCAGTAGAATATTGACAAACACATGGATCCTCATCCTATAAACTCAAGACTAATACCTCTGCATGTAATTCCCAAAAGAGGCAGTTCATAGAAATTTCGGTAGAGTCTCCCATAAATTATGGACTTCTTGAAATTTCTACAATAGAGCTATTTGACATACAACAGAATGGAGAGCTCCGATCTCCCACATATCTATACAATATAACCCATAACCATGGAATTACATTAAGACAATCAACCTATATACAAGGAAGCAACTAACTCTAATTACAAAATGTACTACAAGAAACCGTTGTTTTGGCAATAGGCTAGGCTAAAAATAAAAAATAAAAAAACCACAGCTCCTACTCTGTAATTGGCTATTTTGGATCAGTGTTGGAATATGAAATGTTAAATAAAAGGGGTGAGTGGAAACTCAGTGAGCAGATAATTATAATAATACAAAGGGGGATAGATTGACAATGGTAGGGTTTATCACTAAAAATTTCTTTGTTTAAAACCATATGACTTACAAAAATAATTCAACAGTTCCAAAAGATGAGGGAAAACCATTTAATGTTAAATAAGTCTAGCCTTAAACTTTCAAGTCATGTGCTTAACTCAACAAATCAACATATAATAAAAATTTAAAATATCCAATTTAATAGAATACATTAGGAATCTCCTACAGAATCATCATATATTTATAATACAAAACTAATCCAAGGCTAGTGTAATCAAATCCAAGCAACGATCCATGATCGGCTTTGAATAAACATAATAATGGTCTTAAGCCTCAAATAGAATATGGAGGTAAGGGCATTATACCTAACTATATTAAAATACCAATTGTAGTGCATCATGGCTAATGTTTACTATTGTTAGCTATAAAGTTCTATTTTGGACACATTCCTAAAAGTTTCTAAAATATACAATGTAATAACCCAAATAATTATGATTAATAATTTAACTAATGGTATAATATTTTGTTATGTGTATCAGTACAACAAGATTAAGGCTGGCTTAGTGGTTAGGCTCCAGGCTACATTTCCTCAGGTCGTGGGTTCAAGACTGGAAAGCTAACCTCCCTTGTTCTTTTTCTAAGGCTGCCACGTGTCCCCTCCTACAGGAAATGACTAAAATGCCCTCAGTGTTTTTTTTTTCTTCTCCCTTTCTTCTTCTTCCAGCCGTGGCGTGCAGGAGGGAGAGAGCTAAGTATGGTTGCAGCACTGGGGAAGCAGCCGACAATGCCTTAGCCTTGCCGGAGCTGAGTTGCCTCCCTCTGAAGGTTGTCGGCCCATCACCGACCAGTAACCACCTCGTCGCCGGCAGAAAACACGCCTTTTTCCGTTTAACCCGCGAGTTGAAACGGAGCTCCGGTGGCTCATTTTCCTTCTCGGTTTGGGTGGGTTTTGCTTGCCACCTCCTTGCCATCACTTTTAGCCTACCGTCGGGTTTAGTTAGCCGCCAGTGAAGCAGTTTTCCGATGGGATCCGAGGAGCTCGAATAGTGGTGACTTTGGGCAAATGTGGTGCGTTTTTACCAGTTTTCTCTTGAGATTGAGGTTAGAAGTAGTATTTCTGGTACTTATACAATGAATTTGAGCTCTAAAACCATGAAATTTGGTTGCTTGTAAGAAGAATGGCTGATAGGGACCAAAATGAAAATTTTTGAAAATTTTGGGTTCTTGAGAAAATGGAAAAATGTTGACTTGTAATAGATTCAAATTGATTCTACATTAACACTTTTAAGTTAGTGGGCATGAGAACTATGAATTGTCTTGAATTGCATTAGAATGGAGGCTAGGGTTCGAAATAAGGGACTAAAATAAAAATTTAGAAAATATGTGGGGCAAAAAATGTAAATTTGCCACAAGTTTGGGAAAGATAGAGATGGAGTTAAGGAAATGGGGTTTAGGTCCTAAATTGGGATAATAAATTGGAAGACGATTAATTCCTGCGTGAACATTGGTGCAGGTGAATTGTAGAAGTGATTCCGGCACTCCTGCAGGGCAGCAAATTACTCGAGACAATCAGAGTCTAGGTGCGCAGATAGCACCCCCCCAAAACTCTTATTATACTTGGGTTGTTCTTGCTTCAATTTTTTTCTAAATGTAATCAATTTTGTTGTGATTATGCCTCACCGGATTAGGGGTTAGAAGTAAGGGACCTTCTGTATTTGTTGAATAACCTTAACCACAGTATTGGACTCGTGATATGCTTAGAGGTGATCACTAAATAGTTATGATCAGAAACACAGATGATTTTCTGCATATTTCCATCTTTGTATGCATGTTTGACTTAAATCCTTGATCGCTGAGAGGACTAATAGATGATAACTTTCGTGAGATATACTCACGCCTGTTGGTTAGTTACCCTTGAGGATTGTGCATCCTCGCCTATTGGTTACTTATCCTCGAGGATTGTATATCCTCGCTTGTTGGTTACTTGCCCTCGAGGATTGTGTATCATCGCCTGTTGGTTACTTACCCTCGAGGATTGTGTATCCTCGCCTGTTGATTACTTGTCATCGATGATTATGTATCCTCGCCTGTTGATTCTTAGCAGTCTTTCCCTCGAATGATCTTCATAAGTTGATTGTTTCCCTGTGAATGGCATCTTGATTTAATGTTTCGGAAAAGTGGATTATTTAGCTCAACTGTTAAATTGCAAGAAAATGGATTTAAACATTATTGTATTGTATTCAAATCTTGATTATGTTAAATTTCTATTTATATATGAAATTGATTACTGACTTGGGGTGCTATCTACCGGAAAAAAAATTTTGGTCCCAGATAGAGAGATAGACGACCTTCCGGAGCCAACGGAGCACTGACGTGGAGCCCATGGCGAGCCCGCTTGGTTTGGGTGCGAGGCATACTCTTTTGTTAGATGTTATTGATAGCGATCTTTTTCTTTTGGGATGTATATATATCTAGATTGGTAGCCATTGATGTATATTGGGATTATTTTGTGACCACAGCTGAACCTACCACATTTTTGTCGCATGTTGTAAATTATTGGACTGGGCTGGTGGGAGCGGAGCTCCCCTATTTATGTATTGCCTTGCAGAACCTTGTAGAAATTTCGGGACGTCTTATTTACTGGGGAGGTGCTGCCGAAATTTCTACAAGTTTCCCTGTTTTGTATTGAAATTCTCACTTTATATATTAAGGCAAACGGTATTCATAGGGATTGGAATGGTATGATATTAATTGTCACTCTAGTGTTAGGCTTGCAGGTCAGGGGAATTTCCTCGTGATTAGTGCCGGTCCCACTCGAAGGATTTCGGGGCGTGACATACAAGCATCCATATTCAGAAATCAGAATTCCAAAGTCAGGCCACTTTAGAATTTCATATTACAATAATTCAAATAATTCAAAAATGCAGAATCATAAAATTTATAAGCCAGCAAAATTCCCTAGTTTCAAAATATGCAATAAAATTTATAAATTCAGAAGTCTGCCCAAGGAATCAAAGATGGAAAAAAATTTATACTTGAACATAGCTAATTTAAAACAAAATCTTGCATAATTAGAATTATCTACTCACCTATGAAGATTATACTAACATCTTCCTAATCTTGTTTACAATTCCCTTTATGACAATCATCCGAGCCACCTATAACATTAAATAAAATGCTTTTAACCACTAATATTTATGAATAATTTTAACCATTTAATCTTGTTACCTACCTATTTATTTAGTCATTCATTCACCTTTAACATATCCCTTCTTCCTACTTGCCTTTCTTACTTCGCAAAATCTTAAAAATTAACTTTTTGGCCTACATTATTTGATAATACCCTAAAATGCTCCTAGCTTGTGCTTTTATTCAATATGCTCTATTATGCACTTACTAAAATTCCAATAACCTACCATCAACATCTATGTCACCATAGAGATTATTCAAGTAAATTCCTAAATCCTTTGTTTGACTTGCATTATTATTCATTGTTATTTAATCAAACCATATAAGGTCTCCCATTCAAATTTTCACTTTCCTTTTCTCTATGAAAAATCTAGGAAAAAATAAGAAAAATTAGCAATTTAACTTATAATTCAAATTAAAACTTCTAAAAATCTTAAATCACTTCCTAGATGCATAATAATATTTGAGAAGCCCTAAAAATTCATATTCCACCTCCTTGCAATATTACACATACGCCAATAATTTGGCATTTTTTAATTTAGAAGCTAAAACTCACAACTGATAAGTGATTTCAAGGGAGAATGATGTGAAATTTACTTATGATATGAAGTTCTAACTCAATTTGAAGTAACCACTCCAGATTGAGCTCAAATTTACCTCTTTTTCAAGTGAACAGTGTCGCAAGTTAGGGTTATTCAATCTAAAGCTATTTTAACCAAATTGATCTGGGATTAGGGTAGAGAATTGGCCAAAATGCATAGAGGAATCAAATTTCTAAGCCAAATCAAGGTAAAACACACCTAATTTCATGAATTTTCAAGTTGGAAAACGTGTTGTGATATCTCGTCGATGAAATTAAGTTTTTCGGTAAATTGGTGACCGATGGAGGTTGTTGGGATGCCAGTGAGGATGCTGGGTTGCCAGACATTCATCGATGAGGTTGAACGATGGCCAAAAAGTGCTCTGAATGTCCATTGGAGAATTTGTATAATGAAGAACGTGGGTAGAAGAAAATGACAGGCAACTGAGTTTGTCTAAAGAAAAATACTCTACTCAGGGCATTTGGTAATTTAATTAGGGATATTTGTATTATCAGATCAATTTTTTTTTTCCTTTAAAGTACTTTGTTCAATTATAAGTGCTAGAAATGTCCATGATAAGACTTAGTTACTCACATTGATTGTTATCTCAAATAAAATTTGATTTGCACCTATGTTTAGTACTTCTTTAAGTTTCTTTTTAAGTATTCCATTATTATGTAAATTTTGTCCTTATCCCAAATGAACTTTCTCCTCTTATTTAACTCTTAAAATAAAATAAAATATTTATTTATTATTATTATTATTTTCTTTGAATATTACAAAAAATGAACTAATAAACGAGGAACTAAATTATAAGTCAATTAATAAATAGAAGATCAAAATAATATTTTACTCTGTAAAACTTAATAAACATTTGTTAGCATGTGATTCCAATCAGTCCCTTTCCCACTTCCCACCAAAACCTAAATCCCGAATTTCCCACTATACATACCAAAATTAGGCCAACTTACATACTTATGCGGATTTCACCAAATTTTATCTAATACTTGCATTTTCAAATGCTTTAATATTATTTTTACTCCAAACACTGAGTTCACAGCATTCCAAATCTACAATGATTCTCGGCCAACTTCTCTATTTTGAATTTCACCCAAACTCATAATGGATTGGCAAATTGCATTACGCTTGACTAATTGGGAATTTTGATGGACGGAAAAAAAGGGATTTATCCCTACAAGTACAAAGAAGTTAGAATTAGAGCATTTAATTGAATATCGCGAGAAAAATAATATTTCATGAATGTCCAAAAGTCCTCATTTACCATATTAAATGTTTTTGTCAGGCTTTTAAGCACATGGGGCTTCGGGAATTGGATGGGCATTGGTAAAATTAAGGCTTTTGATTGAATATTTGAGAGCAAAAAAAGAAGAAGCAAAAATAATGTGACATTCACATGCTTATTTTGTTCAAATTCTAATAAAAAAAAAGAGCATAGAATAATAATATATTAATGAAGCAATCTGCGAGTATAGAGTTTAAGATTTATTATTTGAATGATTATCATATATTCTCGTAATATGATGTCAATTATTAAATATCATTAAATATAGAACAATAGTTTTTTTCAAACAGATTTATCTTTACAATCAAAATTATTAATAAGTGCTCACAAATTTTTTTAATAAAATGTTATATAATATATAATTATGAATGATATCATAAATAAAAAAAATTATCATTTTTATTATTTTATTGAAATAATTGATTACAAATAAATTAAACCAATTTTATTATATTAAAAAAATTTATTATTTTCCTTTCAATATTCTGTCTCTACTTAGATTCTTATGTGATTAGTTCTTTGCACCTATAATTTAGTAATGATGAGTCAAATATGAGCCTATGACTATCAATGTCATCAAGAATAATATTCCCTGAATTCTCCCATCCACCATTCTAATGATTAAATTCCTATACCTTTAGAAGCTTCACATTTATATAATAACAATATAAAACTAATTCCTATAAATGAAAAATAATTAAACATAAGTTTGGTAAAGGTTAGAATCAACCTTTCTTTATTATTCAATTTTTTTGGTACAATTTCTCCATTTTAATAAATGTTGGAAAGGAATAGCATGAAAATGACATATGATCTTATATGATTGTTAATTTACATATATAGATGCACGCTTTTGAATACTTTTTAGATTCAACTTCTAATTAATATTTTTCTTTTCATTGATGTTACCCATAGCCTGTTCGTCATAATTAAGGTGAGAGTAAATTAACATAAATTTTATTAAACACCTTCTCTAATTAAATAGAAATTTACTTCTAATTTTACATGAAAATATATCTTTCTTTTAAATTTTTTTGGTGACACATATACCATTTGTATTTTTTGTAAACACTTGCACCTTGTAAAAAATAACAACAAAGAAGGGTTTTTGTCTAGTTCAAAAGTACAATATACATAAATAAATAAATAAATAAATAAATATATATATATATATATAGATTTCATAAAATTTTAGGAGAGGTGATTATAATTTATTCAACTTATAAATAGGTAAAAAGTGCTCCATCATTAAGGTAATTATATATTTCATGACTGGCTTGAATTCTCTTGTATGATTCAATAATTCTAAGTTCATCAAACATTAATTATGTAATTATGACATGTAGTGTAATATTGAACTGTAAAGAAGAGACTAATATAATATAAATTAAGAATAAAAGATTTTCTGATTCGATCATGCTTCGAAAGAATATATTATTATACTCCTAGTATTAGTTTCAAGTTTTAAAGAAAATCACAGTAAATATGTATTTAAAACAAAAAACAAAAAAAGCTTATTTTAAAAATTTGCTAAAATATCTCCAACCATCAGTCAAGTGCTACTGGCCAAAAAATAGTTATAGTTCAATCAAACTAATATTTATGTTTCAAAAATATTTAAAATTTATGATTTTTTCCGTAAAAGTAAATCTCATGCTTTAAAATTAAGAAATTCTAAATAAATAATCATTTTATCTCTTTTTTATTTATCAATAAAAATAACAATTATAATTACAAAGTCAAATATCTTAAGTTTGTAATATGTTCTTCTTCCATAATTATTATATATTTGTCATATTTTTATTTGAAAATTTAATAGTAATAACATTAAATTTGTATCTAAATATTTGTTTTATATATTCATGTTTTTGAGTCTACTAAAAAACATGTATAATAGGACAAAAATTGGAATACATTTCACTCCCACATATTAGTAGTTAGAGATATGTCTCCACCTCAAGAATTTCCAGTTGAGCAAAATAATTTTTTAGTTATTCAATTATTATAAAATTGTTATTTTGGTCTTTTATTATAACAAAATTATCTTTTTAGTCCCTTACTTATTGTAATGTTCAAAATAGTCCCTCAATTATTAGAAATATTACATTTGATCTCTTATCTTTAAAAAAAAAAATTCAATTTAATCTCTTGAATTTAAGATTGAAGATTTGTTAAAATGATTAAACTAGATGCATTTTTGAAAAGTGAGGGACTGAATGTTATATTTTTTAATAAATGAAGGGTCATTTTAATTTAATTATTGAGGGATCAAAATGATAATTTTATATAAATAAGAGACAAAAATATATATATCTCTTTTCCAATTCTACCTTCTCCACATGACCAAGAATTATAATATATAAAACTATGATTTTCGCAGAATAGGGTCTGGGTGATGGGGGAGACGTGCCAAACAAAGTGAACAAGTATGGGCAAGAACATTTAAATAGAGAGAAATTTTGGGTATATAATATTTTATGTCAATTTTTTAAAATAAAATTATCACAAGTGTATTTAATTTTTTTCTGTACAGTCCAATACTATGATTTTAGGTCTATGTAAATAATTCTAACCTTAATTATTCGAATATTAATTTTAGAGCTAGCATTTAGGAGAATTTATTTCTTAACCATGTCATGTTAATGTGAAAGTGAGCCCTTTGAATTATTCAAAAAATAGTTTAAGCCCAACTGACGTGTGAATTACATTAGCTACATAGGAGTCAAGTGAGGGGGCAGAATTATTTAAAATTTTTTATATTTTATTTTGGGAAATTATATTTTAATATTATATTTTTAAATAAAATTATTCTATTTGAACTTTTAAATTAAACTAAATAAGGTTAACTTACAAACTTTTCCTTCTTAAATTTAAAAGTAACTTTAAAGTATTGTACTATATATTACTCTCAATTTTAATATTAACTTTTTAATAAAAATATTTATATTTATTCATTACTCATATAATACATAATAAAAAATATACAAAGTAAAATATATCATTACTTTGCAACACTTTCTCAATTCAATAAACATCCCAGAATAGTATTTTAAATAAACTAAACAAGTTTATTGGATAAAACATTTAAATTTATAATATCAATTTGTTAAAAAACTATTTATAGTGCATTATAGATATTATTTTATCTATCAATATTTCAGAAATTTTTTTATGTATTTATAGAGACAATTGTTAAGGTTTAACTAAAAATAATATATTCATATTTGAACTTAATTATGTTCTACTTAATTATTATAAAATTATTATCTACAAAAATACAAAAATTAATGTATGAAATAATAAAACAAAATAACATAATCCAATCATTAAAATCAATAATTTCAGCAAATTCAAACAATCAAAATAAAAGGGGCATAAAATTATAATTTAACACAATATATATGTGGCTTTGCTGTGTGTGTAATTATATGTGTATCTATGTATATATTGATAGATATATTTCAATTATAGTACCACCTCTCTTGAAAATTATCGCAATTCTCTCACAATTGCCAATTTGACTTAAAAATAACAATTTGATATCTTAAAAAATTACCTTTATTTATATTTTTGTTTGCTTCCACATTTTACTTAGTATCAATAAAACTTTATATAAATAACTCAAATTTTAAGATATTCATGATAATATAATACTATTAGTAGCCATTACGAACATGTCAATTCAATCTTTATTTATTTTGTATAATTTAATTATATTTCAAAACAAGTTGTTATATATTTTAAAATATAAAATTTTTTAAAATATAATTTTTGAAAATTAATGGTGAGATTTAATTATTTGAAATATATGTATCATTCTTTGTATTCTTATTATATTATTCTCAAATTAAAATATAATAAATACATAAAGTTTTTATTAATATCACAATATATATGATTATTATAAACAATCGTATAATTTTTTATTTGAATTATAAATCCTTAATTCAAATTTAGACAGGAATTAAATTCATTAATTAATCATCACATGTGTAATTGTTTAAAGCCGACTCCTGAAAGTGGTAGAAGTTTTTTGAAAAGTTTTGTGGTGGAGTTTATTAAAAAGTATTTATTATAGCATTATGAACGTGGATTTTGGGGAGGGCGTCGGTTGGTGGGTCCCACGATAATGCTTTGCTAAATTCTCTGATCTTCTCTCTCTCTTAACTTACCTCTCACTGAATTGGCCACCGACTCCGCGGATTCGGGGTGGGGGGATCTAACATTGGATTAAAACGGCGTCGTCCTGCAAGAAAACCCAGACTGTTATTTTCTCGCGATAAATCCAATTCACGTGCCGTCATCATCAGACGTGGCTGTCCCTTTGCCGCTTTCTCAACGAACTCTTCTTGGGAATGAGATTCAAGGAGAATTTACTCCAGTTAAACATTAGTTTGATTGTTTTCTAGTTTAGTCGCTACTTAATTTCTATTTTTTATATTTATTGACTAAAATACTATTTTAATCTTCACTTATTATTAAATTTTAAGTTATTTTTATTCTTTATTATTTTTAATTTAATTCTTTATTATAACTTTATTTGTTATTTAATTCTCAATAATTTTTATTTTTAATTTAATATCTTATTTATTAATATAATATTTATTTAGTCCCTTTCAAAAGTTAGTATATTTAATATTTTATTTTTAATTGAATTTAAATTAAATATACTAATATTTTTTATTTATATGAAAATTAGCACATTTATTTTTTATTTTTAATTTAATGTAGACTAAGTATGATCATGTTTAAACTAATCAGAGATTATATTAAAATTAAATTGATAAGTAAATGACTAAAATAAAAATAAATAAATTGAAAATTAATTTATAAATATAAAATTAAAATAGTGTTTTATTTTATAATTTTTTTAAATATAATAATTCATTTTTTTAATAATGGAGACAAAGAAAGAAAGATAAGAAAAAAAATTAAATATGACTTAATACACCTATTTAAATAAAAGCAATATGAACAAAGAAAGAAACTAATTATTATATTATATGATATTATTTAAATATAATAATTAATTAAAGAAATATGAACATATCATAATTTTAGCAAATAAACGCTTAAAATTTTGTTTATATATATATATATATATATATTTTTTTTTTTTTCTATATTTTTGGGCCAATGACCTTATTTAATCTTTTGTTAAAAATATCTTATTCCAAATAAAGTAATTGGTTGTTACTTGCTTGGATGGAAAATAAGCTAAAACTTTGCCTGCGAAATTTCGTGCCAGACGAGCAATCCTAGAAAAGTAAATGAGATCGTAGATAAGAGAAACTGAAACTGCCAAGGAATTATACCCCCACTTGCCCATCATCTTTCTCTTTCAAACGTCTGATTCATTCGTCGCACTCTCTCTCTGCAACAAAAGTTTTCCTCTAGCGGCACCGTTCCAATTCCAAACGCTTCAAATAATAAGCAAGCAATGACTGGCATATACCTGCATTCTTATTGTATTCCCTTTCTTCAATTTTCTCATCGCTAGAATTCCACACTTCGTTCCAATTTCATGGATGCTGCTGGTCTTGCAATGAAGAACCCGCAGGAGGAGAAGCTTCAGAGACTTCAATGCTCGGTCCAGAACTACAATTGGGGTCGATTGGGTCGAGACTCCCAAGTTGCTAGACTATTCGCTCTGAATTCTGGGTCTCGATTTGAACCCGAGAAGCCGTATGCGGAGCTATGGATGGGTACCCACGATTCAGGGCCTTCGTTCCTGCTTGCCAACCGCGAAAACGGCGTCGTAGATGTGTCAGAGAATGTGACCCTTAAGTCGTGGTTGACAAGGAACCCAAATGCCCTTGGCGAGAAAGTTTTAAAGAAATGGGGTTGTGATCTACCTTTCTTGTTCAAGGTATGATTGTCTGTTGCAGAATAGAATTTTGAGAGGGGATTTGAGAAGGGATGCTGGGCACTGTATATCTGTTCTTGGTAATTACGGTTCCGTATATTTGAACTTTGTCCGGTCAATTCCTATTTGATCTCAAGGCGCACTTGCCTCCTCTATATTCTGTGTAACAGCTAAATAGAATTTTGAGTGGGCATTAGAAAAGAAGATCGTGGGCATTGTATATATTTTTTTTCTTGGGTTTATTATGATATTTTTTCATGAAGTTTGTCCGAACTATTTCTTCTTCATCTTAGGGCGTACGTCCCATGTGGTGAATTTAGGATTTAAATTCAAGTGTTACCGAAAAGCATCGTTGTCAAGGAGAGTTGTTATCTCTTCTTACCAATCTAACTTATTTCGATTGCCGGGGACTGTATGGATTCTATGCTCATAGATTATTTGTGTGTCAGGTACTCTCGGTGGCAAAGGCGCTATCAATACAGGCTCACCCAGATAAGGAGTTGGCCTGGACTTTGCACAAGTTGCAGCCTGATGTATATAAAGATGGAAATCACAAACCTGAGATGGCTCTGGCAATGACTGATTTTCAGGCTTTATGTGGGTTTATCACTCTTAAGGTGAATTATTCTGTGGAATCTTTTATTAAATCTTTGTATTATACAAATGTGTGAATATGTTACGTAAGCCATGTTCTCGGGATCTTCTCTGATGCAACCTTAATACCGAGCCAATCAATGAAGTTAGAATATCTTAGGGAAATATCAAAACACAAAAGTTTGAGTTAATAACTTAACAAATAAGATCTATGCACAGTAGATAGCGGAAGTTTTACGATTTTGAATTGTAGACTATTAATGCGGGCTGTCAGACTATACGATTGCTTTTGTTTGTGGTTTTTCATGAGATGGGGTTTGGTGTTGGCATTTTTCTCTGATGATGTATTTACTATATAGTGTTTGACCTTGACTAACATTAATGCACCCTGCATGATTTATATGTACAAATTGGTGAAATTGCCAGCAACTTGGAGAATTTGAGTAAAAGAATTATTTGAGGGTGCTCCTGCTCTGATCTACTTATGCTTCTTGTAGCATGTAAATTGGTTCAAATAAGCAAAGATAGATGCCAAGGTTTTGTTGACTGCTTAAGAGCCAAAATATTCACTTTAGAATCTGGGTGCAGTTTAACATGTTATTAAGTTCTGTATTCCTAATGACACCAATAATTTAAATTTCTGTTAATTTGTCCTTTAGGAAATTTGTGGCCCGTAAGTTGCTTTGACTCTTACTGAGCAGATCATTGTAACATTTTAATGTGTTCGCCCTCCACCCTTGCCCCCAACCAAAAAAAATAAATAGAAAAGCTTTTCCAAATTTTTATTGTGTATCTTTTCCATGATTCTAACTTGTAGGCTCTGTAGCTTTTCTTCATATTTTACTTTGGACATTTTGAAGTACATAGTCATTTTCTTTTCAAAGTCTGTTTTAGTTGGCTTTGGAAGTACATATGTATTTATGAGGCCATATTATTTAATAATAGGTGAAGAGTGGTTGCTTAGAATTGTGTTATAGCTAAGGCCTGTTCAGCTTTGTAATCCAATGTTGAGAGTCCCAATCTTTGTAATATATGCAGATGGTTAACAAGACGTGATGATTCAGATTTGTCATATATGGCCTCTTAGTTATGCTTACACAAGCAAAGCCCATTTGGGTTTGATATTTTTAGATTTAATTATGACTTGTGTGATCTAAAGGGCAGAGGTTGAACTTTCCTATTTGAAAGATATTGAGGGCTCCTACTTTCTATTTGGTCCATAATGGCTCATATTTCACTCATTGAGTAGTAGAAATTGAGTTTAATATACATGCCAATAAACAATAAATTCTGTTATAATTCTAAGTGTAATAGATTAGCGCTTCTCTTTTTGGGCTAGAGCTTGCTTATGGTAAATGTACAGACATTTTTTCTGTTGTTTTAATGCATACTTTGGATGTTATTCACTTGGACCAAGTGAGCAATATGCTATATTTCTATTCAGGAGCTGAAGGCTGTGCTTCATGCCGTTCCTGAGGTTGTGGAATTAGTTGGCACTGCAGGTGCAAGCTTAGTCTTAAAAATTAGCGATCAGGATGGTGAAGAGAAGGTAAAAACTATTTTGCAGGAAGTTTTCACTAAACTTATGTCAGCGAGTAAAGAGGAAGTAACTGAAGTAGTAAACAGGTTGAAAAGTCGTCTGCATAAGGAAAGTCAGGTTGGTTGATAACGTGCTCTCTTTTTTGTTACAAATTTAGCTTATATGCAATAGTATTCTTTTGAATCATGTGCATTTTATCCTATAGAATCAGTTGGATATCGCTGGTATATGTTTGTGAAAGCAAAACTGAATGTTCACCTTTTGCAGTGTTATATCATGTTATCTTCTTTCTAGAGAGGATCAGAAGTTTGCGGTCTTAGTCTGTTGTTATCTTTAAGTGGTCTCAATGGTAAAGGGAAACAAATGCTACATATTCGAGTGGAAGTTAATCAGCCTGAACTGCTTGCTCCTTCATATTGTATATTACATATATATAGGGTATTAAAGCAGTTTTGACATCTAGCTGGCATTGCCTTTCAGATGCATTAAACTCTTTTAGGTGCTATGAACAATAGTATACTGCAAATTTAACGATAATATGTATATGTTGACAGCATGACTAATCTATATGCTATACCATAATATTCTCAATTATTATCAGGTGAGGCAGTTGACAGAAAAGGAGCAGCTGGTGCTGCATTTGGAAAGGCAGTACCCAGCTGATGTTGGTGTCATAGCAGCCTTCTTTCTTAACCATGTTAAACTCAATCCTGGTGAAGCATTATACCTCGGGGCAAATGAACCACATGCATATATATGTGGTGAGTGCATTGAATGCATGGCAACTTCAGACAACGTTGTGCGAGCTGGGCTTACCCCAAAATACATAGATGTCAAGACTCTTTGTTCCATGCTCACATACAAAAAGGTAACTCATAAATCTAGGCTGTGCCTACTTTTTTTTTTCCCCTGGCAATGGAAGGGCAGGTGGGAAACTGATTTTAGTTTAGTCTATTTCTTTGTCTCTTATTTTACTTTATAATGCAAAATTAGTTTACAGAATTTGATTTTTGTTTAGTTGTACAATTCACTGTTTGACAAAGTCTTATTTATTTATTTATTTAGTTTTGGAGGAAGGGTAAGAATAGCATAGTTCTAGAAATTCTACTCTTTTTAGATCTGACTTTCGTTATAGTGCAATGCAGATTAAAGTATTTTATTATAACAATTAAGGTTTGAGAAGAAGTGGAAGATAGAGATATATATTTTCTTTGACCTATTCCATAGCCATCCAGGCTCTCCTGGATAGGTAAAATGCTTTTTAATAACTGGAAAGATAAATGTTTGGGACACAATGCTGAAAGTTCTTTACATTCCTAGCATCTTGTAACCCTGTCTTTCTTCATAATGAGAACTGATAAATAAATAAGTGAAGACACAATATTTATGGGGTTATTGATTCCTTTTATTTTTTATTTTGTCACCTGAGCCTAGCTTTCTGTTAGTTGGTCTACAACGATACTTGTTGCTGTGTCTTGAGCACCATCTATGGGAATGGACAAAAAGAAGGATTTTAGTCCCCTCAATATTTTAGGAAATTGACAATGTCAATTTCAAAGAGAGAAGACACATGAGGAACCCATTTGAACACTGTCAATTTCTCAGGAAATTGTGAGGATCTCCCAAAAGGAGGGAACAGCTGACCTCTTAACTCTCATGCACACAAAACTTAGTTTTGCAAATATTATCCCATTATTGATTTTGATGGCATGAATATGTTGAACCCAGCAGTTGATGCCATTTTTCCTGTATCAATTCTGGCGCAGGGTTCTCCTGAGATTCTGCACGGAGTTCCCCTTAATCCATACGTGACTAGGTACATACCACCATTCGATGAGTTCGAGGTTGACTGCTGTATTCTTCCTCAAGGGGAAACAGTTATCTTTCCTGCAGTCCCAGGTCCTTCCATCTTTTTGGTTGTGACAGGGGAAGGACTGATGAGCTCAGGATCACTCAATGACCATGTAGTAACTGAAGGAAATGTTCTCTTTGCAGCTGCTAACACCCAAATCCGAGTTACTAGCGCATCCAAGTTGCATCTGTATAGGACGGGGGTTAACAGCAGATTCTTTCATGCTTCGTAAGTTCCAAAACATGGCCGTATATATTTGCTTGTGGACCTGGTCAAGTTTGCCTCATGCTTTGTGCGTTGTGTGTTGTAATAGAACTATTTGTTGTAGTTCAGTGTATATTCAAGGGCAACGAGATCATAGTAAAATGAGTGACCAGTTCATTATAGTGAGAGAAAGATAGGTGGGGTTGTCTTTTCTTTTTATTTTTTTTTCATCTCGCGCTCCTATTCGTTTCCTGTTTATAAAAATGTACCTAAGATGCCTTTTCTAATGTAATCAATAATGAAAAAGATGTAGCCTCAAATGTTTTGATGTATGTTTGCGTTATATATTTTAGTGGAATACTCTTATCTCATATTACGTGAATGATTCTGAAATTGGCAGTCTACCTAACTTTTCTGTGAACGATTGTGAAATTTTAGAGCTACTTCCTATCTATGAATGTTCTATATGCAAATTCGAATTGAAAAAATAATATCCCAAAGCGACCAATAACCGCTAATGATCCAAAATAACGAGTACTTAAGACACTACACACATTAAGCAAGAGCTGGTTTCTACTTAATCTTGAACATCCAAATACGTCGCTAACACACTTATTAGTTCAATGGTATCTTCAGTGATGCCTTTTCAGCTTTATCCAGTTATGGCGTCAAAGTATCTCTTCAAGTCGCTACATAAGATTAGATTTCTCATAACGAAATTTATTAGCAACACAGTTTACAAGACTTGCATAAGTAATCAATTTAATTGACAAAAGGATGAAACTTTTCGATGCTTCAATGTTTCATATTTCATCTTTACAGGAAATGAAAAGTGTAGCCAAAAATATAATGAATCTGAGAAACAATGCAGTGGTGTATGCAGGTGAAGTTTTAATTTACCTCTGCTGCACTTGATTTGTGTTGAGGTCTCCATGCTTCAAACCCAAGAATTGAGTGGAATAAAATATACCCCCATGTGAAATATGATCCAACTTCTCTACATTCAATAATAAATGCACAAATTTAATGATTAACGATAAAGTAATTATACAGATTGACAATTTTAATTAAATTTTAGTGACCACATATAATCAAAAGCTATTAACTACATACATTCATAAATTTCAATCTAACGGTTCATAATAAATAAATTGCGTGTGATATAATGATTAAAATTTAGGGTTTAGAATTTAGTTATTAGAATTTTTTTTTCCAAACGAAGAAAATCCAAATGCATGAAATATGAGAATAGAAATTTGAAGCTAAAATGCAGAGAGCTTTCTTGAATTTTGGATCATATATAAATAATTTTATAAACCATCAAAACTTAGATAATAGATCATCCTAAACTATAAATTTATCTGCAGTTAGTTGGTTTATTATTTAATTAATGAAAGTATGATACATTTGAGGTTATCTACATATAATTTAAAATTTAAGGGGTTATTTGAACATGATATAAAGTTCAAATTTAGAAAATTTATTATCGAATTTCAAAGTTCCTAAATTTATTCATTTACATATGATTCAAAATTAAAGAAATTTTCTGCATTTTGATCAAATTTTTATGGTAGACAAATTCGACCTTCAAACTCTTATCATTCCAAAAATTTTAACATTTCAATACTTTCCTTTTTGTGTGAAGAAAGAGATATAGAAGAATGAGGGTACTGGAATTACATAACATACTAGAGGGGTGAGATTAGAAGAAACTAAAGCTAATAAATCAAGGTTCCCATAGTTTTAAAAAATTTTGGTCCTCAAAAGAACCTTTGAAGATGTTAATTCTCTGGAGATAGTTTCCTTACTAATCGACTCAGAAAAAAACAGGATAAAGTTAGAATAAATAAATAAATAATAAAAAGAAGTTGGCAGAAGGAAAAGCTGCTTCTCTTCTACCTTTCAAATAGCTTTTAAAAGAATATATATGAATGAACATGGCTCTTGTTAAATAGATAAAATATGGATTTTCTTCGTCAGCAGGAGTTTTTAAAAATTGGGATAGAATTTGGGTTTGGAAAAACTTAAGTTTGTTTTTTATTCAGACATTTTTATTTGGGTTTATATCTATAATTTTTTAGGCTAAATTTATTGGTTAAAGTGGATTTTTTTAAGTTATAATTAAGTTTATTTGCTATTTAGAATTTGAGATAAAGAATTTAGTTAATTATTATTATTACTTATAAAATTATATATAAGAAATTTGTAAATACAAATAAATTATTGTATTGACATAAATATTTTGGATAAAGTGTATTAATTTTAAAATGTTACATTACCCTAGTTTTTTTTATATAATGATTCACATTTTTTGGACTTAAAGTGAGTTTTAAAAAAAATTTGATTATGGTCTTTTACAAAACAGACATTTTTATTTAGGTTTTACTTTTTTAAATCAAACTTATGATATCAATTTTTTAAATTATAATCAATTCTAATTTCGGCTCAAAGGTTAAAGTCTTGAAGATTTTTTCACACTAGAAAATGCTTACATTTTTTGCATTAATAAAAAAATGGAAAACTGGAAGAAAAATTGTGAGAGCAAAACGTGTCAGCAAGTGAGGAGGTGAATCTCCTTATGCATACTGTAATAAATAATAGATTTTGTGATGAATTGATTGGATGGAAACTTAAAAACGTAATAAAAATAAACTTTGATAAAAAAATTAAAAGTTCTAATGCTTTTCTATGCCATAATCTTTGTAAATTTCCAATTTGAAAATGCTAAATTAAAAGTGATTAATTATGCTAAAATATTAATCAATTAATTAATTACATTCTGACTTCATTAATATTTTATACTAATGTTTATATTATTTTTGAGTAAAATATTTTTTAATTTTTTACTTATTAAAAAATTACTATTTTAACCTCCACTCATTATAATGTTCAAAATAGTTCCCCCTTCCCCTTTACTTACACTTAATCCCTCACCTCTAGGAATAACAATTTTGCACGGTAGGGGCCAAGAGTGTCTCCTTGCTTCCCATTGCCACATTATTCATGTCTCCATCTCCATCTCCACTCTCCATTATGGAGGAAATTTTCCTCTGTCTCTATTTCTCACTAGATGCAAATCCCCGTAGATCCTCATGAGAACCTTAAATATTTAAAAAGAAAATTACAAAAAAATAATATTAATATATTTTAAAAAATAAATGAGCATAGGAAAACTAGTCCAGTAGTAGGCCTTCTCACATTCAATCTAAGTATTCTCAGGCTCGAATCCTCTCTGAAGACAGATATTATAAATTAAGATGTAATAATGTGTCAAAAAATATTTTAAAAAATAAACATATTAAAAAAAAACAAATTTAAAGTCTAAACTCCTTATTTATGTTATCCAACAAACTCTAATCAATTTTTTTTTTAAAAAAATCAAATAACAAGGTCTAAACAAGTTCTAAAAATTTCAAAAACTTAAAGAAATAATAATTTTAACAAATTAAAAATATCAAGTTTAAATCGTTTTGATATCTAGACATCTTTTTCACATGTGTGAAGCTTTCATTATTATTTTTTTTTCCTCATGTGCAAATTGAGTATTTCAATCTATTTGATTTCTATCATCCTAATATGTCAAAAACTTGTGTATTTGAAATATCAATTAAGACATACTCATCTAACTAGCAATTTAACTCTAACTTGATATTATTCATTAAAACAATTTCTTTTACATATTGAAAATAATTACACTTCTAATTTTCTATCTTTTCAAGAGAATTCATGTTTGTAAAAACTTGAAGATATAATACAATTATTATTAGTAATATATGTATATAAGAATTTTAAAATACTTAAGTTAAATTGTTGGGAATGGTGACTCCACAAGGCAGGAAACATAATCACCATTCTTATCCCTAAACTATATTCGAGAGATTTTTTCCCTTTCCCTATCCTCACGATGAAAAAAATCCTCAGATGTGGGTCTTTTAATGGGACAGTTCCATAGGGATCCATGACCTTTTGCCATCCTTGCTTACTTCTTAAAAAAAAAAAATACAATATTTAGTCTACTAGGAGATTAAATCTGATATCTTTATAAACAGTAAGAAATTAAATGTGAAATTTTTTTTTATTAGTGAAAGACCAATTTAGGTAAATAAAGGACCAAACCTAGCATCAAATATTTGTTGTATACCACATGTTCTTAAAAAAAAAAAAATTGGTTAAGATATTATCTTAGTTTGTATGGCTTCAATATTGAATATTATACCTTTAATATAATTTTTTAATTAATTTTGCCGATTTCTTTCAAGGTGATGGTATATCTCTTCAGATTTATGTATGAAGTTATAATAAGGTATTGGGTAAATTATACCACATTACAATATTTGTGCAAATAACCTTTCAATAATAAAAGATCACACTAATCTTATTTCACTTTTATAATATTAACATCTCCCCTATTTAAAATTTCTTGTAAGCAAATACATGCCCACAAACGTGCAACACTAAAAAATTCAACTATAACATGAAATGATTTTGTAGATTTCTTAAGCTTCAGAAGAGCTATCAAATTTATCCCCAAAAGAAGAAACACATCAATTATAAAATGTAAAGGTAGTTTTCAAGCTTTGTTCATTCATAATTTTAATATAGTGATTCAGTGAACCAAAACCATTTTTCTATTTACTATTACGTCATAATTCTATAAGCGTGAACCAAAACTCTTTAAAAATTGTTTTAAATGCTACTTTAATTTAGAGCCTACTTCTTGTTTTCAAAGAAATGACCTCAAAAACAGTGAGAGCGATCCAGGTTGAGCGACAACTTTTCTATTCTCCATTCAGGATTATAATTCACAAACTTTCAGAAACTACAAACCTTAAGTGTCATTAACAGTAAATGAAGATAATTAGACTCATGATCTCATCTAGAATCCGATATGGGCCTCAAGATCATCAAATGGACTGACAACAAAACCATAATAAAAAATCTTTGCTGCGAAGAAATGATATCTTAGTGACTTATAACTCTGAATCTCCATAATAAAACCATGAGATTTAGCCTTAGGACAGTTTAAATACCACGTTGCCTAAAACACCATAACACAACTGCACGGCAAATAAAGTATCAAAATGAATATTACCGAAAAAAATATATAAATTTAAATTAGGGGCACATTAGGCAAACTCTGAACTTGCCATATTTTCTAACAGTAATCATAAAGCTTTATGCCCTCAGTAAATATACTCTGCATTACTAGTTTTAATGTGATTAAGAACAGGCATCAAACTGAAATCCAATAAGTCAAAATTTTGGATGGAATTCAACACAACTTGTAATTTTCTGACATAAAAACACTGCACAAGATGATGCACTTCAAGCTTCTGTGATTGGATACTCAAATACAACGTCTTTCCCAGTAAGCTTCCTGTAAACTCCAGAAAAAGTCTCCAGCTTGTATTCAGTGTTATTGCGTTCCTTAGGATCCAGGAAAACCTGAAAATTTGTACATTACAAGAAAGAAAAAGTTGGAATACAGTGTTAGATACAAAAATGAAATGGGCCATAACATTGGATTAATGTCAATTTCACCAGCAATGACATACCTTCATTATTTTTGATCCATCAATACGATATCTAATGCGTTTGCCAACAATTTCAGCAGGATGCACAACATCCTCCAGTATGGCATCATGAACAGCAGTTAATGTGCGGGAGCGGGGTCGCTGGACAGCAGAGCCTTTCTTTGGTGGACGCACAATCCTTCTAGTGGCAATGAAGACAACATCCTGTCATTTGGTAGGATTTTATGTTATACAATTTGGTGATCCAGGAAAACTATTAATTGGATAGCTAACCATAAAATGGAAAGAAATTACATGAACAAAATTTGAAACAAAAAAGTTTAACAGCACATTATCATCGAAACAAGGTCCATCAATAATGGCCAACAACCTTGCCACTGAATTTTTTCTCCAACTCTCTGACAAGTCGAAGATGAATTTTGCGAAATGCCTTCCTCAACCGGTAAGGTACATAGATTACTACAGCCTTGCGATTTCCAGAAACATCCATTTGACTGCAAGAAAAGAGTCGTCCTCAAATTGGGTTAACCTTGTGACCAAACATACAAGAAGTAGTAATAGATTCATATGTCAGCTGTGCAAAATTGGAATTTAATGGGCAGGCTAAAAGTAGCAAAATATCTTAGATTTTGTTGTGTCCAAGTAAAACTACATTGCCATCTTAAACCAAGCATAGCCATAGTGTGCGTGCAGCAACATCCTTACACTGCCTGATTTATGTAGAGATCTTTCAGGTCACTTTTTAGCTCCTGATTAGTGTTCTCCAAGTCAAATAGGTACTGCACAGACATAAAATTGCATAGTTTCAATTTCGTGAAAATCCAGAGATCATGAAATAATAAATATTCTAGAAAAGAAAGAAAGGAGATTAACCTGTGCAACTGTCTCCTCAAACTCAGTGGGCTCGGCATCCTGATCTTTGTGGATTTTCTTCCTCGAGGTGTACATTTTGGCCACTCTGTTTCATGGTATTATAGTTACCATTACAATGAAACAACATGAGACATTATTGTATGCGTAGAATCAACAAAATTATTGATTAGTTCAAGATCACACCCTAGGTAAAATAGTAAATACATTATTTACTTTCTAAAAAACCCATTGCAAGCCGATCAACGATTTTCTTCGGACTTGCAAAAGCAAAGCTAAGATATGTGGGTCAAGAAAAAAAATTAACTTATCTTGCAGAAATGATACAATTCAGCAAATGAAAGAAAAAAAACAAAAAAAATCCCACCATAGCAAAAATGTCATTAGATATATAGAGGTTATACATTACTCCATTATTTTAACTAATACACCAGAAAACGAAATTGTTTTCTTTTGTCAAGTGTTTTAATTCTCGCTACTAAGCAGACAGGCGAGACATACAGATTTTCGTATGAAAGAAAAAACGATGGAGAGAGACACAAGCTTATACAATTGACTTCACACTGTTTAAAACACTACGAACACTCAATTGAACATCAAAGTTCAATCTCTAAATTTTTAACACAGATACACATACAAGCAAGCCAATAAACAAGACCTATCAGATTAAACCTATATCAAAATACAACAGGACCCTAGCTAGAGAATAACTATGAACAACCCCAAAGTGCATTTGCATGGGAAGAGGATGAATTTTGTTCGGCCGCCCAGAAAACCAATGAGTTAAGAGAGAAAGTAACGAATCTGGAATCTCTTCCTACTATCGAGAGACATAATTTCACTTTCATAACGTCCGGTTTTAATGAGTTTGAGTGAGATTTCCGGACCCTGTTCCTAGCTCAGAGCAAAATAATAAGAAAATGGTGGAAAAGGTGAAGCGAAGACAATAACCAGTAAAGGCCAGAAAGACAGAAGCTAGCGTACCAAATGGTGAAGCCGAAGCTGAGTAAACGGCTCTGCGTTGAGGTGAAACCTAGCTTCGGTTGGGGAGGACGCAGCAGGCGGGAGGATGCCGAATAAAAGGCTCTTATATTACGGCGTTGATGTTGCCCTAATCTTGGACTTCCCAAATTCTCTTTTATTGTTTACTTTGCTTTTTTTTTTTTTCTATATTATTTTGCTAGGGTAAACGAAGGAATTGTTTTAAAAAGAATATTTTGTTCTTTTTTAAAAAAGTAATTTTTTGTCCTTTGGAAATTAGGATTAATTTTGTAAAAGAAGTGAGTTATAATATGTTTGGTTTGACATTTGAAAATTTTAAAAATTTGTTTGTATATTAAAAAAAAATTTTTGAAATGAATTTCATTTAGTTTCATATTTTAATTTTTTTTAAATTATGTTTGTCTTTCAAATCTTTATTTATATATATTTTTTATGTTGAATGAATTACATTAATGATAAAATTTATCTTTGAATGAAAGTTCGTAAATATGAATCATGAAAATACAAATACATTTTTTGTCATTGAGATAAACGAAATTAGTTATTATGATGAAATTAAATTTTTTTTAAAAATATATAATAAAAATGAGTAAATGAATATTTAGAATAAAATTAAAATTCACTTATCAAAGGATCTGGAAATAATTATAACGTGTGTCCCTATTGTAGACGACGATGCATATTAAGCTATTTTTCAATGTACTTACTTCCTTACCCTTATTTATTTATTTATAATTTTTATATTTTTTTATATCAAATTTTCTAATAAAAATATAATGTGTCTACGGTTTATTATAAAATTTCAGATAATCTGTTTTGTCTTAAACATAGCCAGAGATGCTTTAAGTAATTTTGTCAACTTGTATTTCTTAATATAAAAAAAAAAATTATAGTTTTTATACCTTAATATCATAGGATTGATTTTTTTTTTTTTTGCATATATCATTTTTTTATTAGAAAATTGTATATTGATAATAAACAACACCTACCTAAGTCTAATTTTATTAAAATAATATAATGATAATTAAATATTATGAATTTATAGTGGACAAATTTTATTTTCGAAGTATATTTGTGTTCTTTTTAAATCGAATTGTATGCTCATATGTGCATTATGTACAAATGTGTGAATGTATATTTACAAACCAATGTGTGTGCATGTGTTTGTACACACACGTATATGTATAATTGATGATCCGTCCATATAAAACTTGATGACTTTCTAATTTAGTAATGCACAAAACTTAAAAGTTAAACTTTTTTGGATATTTAATTTTAGTAATAATTTATTAAAAGAAGAAATCTTATTAAATAATACAATCATGTAATATTAAGCTTTACAATATCTCCTCATATAGTAATTTCATTAAACAACCTAATTAAAAATACCTAAAAACTAATTTTGCCTTTCTTCTGTATCCAATGACCCTAATTTGAAAGCATCACTTTTGAAAGGACGAGTTTTATGCTTGGAAACAATGAAAAAAACTAACATGTAAATTCTTATATTTTTTATACTCTATTCTTTAATTAAAATAATTTTTTAATTTAAATATAAAAAGCATTTGACTTTTCAATTATATAATGACATTGCAAAAAAGTGTATTATTTTAAGTTAAATTATATATTACTATTAATTAACCAAACACTTGTTATGCTTTAATTGAAGAACAATTACTAATGTTAAATTTAGACATAATTATCCAAAGATTTTAAATTGTACCAAAAACATAAAATATTCTTTTGGATGCTCATAAAAATGGACATGCATTTATTATTGGGACATATAGTTTTAGAAAATGGGTTAGATGAACTAGATCAAGATTCTCTCATGTGAGAAAAATATTACATAAAACTGTTATTTTAATGGCATCTCATTGTTTATTTTTAATTAAAAGTAAAAATAAGATAGAAAGATACCACATCAATTAACAACTCAAATCTTCATTACTAATAGTTATAGTTCAGGCAAGATTTTACTCTGTAAAAAGATGAATATTGGAAATTGCAGTTAACATCTGGTGCGTCCGTGTCCGTTAATTTACTTGTAACTGAAAATAAACAATGAAATACAACTAAAATGATAGGGTCATATGATGTTCTTTCTTTTGCAATTTCATGCATCCTCTCAATCTAACAAACAATTTAGCCATGAAAGGATAACTTTTGCACCCTTCTCCCATGAAGCGTCCAACATCATGTCATGGGCAATGGCTTCCACAAGTACCGGTGGCACACCATAAAAGCTTGCTGTTTCTTTGAGACCCTCAGCATCCTGAAACCAAACAAGGATGGAAGCTAAGGCTGACGCAGTTCAATTTCGATGCTGAAGAAATATCAGTATAGTTAGATGATAATTGGGCAAAATTTATGCAACAGATTTTTATTAAAATAATAATAATGCATTAATAGATAGGACAACATCTTTATGTGGTCTTGTTATGACTTATTGCAATGTACGGGACTGGAGTCCCACATTAGAAGTATGAGAAAAATATTATTTTAGTCTCTAATTTATTATTGAATTGTTATTTTTGTCCCTCCTCATTTTCTTTTTCAAAACAATTCTTCAGTTATTGGAAATTCTTACTTTTGGTCCTTCCATGTAAGTTAATTGACTTTAACTTGGGGGATTATATATGATAATGATATCAAAAGTGCGGGACTAAAAGTAACAAGTTCTAATAAATGAGGGATCATTTTGGAAAATAAAATGAGTGATGAACCAAAATGATAATTCAGTAACACATCAGGGACCTAAATGGTATTTTTCTCCTAAAAGAATGGACCTTGAGTAATCCAACCACATGAACTAGCTGTTGGGGTGTAGCTCTCCAAAGTTCATATCAGGTCATTGGTACTAAGATAAGTTAATATTTCAAGTTTTTGGAAGCCTAATAAAAAATTTTGAGTATATATTGTATGAAAGTTATGATATTTATACGTTTCGTAAGTCATAATTGATAAACAACATACAGATTGAAAAGTAGGATGTCTGTCACGCCAGAGAAAATATACATTTAGTCACTTGGTCATATATTGAACATAGCACATACCACGATGAAGTCATCACTTGCGCCCATAACAAGAATGTCAAGAAAGCGATCTGGCACTTTAGGTACTGGAAGTGATGCATTCAGCTTTCTTAAGTCAAACAATGGCATCCTTGAACTTTCTTTCATAAGCTCTTGATATCTGAAATAATAATAAATATTAAAGAAAGGCAAAAGCTTCGGGGTTTGAATTAGCTTGAAAGGAAAAGTGAGCTGATTTATAGGATAAAAAAGTCCAGGGGTAATTATTGACAACCATTATTCATTGACACCAAAGCTTACCACATTTGGGACAAGGTATTATTAAAAATTATTGGCGAAATGATGTGCCTATTACAAGGATAAATGATATACATATAGTACACACACAAACGTCAATGTTTATATGTCAATATCAAATTCAGAATAAAGTTTGCAACTGAGTGTTGAATGAAAATTCCAACTTGCAGAGTGGTAGTGCCAACAATATCTTGGTACTAATGATCATATATTAAAGCACAAAAACACATTGGTACACTCGGGGAATTTGCAGGGAAATAAAGGCCGATCAGCCATGTATTAATTATCTATTTAGATTTTTCTCGTTTCTGGGGGTTTAGAAATTTAGTTTCTAATTATCATAATATACATAATCATTCTCACCATACATAGACCTGTATAATTATATTTACTTGAAATAAATCCAGAGTCAGTAAACCAACGTGTTTCCACTAAAATACAATAAAAAACTTTCTTCAGTTTTGGGGCTTGTAGTGACTACCAAGTGATGTAGGACACCAGAGAGAGAGAGAGGGAAAAATGGGAAAAGGTAATAAGAGAAAGGGAAGAGATTGAGAGAAGAGAGGAGAGAGAAAATTAGGTTAACTCAATAATATTCAATTAAATAGTCTGCTGATAACAAAGTGTTTAGGGCTATTTATAGATAACCCTGTAACAAAACAAGATAATATAAAATCCTAACAAAATATTTAAATTCGAAATAATTCAAATAGACAATCCTAAAGTAATTCAAATTCAAATTTCTAAATTATTCAATCCCAAAAAAAAATCTAAATTAAAAAAAAATTAAATTTCTAAATTTATCCTAACTAACTAAATCCTAAGCAAATAACAAAATCTCTATAATTATGCTTAATAACTAAGTTACAAATAAATAATAAAATATTTCTTATCCCATTCTCCATTATTTGCCCCTAATTGGAAAAAACTCATCCTTGAGTTTTGAAGTGAGGAAGTAGTAGGAAACTCCATCTTGGCGCTTTAGGTTTGATAGCGAACATCAACGGTAAAATTGATAGCAGAAGTAATTTTGGGTTCTCGATGACATCTAGTAAAACAAAATCAACTTGGCATAACTCTGTCGGATGAACTTGGATGTAGTCTTTCACAACTTGAGGTGTAAGTTCAGAATGTTGTAACGAATTCTCACAAACTTCACATTCCATATTTCTTCCAATTCGGTTTCACAGCCTATTACATTACCATCCTTGTCAATGTCCGATGGACAATCAAATGATTCTATGATAATAACATTATGATTCTTTACATTGACTTCATCTATTACGTCACTATCATATGAGAAGTCATATTTCACGTTGATCTGGTCAAAGTTATCCTCTTCACTACTTAAATCCTCTAGGTTGTAGTTAAAGTGCTGGATATTTCTCCTTTTAATAGCAATCTCTAGTTTATCAAGTTGCTCTTGAAAATCTTCCAGGGCATTTAGAATGTCATGGATCTTTTGCTCCATATGAACTTGAACATTGGTATTTTTTGAGTGATTTTGAAGCCAAAAAGTTGTAAAAACTCCCCCAAAATACTTCCCAATAGTTGCAGGAGGTGCGTAGGATCGAATAGTGTCAGAAATTAGACGAAACAGAGGCTAAAATCATGACATAGCTTCACTGGCACATGGGGCATATGAGGCCCACACGCAGCAAATTTCGTCAGCGCGTGCAGTAGTCTCCGGCAATCGTTCTTCGGGGTATGGCCAGTTTTGGCCTTCTGCGTTCGCTGGTGGGGCTGATTTGGTGATTGGGTGGATGGAGACGGGTGTTTTTGAACGAACAGAGGTGGGTTTGTGTTTTCCGATGAGGTTCAAGCAAGGGTGCAAGAAAGCTCAAACTCTAATACTAAATTGATGTAAGACACCAGAGAGAAAAAGGGAAGAATGGGGAAAGGGAGTAGGAAAAAGGGAAAAGATTAAGAGAAGAAAAGAGGAGAGAGAGAGAATGAGATTAACCAAATAATATTCAATCAAATAGTCTGCTGATAACAAAGTGTTTAGGACTATTTATAGAAAACCCTATAACCAAACAAGATTATATAAAATTCTAACAAAATATCTAAATTTAAAATAATTCAAATAGATAATTCTAAAGTAATTCAAATTCAAATTTGTAGATTATTCAATCCTAACAAAATATCTAAATTCAAAATAATTCAAATTTCTAAATTTATCCTAACTAACTAAATCCTAAGTAGATAATAAAATCTCTATATTTATTCTTAATAACTAAGTTACAAACAAATAAAAAAATATTTCTTATTCCATTCACCATTACCAAGGTTTCATGTTAGGCTCACACAATTTATACAAGAAATTCCTTCCATTTTTTCTCTCCATTTCCTTTATAAAGCTCTAGCTCCAATGTACAAGGTTACATGACTTGATATATTTCCACAACCAGTTTTCTATAAGTTCTATTTTGCCAAGATATTGTACTGTATAAAATCATATAAAGAATCATTCAGCATCATCTTTCATTTTCACTAAAAGTGTTCATGGGAAAGCTTTGCCAGAGATACAAACCTTTTAACAATATGGTCCTCCATAGTGGCGGAGAAAAATGTCTCTCGGCAAAGAGAAAGAGAGTTTTGAAAGGCCTTTGCTGCCAAGCTGCGTGTGACCTGCCAGGTTTTACATATATATAAGAAGCAAATCATAGATAAATCATATTCCTTAGAAAATTAAGTTTGTTTACCTTAAAGGCAGCAACTGGCTTGGAAAAGAGATACCGCCAGACTAGCCCACTAAAGAATATAAAGAAAATTATCAGTCAGGGCAATTACATACGAAGATTCTCTTTCTCTTTCTCTCTGTATCTCAAACAACAAAAGATCTCAAAATATTGTAAGAGTTTAGTTAGTCACCTATTACCAGAAGGAGGCACGGAGCAGACAAGGACAGCTCCTCGAAGCTTTGGGTACAAGCTTTTCATTTCTAGAATGAAGCCCAACAGAATTAGCAAAATAACCCAAAAGAAACACACTAATAAGGAAAAGTATTCTAAAATTATAAGACATCCATACAAGTCATTTAAAGCTCACACTAGAAGCCTATGATATTAAGGGTATGGACAAGTTACTTTTATTGGAAACCTTAGCGGAAACATTAAATGCTGCATCAAAATCTGAATTTGAGGATTGGCTACATATGAAACAAATTACTCGTATTCAGCAAGAGGTTTCTGTTTAAGAACAAAAATACTCAAATTACACTGTGCCTCCATAATGATTTCCCAGAAAGCAAAGTATCTATATTGTATCTAAATTGCAAGAATCAATGTTGGGGCCTTATTCACTGTAGTGTTTTAATAATGAGTTTAAAGTAATCTGAAATAAGTTTCTGGTATACATAGTTATGATCCATTATGAGACTAATATCCAGAAGGCATGAGAACCCTTCAACATCAACCATGCAACAGGCATACGCATGAATAAGCTAGGAGAGAGTACCTCTAAGTTGGTCACTGCCTAAAGAGGCAACATAATACTGGATTATAAGCCCCCCAAATGAATGTCCAAGTAATACAGGTGGTGATCTGATATTTTTATTGATGAAATCTGCAATATCTGTTGCGTGTGTCTACTGCAGAATTTCGAGCAAACATGTCATTATAAGAGCATCATTCATGAACTCTATCCAGTCAAGGAAAAAAAAGTTCAAATTTGTTAGAAACTTGGCTAGTAAAGGGAAAGCTACTATACCTGAAGTGTACCAGCAATTGAACCTGAAGGTGCATCACTTTCCCCCTGACCATGGAGAATACATGTCAGAACAGAAGCAAATAATCATATGAACAGTGTGAATTTTCTTGAGGCGGAAGATAAGGATTGCAAATTTATAAACAAAGATATAAATTCAGGTGTTGCAGCAGCAGTCTGTGCCTAATCCATCTGAATGAAAAGATGAACCAGCAATGATGGCACTATTTTTATGGAAAGTTTGATTAAATTCAAAAGTATCTGTAGGCATTTAGGACCCAGCACTGCTGTGTAAATCAAATTTACTACATGCAAATTAGTACTTTGGGAGCAATAAAACTGCAGTAAGACATGAGAAAACGAGGTGAAATTTGAAAAATCTCCAACTTTTGCAACAGTTAAGTGAGAAATCTGTCAACTAAGAGATTCTGCACTATTTATTAAGACAGAAATTTTAATGTACTAGTTACACTATACTCTTCATACAAAATGGCAACAAATGGTTGTCGTAATATCACATGTTCAAGACTCATTGAATCACCTTTGCATTTGGAAGATTCTAAGATGTTTTCTGCATGATCATTTGTGCATGTAATATCTGTACTAAAACTAAGAGTATCTAACAATACATGAGTCTGCAAACAAGCAAAACAAGGACATAACCTTACACTTAGGTCATTCCACTTGTTTGAGAGTTCAACCTCTCAATTGAGTACTAGAGGAGTGGATGAAAATTATCAGCCCATTTGCAGGTTTTAAAATTTATTCAAGGTCTCAATTTTATGATGGGTTCAACTTAATTTTATTTTGCAAAGCAAAGATATATAATTGACCTTAGTTCAACATATATCATTTTAAAGATAACTTAGTGATATTTCACTTGACTTGGCAACAATTAAATGAACTTGACTATGTAGCAAGGGTTCTCAATTTTAAATAATCTATATTGAGCTTGGGGCTTCAGCAATGAATAACAAGAAGACAAGTATATTTTTGAGAGTTACACTAGGACCTAACATATTCATTGAAAAACCCAATTTAAATTCTGCATAACATGGCAGAAAATCTCCTCATTTAACTCTAATTCTTAAACTTTTTGAGACTGCAGTTTACAAGTTCAGTTTAGCTAGTATAACTCACCTATTGACTCCCTTAATTGATATGGCTGCTAACAGAGCGCAATTCCAGCGTTCACATTTAAATTAAGTGCCAACCACCATTAACTACTCATTTTATACAGACAAACAATTACGAACTAGGGGACTAGTTGAGTTTGTCCAAAAGGATCGAGGAAAATCTATTTTGGTATATAGGAGAACTTTCAATTTAGACTCAATTATTTTTGTTTTAGTCTCTCAATCTTAACACACTAACAAAGTTGTCCTTCTATCGCATTTCCAGTTCTATCCAAAGTTTAACACCAAAACTAACCGTCAAATAACATAGATGATATTTGCCACTAATAATCTATGTGAAATCTGCCGCTAGAAACGTCCAAGCCTATAGTTTTAAGTGTTAAATTTGGCATTACGTTGTGGATAAAAATGAGATGGAATGGCAATAGCAATGTCCAAGCATTTTAATTATTGAAGAAGTTGAAGAAAATGATGCCAAACTAAGATTTTCCTCTACAACCAAAAGATTCTAGCTTGAAAGAGAGAGAACCGACCTGTCCTAACAAGCTAATAGCATAGCAATCGTACCCAGAAGCTGAAAAGAAAGGCAACCAGTGTTCAGCCCAGCACCAAGCAGCATGGTAGCTTCCATGAACAAATACCAAAGGTGGGTATTCCGTATTCTTCTCTTTTCTCCTCTCTACCTCCTCTGCAGCAACACCCTTCTGCACAAGTACCTCCATGCTTAGACCAGAGGGAAGCTTATGGAAATTACGAGACTGCCCCTGCTTCAGATCGTAAGGGACCCGCATTTGGTTGGATCTGCTGAGAACAGCTTGAGGCTTCGCGGCGATCCTCGAATAGGAAATGTTGGATCCGTAAAGAGAATGAGTTTGGAAGGAAGAAAGAAGAGCAGCCATTGCACAGAAACCTACTAGCCTTCAAAGTGTACCTAGAATTTCAATAACAATAAACCTTCAGAAATTTGCTGTTACTAGCAGTCTTGTGAGACAGAGGAAAAGTGCTAAACAATTCAGCAACAAGGAGACGCAGCTGACAGGTTTATCCCGTTTCCCTCTTGGTTGATGATAAGGGGGGTCCGAACAGTAGTACGAGCAAACTTTATACTTCTGGGAATCACTTACTGCGGATTTGTGAAATTGGTCGCGCAATTTAAATTTTAAATTTTAAATTATTTGTGCATTTAATTCTAAAGTATGGTTTTAATGAATAAATAAGGAGGATATAATATTTTTCTTTCTACCACGAAGGAAGGATTGAATTTAGTTTTTTTTTCTAAAATTACTTAAACCCATGTTACAAAATCAATTAATGTGGTTAATTTATAATTTTTTAAAAATTTACATGCAATTTGAATCAGATGAATTTTTATCTTTAGAAAAATCCCATTTCAACTTAAGTATTACATGATTCAATTTAAAATGAATTATATTATTTATCTTGAGAAATGTACAAATTATACCACTCTTCTTTTTATTTGAAAAATTTGCATTCAAATTTTTTGAACTAAATAGATGTGTTACACCAACCTCAAGTATATTAAAAAAATTATAATTATATTTAGTTTGTCTAAAATAATTTTATATTAATTATCATATGATATAATAAGTATTAAATATATATTTAACTAATATAAAAATAATTAATTTTTTCATTTTAAATAAGTTAAATAAAATCACGGTTATTGAATAATGGTAAAAGGTTTTAATTGTAAAAAAATAAAATAAACTCTTACAAAAACTTACACCTATATAATTGAAATTAAGTTTGAAAGAGAAATAAGATAGTTAAGTCGATGATTTAATTTATTTTTAATTTAAATTTATATATGCACAAATAAATAAAGTTATTATTAATAATATTTTTAATAATTTTGAAATTAATATATTTTTAATATTTATAGAGAAAAAATCAATTTTGTGAATGATTAATTTGAAAAATAATTATGTGATGAATTAAATTAGGGAGGTAATTCTATACCGGCCTAAATTGAAAGCAAACTTGATATATAGAATTAAAAGAGAATTTTACTCTACAAATATTATATAAGCCTAGCCCAGGATACTAAGCCCATAATATTTTCTGCCTGAGGCCCATATATTAACGGGCTTGGTCCTTCTCCTGCTGGAACTGATACTTCAACGGAAGAAGAAGAATATCGTAACTCTGAAGCTTCAAAGCAGACTTACGAGAGGGCCTGAACCTTCGTAACCTGAGTTTGAACGGAGGGGCAAGGTGACACGATCTGTTCCACCATGAAGGCTTACAATGGATTAATTTTTTGATTCAGTTCAGTGTTTTCCACTTTCGCATATATGCTACGCCATATTCATAGACATCGGCTCAATTTCTAGTGTTTCCCAAAATGATGTCCCCAAACCATCTCTCAGATGACCGGGGATCTCCTCCTCATTTGAGGTAACTAAAGAATACAAATGATTTCTTATTGTAACGGGTTTTGGTTGCAATGAAACGTGTAGGAGTTTCATGAATTTTGGTTAGCTCTGTTTCATTGGTTATTCTTTGGTGGGCGACATTTTAGCTGTTGTTCGACTTTGCTTCGTATTTACTGTAGATAACGGAAATTTTGAAAGATCTTGACAGTTAAATTAGGTTCTGAGGTTATTTCTATTATTTATGTTGTCACTGTTTTCCAAGAGTGTTAGCTCAGTTGCAATTGGGACTGATATGGCTAATGTGCCTCTTTTACCTGTTTGTTGTATTGGTGTGTTGAAGTAGTTTTGATATTGAACAAGACAATCAAGCGATGTAAGACTTGATTATTTGAAATACAACTCGTACATCCAACATTTATTGGGTTTCCTTGTAGCTGAAACCATAATGTTTCAGTTGTTTTATTCAAGTACATTTTGCAGTCAACTCATTGGGTCACTTTTTGGATCAGTCCAATCCAAGCCATTTCAAGCACTCCGTTGTGTAGTATCCACTACTTTTGTACCATATTTATGCATTAATTATCTTCCGGGCTTCATGCATTGATTTTCTTCTTTTGTTTGTAAGCATAGCTTCTTGGAGAAGGTTAGATATTGAAGTTTTTAAACTTTGGTTTGTTCTTATTATGCTTACGATATCTTTTTATGTAGGCACACTCCCTTGCAGATAATCCATATCATTGCCAATTTCTTGAGGATATGGTCAATATACTCCATGTACCGCTACATATCACAGACTGGAGCTTCAGTTGTTCTTTTCCTGTTTGCTTGCCTGGCCCCAGCATCTATCCTCTTTCTGATTTTGCAAAAGCCTTGGAAGGGTAGGCCACTTTCTAATACACAGGTAAATTAAATTTTTTTACTTTCTGCAGAGAATACTCAGAAGAAGCATTAAAGTAGACATAAACATTTATCATGATACCCATGTTCCTTATGTACTACCAGTTGTTTTCCAGGTTGTGCCATCTATAATAAATGGTGGTATAACAGCATTGTATCTGATCTTGTGGGGAAAGGGACTGAAGTCATGTGGACCAGTTAGGTTGGTTTTTGTATTCTTGAAGAAAATTTTCATTTGATAAATTGCAAAATATAGATTTTATTTGACCCAGGATTTGCTAGTGCACTGAATATAATATTTTTTGGCTGCTTTTATCAAATTAGAGCAATATTGGCTGAGTATTCTGGTGCTGTCCTTGGTGTATTGTCTGCTGTGTTGTATGGGAGGAGAAGCAATTTGTGGAAAAAGGTAACACTATTAGATTGTTATATTCATACCATATGCAATATAAGCGATGCATCCTAATAAATTAAATATTCATCTTATTTTCTAATGTTGCAATTGTTTCCTTGCTTTTCCTGAGTTATTTTACAATGACCAATGAAGATCTGTTTTTTGGTCTTCTCCTTTAAAATATGATAGTTGTGAATGTAATGTAACTATGTAAGATGTCCCTTAATTTATTTTTTCAACTGAAGAAAAAAGTAAAATGATGTCCAAGTTGAAGCGTTAAGTTTGTGTTTGTGATAATTTTAAATGGATTAGCAGATGAAATGTGCCCTGCTGTCTGTGACTAATTAGCGTGTTTAAAAGATAAGGTTAATTTTTTTCTCTAATATGATGAGTATTTCTTATTTCCAACCAGATAGGTGGCCTAATTGCAATGTTGGCTTCTTTTTACCTGTTGTCAGAAGGGTGGGCCACTGCAACATATTCTCCGTTCTATATCCTTATTCATACTGAGTTATTTTCTCATGCCTAAAGTGGCTGACCTTACCTTCCAAATATCTTATTGTTGTGTTATTCCTTTTCTCATCTATCAAGTGTTTAGCACATTTTCATCATATCCATAAGTTGTGTAAACTTAACTGGAATTTACCATGGGAAGATAGAGATGATTCTGAGGCTCAGACTGAACAAGTTTTGGGGTTGAAGGAAATGTTGGTTCCCATCTTTGCTGGAATTTGTTCGGCACTAAGAAGGGTGATTGCAAGGCGTGTTTCAATCAAGGTGGTAACAGTGACTGAAAACTGCAATTTACTTCTTCTATTTGGTGTAATGTCCTCTGTGTATATATTCTAGTTCTGACTCTGAACCTCTAATGCCTTCAGAATCAACTTAAAAGGCGACTTCATACTTTAACTATTGCATCCGCAACATGTTTCATGTTTCCTATTGCCATGTGGGACATGATCATAGTGAGTTCTATAATACTATTCCTTATCTTCTGTTGATTTAGTTTAGGTTTATGCTTTGTGGAAGGTTTCTACACGCACATATATTTAATGGTTTTGGTTTGATTTACATTTGTTATTTCTCTAATTCATCTTCCTTTCTTTTCTCCCCTTTGAGTCCCTCAGGGATCACCTTCTGGCAGCAGTGGAAAATTGCCATTCTCAACATGGGCATTTTTTAGCACAATTCTTTTTGGAAATATTTTGATATTCTATGCTGACAGTATTGCAGAGGAGAGGTATGCTATGATAGTCCTGCCATTAGTTATATTCGTTATTTAAATGAGTAACAGGATGGTCCATTTGCATATTAGCAACTACATTTCTTCTGCAAATTAGATAATCAGACATTGTTCTGTATGATAATTAACTTTCCTTCAACAGTACTATTTTTAAGTTTGTATGAAATTAAAATTTTATATCCATAAATTGTTCACTATATTGTTGTCTGACACTGGGCATGCATGAAACAATTTTGGTTATAATCAAATCTGAAGAAGTTTGATCTAGTTAAGATCTGAATTATGACTGAAATTTGTTTATGATGTAAAATAAGTATGATAATACTTGGGATATTATTTTTTTTATTTGAGGATTTCTCACCCTTGAACTTTAAGTACTCTTTCTCTTCTTAATATGACCTTTTTTCCAATAATTAAAAGAAAAAAACTTTGAATTTCATTATCAGAAGGCACTTGTGATGGCTCTGAATCTAGATGAATACTTTCTATTATTATTATGATTCTTATTTTTTTTATTTTGTAGATTGCACATGGTTTTCTCCTCACCAAGGCATTTAATGGTAGCTGGTGCATGCATCATTGTGATGGAGATAGCGTACAAGATGGACTTTTCGCTTTTTGGCTTCATAGTTTGCTGCTCAATTCTAGGATTTGGTATGTTCTGCATTTATTACCGTGAAATGTTAATATTATTTTTTTCACTAATAATATCTGGAGCTGAACAACTTATGAATATACCATCTTGCTTTCTCTATGATATATGTTGTTTTTGGTTAGATTTGTATTTCAGCTTGTGAGTAAGGATGTTAAAAGACTACTGAAGTGCAACATCCAATAGTCAGAATTTTTGTTTTGTTAGATGAAGATATTCAATTGTTAGACTTATTGATAACAATAATGTAATATCTTTAGCTGAAAAGACTACTGAAGTGCAACTCCCCAGATTATTTTGCAAAGTCAACAATGAATATTTTCTTCAGTTTTCTGTTGCTTCAATTACAATTAGGCTAGAAAGCACACTGTTATGTCAGTTATAGCTAGTTTGCTACCATCTTCTCTGATTTGGGGTTAATTTGTTCTGCAAGGCATCTCCTTTTACTGTAAGGAAACATTTAAGGATAAGTTAGTTATTTATTGGGAAAAACTAGAGCTTGTCAGTTGTCAATAGAACGATAGGTAAATAGATGCTAATGGAATTTCAGAAATATCATGGAGATTAGATAAAGCCAAGGTATTTGCCATTCGTTGTGGACAGTTGGACATTGAAGCTAAGTATGGCTATCTAATTATACAATTTGATGCTGCAATGCTAGCAAAATAATTATTCTTTTTTTTTTTATTTAAAGGAGGGAGGGATGAATAAATTGATGGCACAACTGAATAGTAAACTTTATATTGAATAATTGCTTGTCGTGGAATGTGGATGGAAACTACTTGATTAAAGTCTGAACATTGTGTCTATTTTCCTTTCTAGAAGAGTCTATTATAAGAGAGTAAGGAAAGAAATCACATCTGGGTGGAAGATAATGAATCCTCCTAATAAGAAAAGATTAAAACAAAAGAGGGAGCCAAACTGGCTCAAGGTTACAACAAAGCTGTCTAGGTTTTATGCATGTCAGTAATGTAGGTTCCCTTAAACAGCCATGTGCAGAGCACCAAAGGGGAGCTGGAAACATGATCTTAGCCCATACCAATGGCAAAGGCGAAGAGACACCCTTGAAAAAATTGTGCATTCCTCTCTAACCAAGTATAAAAGAGAATTGCATAAACTGCACACTGGCACAAAGTAATAGTATCCTTATTCCTATCAATTACCAAGACCTTCAAAGAGTGTTATCACTTATCAACAACTGCTCCAATGTGAAGAGATCCCTGGTGCATCTAGGACCCCAATGTGATTGGTGAACAAAAAGGTTAGGTAATGCAGATGCATCTTCAAAAAACCTTATAAATTTGATGTTATTAATATTTTTTTTTTTATTTTGGAATTAGGGTTCAATTTAGGGATACTGATACATTACCACCTCCTTTGAAAATATGTTTTCAAAGGAAGGATAACAGGGCATGTGCAGGCTGATGGAGCATGAATTATGTGTTCTGTTGTGTCAGATGTTGTAGTTTTTATCTGTCAGTGTTTTATTTCTGTTCCTATTAGTTTTATTTTAAGAATAATTACTAGGTAGTTATTATGGCAATTATGGGATAGTTACTAGCAGTTACTAAGTTTGTTTGTCGCCTTTGAAGGTATATAAGTCTGTCTGTAGACTCTGTACTATGGAAGAACCTAAGTTGTTGATTTGGAATGAAGATATCTGTTTCTATGGAGTTTAGTCCACTCCACACGGACTGAATTGGGTGTTTTCAGATTCTGGCACTCAGTTTTCTTCTTATACTCTTACCTAAAATCCTGCAACTTACCAGATACCAATAAGGACCATACTTAGATACAATTTCTCATATCTTTGCTATAAGGATTTTTTGTTAACACATGACAAGTATATGGCTAACCAATAATAACCTAAAAAGTATATAAGTTAAATTGAAAATTATAAAGTTATGTGCAATAACCATAAACGTGATTTAATTGGAAAAATCATATACTTATCATATTTTAATTGGAAAACAACATACCAAAGATATAAAGGACTGCATATAGGTTTTTTCCTTTCAATAAAGCCTTTCTGTAATATCCTGAAACTTTTTTCTTTTAAATTAAGTCCCTGTCCTTATCTGAAAAGAAAATTATAAGTTAAGGACTAAAGTGAAAATTGGCTAAAACTTTTTACATAAAACCCTAAATGAAAGTCTTGTTAAGACACTAAGAGGTGATTAAGAAACTATTTAGAACGCTAATATAGATTAGAAAGCATTAAGGATAGTTTTCTTGTTATTTAAGAAATTAAAACAAAGTATTGTCGTATGTTGTAAAAATTTCTTTAGGTTAGGGTCTAAAAAATACATAGGAAAAGTAGAAGGGAAAAGAAACAAATATCATAAATAAGTAACTAACGTCATTGAAATGAAAGGAGATTGGCTAAAAAGAAACCAAATTCAGAATTATATGGTTATTTTCAACCAATGGCATTTTTAGCAAATTTTAGACAAGACAAATTGTGATATTGGCATCCTTGGTGATATGATTGGATAAGGATTGGTATCAATACGTTGGCTTAAGTGGAAAGTTGCATGAGTTTAAGCAATGGCAAGTGTTTAACTTACGAATTTGACACATGTTAGATGTAAGTAATGCTATGCAAGGATTTAAGGCTATAAATAGGATTGGAAACCTGCCTTGCGATTCAACCAACTGTGCAACGTAGTAGAGTGAGAAAGTGTGAGTTTTAGTGAGAGAGTAAAGGAGGAGAGCATTGGTCGAGAAGGAAAAGCCTGGATAAAAGTCAAGTAAAAATAGTTATTTTATTATTTTTCTTTCATATTTAAATGCTTTAGGAAATACTAGATTATGAATATGTACTTCTTTTCTTCTTTTCTAACCTAGGCTGAGATTATTGGACAATATTTTCAAAGGCAAACTTTAGCCAAATTAAAGGTAGGTTAAACTTGTTCTTTATACCATTATACATGTGATGTGATACATACATTATTTTCATCTATTTGCAAGAAAAAATATATCTTTTCCAAATAAGTCCCTTCAACTTGATTTATAAAATGCTATTTTTTTGGCTTTAACCCCCTTCTACCCTAAATTTTCATTTTAGTCCTAGAATACATATTTTAGTAGTTTCATATGAAAACAATTACGCTAATACCTGTAAACTATTCCATCATTCATACAAGATTCTTATTCTCTTACTTCACCTATCCCATCTTGTCTACTTTCTTTCATATCGTTCTTGCATCATTCGACTTTTATTCACAAGATGACAATTTTTATCAAACACATCCAAGCATTCATATTAATATATATATATATATATATATGTGTGTGTGTGTGTGTGTGTGTGTATCAAACACACTTGTTAGCTTACATACAACCACACTTAAACCAAACTTTCTAGCCACATCATTCGGCCATCCCACCTTTATTACAAAAGATAGACTGCGGTCTTATTTACATCACTATTACACATTTAAACTATTTTACATCATCTAGGGAATGTTGAGTGGTCTTAGTAGTACACAAAGTGACATTTTTTGCATGAGATCCCGCTTCATGAAATTGCTTACCAATATGCATCCTTCTTTTGGTTAATTCCACTACCACCTCCCCATTTATTAGGTAGACTGAAATAGTATACACAATAGCAAAGTCATTATACCCAAGAACAAACCTAAACAAGTTAATTAATGTCATCGCCATGGCCTGAAAATGGTGAGTTTATGGAGTGAGAATTTGAGTAAATTCTCAATAGTTAAACAAGTCCAATATCACATTAAAACATAGATATATATCCTATGAAGCATGGATACGCCTGACAGCTCAACATATCCGTATCAGATACGTATCCGATACAGATACGCGTTCCGTACGTGAATACATGTATCTTGTGAGTGTTAGACGTTTCAAAACGCGTCAAAACATTTCGAAACAGCCAGAAACGTCCATTGCTGTCCAAAACACTGGTCTGAGATTTATACCCTATTTCCCTTCGTTTTCGATGTTCCCGTTGCTTATATGCTGGTTTGAGCTCAAACTGTTTTGGTGCGTCATTTCTGTCGCATTGGTTTGAGGCTTCATTCCGGCGGTTCTGTCACGGCGTTCAGGTTTGAGTTTCAGGTGCATCATTTCTGTCGGTTTAGTGCTTCATCTGATTTCTTCTTGTATTGATGCATGCTCAGCGTTTTTGTCTGTCTTGTGCCATTGTTATTGAGATTTCCCTTCTGATTTGCTTTCCTCTTCTTTTCTGTGTGCTCCTTGCTAATTTGGCCTTGAACATATGTCTCTGTCTTGCGCCATTTCTTGTTGCTGACTTATGTCTCAAATGCTGTGAGTTATATTTTTGTTGGTCTTCAAAAAGAATTTGTTTCAAAGGAAGTAGAGGTAGAGGTAGAGAAATATGTGAAGTATGTGATAGAAAATTGTCATTTGCAATTAACCTTCTGATTTTACAAAGGAAGTAGAGGTAGAGAAATAAGTGAATTTGGCCTTGTTTGTGAAATATTTTCAGAGCTTTCTTTGGTATAATTATGTAAGGCAAGATCTGAATTGGTTTTCCCTTCGCCTCAGCCAGATTAGTCTTATGGTTTTGATCATGCTATTTTTTTCTTTATGGTTTTGATCATCCGTTTCTATTTTCCTAAATTTCTTTATTTTTCTTTAATGATGAAAATAGGTATCACATTTAGTTTGATATACAATTGTTATATCATTAATTTATTTTACTTTGTTTAATCATTTGTGCTTTAATTTGTAACTCTTTATTGATATCTTTTATAAATGTATATGACTTGTTTAATTATTTTTTATTATTTATTTTTTATGTGTTAATATATATATTTATTTATTTATATAGCCATACCGGTATCCTAAAATTTTAAAAATTGACATATCCTGAGTATCGTATCGTATCGTATCCGATACGCATACCCGTATCGGTGCTTCTTAGTATATATCACATGTATGCATATAATAACATTTGAGCATATAATCAGCATATAATTGGATCCTTTGACCGCCACATGCATGCCATAATACCTTGCTTTCAAAGCAAAGGTTCAAGATGCTCATCACACCCTCTTGGTGTTGCTACCATGGCAAATCACACATAATGCATATATTACATGTATAACGGTATAAAGTACAAGTTTAACCTACCTTTAATTTGGCCAGAGTTTGGCTTTGAAAATGTTGCCCAATGATCTCGGCTTAGGCTAGAAAAGAAGGAAAGAAGTATACATTCATAATCTAGTATTTCCTAAAGCATTTAAATATGAAAGAAAAATAATAAAATAACTATTCTTACTTGACTTTTCTCCTGGCTTTTCCTTCTCGGCCAATGCTCTCCTCCTTTACTCTCCCACTAAAACTCACATTTTCTCACTCTACTATATTGCTTGAGTTGGTTGAATGGCAAGGTGGGTTTCCAATCCTATTTATAGCCTTAAATCCTTGCATAGCATTAATTATAGCTAACAATGTGTCAAATTCCTTAGTTAAACACTTGTCATTGCCTAAACTCATGCAACTTTTCACTTAAGCCAACGTATTAACACCAATCATATCACCGAGGATGCCAATATCACAATTTGTCTTGGTTGGAAAATAATCATATAGTTTTTAATTTGATTTTTTTTTTTTAGCCAATCTCCTCTCATTTCGATGCCGTTAGTTACTTATTTATGATATTTGTCTTTTTTCCCTTCTACTTTTCCTATTTATTTTTCGGACCCTAACCTAAAGAAAGTTTTACAATTTAGGACAATATTTTGTTTTAATTTCTTAATTAACAAGAAAACTATCCTTAATGCTTTCTAATCTATATTAGCGTTCTAAATAGTTTTTAAATCATCTCGTAGTGTCTTAACAAGAATTTCATTTAGGGTTTTATGTAAAAAGTTTTAGCCAATTTTCACTTTAGTCCCTAACTTATAATTTTCTTTTCAGTTAAGGACAGGTACCTAATTGAAAAGAAAGAAGTTTCAGGATATTACACTTTCAGACTATTGGTTTTTTATCTTAGCATTTTGGGCCTATAGCTATGTTGGTTCATTTTCTGCCTATAAATAGGCAGCTAGTCAGTTAAAGTTCTTACCGTTGTCTTATTGGTATTTACGAATCTGATATTTGAGTTGCTTTGAGTGTTCTTTTTATCTTTTGTCTTGCTTCTTTACCGCATAATGTTGAAAACACTAGGCTTTCACCCAAAATACCTAGTTATCACCATGAATTCACAGGAAACAATACTTTCACAGTTGGAGAATCATGATTACAAAACTAAAATGTGATACACGTTTAACCTTGGAAGACTCCAAAATAATGGGCATGTCATCATAAACATGCTGTGCTGAAGTATCCTGCACAAGATTTGGAAATGTATAGTTCATCCTAGGCAATCTATATCCTTTGGCACAATGGTAACTAGAGCAGATTTTATACTCCCTTTCTTCTGTTGGATCTGCCTCTGTTTTCTGGGACTAATGGCATAAAACTCAAACTTATCAATTGATTACCCTCATCTGTTGGATTTATATAGAAGGGCGTCTGCCTCCTTGCTTATATATTTTACTCTTGAAGACAAGATTTGCTTGCTATTTATACAGGCATAAGGTTACAAGTTGTTGAAACACTATAACATACAATATGGTATTGTAAACTCAGCTTTATAATCAGTTTTGCATGGTCTGAAAATGATATGTTTGTTGCAAACCATCCATATATTATTGACAGTTGTAATTTGCAATTTTTCAGCTGGTTGTTGTACTATTGTTTAGTTTTTTAGTTAATATCAGAAATTCATTATAGCTGCTATGAAATTATGTAGGAATATATGAAGCAACTGCTTTGGAGCGTGGCAGAAAAGATTCTTTACGAAATTCAGATTTATCAAATGGAGAATCAGTGGACCCAATTCAGATGTCTACACTACCCACTTGATGTACATTCATTTTCTTCCCTCACGTTTTCATTTCCAATATTCAATCTCTTTCTTCTAATTGTTTACTTCATTGTTTTATTAGTATATATGTTAGCAGGTTTTATTTATTTTAGTCTAGGTAGGATTAGAAACATCCTGTTGACAGAAACATTTCATTTGAGCATGATTCTGGTACAACTGATTTATCATATGATGTTGCCGATAGCCAGCTTTTCAAGGGGTAATTGATAATCATTTAAGCAATAATTATGAAGATACCTAGGGTAAATTACTCTCCTCTCTGAGAGATGCACAAGCACAAATTACACAGCCTTCTTTTTATTATTAAAATTTACACAAACTTCCCTTGAAGCAATAAAAGGGCCAAATTCCCATGAAGGATTGTATTGATTTCTTTGATTGAAAATATAACATCAGAAAATGTACTGTTTAAACTTTTATATCAATATTATTTAATTTTGTGTTGGAAAACCATAAATTTATTTTATTCTCAATTTTAAAAAATGACTATTTTCTATAGGTCAAATACATATTCAATGTTAGTTATGTTATAAAAGTAAGAAATATAAGGGAATTACGGTCAAAATAGGTGTAACAGTAGCTTATCTTTTGTTGCAGAGAAGGTTAGTATTGTGCATTATTTGATTTCATGGGAGGGGAGAGTAATTTTTCAAAACAAAAGAGTGGGCTGTGTAAGTTTAGTATCTCTTAGAAATGGGAGAGTAATTAACTCCTAGAAAACAAAGGAATATGAATGTTGGGCAATATGCACTTTTGGACTCGTGTGTTTTTGTGGTATGATGAAAAATAACATATAAAGGACACGTGCGAAGAGAATATCTATTGTGAAATATGAAGTAATGTACATGGACTTTCATGCAAGAAGGCTGTGAATCTGAGGGGGCATAAAATAGCTAGTGAGAAGAAGAAAGAGTACAGGCAATATAGTTAAGAGCAAGGTTGTCAAAATCGCGATTCTAGGAAGATTCGTTTTGGAGGGGGTAAACTCGTAACGTAAACTCATAACGTAGAATCGTAAGAGTTTATGTACACCTGTTATCGAAATTCTCATTGAACATAACCATATAAAAAAAATATTAATAATAACATTCATACATAATACACAATTCATACTTTCATACTTGCCATTCAAGTCTACAAATATATTTCAATAAACTCCATACATTAATTCTCATTTAACATTACTAGGCTTCAAAATTAACAATAAAAATTCACCATACATTAATTCTCATTCAACATCACTTAGTCTCAAAATCAACAAAAAAAATTCACCATAATTCTCCAAATCCTACTGTATTATCATCATTTCTAGAGTTTTCACCTTTATCATTTCTATTACCTACCTCACAACCTTCATTTTCTTCTTCTTCATCCTCAAAGTCATCAACCAATGTCAAATTTTTAGAAGGTTCATCACTGATATTAGGATTCAAGTCAACCACAAAATCATCACACATTTCTGCCATGGGCACAAGAGGTTGAAGTACCTCATCATCATTATCTTCCTCATCCTCAATATTAACATTACTTCTCCTCCCTTTAGTTATCCATTCATCATCAGAATGAATGTCATCAAAGTCATATTCATGAGTTTTCCTGGATTGCTTGCCTTTTAACTTCAAATTGCACATTACAAATGCCAAATTGTTCATATTCTTTTGGAGCAAGTGATTTCTTCTCTTAGTATGAATCTAAACAAAATAAAAATGCTCAAGTGAATATTCAAATCATTAACAAAATGAAAAAGAAAAGTAAATTACAGTTTTATATCAAATCAAATATAATTACTTACCATCTCAAAAGCACTCCAATTATGTTCACACCCAGAAGAGCTACAACATAAGCTGAGAATCCGAATTGCAGATTTTTGAAGTTCCGAGCATCCATCTCCATAGGCATCCCACCATTCTGCTGGTAGTATTTTTGTTCTTAATGACTTTGCCCCTTCACGGCGAAACATGTCTCTTACATAATGGAAATCAGTGAGTTGGAACTCAATTTTGTTTCTCTCTTCAGCATCTTCAACTAATCTTGCTAAACAATCATACAATCCTTGCTTAATCCCATAATCAGCTTTGAAGTCACGGTTGTAGTGAAAATGGGGATTAAGGTAGTATGCAGCTGCATGTAGAGGCCTATGTAATTGAGCTTCCCACCTTTCATCGATGATATTTAATATAGGCTGGTATCTGCAATGATCAATTATAAAGTGAAACATATATATACAAAATGAATGAGTATAAATATAAGGTATTCTATTTGCCTTTTTAAAACATTATTGAAGTTCATTTTAATCTTTGCCTTTGCACTTTCCATTGCTTCAAAGATGAATCCCATTGCTGGCTTCTCATCAGAATCCACCAAGCGAAGAACTTTAATGAGAGGAGCAACAGCCCTGAGGCAAGTTACAATGTTCTTCCAAAACATATTATCCATGATGCTTTTTGCCACTTCTTTTCTATCTTTGGTAGAAGAAAATCTACTATCTTTCCATTCATTAGAATTAAACATATTTATCAACGCTGCTTTATGCTCATGAATACAACCTATTGTCAAATAAGCTGTGGCAAATCGAGTCACACCTGGCCTAATCAAGTCTTTCCCTTTTGTGAAATTTTTCAACATGCTAATAAGCATTATTCTTGTATAAATGTAAGTTGTAATTTTTCTTCCCCTGCTTATGGTTTCTTTATGCAACTCTATTTTTTTTTCAAAATCCTCCAACATCAAGTCAATACAATGAGCTGCACCTAGAGTCTAGTATAAGTGTTTCCTCTTCTCCATTAACTTTTGTCTAGCTGCTTTGTAATTTGCAGCATTGTCTGTTATTATTTGCACAACATTCTTCTCTCCCACCTTCTCAACAACTTCATCAAGCATGGCAAACACTTTATCAGTAGTTTTAGATATATGACATGTATCTAGTGAATATAAAAACATCGTGCCTTTAGGACTATTGACCAAGAAATTGCAAATGGAATGTCTTTTCTTATCAGTCCACCCATCAGACATAATGGAACAACCCACTTTGTCCCACTCTTCCTTAAACTCATCAAGCATAGCTTGTGTGTTTTTCACCTCCATATTTAAGTACTTTTCTTTAATCTCATGATAAAAAGAAGGCTTAAACCCTTGGCCATATTTTTTTATAATCTCACACATCTTGATAAACTCAGGATTTTTTATACAATTAAAAGGAATGACACTTGTGTAAAAAAACCTTGCTACTTGTTGGCAAGCTTCCTCCCTCAAATCTTTCTTAAACATATCATTAATGGTTGATTGTGAGCTACCAACCCCACTACTTTTTTTTCTTGAACCTCACAATAAATTCATCAACTTTTAAGAGTTAGCTTATGCTTGGGTACTTTGAGCTTCCTCATCACCAATATCTAACCACTGTTTCTTTCTTTTAAATGATAAAGTTTTATCCTTAATCACATGTTGTAACATTGTTGCCCTTACATCATCTCCAACACTTACACAAGCTTCAACATCAATTTTAGTATCAGCTAAGTGATGTTTAAACCTGTAGATCCCTCCACTAACAACTTTGCCACAATAATTATATTAAACCTTCTTACCATCCCTACCAATATCAATTCCATGTTTCCACCCAATATTAGTCCTATTACCAGGAAATTTTTTCCTTCCAACAACTACATTTTGTTGAGCTTGAGTAGGGCCACTCCCACTTGCATTTGAAGACATATTTCCTTGCACCAACTAAAAGATGTTTTGGAATTCAAATTTCAGATTATATAAATGGCATAAATACTAGAATTAGATTAGAACAAATAGCTAGTACACCATAGAATCCCATTGCATTGCAGACAAAATCACACACTGATTAAATAAAAAAAATAATATTCCTTCCTAATGAATCTTTATTCAAGTCACAGGTTCTTGCATATTTCCAGAATACAACTCAAGCAAATTCAGTACACCATAGGTTCTAATATAAAAATTGCAACTAATACATTGGAAATCTTTAGAGTTTTGAATTCTAGCTCACATAATCTCATCAGTCATCAATCAAACTCAAATAGATACAGAACTCAACCAGATACAGATATAGAATGCAATAACAAACAATGGTATACAAACATGTTACAATAATTTCAGAGGAACTAATCTTCTTGTTTGATATGTTGATACTCAATAACATTAACAACACTAAATCACACAATGTTGAAAAAGGTGATTGGGTCTCGGTCTCTCAGGCTCTCAGCTCTGTTTTCAGTTCACTCAACTCTCAGCTCGTCTGCCTCTGCCAAATCAAAATGTCTTACAATAGGGAGGGATGATTACCAGACTTACAATACAATCTTTGGCGACAGACAGAAGACAAGATGATCTCCGGCGAGGCAGTGAAACTCCAAATCCAACGACTGTGTCTGTGAGTCCAAACTCTGAACTGTTGTTGCTGCGATTGTCTGAGTCTGACCAGTGACCACCGTTGTTGCGAACTTGCGAATGTCGAACACCGTTGTTGCGAGCCTGCAACTGTCCGATTGTTCGAGTGCGACCATCGTTGCTGCTCTCTAATCCACCGTTGCTGGCTTGCTGCCCTGATAGGGCACGGTTCGTTGAAGTCGAAGGGAAAAGGTGAGTGTCACTGTGTGTCTGTGTCAGTGAAGCCGTGAAGCAAGATGCAGAAGCAGAACTTTGTTTTGCTGTGCGTTTTGTTCTGCTGGGCTGAAGTTGGATTGGAGCAGCTCCGGGTTTGGGCTTCACAAATGGGCTGACCTTTTTTTTTTTTTTTTCTTTGAATTAGCTCAAGTTAAAATTGGGCTTTGATCTAACTCAGTAGAAACTCGATATATCAATGAGTCAAGCAAGTTTGTACGAGTCAAGGGCGAGTCTAAGCGAGTCAATGGTGATTCCGAGTCTACATCTGAGTTAGATCATTTTGGTCACTTGAAAACGTAAACTCAGCGAGTCAACCGAGTTGACTCGCGAGTTTCACAACCATGGTTAAGAGTTATTATATCTCAGCCATGTCCTTGCAATATTGTCTACCACAGGTGGTTAGGCGTTTTCTCTACTTTTTTGCTCAGCATATAGTTAGGAGTTATTATTTTCTGCCAATATAGCATAGGTGAATGTGGAGGTAGTTTACCTTGATATTTAAAGGCCTTTTTTTTTTTCTGAAGCATAGAAAAGAGTGAGACATTTAAGATGCATAGAAAAGAGGTAGTTTATCTGGTAGTTGGTAGTGTTGGTTAGCAACTTTTGAAAAAAAGAGTGAGACATTGGAGAGAAAAAGTGCATGTTACTGCACTTGGGTCTTCTGCATTTAAGATGCAAGAGTGGGGATTAGGATCAGGGATTCTGATTGAAAATGATGGAACAATGTGACTCCATGTTACTTCCATCCATGGAAATTAAAAGGGATCGTATCAGTTTAGCCCCATAACACCTTAAAAAAATTGATGCAGGTTGTTTGTGTATTTGGGTTTAATGGGGTCATAGACACCAATAATCAAGATTTAAGTACCTGGATTTTGTGTGGAACTAAACTTGATGTAAGATGTTTTGTGTATGTGACCCTTGATATATGTTACAACCAATGATAATAAAGATTGTAGCTCGAAGGTATGGCTTATATTATTATTAGTTGGGGATAGAGCACACGCTTCTAGTTGATTATATTGGATGTCAAAATCAGAGGTAAGGAAATGCCTTAGTAGAAATATGTCTCTTTTTTTTTTTTTCTGAAAATAATCTGGGCAATTTTATACATTGTAGGCCACTGTAGAAATTGCCTTTTATATTGGGAGTAGTGCTATGTTGTAGAAGTGACCTTAGCCTCCTAGGCTGGAGACTGAAGAGGACTTGGAAATAAGAGAAGCTTCCCACATTTAGAGTAACGGTTGGGTTGGGATGTAAATCCTGATGCCAACATTGCTGATCTCCTTGCACAAGAAGGGTGCTTATGGCTGACAGGTTTTCGATATCTTCATTGTCTGGAAAAATAGCAAACCAAACATATTTCCTTGAAGTTGAAGAGACAAAAGAAAACTATTCTTGTAGTTGATTATCGAAAAACATTGCCTAAACTTAATGCGCTCTTGAAGTGATAGGTATGGGGAACCCAAGGAGAGTTTCATGTAATTCAGGAACTTGGGGAGATATGTCTGCACTTCCCTTATATGCCTAATGATAGGAATTTAGCTAAAGAAAGTACTATCTAACCGACTTCATATGTATATTGCGGGTAAAATTACTGCAAACCTTATGCTTTAATTCCCTACCAAAAAGAGCCCCTTGACTTGAAAGCTACTGACTTAAGCAATCATTCAATCCATGGTTGGTTTGTGGAAAGTGCTAACTCTGTGTACTATAATTAAATGTAAAAACAGATCCAGTGCTTACTTTTGGCGATTGGAGATAAAAAGTTAGAAATTTACAATTAGGGATGAATTAATAAATACATGTCTTGTTTTGAAATATTGTATTTCACCTTTACAGGGGGTTGGGGGAATAATGTGATTATGTCAATGCTGATTGCTATTTCTTGAGGCATTATTGAGTTTCTTTTCTTTTTGCCAGGCTATTGGTGTACAAGAGATGATGAACTCAGTTGACCTAATGCTTCTTGATATCTTTGCGTTATACCTTGTCATCAGCTATTTCATTTTGTGGCTTGTGTTGCTGAAAAGCTGTTACACTCTTTCATGATCCTAAACTGCTTGAAGATGTGTTAACCTCTGATTCTGAGACTTCCACGGCAGAGCTAGTTGAACTGGCAAAGGATTCCCTAAGTTCTTGATGATTGATCTGGTCTTTTGGGAGATTGAAGTGCACTTTTAATCTACAAGTTCATTCTTTTATTTTGTACAGGATCATTGATATGTTAGTTCCTTGTAATGCGCTGAACGATTAATCTGTGCACACTCGTAGTTTTTTTTTTTTTTTTTTGGGATAAAAAGTTGATAATTTATAATGTCTTATGATTGCTAATGGTCTGATAAAAATGTTATTTAAATTTTCGATATAAGTAAATAACCTGTTTATGCTGTCTAACCAAAATCATCTTAGCGAAATATTTGAATGCCATATAGCTTGGTTTGTTGACTGCTGTCACTGACCAGTTTATGCTTGTTTGGTTATAAATGATTTGTGTGCAGTTTCTTATATTTTTACTATGTTGTTATATAATTAAAATATAATAAATATTTGATTAACTAATAATAATATATAGTTTAATTTAAAAATAATACAGTTGTTTGTAGTAATATAGTAAAAATATGAAAAACTGGAAATAAGCTTTAATGAATGGAACATCTTATGTAAAGTAGAATGACCGACAGAAATTAACTTTTTTTAGGCAAAACATACTCGGTGAAATGGAAAATTACAGATATAATGTGAAATATTGATAACTTGGATGAAAACACACGCTGAAGCATCTGACCACACGTTAAATTATTTCTTCGTTACACATAGCAATTTAGCTCAGACCGCAGAAGATATATGTCCGACTAAGTTGTGCTTCTAAAAGGTAGCAGATTGATTTTATTATTTGACATGAACTAGATTAAGTACCAGCTTCTCAGCTAGTAGGTATTTCTATTACAATCTATAAAAAATTTTTGATGACTCTGGCTGAAGCAGTTAATTCTATTGACAGATTTGAAATTCAGTGTCATGCTGTTACAGGAGAGTTTCTCAGCTTTGGGAGAATTTTGGCCAAAAAATTGAAAAAGAAAAAAAGAAAAATCCTTTTGGTAAATGGATCGTTGGTTCAGTGTTCATACTTGCGTCTGACTTGAAAGTTGCAGCAGCTGAGTCGATTAAAGGGGCTGCATCACAAGGTTTTCGCGGGAGAAGTGCATCAGTTTCCAAGCTCCATTGTAACTTTACTATGAATTTTTGGAGGTTCAACTTTACGACGCAAATTGCACCTAATTGAGGTGGTCAATGAGAAGATTGGCAAAATTCTGACAAGTTAAGATTTTAGGTAGTCTCAGTTGTAGACTAAACTTATAAATGAATACCATGTTGAGGAAAAGTCTCATTAAACATTATATTTCACGTGTTCATATGTTTATTTATAATTTATTTAGCTTCTCTCTTTTTAAAACAGTAGAACCAGTTTGCTTCAAAATTTTTCAAGTTATTTACTTTCAACAAAGTAATAAATACATTTGAAAAAGAACAAACAATCAATCATTAATATTTTGAAGAAATGAAAAACTTGCAAGGAAATTTATAAATCCTAATCCAAAACGAAACATCTTCAACTTTCAATGAAATACTTCTTTGGTCTTGCATGAGCAGCTGCCCTCTATAAGCCATGCTCCTCTTTCCTTGTAGGTTTGGTCAATGCTTTGGTGATGATGTGAGTAAAAATCCCAATGGGACAAAAGAAAAGGCAAAGAGAAACTGAATGCCTGGTCTCAACTTGATTTTCCAGCCCGTCGTGAAACACCTGCCTGAATTCATCACCATGTATACATTATCAGATCACTCACTACAGCATGAAGAGGTAGAACGAGCGAAGAGGGACATGAAGCCAGATTTACATCCTTTCAATTTTTTAGGAAATTAACAAAGCCAATTTTGAAGAGAAATAGGCACACTATGTGTGGAATTTACACATGGTGGGGTCCAGAATACATTACACCACTCAAATGAATCCTACATATAGTGTCTATCTCTCTTTGAATTTATACCATCAAATACTTTATAAGAATTGAGAGGACCCATATCCATGAAGGAGGGAGGGAGGAAAAGATAAGAGAATGCAGGACCTTGCAGCAAAAAGATCTACAACCAGCAAGTGAATCCAGGCAGAGGCTAAAGTCATCTCACTGGAGAACATTTTTCCTATACTAGTCAGCTGCATCAAGTATCCAGAAAAAGAAATTAAAACAAAAACAGAGTCACACACACAGTTGGACAGAATGGTTTTGGAAAGTGAAAAATAAAATTTATGAACGTACACACCTCTGGTAGCAAGTATTTGCTTGCAAATATCAGTCGAACTGTCTCAGGGGTCCAAGAAAGGCATAGTAGATATGCATATAAAACACCAAGCACAATGTACGGTATACTACTTTCCATGGACTTTTTAGTCTGCATTTTTGCATTTTGGAAAGTGAATTAGTTGGATTAACCATGGAATCAAAATCCAATGATTTGCATGGACTCAGCAGGATGAAGTATATTCAGAATTTAACAGACCAACAATTTAGACCCATGGAAAAAAGGGTCAAAGTATGTAGGAGACTCAAATCCAAAGCATACACGTATGTGTCAATACAACAGAATGGCTATCACATTATCCATGCTTTTAAAACGTTGTTGTCATGAACCAAATAATACTAGAAACATCGTGGTAAGAAATTTGCCCAATTACAGTAAGAAACATACTAGTTCAGATTTTGGAGCAAGAACCATGAGTGTGTAAAATGGGAGCACTGCAGCCGTTCCCAGTGTGAAGACATTGCTAGCAAGTTGAGAGCCAGACAACCCTGCAACATACGGTAGGAAATGAAAACAGGGAACTAAAATAGTAATCTCCTGTTTATACAGAAAGGAGGAATGCCAAAAAATGACCAGAGACTAGGATAATTACAAAACCACTTTCTTTTGTTTCTGGTAAGTAATTATGACACAGTTTGTTATATGGAATTATTGACAAATATCAGACACACTCATCCGCACTACATTTTACAATGCTAACTAAAATTCAGAAGTTAGGTGTCAAATCTTACACACTCAGCTGCGACAAAAGTAAGAAATTTATACATACATGTAATATTCTAATTCAATAACCATCCCTCTTTGAGCACCATGCACAAAAAGGTAAATAAATATTATAGACAAATAAAGTTACATATTAAAACTAAAATGAGGCAACCAATTCTTGTAAAACTAAGATGCAAATGACACACAAAAACACCCCAGAATGATGCAAAAAATTATCCAGTAAGATGCAGGAAACCTGACAAAACCTGAACTCAGTCTTATATACCCTGCCTCTAAATATCAAATTGCTAAGTCATTTGGTGCAACAACTACTTTGACTTAATATCCAGATTTATTTTAAACACAGAACATAGTCAAGTTCCAACTTCGTCAGCAAATTAAACCAAGTGGCTCAATTGTGTTTTTAAAGCTAATAACGCTATTGATCTTTAATTTAAATGAATTTTTCAGGCTTTCAGTCTAAGTTAAAGCATACTACAGTGTATGAGCGTAACAAGGGGAAAAATTCAGAGATGGCTAAGATCAGCATCTATATATATTGTAGAAAAGGAGATACACAGCAAAAGGGACAATGGGAATATCTGGTCTCAAAAACTCCAAAGAAGAAAGCAGAGTAAGTTACTGAAGCAGGCATTGAAAACAGTCATAGTGCCAAACAACACTCACTAACCAACCTCCTCACCTTATGCATTATCAAGCATATAATGTCAAAATGCCAATTCAAAATTATATATTAGCCCCTTGAGAGTTCATATAAATGTAATGATGTATGTATAAGCTAATTTTATGAATTTATGCGCATATATCAAATCATTCATTTGTTATCTTTTTATAGTTAACAACTTAACATCATAATTTATGAGATAACCATCAACTAATACCTGAATTTCAAAGCATTCAGTATTGTTTCGTAAAATTCCTCACCAATAATTTTTGTTCTGTTGAAGAGTAACCAGCTAATGAAGTAACAGCTTGCTATAAATGACATTATATTGAAAGGAAACCAGGGGCAAATTTCATGGGTTAAATTGACTGTTGACTAATGAAAGTAACCTTTCAGCAGAGAGACTTACTACCGAACCTCCAGCTTCTGTTATTTAAAACTAGGAGACATAATAATGGCATATATGTGCAAAACCAAATTATTATAAACTTGAGTAAAGTCCTTAAACTATTTGGACCAGCACAAGATGCAAGAATTTTGGTATCAGAAAGAAAGAAAACTAAAGTAGCATGCGTAGCATTAAAAGGAATTACATGAAGCATATACTCCACTGCTTTTTGGATAAAGTGTTCTCACAACTTTTGGTTTAACAGTTACATTTGATCCTCCTATGAAACTCCAGTCTCCGCTTAAGTTAACCCTATTTCTCACAATCGATAGTTTACAAAGCTCAGCATCATTACTTCTTGTTGGAAAAGGAAACTTTTGCCCCCTTCCACTGCAAGGTTTTATAGTCTGCCACAAATGATCAATCTATAAGAGATAGAACCTTAATTTTAAGCAAATTTCTCGAGCCTGAAATATTCATCATGTTATTCATACATTAAAATGAACAAAGTACATGGATGGTAGTCTATGTTCCATTACAATTAAACTATTTTCAGTGAAATGACAAGCTGTTCAGATAATTTTTTTTTTTTTTTAAATAGCAGCAGATAATTTTTTTTTCTTAAATAACAGCTCATTTCGGTTCAATAGGCTAGTGCTATCTGAGCAAGCCCATGGTTGCCGTCTCAGATCAAATGCAAAGCTTCTCAGCAAGTTGCAAAATATTCAGGATTTATGTGGCAAGAACATGATGACAAAACTTATTTTCAGTTCCGAGAAGGAAAAGTGCACGAACTTATGTGTAAGATGACAAAGACAGAGAACCAATTGTTGCAGTATAAACTCCTTTTAAAATTACTATACCAACAGGCACCTAATATAGATCCATGGAATGCCAAAAACATCCATCTCAGATCTATCAACTTTGAAAGGAAAAATTATACAATGTCTACTGAAACAAATCTGCGCCAGATGCCCAATTTCAACCATAAATTCATCCAAAACGAGTACATAGCTTCAAAGGCTCAAGAAAAGACCAAAGAACTAAAACGAAAGCCCAAGACGAAGAGAAAGAGCTCAAGTCCATCCAACCTCGAAGGAAGCAAGAAATTCAGATAACAGCAGAAAAAATTCAAAGCACAAGCAGCAAATCTGAGAATGGAAACCACAGAAACTGTACCTTGAACGCTACCAATGGAGAATGGCAGAGGCAAGAAGAGAAGGCCATGATTGACGCAATGACAGACTCGACAACAATAGCCGCTTCATATATAGAATAATGCACCGCCGAGAAAACAGTGACACAATTTTCCACTCACGGAAACGAAGAACTGGAAGAGAGAGAGAGAGTGAGAGAGAAGGAAAATAGTATAATTGGATAGCGCACTAACTCAAAGTAATGGGGATGTATGGTAATGGAAGACAGGTAGTAAAGGAAAGGACTGAAAGGTTAGCTAAACTAGGAGGCAACGTTCCAGTACTATGGATGCTCCACTGAATGCACTGAGATAGTAATAAAACAAAATATGAGTGGAAATCATAAACGTCGTCCTTCTACCCATTTCCCATTTTTTCATAATCTTCGGTGTGAGTGGGTGTATAAAATTTTATTACGTTTAATTAACATGTAAATTTATTAATTATTAAATATTTATGGTATATAAATTTTTGAATTTACATATTATTTTATATAATTTTATTATTTTAAATATTAATATAAAAAATAATAATATTAAAATTATGTAATTATATTATAATTAAATATATCAATAAATTTAAAATTATTAGTGCATAACAAAAAGTTTTTTTTGGGTTCTTTTTGTCATTATCTTTACCAATGCACAACAGGATGAAATTTGAATTCTCCGGATTCATGTTTTACCTCCATGGTAATGGATTTGACTTTGCTGTGTTAGGAAATGCCAATTATGTAAAAGATGAGTTGTTGAACTGTGTAATTTATTTAACGTAGATTCTTAGATTAAAATTAAAGTTAGTATATGCTTGTCTAATTTTAGTTGAGACGATTGGATTTCACAACCTTTTAATATATAATCATATGTATTTTTCTTCATATGTATAAAATTTGTTTCCCACAATTAAAATAATTGTACAAATCTAATAATCTATATTTAGAATTAAAAATTGAGAGAAAAGTATTAAAATTATCTCTTATTTTTATATTTTGTAATAATTTGATCATATTTAAATTGTCTGTGCTAAATTAACCACTCATAATTTTTAATTTGTTTAAAATTAATCCATTATTTGTCAATGAGAAAACAATAGAAGACTAATTATATATAAAATAAGAATTATAAAAAAATAATTTAAGATAAAAAAATTTGCAAAGAATTAAATTTTTATTATATATAAAAATAAAAAATTAATTTATTACTTTTCTTGAAAAGTGATCTAGACACTGACAATTTTTAGTGCCAGTCCCTTTACAATTGCACAGCATAATATAAGATTAAATTTGAATTTTTCAAATTTCTATTTTAATGTGTCAACTTATATTAAAAGAATTGTACAATAAATATATTATGTATATTCAGCGAGAGAGAGAAAAAAAAAATTAATATGACTAACAGGAGTTTTTTTGCACCCAAACTCATTATACATATTTAGGAAAAAATATTAGGTAATTTTGATATATTTTTATGATAATTAATTTAGTGTACCAATTTTAATAAAATTAATAAAAAATTAAAAATAATTTTATTAAAATTAATACAATAAATTAATTATCATGTGTCAAATTCAATCAACCTATTTTTTTGGTACGGCAATGTTGATCTACAATCTTTTGTCTGTTGTGTTTCTTTATCGGGTTTTGAAATTCGAAACCAATTTGCTATTGGGCGGCTAAATTCTGAAAGGTTTGACTTGTGGTCTCAGAAGTCCCAAGGGCAAGTTCACTGGTTCTCTATCAGAGAGATACATTTATTCCATAAAATATATTTTACCTTTTTAATTCGATTTAAATTATAAAATTAATTATAAATTTTTTTAAAAATTATAATTTAATTTTTTGAGCTTTGAATTAAAAGAAAAAATTTCATTTTCAATTAAAATTTTGTGTAGGAGGCTATCCAAGACTCCCCTAAATAGTTTGACAACTTTGATATATTTTAATGTGTTTAAAACAACTAATTTCATTGGTTTTTTTTTTAATGTTAATACTATTCTTTCTGTTTTAATTTTATGTAGAAAGCATTTTTTCAATTTTGAAAAAAGAAGTGATGGTTTGAGAAGAAGAGTAAAAACAAAATATTAAACTCATTTTCAATTTTAAAGATTCAAGTTAATATCATGGAATTCATTATCATGAAAACTATACTTATTATAAGTAGAATATTCCAAAGCACTAAGATTCAAGAATTAGAAATTGAAAAGGTTCAATTACAATTTACATCCTCTGATTCCAAAATTAATTGAGTTTCAAAAATTATTACTTTAAATTTAAAAATAATACAATTAAGACATTTCTGGTTGGCATAAATTTAAAATTCTTGTTAAGACATTTCTGTTAGCAACGAAAGTGAAATGTTATTAAAAAATAAAAGAATTCGTAACATGTTATAAAAAAAAAATAAAGAAAATTAATGTTAACAAAATGCCAGATTCATAACATACCAATTGGATAATTTCATTATGCATGTTAATTAGAAAGACATAAAGAGAATTATGCTTTTAATTCCGAAAACTATAATATAGCTATAGCCAACAAGTTCGTGTCTATAACATTATTTTCTGATTTATCCTTTTCCTATTTTATTGTATAAGTTTTTGCTCACTCACATTTAATTGATTTAGAGTGCGTTAGATGCAAAGATTCCAATGAGGTCTTCTTATTTCTGTTTATATTTTTAAAAATAATTTAATGCTATGGCTATAAAGACGAGGAAATGTCATGGAAGAGGACAGAGAGAGAGTGAGAATGAAAGGGCAAAATGTGAGTGAGGAAAAGAGGAAAAAGGAAAAGGAAAAATAATCAACAATTAAATTTTTAGTAATTTTTTATCAAATAAATTCGGCATTGTAAGGCTCAAATGGTGTAAAATTTGAATAAATTAGTTTAATATTATTAAATAATATATGAATATGTTGATAATGCACCTAAAGAGGATAAATAGGTGATAGAAAAGTTTTGCCTTTTTAAATTACTATTTTGAAATATTAGTTCACTAAATATTTATAGTTTATTGAGAAATTGATAATATAGTTAATTGTGTCTAAATGCAGTTGACTAAAATTTTTAAGAGTAAATTTAGAAGTACCATAACTAGCCAACTATATAATTTACAATAAATTGGAAAATATGAAAGAAGGAAGAAATTTTATAAAATAGTTGATTATAAATTTAACAGTTAATTGAAAAAGTGTAAATTAGAAATGTAAAGAAAAGGACGGGACAAGAAGACACTAGAAATTATGCCGGTTTGGCAAGATGTGTCTATGTATAGTCCCATTGACTTCTTCGAGAGATTTTTCACTAACTTAGCAACTCTTTACAAACACTAAAAGTTTTCTAGAGCTTACTTTTAAACATAATGTTTTCTAAACTAACATCAAATTTATCTGGAGTATCTTACTCTCTCATACCCCTATTCTCACTTATTGAGATAGAGCTAACACAATTTAGAACAATTTAAAAGAAATGAGATGTTTAAACCTTTAACATAGCAAATATATCCTTGGCAAGGTGTTTAGTTATACATAGTACATTGTGTTTTGAATATGTTGCATTCTTGTTTTATTGCATGACTACATATCAAGATTATGTTGTATTTATCTCTTATACCTCTATTGTAATTGATTTTTTATTTCCTTATTGGAAGAATTTTGAAGATGAAACACCTTTTAAACATGATGAGTAGTTTAGGACACTCTAGTAGTGCAACTAACAGTGATCTCGTACCATTTAGGGGTGGCTCCTTAGGACAAATCCTTGACACCTTGATCACTCTTCTTAAAGCAAGGACTTGTGAAGGAACTCCATTTTCCAGATGAATGTCCAGCAGATATTGATAATGACAGTGATGGAAAGTTGAATGAAGCACTTTCACAGCCACAGCATCCACCATCAAGTAGCAGAAGTTGGCTTGTTGACATAGTTAATATGAATGCTTTAAAATTGTAATATGTTTTCCTTGAATAAAATCAATTTCATATACTAAACTTGTGTTCACATATGTTGATGGCACAATAAAGCCAATGACTTTAACCTATAATAATGTTTGGCATCTTCCTCGCAATAAGTGAGTTGCATTGAAATAGAACCCTACTAGTCAACCTATTGAAGATGGAAGTGGTTTGTTGACCAAATTTATAGGGTTTGTTAGTGGAGACTTCAAATTATTTCCTATAATTTATCCTAGTTGGAAAAGAGTTCCAATGGAGTATAAAGATAATGTTTACAACAATACTTTTAAGGTAATATTTGTCTTCTTTTGAAACTAAGTACGTTTTTGGATGTACAACTATTAATAATTCTTTTACCTTGAAGGCTAAATTTGTAATTAACATTAAACTACACAAGACTTATATTCTGAAATCTATTAGACAGAAGTGGAAGGATAAAAGACAAGATTTGTAGCAGCGTATGGATGATGGTGCTAGCAACTGAGATTACTTGATTACTAAATGCCTCGACAACATTGATAAAGATCATTGGGCATTATTTGTTAATTACTGTCTTAGCTCAAAGACTAAGGTAACAAGTAATATTGTCTTAATAAGTTCTTTTAAACCTCATTTATGATGTATGACTATATATTTTTCCATTATGAGTAGGAAAGTTCTCAAAAAATAGAGATAATAGGAAGAAACAACATATGCCTCACACTGGTGGAACAAAGAGTTTGACACACAAAATAGCATAAATGGTAATATTAATTATTAGTGATTATGCTGCACTCTTCTTTCCAACATACATATGTGTTATTATATACTTCTCAATTGGAGGAGTTAGAGTTAGGTCATTTAGTCAGTAGATAAAAAGTGTAAACAACAACATATAAACATGTTGATATCTTACATGAATGACGATGCTCAAATAATAGGAGCAAGTGTTTTTATACTTTGTTTTAAAAATAAAGTGGGTTGAGCTTTGATGCATTAAAGTCACTTGTAAACACTTGCTTTTTTTATGTAGGAAAAGATTGTTACCCATAAATCTAACTTTATATTCATGTCTTAAGAAATTTCCACTGAGGATTCTTTAGCCTATGCTTTAGGAAGGTAAGAACACGTAAGTCGTGTACGAGGATTAGGATTGGGTCCATATTCATCCCAAGTGTTTGGATGTACTGATAATTCTAACAATGGAACATGCTCATCTTGTCTTTCCAACATAAAAGTGCAAAGTCAATTTATTTAAATGCAATCAGTGATACAAACTCAAAGTTAACAAACACAATATTAATGTCAACTATTGTAAGATCAAAATAAAAAACTTGATGCCTTGGTGAACTTTGTCATGCAAAATTTTCACAATTAATTGCTTTTTGAACTTGGGGCTTCCAAGCATCATCAATTTTGTTTTTAATACATATATTGTAGTTTATTTCATATGTTATACAACTACAAGTTGGATTACATTCTCTTTGTGGCTTACTATTTCTTATACTCTAAAATAAGTACCTGATCGAGCAAGTGAAAATCGGCTAAATATAGCATATCATTCCCCACATGTTTTTGAAGAAGAAAATTCGTAGATTTAGTAATGTTGGAATGTTATAAGGACTATGCTGTATTAGTGTTACACTTTATGATGTTTTCTTTATGTTGTACTATAGATTAAACATGTTTTGATGTGGTATTTTCTTTTATGTTACATTATGGATGTGATGTTTTCTTTGTGTTGCACTATAGATTTAATGTGAATTGTTGGTATTAATGTTATGGTATTTGAATATGAGATCACTAGTTGAAAGTGTAATAAGCAGGTTTTGAACAAAAAAAACTCCATATTTTATTCTATTGTTATAAAAAAAACGGCCGTTATAAGCCTTGTGAATTTAATTAAAATAACAGGTCTAAATAAGATATAGCTACAGTTTATATCGTCGCAATTATTTTCCTTTGGTTACAAACCATAGCAAAAATTTGAATTTACCCACGTATGGAGGAACCACAACTCCTATGTTTTTATGTTGTGAATTCTTCAAGGAATTTAATCTACATAATATCATGAAATAACTTTTTATAATTTACTTGTGATCACATTTGTTAGACGCATAATATATATTTCATATGCTGCTAGACAAGGTAATTATATCCACCACAAAATAATATGTTCCCATAATCAAATGTCATATTTTCTATAAATTGTGTAATATAATTATCATTTCTTTTTTTTTTTTTGCATAATATCATTTATGACCTGCTAGCTTTGTATCTTCATGTGTTTAGACTACATATCTAATTTACTTTCACATGTTAATATCATTGCATCCTTCTACTTTGGCTAAGTATTTTCATATTGATATTTCTCAATAATTAATAATTCTCACTCAATTCCCCAATATTGTGCACTATATTATAATGTTGTGAACAACTATTTCTTTTCAAGCTCCATATTTTCATGTAATGACATCATTTGATGAGATCTCTCCATATTACTATTTCCAAGTACCTAAATCTTTTCTAGAATTTAGTTATGTCAAGTTCTCTTCTAGAGTACTTGTTTCCTTAATTTGTTCATCTAAATTATATGCCCCTTTTTATTTTTAAAAGTTATTTTTCATGGAACTAGTAATCAATCTAATTAGAGCATTTGGAGCTAATAAGTCTTTTCTTTACCTCATGTGGGCATACAAATATGTCTAACAAATTTATTTGTTATACTTTTCTGCTACGTTTCATCATGAACTTCTTTAATATTCACATGAGGTATGTGAAGATCACAAAATACCGATACATATTACATAATATATTTTCTTTATCTGTCTATATTCTCCCCTTACTTTTAAGATAAATTTATAAGCAAATAGTAATAGGCAAACAATGCCACAAATATATCTTATTTGAAGATTCATTCTAACATTTTATTAACCTCAAATGAGTACACAACTTTGTGCATTGTGGTGGACAAATAAGATTAAACATTACACATTCAAAATGTCTAAGATAAGTAATATTTGACAAATAACCCAAAACTTAATTTTATTGAGGGAGGCCTTTTGAATATGACTCATTGGCTTGATGCGTATAATATGCTCTCAAAATATATATAGATATATATATATATATATATATAGAGTTTTGTTCTCTTGAACAATGGTCTAGAAATAAATGAATATTCTACAGACCATAAAAGTTTGAGAATATAAGAGATTTATACTTTTCAACAAGCATCCCAACAAAATTTTATTCATCAAATTTTGGATATAACTTCACTAGTATTGTCAACGAAATATTTACTCTTTGTATAATTTGGAAATTGTGCATATACAATGTTGCAAACTTCAAGTTGCAAATTAATAACAATGTTATTATCATTCTAAAGATACATCTATTCATTATATATCAATGGTCAACATTGAATGAATGGGCCCATTTGTTAGTTGAATATATTCTAAATACACAAGAGATATAATTGCAACTTTGTCTGGTGACAGTCTCATGACCAATTTGCCCTAAGAGCAAGTAATATGTGAGTATTCAATAGATACAGAATCTTCAGACTTTGGTAAAAATTCATTTGAATTCTCAATTTCTTTTGCAGCATTAACTTTAGATGGCCTAACTGATCACGCCAAACGTTTGTAAACTTCTGGTTCATTTTCTTATAGGATTTCATCACATTTATATGATATCATCTTTGGAGGAAGATCTATAATCCTTTTCGATATCTCCATATAGATTTTATTTAACTCTAGATTGAAATTGTAATTCATGAATATAATCGCTCTTCAAATAGCTTTATTTATGTTGCGGTATTTTTATTTTATTGCACTTCATGGATGATAATTATTGGATCACTAAAATTCATTTTAAGCATAATGATAATTTCTCCCTTCATTTTTAAGCAATGGACTAATACATAGGTAGATTAATCTCATCTTAAAAACACACAGCTCATTACAATAAGTGTAAGTAAAGCTTGTGATTTGAATATTATATTTTTAATACCATATATCTCAATTTCAATTTTGCTATAATAATTTTTTTCCCATCCTTTCTGGTATTCCACAAATGCCAATAAATTTGACATACAATAGTCATATATTCATGCTTATATCTACATATTGTGATAGCTTTTCATACTCTTGTGAAATTTCATCAATGCTTTTTATTTTTCCACTTTAGGTGAAAATTATGATAATTTGTTACTATATTGTCATCCATGGTCAAATATTATGAAATATTGACAATTTCTTTATGAAAATTGTCAAAGTATGATATATGGTATTCAATATCATTTGCTTCAAAATTTAAGGGAAATACAAAGTCTTTTTCCCTTGTTCATTATATGCATATTCACTACATGGAATATGCAAACGAAACCTATAAACCAATTTACTTTTAGCAAGTAATGGATAATCTTATAATATAAATAATTCACTTCAGGGAACCTGTATACTAGACTTTCATTATTGATTTCATTTGAAATATCCATACTACACAATATTATATGAAATAGATATAAATAATATGTTATATCAATAAAGTTATTAAAGTTAACTATCATCATTTTTGATGAGACAAAATTGTCTCTATATTGTTCGTCTTCTTTTAAACATATTTGATATTAAAAATTGAATAAGAAATAGACTAACTTATAAATAAGTAACAAAAACACACTTTTTCGTAATACAAGTTTCATACACAAGCAACTAAGATTTTTTTTTCAAGTGCTACATATAGATATATATATATATATATATATACAAAAAGTTGCAATTGACATTCTAACAATTAATCAATTATTTATGAGTTAGTAATAACATAAATAATATGTGAGAAGTTAAGTAAGATAAAATTATCATGAAAATACATAAATTTTCATTATAAAATGCATTGCAATAACATGTCTACTCAACTTTTTGTAGCTTTTTCGGCTTCAAAAATTGCTTCAAAAAGTTGGTCAACAATTAGCTCATAAACATGTTGAAATGAGAAGTTTTCAATAGTATTTGGTGGCATGAAGTACATAGCCTTATGGGCTATAGTAAAAAATTTAAGAATCATTTAGTCTCCTCTCAAGTCATCAAAAAATGATACATAATCATATATGAGTAATATCAATTTGAAGATGAAGTTGTTGACTATAAAATAATCAACATTAGTATGGCTTCTGACCACCCAATCATGTATAGCCTTTTGATTTTCAAAGTATTTTTCAATGTCAAATTAATAATCATATGGTAGACATAGATAAATATTAAATCTATAAATAATATAAAACAAGAAAACAAAAATTTTCTTACCTTATTATGGTGACAAGAAACTCTATAGTTTGATGCTCAACCAAAATAATTTTTTTTATTATTTTCTAACTAATATTATCAAATAAATATGCATGGCCATGTATTTAGGAAAGATCTTAAAAGAAAATTCTTTGCCAACATGTATAATACTTATAAATACTAAAATTAATTCAATTATTATAATATCATTCCAATAATATAAAATCTTAACAAAATAGTGGGTTGAAGTGAATAACTTAAATCAAATGAGAAAGTACGAACTAGATTTGAATAGAGAACTTGAGCAAAATCGTGTTAATAATGTATTATCAAACTAATAAAAAAATATAGAAGTGAATAAGAGAGAAAATTGAGAGGAAAGTGGAAGGAATATTATCTTTCACTTTTATACTTTATATTTTGTAGATGACTCTATTTATAAGTCTTTTATCATAGGAAAAAATTTAATATTTATAAATCTAAATTAAATTACATAATGGTACAAAAATTTGGAGGTTATAAGGTATATGAACCTAATTAGGAGTCACTTTTTAAGGGTTTATGGACATAGAGATAATTGTACGATTTATAACATTATCATCTTAATCTAAAATATTTAACTATATAAAATTATATTCTTATAATTCATATTTTTTTCGTCCTTCTCAATTAATTTATTTCATGATAGAGTAAATTCACCAATTGACCTAACCCAATGAATTGTTATTATTGATTAGTTGCGTCTAAGTTAGCTATTACATCTTTTGCATTTTTATTAGTCCATTTTTGTTACAAAAACTTGTTTCGTCGTCACTGATACCAGACCATTTCGAATCAATATGAAAGAAAGGATAAAAAATAAAAAAAATGCACTTGCATTTTTTTTTTTTTTTTGCAAAAACAAAAGAGTGATAACCTTATATTCTCAACAATATCATATTTCCTAATTATGGTGAAACTAATTACTAAATATTAAACATTATTTTATTAAAATATTATGCGTGCAATAATTAATGAGTGAGTTTAATTATAGTAATAAATATACTAAAATAAACAAATTATTGTCTTACAGTTGATAATATTTAATAATTAATTATATCATAACTAAAAAAATATAATGTTTCCGAAAACATATAATCATCACTTAAAAAAAAAAAAACAAGGTTTTGCTACACTACAATCGATATATTTATCTAGATAGCTCCAAAGTAGTTGACATATTTTCATTTCGCTTACTTGTTGCAAATATGGATGATCTGTGATATTTCTCTCCCTTTCCCAGTCACTCTTATCCTTTAATATTGTTAAAACTTCATACCTTTAACACAGTTCCAATATGGTTGGGCAAAGTCTATCAATTTGAATTAATAAATGAATAGAGAGTACAAAACTATATTGAATTTTTTCGCTAATGCTCAAAACATAACTTTGGGGATTGTAAAATTTGAAGATTGTGAATAGATTGGCTGAAAAATACGACTTCCAGATGTTAAATAATAAGATGGGTATTTAAATAATGTATAATTAAACTTTTTAAATTAAAATGATTGGGGACTTATTGCAATGGAGGTAATAATAAAGTTCATTGTAATTTTTTTTTTTTAATCACTGGAGAACATTGACTAAGATCAGAGTGAGTAATTCTTATAATTTTCTTTTCTTTTAATTAATGAGTGAATTTATTAATACACGTTATATTTATAATTGATGAAATAAAAATTTTTGAATTTTTTTATAATAAGCAGTCTAATTATTTGTGTAAGCATCTAAAAGTAGATGAAGATAGTAAAACAAAACGTTGCATTTGAAATATATACATTTATTTTTGGTTATGTAAATTTTATTGTTTTGAAATACAAACAATAAAAAAGAAAGAATTTAAAATTAATAACAGAAAACTGTTTTGCTAAATAGATTTTAATTTTCCAAAACAAAATCTAGCAGCATAACTACAAAAAAAGATGTAATTTTCCAGTAGTCATTTGTAATGAGTGTCACAGATTGCATTATTTAGAGCGAATCCGGATCACCAATTGTATAATAAATTTACTGTACTATACGACTAGTGTAAACATAAATCTTTTGTTTTTTTAAATTTTTTATTATTATTTATTTTTTTTAACCTACTATTGTACAATAAACCTGTTATTCAACGGTAAATTCGCTTTCATCTGGTGCATGCCTGACTGCCATCAATACAAGCGTGGAAGTCAATTTCTGGCGGTTTTATTCCAACTGCGAGAATAACTGCCAGGAATATCATTTTCTGACGGTTTTAGTCACCGTCGGTAAATGTATGCGTTGCAATATCACTTTTCTGGGGGCTTACAGAACTGCCTGGAAATTACAAAATACTTTCTATAGGCTTTATTGATTTCAATTAACAGATTAGATTGTGTAATAACATGATAGGAATTTAGTTGTAGATAAATCAACAACATTATCATAAAATCATTAAATCAAACTAAAACATAATATTTCATAAAAAATACAATTCATTAATTGAAATATCATTGTTTGTGATACAAAGTTCACAGCAAATGTAGAAAACACTGAAGTTGTAGTAATTCCTGGTGCTACTTTTTGCATTAGGTGCCCGAACTGATAATGTGTCCTTCGTAGAATGCCTATCTCTTTGAGCCCTCGGCATATTTGGAAGGGAAAAAAATTTTGTTTAAGTAATTATTGAATATACACATTCAAAAGACATTTAAACTAATTTTTTTGGTACCCAAATACCCCACCATATCCATATATTATTATCATATGGGAACACTAATAATTTTCACATACAATACAAGAACACGCTGTATAATTTATAAGGCATGCCGAGGACCCTAAAGACAAACATCTCAGAAAGTTCAACCATTTTCACTAGTGAGAAACTGTAGGTAGGCAGAACCAAGATAATATGTGTATCCAAGTAACTTTCACATAATCAGGGAAACTTGGATATGACTATGAAGTTTTTTTTTTCTTTTTTGGGCAATATGGCATGTAGTTGCAATTTACAACTGAGAATTGAAGTTTATTTGTTTTGAACAATTACTTGCAACCCTATGAAAATACCGTCAAAAGGGGTTCCATTTTTATTTGCATGCCCTACGTTCTGTCTTCTTCTCTTGATATGCTTAGGCCAGAAAAAATGTTCACACAAAATTTAAAAAATTTAGTTCAATTCAATATAGGTCATCCACGATGGAATTAGAGAATTCACAAGAGGATTAGTTGTCCCCTAGCTATGAAGTTACCTTCAAAAGGGGTTCAGTTTTTTGTTCACATTGAAAGGCATTCATTTATTCACATTAATGAAAATTTTGAACGCTAAAAGTGGATACGAATCAAGAAAACATCACACCCACTATACATGGGAATTGATGTGCCAGGTACTCCAAATCTCAAATCCATTCTATTTATGCAGCACATGCCAAGTTGGTGAATGAATATCAGAGACCAAGTTTTTTCATTTATAGTCAGTTGAGTCCATTTCAATTTGGATTCTTATGAATTCTTATATCTGTTTAATTTTTCTTAAAGAAAAGAAAGTGCATACACATATAGTCAATTCAATTCCAGGAAGCAAATTCAGTAATGCATGCACTCATATACAAGCAAATTTCAATACTGAATGCACTCATATACAGTGAAATTCAGTAATGAAAGCTACCAAGCATGGTCTCAATTAGGTATGATAATCTAAATCAAGTAATTAACATCAGCAACCCAGGAACAAGACCACTAGCCAATGACACAACCAAGAAGTCAGTGTTTGATACCTTCGGAAGTTTGTGTTGCGAGCCACTTATTTCTGCTTCAGGCCTATGAATAGTAAGTCTACAAACAAACCTTCAAACAGAAGAAAAATTAAAAGACTAATGTTCATTTATATATTATAAGAAAAAAGTAGAGAACATAATGCTCGGAGTTTGGCCACCACAGTACCACATAAATAATCCTATTGACTTAGCCAAAGATTTAATCGGTCATTTTTGTCTCCTTTGTTTCCATTGGATTAGGTGAACTAATTCAACAGTAATTATAATACCAATGATGTTCTAATAAGTAAATGGTGAATTGTTGGAATATGCGTTGAACTACACTAACATTTGTCAGACCAAGGTTTGTTCAGTACACAAAAAATGGTTTTTATGGGAATAACAATAAGAATGGAAAAGAAAATCAGATTTGGTGGAGTAAAATCTGACTCATGTATATTTAGTTGAATGAAATCTGTATAGTAATGAAAAGAAATAATCAAAAGACCATAATGCCATAAAAAATGTCCCCCTTCTTGGGTTTACAACTACACAGGCACAAAACAAATGTCTTCCTTTCACTCTACCACCACCACTTCTGTCACGACCTGAGTCGGTAGTACGTGACTAGCACGGGAATAAAATGTTATTTATTCTCGCAAATTTGTTGGAATTCTCATAATGACAGAATTTATATAAATTCATATTAAACAAACTTAAATCTCATAACTCTTCATATAAATAGTATCTGACACACCATAATAATACATTAAACATTTAACCTGTATATCAAGGAGCGACTGAATTGAATCATAAAAATACTGAAAAACATAACTCTAGCAGTAGGCTAGGCTTACCAAGGAATTAATCACTAAGATTAAAATTTCGAAGGTGGACGTTCTGAATAGGTGCTAAGATCTGAAAAATGTTAAATAATGAGATGAGTGAAAACTCAGTAAGCAGGTAGTTATAATAATACAAAAATTAAAGCAGACTTATGGTGGTACATCTTTTAAAATTTAAAACTAAATATCATACAGACATAATTCAGTGATATTAAATAGAGAAAAATCATCAACAGAATGTAATTGGGAATTTCTTACAAAACCAATCATAATTACAGAGTACAGAGTTAGCTCAAGGCTACTGATAACAAATCAAAACAGATACTCATACAGCCATAGGCTTTGAGTAATTATCATAATGGCCTTCAACTTCAAACAGAATATGGAGGTAAGGGTATCATACCCAACCTTATCAGAATACCAAACGCCAACTAGCATTAGCTACAGGGTTCTATTTTGGACATATTCCTAATATTTCAAAAATGAATAATTAATCATATACATATATCAGAAATTTTAAAATCATACCACTTTATAATTCAAATTTCAACATTTCCAAAAATTCAATATTTCAAATCATCATGAATAATTTAAAATAATATTCTACATAATTAAAATTATCTACTCACCTAATAGGAGTATACCAACATTTTTCTATCATTGATTATAATTCCTTTGTTGAAAATATTCTAGTCACATAAAAAAATATTAAATAAAATACTCTTAACATCCTGTCCTCATAATTAATTTAATTATTTGATTTTGTCACAGAGCTAATTAATTATTCTTTATTCATCTTTATCCATTTTACCTATTTCTTTACTAATTATTTGGAAATTGAATTTATGGGTCATTTAAAGAATACTTTAAAATTCTTATAACCTATATTTTATTTTATTATTTTTATTATCATTATCATTATTATTATTATTATTATTATTATTTTATTCAATTATTCCATTATGCACTTATTAAATCTTTAACACCTAACATAACACAAATTTTACTTAAGGGTCATTTAATAAATTCCAAAATTTTCATTTAACCTCAAATAATATTCATTGTTATACAAACAAGCTATTCATATTTTTCTTTCTAATTTTCTTCATGAAAAACATAAAAAATTATTAAAAATTCGAATTTTGTTAAAAAATTCAAACTAAAATTTTGAAAAATTATAAATCACTCCCTAGATGCATAAAAAAAATTAAGAAGTCCTAAGAACACAATTTTCACTAAATTCTCAAATTTAACCCTAGACCCATAAATTGGGATTTTTCAATTCGGAAGCCAAAATTTACAATTGATAAATGATTTTAAAGGAGAAAGGAGTGAAATTCACCTTTGAAATATAATTTTAACTCAATTTAAAGAAAACAACCCGAATTAAGCTAAATTTCATCACTTACTTGCATCAACGGCAATTTTTGCAGATGAACAGTACCCCAATTGATTTTCTTCGATTTTGAGCAAATTGGACCGAATTGATCGATGTAAATGAAGGAGAAACGTGCGAAATCAGTGCAAAAAGTGAGGCTATATGTTTAATTGGATTAAAAACGCACAAAAATGGCGAATTGAAGCTTCAAATTTTGGGTTATGTTCGAGTTATCGATAGCCAAAAAATTGATGAAATTCCAAATGTGTGGTGGCTGGTGAAGGTGACTGGGAGGTCGACGGAGCCGCTGTGGTTGAAAGGAGTTGCTGTCGAGGTTGAACGAGGCCGAAAGAAGCTCCAGTTGGCCGAAAAAAATTTTGCACTGTAAGGAGCTACGACGCGATTTTCCAACAATTTTTGTTGGTGGAGAGGCTATCAGTGGTCAGGGATGGCCCGACGGTGCTACTGGTGGCTCGTCGGTGCTCGTCGACGGTGGTGACGGTGGCTGCTGGAGGGAGAAAATAGAATTTTCATATTGAAGAAAAACTTATAAGAATGGAATATTGGATATCTGATATTATTTGCAAATGATTTGAGGATATTAGGTGTAGGTTAGTTGGATAATTAGACAATAATATGGGTTAGATGGAATTATTATAAATAATTGAGAATTTTAAAATATTGTAAATAGAAACATATTATTATTATTATTATTATATATATATTATCATATCAAAATTTTCTTAATAGATATTTAGTTATCATATACTTAATTGAGTTACAAGTGCTAAAAATGCATAAAATAAGGTCTAAATACTAACTTTAGTTATATTCTCAAATAAAATTTTATTTGCATTTATTTATCTTTGAATGAATTTTTTTTTTTTTTTTGTGGATATTACAACGTCACACTCATTGTCATACATAACCCCTTCGGTCTTCTCCCACAAATTAACTTTTCTTCTTTCGATTTCTGATTAACAGTTTTAGAGAAATCAAAAGCTGCAATTACAGGAACGAATAAATGCTGTACCATTTCTTGATTTGTGGTACCAATCCCATTATAAGGAACCTCCTCTTATTACTATCAGCACATACCCCAATATGCATTTCCTTCACCTTACAGGTAAACGATTCAAACATGCAAAAGTAAACTTCTGTTCAAGACCAATTTGTCATATTCTAAATGAACTTTCTCTTCAACATTAATCGGATTTCCTGGTTATCCTTGTACACAAGAAATTTATCCAACGGTTAGTTTGTCCATACAAGCTTTCAATACCCAATTCTTGGGAAAAACTTTAGAATTTGCCAGTATACAAAAGAATTCTTGAAATAATCATGTACATAACTAGAAGTATAACTTGATAATTGGAATCTCGTAAATAAGCCTTGGGAAGTTTCTATGTTCAATGAGATAGCTTCACCTTTTATATTTGGTAAATTAAAAGACACATTTTTATTCATCTTAATAATTAGGTGTTGAAATAACTTACAATTTCATTGTTTGCTAATTGCCACCAGCACCGTTTGTCTTATGAGTGACTTTAAGCACAGGGCACCAACTGTTTAAGAAATTGACTGCTTCAAGATCTTGCATCTAACTTAAAATATACACTTTCCACCAACACTGTTATATATAGTTCAGATAAGGCCATATATTTAGTTGATGTATCTATATGCGACCAATTCCTCTTTTTTTGTTTCCCCCTAGTATTGCTATTTTGCTTTAGATAGTCATCAGTCACTACTAGAATGCATTAAATTTTCAGGCACTAGCTAGCCCTTGCACAAGGACTAAATATATAGACAGAGACAGTGGAGAAGAGCAAAATACAAGTGGTACACGAGGCTTGCCATGCTAAATTTGTCTGTCTTCATCATAATCTGATAACTATTACCATACATGTGTATGTGCAAGACTAAATAACATATTTGAGATGAATGAATTTGTGGACAGAATTGAAGCTAGAGATGTTGGAAGCAAACCAGAAAACAGAGTACCTGACAGCAAAATCCAAAAAAAAAAAAAAAAACCAGAAAAAACCAGTAAAAGAACAGAAGGAAAAAAAAAAACAGCAAAATCGAATCACAGTGTAAACGCTAAAGTGACCCATATGGACCACACAGCAAGCTCAGCCATCTTACCGATCAAACTGACAGTAATCTAAATTTCACACAAATACTAAAAATAGCAAAACAACCAGAGCTTAAACAGACGGACATAAACATCTCGCACAACACCACGACACTATTTTGCACATTTCACACAAGTTGATTCTGAGACTCAACAATAGTGACCAGGAATAGAAGAGCTCACCAAGAATAGACTCAACTGTAGGTAGGCAGAACAAGGAACGACCAGGAGAAGAAACTCTATGATGCAAGGTTTTTGAGACTTATGGCGCGAGGGAACAGAGTTTTTAATGTACTTCCTGGTGATGCCACACTCTATTAAAGCTGCCGGTAAACTCTCTTCTCCTGACAAATTTTTTAAAATCGCCGGAAATTGACTGCCGGCTGATCACACATTGCTTGTAGTATGTCATCGATGATAAAGGTCGCTGTAACCACTGAAAAGCCTAATATACCTCCAGTTTCATTTTTAACATGTAAGGATATAAACATGACTCAAACAAATGTCACTCCTGAATTTGATGCTTTTAATAATTATATTGAAGAAATAATAACAATTTTCATCTTGATTTTCCATGTAAACAAACTATTCCAGTATTCTTCACCATTATATCAAAAATCATCCACAGGTCGAGGAAGTATATTTTGAGCTGTGATCATCAAGCCAAATGACGGTGTCATTGTAAACTTTAATTATTACCTCATCCAGTTTCATTAATAACATGTAAGGATATAAACATGACTCAAACGAATGTCACTCCTGAATTTGATGCTTTTCATAATTTTGTTGAAGAAATAATAACAATTTTCTTCTTGATTTTCCATGTAAACAAACTATTCGAATATTCTTCACCATTATATCAAAAATCATCCACAGGTCGAGGAAGTATATTTTGAGCTGTGATCATCAAGCCAAATGACGGTGTCATTGTAAACTTTAATTACTACTTCATCCAGTTTCATTAATAACATGTAAGGATATAAACATGACTCAAACGAATGTCACTCCTGAATTTGATGCTTTTCATAATTTTGTTGAAGAAATAATAACAATTTTCTTCTTGATTTTCCATGTAAACAAACTATTCGAATATTCTTCACCATTATATCAAAAATCATCCACAGGTCGAGGAAGTATATTTTGAGCTGTGATCATCAAGCCAAATGACGGTGTCATTGTAAACTTCAATTATTACTTCATCACGTACACCATCAAAAAAATAATAGCAAGCATCCTCATAGCATATTTTCTGAATCACCTGCTTTCTTTTATAACAATTTTCTTGAAAAAGATCAAAGGTTGAGAGACCTGTAAATCGTAAACATTGAATATGAAAATAAAAGTTCATATTACTCCATCCCTATAAAGCTAAATTGCGGTAGAAAAACATATAAAATTTCCTGTTTTAAGCAAGAGCTCTTTAAGTATAAGCTCAGCCCCATAAACCCAAAATTTCTAAACTAATAACCCTGTTAGACTAGTTAAATTCAAGGAATCAAGATCTCCAATTTGAAAAATGCAATGACAAAACACAAGTCCTAGTCATATAAATTATTCATATTAGCACTACAATGGTATATAGTACAGATATAAAGTTAGCTAAAGTTCACAAAGATAAAGTCAAATTGGAAGAAGATTAGGATTGATTACTTTCCTCAGATGATTATATTTCAATATTCAAGTTTCTCTATATCCCTTTAAAACACTGTTCCAGCATCAGGAAAATCCTGCAATCGATGTTCTTCCCCTGTACACAAATTTAGATTTAAGATAATTATTTTCCCAAATGGTTTTACAGAATATTCTGCTTCTAAAACAAAAGACATGCTTTTTCATACCCTTTCGTAGATTAAAATAGAAAAGTAAAATAAAATAAAGGACAAGGCTAAAGCCTGAGAAATTGCATGGCAAACATTCTTTCATTTGCAACTCTAGGGAACAGTGCATCAGCATGCTACCAAACAATGATTTTATTACTTTAAAACAATTTTCAACAAGTCATTGCACATCTAAACCATGCCAACAGATTTTACTTCACTATAAACAATATTACATGTGTTTTTAAATTTGTAAGAAATATCTGTCAAATACGAGTGGCCTAAAAAATAAAACAATATGATTTTCTTTTACTACAGGGAATTCCCACCTTACTACCAAAGAAACCTTCTCCACTTACAAAACCTTATCGAACATGCACATAAAAACAATCACTACTACGACACTACGTAAAACCAGTCAACCTATTGTGTAGTCCAACTTCTCTGACAAAAATTATAGAGCGTTTGCTAACCATTCATGCTAGTCAAACATAAATATATGTGTAACTTGAAATTGAGCCATAGTGTCACACTGTGTTTTACTTCTTCAACAAGTCTCGGGCAATCATTTCATGAAGAAGTTTCTCAGCCTTACAATTCTCGTTCTTTTCAAGAAGATATCGAATAATTACTTCAAAAGTTATAAAATTAGGGAGGCAGCCGTTCTCTTCCATTTTAACAAGCAAGGCAATTGCTTCATTAAACAAACCCTCTTTACAAAGTCCATGGATCATAGCATTGTATGTTATGACATTCAGACAGTGGCCTTTGGACAAAAGATGCTCAAAAATCTCCAGTGCATTATTTAATCTACCACCTTTGCACAAACCATCAATAAGTATAGTGTATGTGTACACATTAGGCTCAATTCCTTGATCGACAATTTGCTGAAACAATGTAATTGCCTTGTCCAGATGTTGGCTTTTGCATAGTGCATCTAGCAAGATATTGTAAGTGATTATGTCAGGGGAATGACCGCTGCCACGCATCTTCTCAATAAGATCTTGCACATATGAGATTCTCCCTGATTTGCATAAACCATCAATAAGAGAATTGTATGTTGTAGTATCAGGAACCAAATTTCTACAACACAATTCCTTAAAGAGATGCATGGCTTCATCCACCATTTTGAGCTTACAGTACGCTTTTATCAAAATATTATAACTGATCACGTTAGGTGCCAAGCCACTTTTGATCATCCTATTAAATACTTCCTTTGTCTCAATGATATTACCAATCAAACTATACCCAACCATTAAAGAATTGTAGGTACTAACATCAGGCTTCTGGTCACACTTGATCATGATAGCAAATACTGCTTGAGCTTCTGTGATCCTTTCATATTTACAAAATGCATCCAGGAACGTATTAAAGGTATAAACACTAGGATTGATGTCTTTTGATACCATTTCATTGAGCAATTGATATGCTTCTTTCCACTTATCCATGCTGCAAAAACCATGGATTAAACAATTGTAGGTGACAACATTTGGCGGGATCCCATGATCAATCATTGCAAAACACATATCATGTGCCTCGGTAACTAGCCCATCTTTACAAAGGCCATCAATGATTGTATTGTACATAACTACATCAGGTTTAACTCCCTGTCTCTCTATCTTTCGGAGCAATTTAATAGCACATCTTGTTTTTCCTGTTTTGCATAACCCGTTGGTTAAAGTGTTATAAGTAACTTGGTTTAACTGAAATCCCTTTTCCATTACATCATCGTAGAAGTCTAGTGCTTTCCCAACCTTATCATTAATACAGAGTCCTTTTATTAGTGTAGTCAAAGTTACCTTACTTGGTTGATAACCCATCTTGAGAATCTTCCCCAATTTAGAGAAAGCAAGATCCATCTCACCCATATGGCAGTAGCAATTGATCAAGATGCTCAAGGTAAATAAATCTGGTATGAATCCCATCAACTCGGCTTGCGCAAAAAGTGAGATGGCAGCGGGAAAATGCTTCATCTTTGCAATAGATCCTAAAATCTTATTAATTTGGAGGATGGAGGGAGGGGTACGCATATGGAGCATGCTATTGAATGAAGCGACAGCGTCGCGGATGGTGTTAGGATCTGATGAATGGGAATGAAGATAGTTGTTGAGATTGAGGGAATGAGGGAAAGTGAGAAGGAAGGAAGTTGTATGAAAGAGAGGAAATTTGGGGAAGGAGTACCTTGCAGCAGTAGAGGATAGCATCTTCGCTTCAGATTCGAAGAGGAGTGTCGCCAATGGTTCAATGCTTCCTCAGTTCACCAAACGGAAAACGCATGACGCCTACCCTACAAATCAAATCGACGGGAATGTCAAACAGAGAAGGAAAGCGAATGAACAGAAGTCAGGCATTCCGGGTTTATATTTGTAACATTTGATTACGAAAATAATAGGTAAAATTATAATTTTGGTTGTTATTATTTTAATTTAATTTTTGTTATTTTAAATTTTTTATTAAATTTATAGAATTTAAATAATTTTTAGTTTGATTCTTTTAGATCTCATATATATATATATATATATATATATATATAAAGTGTTTAAGTGATATAAAATTAATTATTTTAGTGAATTTTAATAAATTATTAAAAAAAATTTAATAGTAGAGACCAAATTAAAATATTTAAAATTGATGGGAAAAAACTATTAAATTTAATTATAAATCATAGAAAACATCTAAATTAAAAGTTTACTTCGCTTTCCTTTCTCATTTCTTTCATACCACTCCATCAAAATATGCACTTAAGCCGATTTAGGTTTAAAACATCTATTTTACACATAAACGTGCAGATTGTCCTAAGAAAAAGCATGGAAGAGAATGGACCTCAAGTTCTCAGCAATAAAATGAGTAAGAATCTTCGCATAAATTTTATAATCAAAAGTATCCGATTTCCTTTGGAATTAAGTTGTTTGCAATTCAACATGATCCAAAATATATAGTAACAATTTAGAAAGAATGAAAATTTATTATTTAGATGCCAAATATGCCTCCCACGTCAAAGCCATAGTTCTAATTTTCAGCCCAAGAAGCAAATTTTAGAAAACAGGTACAAAATAGAATCAATCCTTTCTTTGAACTCATAATGGCACTTGTTAGTATTTTCTATAGTGGAAAAACAAAGTTTGTTAACCATAAACGATAAGAATTCTATATAATATCTAAATAATTCGTCCATATGCATAACTTCTAATCAGTTCATAAATTAAGAACTTTCTAAAATGGGAGAAACAGAACAATTGCTTTTAATAAAGATAAACACATTTCCATGTTTGCACTCAACTCCTTACATATGCATAAAGATCAGTACATTTTCTTCTTTGCTTCTACCATTTCCTTGTTTGTTCTAAAATGCTTGAAGAAATATATCCTCTCAACCCAACATTCAATCTTCAAAAACAGAACAAGATTGAATTTTCAAAAAATTTCTCGCGTAAATAAACACCTTAAAAGATGTAACAATTTTTAATACAAAAAAAAAAGAAAAAAAAAACTCAATTATGAGTTTTGACCCCTTTAATGTTCTTCAACAACCTTTCAATAATGGGTTATCACTACATGTTAGGCTGCTTTAAAACGGAAAACTGCGACTTAGTAATCCAAACAAAAGTTATTCATTTGCAAAAGATCCCTCAACTCTTTTAAGTCTAATGTACAATAACAACAAGACACAATGCGATAGCCTATGCTGGGGGAGATACGAAATTCCCTTTCTATAATTTTTCTTGGGTTAATTTGTCTCTAATTGGGATTCATAATCGGATTTAGCCCTAAACATAGGAGATTCCAATTCACCACTTCAGAACAGGCAGATAAGAGCCATTAATTTTGCTCCCTTCATTTCATAATTGATAAGTAGAGATGAAGACAGAACATAATATATGGACATGATCTAATGAGTGAGTCAAACTGATTGTCAAAATCAAATGTAATTTTAATGAAGAACAAATAACGACTCTTGATAATTTTCCATGAAAACTATTTCATCAAGAAGAGAATGATAAGCATCCTTGTAAAAATGCTTGCTTTCTTGTACAACAATTTGCACACCAAATGATTCCGTTACAGTATCAGTCTCCACATGAAGGATTAACAATGGCGAAGACCTGTAAATCATAATCGTTAAAGATGAAGAATACAAATTTATCAGTCTGTTACTGTAAGGCTAGAGTTCAGTAGTAAAAGAGATAAAATTTTCCATTTTGAACAAGAATTCCTTGTTCATTTTTGGTTATAACAGTCAAGCCCAAAAGCCCAATATTTCTAATCTAGAAGCTCGTTAAATTAATTAAATTCTAGGAGCCAATAAAATGCAGAACAACAAAGGAAAAAGGGAGAACTATGTTAAACAACTTAAACTATTTTAGATAACCAAATCTGTTTGACAACATGTGAGAAGGAGCTACATATAGGAAGCCCATTACAGGAAAAATAAAATAACTAAAAATAAATAAAACATAAAACCTACAGTTATTTTTCCTATGTTAATCCTTTTATCACTAAATTACAAACAAATAATAAAATCACTCCACGAGATGTAACAACCAGAATGGAATGATAAAACAGAAGTGCAAAGCAAATCAACCTTTTGTTGGCACCTCTTTGCACCAGTATACAGGCACTCAATAAAGACAATATATTTACTCTCCTCATCCCTGATGATTTCAGTCAATTTAAGCTTTAGATGATTGAGAGAGGAAAAAATCTCATAGTGTATTATTTAAGCAGAAGTGTGGTGTCTCCAGGTAAGAACTATGCTAGTCTTAGTAGGAGTTTTATACAAGTAGATCATTTTGGTGCATTGCTAAGCATATGGAATTTGGACGGAACTCTCTAAAGACATGTAAATAAATTGGGAATTCTTTTTATGCTTGAGATTCTTCTGGACATTTTTGGAGTATTTGTCTACTCCTACCCCCATCCATCTACCTTCAAGAATTCTCTTATCCAAAAAGATACAAATAAAAAAAAAAATAAAAGTCAAATTTTAATATGTTGAAACTCATTAAGTCAAATTTTAGTTTTAAGAAAGTGTAATTTCATGGGAGAAAAGAAAATGTGAAAAATTAAGTAGATGGATTTCAAAAATTAAAATCTTTGGTAGGTTGAATTTTAATATATAAAATTTTATTTGTATTAAATTTTTAGTTAGGTAGCTACCCTTTTGTATGTTTAAAATATGAAGAATTATACAAAAAAGTTTTCTGATATGCATGATATTTGGTGATACTTTAGAGACTAAATGAATAAATTTGTTTGCTAGAATTAGACCTGTGGCGTACCGCTTAGCCTTGCCTCCTAACTTAGCCCAAATACATAATGTCTTCCATCTTTTAAAACATATTAGTCTGACCCTTTACATATTATTGAATATGAAAAGATTACATTACAAGACCATTTGTTTTTTGTTGTGACACTTGATAGGATCGTCGATATGAAGATTAAATAGTTCAGCAACAAAATAATCTTTCTGGTGAAAGTGGTATGGAAGGGTCTATTACTTGAAGAAGCCACTTACGAGATGGAATTTGAAAGGAAGAAGAAGTATCCCTACTTATTTGCTCAAGGTATGGTTAAATTTTGACGCCAAAATTTTATTTTAAGGGGGTGAAATGGTCCATAAAATTAATTATGTATAATTTATAAAAGAGCATTGACGACAATGAGTTTATTAAAAAAGCATTATCATAAATTATTTAATTAGGAGTGAACACAGGCTAGGTTAGGCTAGGTTTTTGCAAGACCTAAAACCCAACTTGGTTTTAGATTAGGTCTCTTTTTAAAGACTCATGACCCAATCCAACCCAGATTTGGTTCGGTAGGTGCCCAAGCGAAGTCGGGTTACATTGGATCCGAGCTGGGCCTATATATTATTTTTTTAAAAAATTATTTTATTAAAAAAATTTGTATTAATAAAAACTAATTTTCAAAAAAAATGAAAAATTAAGATTTGAAATAAATAAAAATGGAATGAAAAGAAAAATTAAGATTTGGAGGAAAAAGTAATTAAAATTTGAAAATAATTAATATTAAAAAATTATCGTTTAAATAAAAGTTATTCCTTAGAATTGACAGTAGGGCTATGTACATCATGGGTAAATTCCAGACTTACAAACTCCTAACAAGTATAGGTTCAAGTATATGGCACAATTTTTGCATGAAGTGATCATTCAATATGACTAAATTTTTCTTAAGATCATAAAGCAAGCAATAAAGAATAATTTCAATTTAGGCTAATAAAAGCCATAATGGCATCATCTTCAAATTATTCTATTATCAAACATGCATGTAAAAACATTCACTACAACGACGTGTACGTTATAATATGTGCTTGTAAAAACAGTCACCCTATTGTGTAGTTCAACTTCTCTCTCACAAAATATGCAAGCACTTACTAACCATTCATGCCAGTCAAACATAAATATACGTGTAACTTGAATCTGAATTATGGTGTCCCAAAGTGTTTTATTTCTTGAACAAGCCTCTAGAAATCATTTCATGAAGAAGATCCTTTGCCTTATCATTCTCATTCGTTTCAAGAAGATATCGAATAATTATTTCAAAAGTTATAAAACCAGGGAGGCAGCCATTCACTTCCATTTTACCAAACAAGGCAATTGCTTCGTCAAACAAACCCTCTTTACAAAGTCCATGGATCATAGCATTATATGCTATGACATTCAGACAGTGGCCTTTGGACAAAAGATGCTGAAAAATCTCCAGTGCATTATTTAATCTACCACCTTTGCACAAATCATCAATAAGCATAGTGTATGTGTACACATCAGGCTCAATTCCTTGATCGACAATTTGCTGAAACAATGTAATTGCCTTGTCAAGATGTTGGCTTTTGTAAAATGCATCCAATATGATATTGTAAGTGATAATATTAGAGGAATGCCCGCTGCCATGCATTTTTTCAACAAGATCTCGCACACATGAGATTCTACTGGATTTGCATAAGAATTGTATCTTATAATATCGGGAACCAAATTTCTACAACACAATTCCTTAAAGAGATGCATGGCTTCATCCACCATTTTGAGCTTACAGTAACGTTATGTGCCAAGCCACTTTTGATCATCCTATTAAATACTTCCTTTGTCTCAATAATATTACCGGTCAAACAATAACCATCCATTAAAGCATTGTAGGTAACAACATTAGGTTTCTGACCACACTTCACCATGATAGCAATGACAGCTTGAGCTTCCTTGATTCTTCCTTCTTTACAAAATGCATCAACAAATGTAGTAAAGGTATAAACATTTGGGTTGATGTCCTTCAATACCATTTCATTGAGCAATTGATACGCTTCTTGCCACTGATCTATGCTGCAAAAACCATGGATTAGACAATGTAGGTGACAACAGTTAGAGATATCCCACTATCAATCATTTCAAAATACAAATCATGTGCCTCATAACAAGACCTTCTTTACAAAGGCTATCAATGATTGTGCTGTACATAACCACATCAGGTTTAGCTCCCTGCCTATCCATAATTTGGAGCAATTTAATAGCAGATCTTGTTTTTCCTGTTTTACATAGCCAGTTGGTTATAGTGTTATAAGTAACTTGGTTTAACTGAAATCCCTTTGCCATTACATCATCGTAGAAGTCTATTGCTTTCCCACCTTATCATTAATACAAAGTCCTTTTATTAGTGTGTTGAAAGTTACCTCACATGGTTGATTACCCATCTTGAGAATCTTCCCCAATGTAGAGAAAGCAAGATCCATCTTACCCACATGGCAGTAGCAATTGATCAAAATATTCAGCGTAACTAAATCTGGCGTGAATCCCATGAACTCCGCTTATGTAAAAAGTGGGAAAATGCTTCATCTTTGCAATAGATCCTAAAATCTTATTAATTTGGAGGATGGAGGAAGGGGGACGCATATGGAGCATGCTATTGAATGAAGCGACAGCGTCGCGGATGGTGTTAGGAAATGATGAATGGGAATGAAGATAGTTGTTGAGATTGAGGTAATGAGGGAAAGAGAGAAGGAAGGAAGATGTATGAAAGAGAGGAAATTTGGGGAAGGAGTACCTTGCAGCAGTTGAGGATAGCATCTCCGCTTCAAATTCGAAGAGAAGTGTCGCTCATGCTTCAATGCTTCCTACAGTTCACCAATTGAAGGCGAACAGGGAGGAAACAGAACAAACGGAAGCCACGCAATCGGTGTTTTAATTTGCAATTTTTAATTTAATGCCTTCACCAAGTTCTTTTAATATTATATATATATGAGAGTTAGTTTCACATTATTATTTAATTTTATTTTTTTATTAAATAATTATTTTAAAATATTTTAATAATATCAATGAACTTGAAATAATAAGAAATAAATTAAAATATTTATAAATTATAATGACAAAATTATCAATTCACAAACTATAAGAACTAAATTAATAATTAAATAAATTAAAAGAATTGAAAGTGCTATTTAGTTTTAAAAAGTTAATGAATTTGTAACTGAGTAATTGAATAAAGATAATATTTTTAGAAAATATCTTTTTTAAACTTTTTTGTATAAATTTATTTATGTTATTATCATTTAAGTTAATAAATCAATGATTTCAAAAAATTATTATTATTATTATTATTACTACTATTACATCAGAACAACATGCTATTAGTATTTAATAAAAAAAATTGAGAATAGCATTTATCTTGTTGTATTTGATTTGTGAATTTTTTTGGTCATTGATTTGTGTATTTTCTTAATTATGATAAATTTGTTATTCTTTATTTGAGATTAAGGGTTTGAAAAAGAAAATAATATTTTAATATGCAAAAAATAATCATTTCTTATATTTTATCTCTACATTTTATTTTTCTTTCAAAGCGCTTTTTATACGTTTATTTCTGTGCAATCAGTTCATGGCTATTCAAAGCATTCTTTATAGTTTTATTTCTTCGCAGTTAATGGAGTCTTTTACCATTGTTAAATTGAGTGTGATGTGGCAAATTCATGTAGATAAGAAAAAGTCTCAAGCGTCACATGTGGTGCCAAATAAATTTATTTGTTTTCTTTTTTAAAGAAAAAGAAGGTAATACATTCTCAAACTCCGTTGTCCTTTGGCGTTAATTCAGGGGAGAGCAGATTCTTTATAGTAATATAGAATATGTAAAGAAAAAAATTAGACAGTTGAATTTTAACCTAATGTTTCATATTTTAAAAATTAGAACTGTCAAAGTGGGTCAAATTAACCCACTCGAGTTGATAGATTAAACGAGTCAATCCGTTTAACCAACTATAAGGTGATGGATTGAAAATCTCAACTCACCCTATCTAATGGATTAAGCAAGTTGACTCATTTAACCCACCAAAAAATTAAAAAATTATAAAAATTCAAATGTGACTATATGTCTTGTTTAATCAATAAATTTTTATATAAGTATAAAAAAACTAAATAAAAAGCAAGTTTTAATATATTAAAACAAGTAGAGTAATTCAATAATTTAATAATTCATTAATAATAAAAATATGATTATAAACAAAATATTCAAATTTAACAAATTACAAAAAAATATAGACAACATAACATATACATTAGGGTTAATTTTTTTAAATAGAAAAGTGTAATGGAATAGGGCGTTGGACTGAGTGAATGAAAAATTTTAAAAAAAAAAAATGACGACTTGTTTAATCCACGAGCTAGTTGCGAGTTAAACAGATCGACTTGATAGAAATATATTAAATGAATTTTCAAAAAAATCCCTCAAGTCAATCTACCTCTTAGGTAGGTTACATGAGTTTGATCCGATTGGTCGAACTCATTTTAATGCCTTTAGACTTAATGGTTCACAACATTAATGTAGGGGATCTGTTGGCTAATCCAAGAATACAATTATCTTTTTTTTTAATTCTCCTCCTCCTCCTCTCTCTCTCTCTCTCTCTCTCTCCTATTTTACCTTAGCCCCTTTTTCTCCCAACTAATTTATACTTCACAATTTACAAAAGGGAATTATATGGATTTGAATTTTTCTTCAGTTTTAGATCTACTTAAGATGTCTGGGATTGTTACATTGAAATAAGAAATTTTTATTTTGGGTGAACTTTTGTTGAAAGGACAATGATACAAATGCTCGGTTTTTCTTTAATTTTAAAATTTGACCTCACAATGGGATGTGAAAGTCAACCGGTAAAAGAACAAAAAAATTGAAGAGAATTTGTTGAAATGGTGAAGATACAAAGCCTTGGCTTTTTTCTTTTTAATTTACTATTATATCATAATTTATAATATTTATTTATACTAAAATTAGAACTTAAGACCACTCGAATGAACATAAAAAATTTTACTACTGGATTATTCATACTATGCCCAATTCAGGTTTTTTATAAATAGTTTGCTGTAATGTTTCTTTTCGTCTATTTGGCATCACATTTGGCATTTGAAACTCTTCCTTGTTCTCATAGATTCACCATATCACATCCTATTTAATCATGTTAGAAGCTTCATTAATGGCAAGAAGTTGAATGCAAAGAAATGAAATTATAAGGAGTGCTTTAAAATAAAATAAAATACAATATAAAGATTAAGTGATTAATTTTCTCTTAATATAAGTTTGATTCTCCAATTTTATAAAAAGTTTGAATTTGGTCTTTCTAATCTTATAAAAAAAAAAAAAAAAGACAATCGCATTGTCCTATTTTCCAAAACAATACAATTTTATCCCTCTTAAAATCCATTTAAATTTTAACATGAAACAAAACTGTTTACTTAATTAGCTATCATTTATCTACCTATCCATATTAGCTTGAGCACATATTGGGTGCCTAAAATAGTATACAGTTACATTTAACATTAAATTTTAAATGGAAATATGACATGAAAGTAAAATTGGATTATCTCATAAAATAGAAGGTAAACATTGACTTTGAACTAGAGGGACCAAATAAAACTTTTATGACACTAAAAGAATCAAAAGTATATTTAAGCCTGAAATAAAATTTTGGAGTGCAAAAGTATTATTAGCATGAGGTCAAACATGGGAGATTCCAAGTGACCATAACAGGTAAATGAGAACCATTGATTTTGTTGCCTACAATTTCATTATTCACATGAAAATATATATAAATGAGCTAATATATGGACATGAATCTAATGGATGACTTGAACAAATTGTCACAAGGTAATATAACATCCAAATTTGATGCTCCAGCTCTTTTAATTGAAGAAGTAATAACATCTTTCATTTTAATTTTCCATGAAAACAGTCTGAATATATTTCCCCAACAACATACAGAGAAAAAGTCATCATTAAGAGATAGAACTATATTTTGAACTGTAATGATCAAGCCAAGCAATGATGTCATTGAGAACTTTAATTATTACTTCATCAGGCTCACCCTCAAGAAGAGAATGGTAAGCATCCTTGTAAAGCTTAAGCTTCTTTTCAGAACTTTTTGCTTTCTTATACAACAATTTGCTTACAGAAGGATCCGTCACAGTATCAGCCTCCCCATGAAGGATTAACAATGGCAAAGAGACCTGTATTGTAATTCATAATCATTAGATGTGAAACTACAACTTTTCTTACTCTACTCTTGTAAGGCTAAAGCTTGTTAGAGATTGGGATAAAATTGAATTCTATGTACCAATTTAAGCTCATTAAATACTATGTACATAGAATTCTAAACTAATAGGCTTGTTAGTTTAATTAAATTCTATGTCCCAAGTTACAACAATACAAAAGTTCTAAGCAAATTAAACATTTTGTTGGCTCCCATGGGCAATTTATAACATGACTTACAGTTCAATATATAAGCACTTGAGGAGGCAGCACAGTGATTTATTGTATGGAACTAAAGTTAGCTATAGTTCATTGCGACAAGAAAAATTGGGATGTTTCAGAAAATAGGAGGACAAATCTACCAAAGACTAAAAGATAGTGGCTAAATTGAAATTTCTGTGAAATTAGAAAGACCAAAAGTGTATTTGAAATGACTTCTAAAACACTCTAAGGAGGCAGTGTGGGAGTTATGTATGCAAAAGTCTATGTTTGGAATTTTATAAGAGAATGGAATAAAATGATAGATAATGAAATGGAATGGCGAAGCAAGTATCATTCTATTATTTCAAAGTTTAATAAGAGAAGAGCGGGATTCATTCACAAAAAGGAATGACTTGTAAACTTTTCCAATATTACCCTTAAAACTAAAATGTGATTCTAGCAAATTTTTTATCAAAGAGGATATAATTGCAATTATATCACCTAAACATTCCATCCATCCTAAGTCGTTCAATTAAGAGGATAAAAAATTTTGAATCTTGGGTGGCAAGGAAGGGTCACAAGCCCTTCCTTTGCTATTTCATTCTATTCCGAAGAAAACTCCTAAACAATGGTTAAGCCTATTTTGATCATTCCATTCTTTGTCATTTCCTTGCTATCCATCCCAAAAACCCAAAAGGTGCAATTCATCAGACATTGTAACAACAAAACGAAGACAAGTCAGAAATAAGCATACTTCTTTCAATCTTTGCTCTATATCTTGAGTAGTTCTAAGCATTTCTACAGCAGTCAATAAGCGTGGATTATCCTTATAAGCGACAACATTATAGGCTGCCTGCAAAGAGACAATAAAAAAGTGTCATGTACAGATCACTAAGAGGGTGAAGCCATCAAGTTGAAAGAAAAGAACTGAAAGACAAATATGAAATTCAAGTGAAAAAAAAAAAAAAATACGAACCTGTTCTCTCTTCTTTAATTCTCTGAATGCAGCCTCAGCTAAATCTTTCTGTGGAACTAGCTTCTGCTTTGGAAGAATATTGGCTACGCCAATCAGGATTTGAGTAAGCAACCATGGAGGAGTCATGTCATCTGCAATCTATGTAGAGTTTTCTGGTCAAAAGGAGATCAAAGAAAAGCTTGCGATGACTTCGAGAGTATGTTCGAATTGAGGAGAATGGAGGAAAAGGAATCGAAGAGAAATGATAATTTAGACATTTCTTTTATTTAGATTTAATTTAACATTTTGTTCTCTTAAAAAATGTTTGAAATAAGGATAATAGATGAAAAGTGAAGAAAAAAAACTATTTATATCCAAAATAATAAAAAATGTCTAAATTAAGCGTTCACTTCGCTTTCCTTCCCTTCTCTTTCATTCTCCTTAATCTAAACAAAAACCTAAGCCGGATTAGGTTTAGGATATATACTTTACACATAGGAGCAACAAGAATGGCACCATCCCATGTCTTGGGTTGTTTAAGGTGCATCTTTAAAACAACTGCTCCACCCATAGATTGTCCAAAGAGGAAGCTTGGAAGAGAACGGATCTCCAGGTTTTCTGCAATAATATGAATCAAAATGTTTGCATAAATACTGAAATCAGCAGTATCCAATTTTCCATGGAATTAAGTTGTTTGCAATTTAACAGTTTCCAAATTATTTAGTAACAATTTGGAAAGAATGAAAATTTATTGTTTACATGCAAAATATGCCTTCCATGTCAAAGTCACAGTTCTAATTTCCAGCCTAAGAAGCTTATTTTAGAAAATAGGTACAAAATAGAATCTGAAAACCTTTCTTTGAACTCATAATGACACTTGTTAGTATTTTCTTTAACAGAAAAATAGTTTTTTAACCAATCAAGAGAAGAATTCTATGAGATATATATAGAATTCTTCTATATGTAGAACTTCTAATCAGCTGACACACTAGAAACTGTCTGAGAGAGAAAAAGGGGCTGCCCATGAAATGGAGATGGAAAATCTTCAGCCTGACAAATTCCTTTTCATAAAGATCAACAATTTCCTTGTTTGTTCTCAACTCCTCACATTTACAGCAATACCAACATTAACTCTTCAGAAACAAAATGACATTGAAATTTTAAAAAAGTTCTCTTATAAATTAACACCTTAAAAATGTAGTCATTTTTAAAATTTAGTAAAGAAAACTCAATCTTACTTGTTTTGGCCCCTTTAAAGTTCTTCATGAACCTTTCAATAATGGGGTATCACTGCATATTAGGCTACTTTCAGAAGAAAAACTACCAAATAGTAATACAAACAAAAGAAGTTATTAATTAGCACAAGATCCCTTTACTATTAAGTGTAATGTACACAGAACAACATGAAACAATGTCACTGCCTATGCTGGGGAAGATATAGGATCCCACTTCTATAGGTTTTTTCGGTTACTTTGGCTCTAATTGGGATTCAAACTCGGATTCAGCCCTAGAGACGCCTGTAGTACCATTGAGCCGAAACTAATTGATTCCTATTAGTAAATTTGCCAGTACAGAATATGATTAGCAGGTAGTATTAAGACATGGTTCAGGCGGTTTGAGTACCTTTGATTTTAGAATAATGCTCAATCACATCATCGACAAGACTATCAAAACTTGGAATATAGCAATGGAGACCTTCTGAAAGACCAAACCCTGGATAATCCATAGCAAAAACTCCATATCCGGATGATACCAGCTTTCTAGCTATTCCTGAAGATATATCCATAATAATAGTAAGTTGGTAACAATCAACAATGTAACTTAATCAAATTACTCATAACTAAGCTCTTAATACCAGCCACATGCCTTCAAAGAAGAAACTGCAAGTGTCTGCATAGCCATGGCAGTAAAACACTGCTGCTTTGGGCTTAGATGTTTCAGGAAGCCAGCTTTTCGTAAAGATTTCTATACCCCTCGAGTTCACCTCGTATGACTGTAATCATGGTAGAAATTTAAACAAAGAGGGGATATATAAGGGCAAATATTTCTAGTATTTAGAATTTTGACATTCAAGAATTTTTATCTCAAAACAGATTGTGACTTTAACCTTAAAAATGACAGTATGTGATTGGCAGTAGTATCAAATGCTTATTAGTAAAGGAATACCAAAAATACCAAGAAGGCACTGATGGTTCACAGTTACACGAAGCTAAGCCCTATATTTTAAGCAAACTTCTAAGTAATAACATAACAAAAATTTATAGTTGCATTATTCTATAGATTTCATACCTCCTTCATTTTCAGTCCTTCACATGGAGTCTGCATAACACATTCAAGCACAGAGGAATGAACATTAATATTTATAGAAAACAACTCTCAATGCACAATGCACATGTATGTGTGTTTTGCAGTGATTGTGAGAGTGTGCAAGGTACATACAACACTATGAAGTCTACAAGGAAAAGATAAAAAGAGTACAATCAATAGGTTCAATTGGAATCATATGTCTAAAAATCACATTAAGAACCTCAGTATGATTCCTCTGGGAGGATTTCAGGATTAAAATCTTAAACGTACCAAGTTATTGTGAAGAATGTACCTTTAAGATCATCTGAAGATGGGAGGATTTTAGTATTAATTTCCTTTATGTCTAAAAATCACATAAATAACCTCAGTATGATTCCTCTAGGAGGATTTTAGGATTAAAATCCTAAACTCACCAAGTCATTGTGAAGAATGTACCTTTAAAATTATCCAAAGATGGGTTTTAACTCGAACAAAGTCCAAAGATACCCAAACAATAACCCAAAAAAAAAAAAAAAAGACAAGGTTTCAACTACCATATATGAGTTCATTAATGTCCTCAGAAAACAAAAGAAAATGCTGAGGCCAACAACACAAAAACAAAAACAAAAACAAAGGATTTATTCTCAGCAGGATTTGGTATATACCCAGATATAGATAGAATCAATATTTTCCCACATAGACCAAACAAAACAGATGATGTGGTTCTTCAATTTCACAAACAAAAGCAAATTCCATCAGAGAATTGAATGTCACATTCGGAGTCAAAATTAACCAAAAAAAGGAAAAAAAAATTTAAATTATAAACAAGATGATCCAACACCATACCTTAAACAGTATATGGTCAATCCCAAGTTGAATGTGCTTGAAAGCCTCACGAGCCCGCCTTCTGGCGGGAACTTCATCCATATTAGCATCCAAAATCTTCTGCAACTCATCGTCAACTCCAGGTAACCTCATCCTCGGCGTCAATTCCTTTCTCCTTTTCCTCCTGCCTTGAAAACAAACAGAAGCCCTGAATTCTACACACCATCCCAAACACTGAAATTCAGGAACATACCCAAATGAAAGGAAACCCACACGCGAGAGAAAAATGCGGAAAACCTTTTCAACGCTTGAGGAAGAAGAATGAACGCAATGGAAAAGAATATTCAGAAGTAAAAGTTCTGAGCTTTTTTTTTCTTTTTTTTTTTATTAGTACCGTTCAAAGGGTGGACGTGGCGTCTGTAAAGCTTGGAGGGCTTCAAAGCCATATGGGGCTGAATATTAGTTTATTGTGAACGAGAAAGACTGCAAGAGAGAGAATCCGAAGAATCAGGCAAAGAAATGCGATGTGGGCGATAGCATCTGATCTGAGTGGAGGATAATTTCAGGAAAATATAATAAAAAAATATTTAAAATAATACATATAACTGTGAGGTCGATTTGGAATCTGGGATTTTGTTGTTTGAAAATTCATTTGCATTTTGGACACGTCACTGGGGTTCCTATTCCTACTGGCTTGAAGGTTCAGATTGAGGAAGAAGAAGACAATAGGTAGCCGTTGCGTGTAGGAAAAAAAACTCGTTCAATGTTGTCACTAGCGCAATCGATTCGCAAGCTAACTCTGACTGTTATTCTTAAAGAAAATATTATTTTAGTTCTCTAATTTTAAATTTACTTTTACTTTAATCCTCTCCTTTTAAATTTAGTTTATTTTAGTCCTTCCTTTTTAAATTTAGTTTTATTTTAATCCTCTAATTTTAAAATTAATTTCATATTAATCATTGACATATTAATAGTTTAAAAATGATCCTTTATTTTTAAGTTCTTATCTAAAGTTAACAAGAAATTCTCCCTCTAAATGTAACTAAATTTTAAAATGGAGGATCAATGTGAGTCAAATATTAAAAAGTGAAAATTATTTTAAAACTTTCAATCCCTAAAAGATTAAAAGAAACTAAGTTCAAGAGTGAAGGAGATTTTTATTATGTAGAGGATCAAAATAAAATGATATTAAAAATTAAAGACTAAAATAATAATTTTCTCTTTTATTTTTTCATTTTTTTTTATTGTTGTGGACTTTTGTGTTTTTCCTTTTCCTTTTTCTTACTAAAGTATGAAACTTTTGGGAGTTGTGAGTAATTAAATGGACTTGTTATGATTCAAATTTAGATATATTAAATTTCATGACAAAAGTTCAAGAAAAATATTTGAGTCTCATGTGGTTTAAACTTTATATACTCACGAGATTGGGATTAGATTAAACTTAGGATTATAATCTTAGCATCCCAAAAATGATATTCTAAATATATTTAGTTCAATTACTAACTTGGTTCTTATATTTTTTATTAGTTTTTCAAATTTTTACCACTTGAAAGATTTAAATTAAATTGTCATAATTAAGAAATCTTTTAATTAGATTATCATGTCAGAGAGAAATTAAAACTATAATTCCACCTACAATATCATATATATTCCACGACGTGTTAATACTAACTATAAAAACAAATAGATATTATATGTCATGTCTGTAGCTAATCATAAGAATTTTCGGCAAAACATAAATAATTCATACATACCTTATTATAATAATATATTAGGGGCACGAGAATTCCAAAATGCTATGACACACATGCTATAAGAATAAGACATTCGAAAAAATATTAGTTCCTATTAACACACTAATGTGATATATAGTTTACGTATTTTCTTAGTCCCATTAAATAAATTCGTCAATAAATAACTTTTATTATACATAAAGCTCTTATATTTTAAAAACATTTGTTTAAACATTTGATTTGTGTTCTTGGTACAATAATGCTACGTACAGGATCCTATCTCTCACTTGGTATCGAAACCTTAACGTGTGAGAACCAGCACTGAATATTATTAAAGTAAGAGAGTAAGAAAAATTTCCTTAACCATGGATTTCGAAACATTTACCCCTACTCAGCCTCTACAACCCACAACCATCTCTTGTTCCCTTTCTATCCCTGATGTTTGTCTCCGACCTAACGCCTACAAAGTTGATAATCTTATTGAAATTTCCTACAGAGATCATCCACCTACCCAACGTCTTGAAGACACCATTTGCCACTTATGAACCCCTATCAACTTTACACCCAAGATTGCTCTTGAACTAAGTCTATCAAATGACTTATCTCCAAACCCAAGATTTCGGTTAAGGAATATGTTTATTCCTCTAACTTTAACCATGCTGAACTCCTATCCTCCACATCTGAGCAGTTTGTAAAGCTTGAGATCCCTCATAATTTATTAATCATTGGATTTCCTAGGGATTTACTCATATTCATGTTAGAGCCATTCGACTATGTATCACTTACCATAGTCGCAAAGGCCTTCCAGTAATTACTAGACTTGCCATCCTTGATACCACCTACTTCACCTATCAGCAAGCCTTGATTGGCATAGTTCTTATCACCTTGAATGCAGATACAGTCATCTTGACCATCTGCCCTGATTTTAACCTCAAGCTATCAGATCCGACCCTGAAAGACCGCTTACAGGTCTAGATCCAAATCACTGGTGCAGAGTAGGTTCTTAAAGTCGTTATGGCTATACTCTACCACTAGATGGCTTTTTGAGTACAAAATCATGTCATGGATCTCCATCTTCCTAACCACATGGAAGATGCTTTGATGAATGTGGTTAAAAGAAAATATGTCTCTATTATCATCCGCATCCTTAAGTAGATCTCCCACGAAGATCTCCTCCAGCTCATACTAACTGAGTGGATGACCAACTATGAGCAACAACATGTTCATAGCAAGCCTCTGGTAACCACAAAGCCTCCAAAGCTTGTTTGCCTTCTAGGTGGCCAAGTTAAAACTATCTTTAAGAAGCCAGAAGAATCCTTTTCCCAGACTTCACAGGTCCCACCTTTCTTACAATATATCATGTCAATCACCCTAATTCTCATTCATGAGATCAAGAAGCGTATTATCCTAGTACACCATTTTGAGACTGATGGCAAACCAGTTAATGTCTTCCATATCCATGATCACTTCATATGGGATGTTACACCTGAGATGTGCAAACTAGGATGTTCATGCCATGACCCCTTCTACTTTTCTGATGATAACAGTAGCAAGATAGATCTTTCTTCAGATTACAATGATTTTAAAGAACTCTCCCAAGCTTATGCCAAAAATACACCTATCAAATATAAGTGATGGATGAAAAGGCGAGCTCAGAAAAAAGCAACAACTATTGGAAGAAGAGGAAGAGAAAGACTTGTCATCCATCTCGATCCTTCAGACCTTTCAGACCGAGATCCAGACTATAGCCCATGAATTGCTCCTAATCCTACCACAGCTGCTTCCAGAGAAAAAATTCTCATCAAGCATCTGAAGGAAGCAGGATGTTACAGAGAGCCTCAAGAGGCAGTAATTGATGTGTCTTCTTATTTTATGAATCCATCACCTTCTTTTTGTAAACCATAACCCATAGGATCCTCACCAGTAAATCCCATACCTTGCATGATGCTCTTTCTACATGACCCATCCTATGTTTATATGTTTCCACCATTGAGAAGGCATACTGATGATAATTGGGTTATAACCCTACCTTATGTTACATCTAAGAAAGTCTCAGCCTCAAACAATTATGAGCTAGTCTATCCTTCAGAGGAAGTACTCAATTGACACACTAAGAATGCTACAGCACAGAATCAAGTCCTTAAGAACATTAATTCTAAGTTGACACACATGACTACTTCACACCAACAAACACATCAAAGAGTATACCAGCTCTCTCTTTAGGTTAAGCAACTCCATCTAAAAACGCAAGAGAAAATCCAGATGCTAGATCAGGAACTCTGAAGTTTTATTTCTTATAAGTACTTTAGTCCTAAATTTAGTAAGAAAGAAAATGAGATTCATTACCTCTAAGATCAACTAGCTCAAATTGAAGTTGATAAGAAAACCAAGCAACCTGTTCAGACCCCATTTGTATATGACCCATTTATTCCACCTCTAGTTTACCAAACCAATTATATGCCTGCCCCCCAATATTCCTTTTACCCTTCTGAAACTAATTACACTAACCACTTCAAAATGACTCACCAAATCTTTAGAAAGGCTACACTAAGAACTCAATTGCCTTCGCCTACTAGATCCCCAAGACCACCACACCGACCTCCACATTTTCCCAAATCCTACGCTACTACACCTTCATACACTAATTTTATTCCTTCAAAAGAACTATCCATCAATGAACCTTCTCAAACACCACTTCCCTCTTCGCAACCTTCTCCTATTCCTCTGGAAGACCCAAAACGAAAAAGACCCCTCTTTCCACCAGATCCTCCTCCAGTTGCTATGGTCGAACCTTACGAACAGATCTAGTTTGATCAATCCTGTTCAGATTCATGCTCAAAAGTTGATTTTGACACTCATATGTCTATTATAAAGTCAGATGATTCTAAACACCTTGCGGATATTTCTGCTCCTTATATGGTGGAACCCTATATCCACCATAGTAATGATGAAGTTGATGAACCACAATAATCTTATATTGTGGATAATGAAGTTGATACTTCTACAGTAGAACCCACAGCACATAATCCAATGCCTCCTAAGCCCTCTAATGGTCCCTAGTTTACTTTTGATTATATCCAACCTTATCAACGGAGGGATAAACTCCATGAGTTTGGAGCTTGGATCAATTGGCATGTCTCGAAGTGATGCAGTTTTATCTGATGTTATTTGAGAATTTATCTCGCGCTTTACTAGAACTCTTCGTGAATGGTTCCAGTCTTTTAAAGAATATCGGCAATTGCAGTTGTTACAACTAGACAATCCAGCTTCTCTTATGGGTGCCATCCATAAAGAGTTTATCAGTGACTTTCAGCTTATCAATAAATAAAAAAGGTAAATAGATTTTGAGATGAAATGTTGCTCATTGAAATGACATAATCTTAACAAACATATGAAGCGCATGGCTGAAAGATATTTTCTTTTTAATGGCTTCAATGATATTACACTCCGACATGTCTTTATTGCCTCTCTGCCAAAAGAACTATAACCAGAGCTAAATAGAGCATTACAGGCACTCTACAAGCCTATAGCTGATATCTCCATTGGAGAAATTTATCAGTTTGCTTTAGCTACTCCTGATAAGCTATATGAACAATAGGAGATACTTCAATCAATTTTGGCTGGGAAACTTAAGTTCCAAAAGATTTGTCAGAAGCCATGCTTGAAAATTAAGTGACGTGACCAACAAACTTGCTCTCATAAACCTAAGAAGAAGTCACATTTCTCACAAGCCTCTTTCCGACCCACTTCCTTTAGACAAAAATAGTGTCCTCTTCGATACTTTCAAAAAAGCCATTAAAAGAAGTCTTGGAAGCATAAGATTGATGCCTATTACTAAGGGTGATCACGAGTCAAGTTTTTGGCTGACTTGGGGTCTGACCCGGTATCACATCGGATTATTTTTTGGAACCCAGAACTCGGCCCGGCCAAGCCCGGTTAGACCCGGGGTAGTGACCAGGCGGGGCCGGGTCATCTCTTTTTTTTTTTTTTTTTATAATATGAAATATTTTTTAAAAATAATATTTTTTAAACAAAAAATGAAAAAAAATAAGATTTGAAAGAAAATAAAATAGAATTAAAAAAATTTCAAGATTTGGAATGGAAAATAATAAAAAGTTGAAAAAAATTGATATTTTTAAAATTTATTTATAAATAAAATTTGTTTTAAATTAAATTAAAAATATATTACAAAAATTTTAAAAATTTAAAAATAATATCGGGTCTGGCTGAGCCGGGTCTCATGGCAACCCCAGACCCGGCCCGGCCCGGTAAATTTTTCAAATTTTTTTATTTGACCCAGTCATAACCCGACCCGATGTAACCAAGCCGGGCCGGGTTCACCGGACCCATGATCAGCCCTACCTGTTACATTTACAAAAAGAAATGGCATTTTGATAAACAATGTCCCAATAATCCTAAGCAGGCCATCAGTATGATTAAATAGATTGAGATGCAATTATCCTTAGAGGATAAAAACCTTGAAAAAGTCCTCATTGAGTAAAATGAACCTGATAAAGACACTATTTTTGCTTTGCCAAAGTCATATCCCAATCCTGATTCGAAATCAGAATTCGATGACCCTTTTCCCACTACCATGGTCATATCTACAATATTGAGCCTAGTTATCTAATCCCCCGTACCAATACCTTCCCTTACTTTTGCCTATCCATCCTTACAAAGAAATATGTTAAACCTCTCCTAGCCATTGTCCTTCTTGACACTGGCTTACAGATCACCATTATGAATCCTTCTTTGTTTCCTGCAAAAGTATAGAGAATGCATTCCTCATATTTTAAAGCATCCAATTATTCAATTTTAAAGTCTCTCTGATTACCAAGCACAAGATTAGTATTAAATTCTTCCTTGAATGTATTGTGTGGACTTACGTCCTTGGCAACCATATTTCTAGGAAAGATATTCTTATTGGTATGGATGTTTGCCAGAAAGTTAAGATACTTCAGCTTGAGCCTACAAGGATTCGTTATCTTAACATATTCCGACAGTTTACAAACATCCCTAAGCTCTATTTGTTACATGCTGCTCTTCCTCCCTATGAGAAAGTTAAACAAAAGCTCCTTACACATTGCCTAGAATCTCATTCAGATTTCAAGCATCCTCATCCTTTGTGGAAAAATGAAACTTTCTTTATAAGCTTCCATTTAAGATAAATAAAGATATCAATCCTATCAAAGCTACACACCCTAGTATGAATCCTGATGATTTGAAGTTAGCTAGAGAAGAGTGTGAATCCCTTCTCCTGTAAGGATTGATTGAACCTACCAAATCAAAATGGACATGTCAAGCATTATATGTTAATAAGCATTTTGAACATAACCGTGGAAAAAAGAGACTCGTTATAGACTACAAGCCCTTAAATGCATTTATTGAAGATGATAAGTTTCTTATTCCCAATCCAGCTACTCAAATAGCCTAATTGCGGGGGGCCACATTATTCTCTAGGTTTGATTTAAAAGCAAGATTTTGCTAGCTTGGAATTCATCCTAATGAATGTCATAAGACAGTATTCTATATTCCTGATGCCTAATACCAATGGACAGCTATGCCTATTGGGCTTAAGACTACTTCATCACTGTTTCAAAAGACTATGACTGACATATTCAAGCCCATTCGGAACAATGTCTTAATCTACATTGATGATATCCTATTATTCTCTAAATAGAAGTAGAACATTTGGAATTGTTGGACGAATTTGCTAGCCTTATTTTAAAATACGGTCTTATGCCCTTGGCCCGTAAAAGCCAATTAGCCCAATCCAAAATTGATTTCTTGGGCATGCTATTTGAAAATTGTTGGTATAAGCCATGCCCACATCTTGTAGAACAATTGGCCTAGTTCCCTAATAAAGATCTCTCCCTAAAGCAAACTCAATAGTTCCTTGGAATTGTAAACTTTGTCAGAGACTTTATCCTTAAGTGTTCACAATACACAAGCCAGTTGTCAAAGCTTTTCCACAAAGGCACATTGTATTCGTGGGGTTCATAATAGACTACAGCTGTCAAACATTTAAAGGAAGTTGCAAACAATCGTTCACCATTAAATATTCCTAGCCCAAACTCCATCCTTGTCCTGCAAACTGACACAAGTAATTATCACTAGGGGGTCATTCTCATAGAACAATATGGAAGAAAGCAGCATTATGGTAGACACGCAAGTGGTTCCTTTAAGCCCTCATAAACTCATTACCACAACATGTACAAAGAAATTTTAGCCATAAAAAATAGGATCAAGAATTTTGAATTCCATTTAGCTCATAGACATTTTGTCATGGAAATGGACAATACTGCCTTCCCCAAGATTCTTGAGTTCAAAAATAAGATCATCCTAGATCCACAACTAGCATGCTGGCAAGCATGGCTTTTTTGCTATAAATTTAATGTTAAACACATCAAAGGAGTCACTAACCACCTTGCAAATCTTTTGTCCAGACCTTAGCCAAACACTATTTCGTTCATTACACTCATAACTTCCATACCTTTACTCCTTATGGTATAGCCATACACCATCCCAATGAATAGACCAGCCTCTACCAGAAAATCATGTCTTCCCATTGTCCATAGATAGCTTTGTGATATCCTTCTCTCCTAGTATTGCCGCCTATTCCACCCAGATACTCCTTTTTTAACTTTGTTTCATTTAAGTATAGGTACCTTCAATGAAGACGCTCTCTAGTTCCTTTGGTCTCTCACAGTCCTTTACACTACAGCAATTAAGTTCAATCCTATGGACATGTTTCTTCATCTCAACAATGACTCAAACCATGCCTCACTTATATGGACCTTTTTGGAATGGTACTCTCAATGACACAATTAAGCTTATAGATTTATGGAATTGTCTTGATCTTTGTTCAATAGCCTCTTCCATATACATCATCCATAAACCTTACTGGAAACATGAAAATAGATTAGTTATTTCTCGAGAACATGCTTATGAATGGAACACATTCCCCAATTTTAAAAGGGATTATGAAACAATCTTAAAATCATTAAAAATATTCCTCTGGGATTTAAATAATTATCATGGACCTCCAACTATTAAGTGTACCACTATAGGTCCTTACCTTGGAGAATTTATTCCCGGAGAATTTAAATTCCCCGAGATTGATATCCCAGATAATGTCCCAGAAACACCTCTATTTATGCCCTCATATGATCCTCATGTGTCATTACAGAAACAACTATAGATCAAACCTCCACTAGTTCAAGATCAACCATCCTCTTCAAGGCAACCCACTTCTCCTACTTAACTTGAACTTGATGGACAAGAAATTCAAGACCAAGAAGAAAAGGACTATAAAATCTTTTCAACAAACCTAAATTCCAAGATTCACAAGATTTGTATAAAGACAACTTAGATGCAATAAAGACTAATGTATTGTCTTGTCATGTTTAAAGTTTTCTTGTCGTGTTTTATGCTCAGTCTGTAAAGGTGACTTGTCACCTGAACTTTAGCTTTTACATTATTGTCCTTGTTGTCAAAATGCATTATTGTATCTTATCTATTTGGTTTGTTGTTTGTGTCTTGCTCTGTTTATATAAGGAGCTCTTCCTTCTTATGTTAGGCATTCTAACCTTGTAACATTTCCCTAGTTATAATATTTAGAGTGTTTTCCATGAATTCTCTTTAAGGCCCTTCGTTTCTTTGAAATCTTTTTTGTAGTTTCATTATTGTTCTCTCACTCAAGAGATCCAAGTATGCTCTGCGTTTGCCCTGATAAGGATCCTATACATCAAAAAGGATTAGTCTTCCATGATCCATGATAAGCTATATATCTATGATATATTTGGATTAGCTTACATCTCTGAAGAAGAAAAGTGATTTAGTTTTGTAAAATCATAATATTGGTCTTGAGGTGTTGTTGCCCAGGAGTGGCGTTTGTTTCCTCCTCGGCCTTACCTTAGTTTTATAATTCTTTAAATTACAAACTCTTTATATTGAGATGTTATCTTATGCATTTATGTTATAGCTATTGGATTTGTATATAGGCTGGGAACCCAGAACTACTAGGCTACTCTGGTGTTAAGAGATCTCTTTATATATATATGTTCTTGGTATAACAACGTCACATACAGGATGATGAGGACCATTCTTATAATTTAAACTTCATAAATTCATATTCCAAATAATCTTAAATGTTTAAAGCAATTTAACATTCTATCAACTGATATGTGATTCTCTCTTATTGTCACACCCCGAAATCCTTAGAGTGGGACCGGCACAGATCAGGAGGAAATTCCCCAAACTTGTAACCTAACACTAAAGGGATAATCATATCATACCGTTCTAACCTATATGAATACCATTTGCCTTAATATAAAGTGAGAGTTTCAATACAAAACGAGGAAAACTTGTAGAAATTTCGACAGTACCTCCCCAGTAAATAGGACGTCCTAAAATTTCTACAAAGTCCTGCAAGGCAATACATAAATAGGGGAGCTCCGCTCCCACCAGCCCAGTCCAATAATTTACAACATACAACAATATGTGGCGGGTTCAGCTGTGGTCACAAACTAATCCCAATATACAATAATGGCTACCAATCTAAATATATACATCCCAAAAAATTATCGCCATCAGTGTCATCTAAACAAAAGAGTATGCCTCACACCCAAACCAAGCGGGCTCACCACGGGCTCCCCGTCAGTGCTCCGCCAGCTCCGGAAGGTCGTCTATCTCTTTATCTGGGACCAAAATTTTTCCGGCAGATAGCACCCCAAATCAGTAAACAATTTCATATATATAAACAAAAATTAAACATAGTCAAGATTTGAATACAACACAATAATGTTTAAATCCATTTTACAATTTAACAGTTGAGCTAAATAATCCACTTTTCTGAAACATTAAATCAAGATGTCATTCACAGGGAAACAATCAACTTATGAAAATCATTTGAGGGAAAGACTGCTAAGAACCAACAGGCGAGGATACGCAATCCTCGAGGGCAACTAACCAACAAGCGAGGATACACAATCCTCGAGGGTAACTAACCAACAGGCGAGGATACTCAATCCTCGAGGGTAACTAACCAACAGGCGTGAGTCATATCTCACGAAGGTTTATCATCCATCAGTCCTCCCAACGAAAATGAATTTAAGACAAGCATGCAGGAGAAAAATGGAAAATATGCATGAAATCATCAGTGTTTTCAGTAATGACTATTTAAGCGATGACCTCTAACCGTTCACGAGTTCAACAATATACACAAGGTCATTCCACATATCCAGCGAATCCGTTAATTCTAACCTCGAGTTCGATAAGGTATAATCATAACCCAATTTATATTATACTTATAAAACATTCTGAGCAAGACAAATTAGGGCATAGTAAGCGTTTTAGGGGGTGCTATCTGCGCACCTAGACGCCGATTGTCCCGAGCAATTCACTGCCTTCTTGGAGTGCCGGAATCACTCCTATTATTCACATACATCAATTTGAACGCAGGAATTATTCTTCTTCCAGTTTACTATCCAAATTTAGCACCCTAACTCCCTCTCCTTGACTCCATCTCTAACTTTCCCAAACTTACGATAATTTACATTTTTTGCCCCACATATTTTCTAGATTTTCATTTTAGTCCCTCATTTCAAGCCCTAGCCTTCAATCCAATGAAATTCAAGACAAGTCATAGTTTCTCATGCCCACCTACTTAAAAGTGTTAATCTAGAATCAATTTGAACCTATTACAACTCAACATTTCACCATTTTCTAAAGAATCCAAAAATTTCAAAAATTTTCATTTTGGTCCTTGTCAGCAAATCTTCTTAAAACCAACCAAAATTCATGGTTTCAGAACTCAAATTCATTGTATAAGTGCCAAAAATGTTATTCCTAACCTCAATCTCAAGAAAGAACAGCTTAAAACTCACCAAATTCACCCAAAATCGTCCCTATGTCGAGCTCCTCAGACCCATCGAAAAAACAGCTCCACTGACGGCCAATCGAGCTCGAAACTAGGTGGGAATTGCTGGCCAAGAAGCAAGGAACAAAACTCGTCCAAGACTCACCGGAAAATCAGCTCACCGACGACCAACCAAGCTCGCAATTCTCACTACTTCCGGCGACGAAAATGGCATTTTCTTGCCGAAAAAATGGCGGGGTTTGGCCGGTGATAGGCTGGCGATGCTCAGGGGAATGCAACTCAGCTCCGGCGAGGTCAAGGTACGGTCACGGTGGCTTCTCGGTGCTGCAACTCCTCTCCCCTTCCCTGTGCCTGCTCCTCCGTAGCTGTCAGTGAAAAAATATTGAAGCTAGGGGCAATCCAGTCATTTCACTATAGGAGGGGACACGTGGCAGCTTCAGAAAAAAAAACAAGGAAGGTTAGTTTTCCAGTCTCGAACCCATGACCTGAGGAAATGAAGCTTGGAGCCTAACCACTAAGCCAGCCTCAATCTTGTTATACTAATTCACATAACAAAATAATATACCATTAGTTAAATTATTAATTGTAGTTAATTGGGTTATTACACTTATAGTAATTTAATGAATATAAATCGTACATACATTATAAAAATACATATAAATTTTTTAGAATAAAATACACTTTTGATCTATCATTTTTCACAAATTTACTATTTTAATCTCTCACTTATTAAAATGTCAAAAATAGCCTTATATTCATTTTAAAATGTCACATTTAGTCATTCACTTTTTAAAAAATTATCAAATTTAGTTCCTTAAATTTAAGGTTTAAGATTCGATAGAGAGACTAAACTTTGTAATTTTTTGAAAAGCAAGGGACCAAGTATAATATTTTCTAATGAGTGAAAGGCCAAAATGACAATTTTATAACAAGTGAGATATCAAAAAAGTATTTTTTTTCAAAGTTTTTAAATGGTGACTACTACTTTCCATACTTTTTTGTAATTTTTTTCTTTTTTTTGAAATTTGATGATGGTAACATGCATTTTCATACAAGAAAGCCTAGTTTATTAATGTCGTTTGTAAGTATAAAAGAAGATTCTAATGTGCTTGACTTAAATGATCCCAAATTCATGCGTTAAATATGGTTTTACAATTGAGGACGATTTGATGAAGATAAAAATCCTATCAATTAACGTTGTTTGTGCACTTCTCTGATGTAAAAGGATTGTCATATGTAATAATGCTTTTGAGAGCAAAAATGAAGAGATTCGAGGGTAGGTTAGATTTTGATCCATTAAATTGACAAAAACACATGTTGTCTTCTCTTCTGATGTCCAATACGCATTAATGTTCCTTCTACTAGTCTATGAAGTAGGAGGCAAAAAATTTCAATACAATATTATTGCAAATCTTATAAACACGTGAAGTGTATGCCTAAGTTAAAAAATATTTCTTCCTTTTGCGGTTTGTAAATGGTGCATCCAAATTTCAAAAAGGGAATGAAGAAAACAGTTGTATGTGGTGCAATAGAGAGAAGTCACTGGGTCAACTCGGCTATTTGATTGTCATAAACAAAATGGAAAGATAAAAATGAGAATGGAATGCAATAGAAATGATCATCACTATATTTGGTTAAAAATAATAAGAAAAGAAGAGGTATTATCTTTATAATATTTGCTTGATAGAATAATATTGGAAAATAAGAAGTAAAGTAAACAAATGACATAAATGTCATGTTCTAATATATTATACATTTTTATGATATAATGAATTATTAAATAGTAAATTGTATTTTATTCATTATAATAAATTATTATTATTGTTGCTATCATGTTTATTTTATTGATTAATGTTAAAAAATAGTTTTTGAATTATCAATTATAAGGAAATATGAACAATTTAATTTTTTAATTTAATATACAAAAATAATGTAATAATACTATTAATACAAAATAATAAAATATTTATTAATATTTTAAAGTTGTAAAATAGAATTTTACATTAGCAATAGCTTAGTCACATGCTTCTATTTCCTTCAACTATTTTGAAATGCATCACTCCAGGAGAGCTAACAGAATTTCAACACATACAAAAAAATAACCAAATAAATAAGCATAGTTAAAATTTCAATGTTTAGTGAGGGTGTTTTTGTCTCTAAAATTAATATTCCAAGGAATGAGACTAGATCACCTCCAGTAGGATCAGCTACTAGAGATTTTCTAGTAGACTACTTCCAATGGTCCAAAGTGGTTCAAATTTTTTTTATTTTAGTAAAAATAATTTTTTTTAAAATGATAGGTTTATTAATATTTTATATCGTTATACAAAATGATATTTTGTTGAAGAATAAAATAAATTTTAAAATGTGAATAATAGACTGTAAACTACTACAAATTGTTCATATTTTAATTAAAAATATTTTTAAAAAAATATGCTAGACTTATTAATATTTTAGTTTTTTTAATACATGATGATATTTTATTGAACAAGGCAGAAATTGAATTATATTGTAAAATGAGTAAAATAAATTGTAAGATATTAAAAACAATTAGGTTTTTTTAATCAAATATTATTTTATATAAAAAATTAAAAATTTTAATATATCTTATTTTAAAAAATATTTATTTTTATATTTTAAAAAATTTTAAATCTTCTAAATTTAGAGTCATTAGATTTAGATTTAATGACTCTAAATTTTATTAAATAATCTCCAGCAATTAACACCACTGAAAATAATCCAGTCTCTCAAGGAAATAATTACCCTTTCTACTAGTCCTCCAAAGGAGATTTGATTACCTCATTTAAGGTAACGGAGATTGCCATTAGAATGAAAAGCTTTATACCAATGATGCATCCATTTCATGACCAATTCCATCAGCTGAAAGAGGCATACCCAATAGGCCAAAAGAACATAGTCAAATCCCTTGAGAAGCATAACGTTTATGCAATGAAAACATTATTCCTTCTATAGATCTTGAAAGATATAAATATAATTTTAGTCACTTAGTTTTTATCATAAAATCAATTTGATCATCAAAAGATTGAAAGTATCAAAAACATCTGATCATCAAAAGATTGAGAGTATCAAAATCATCACCTCAAAATGAAACCCTTCATCAAATAAAAGTTTTACAAAGATTAATTTGGTCATCTAAAAAAACCAACTCAATTCATTTTTTTCATCTTTAAAGAATCAATTTGATACTTTTAATATTTGAATAATCAAATTCATATTTTTAATATTTAGAGGACCAAGTTAATATTTTAACCAAAAATGAATGATCAAAATTATTTTTTTTAATTTTAAAATGTAGAAAACTTTCCTTAAATGAAATTATTCTTCCTTACTTTCGTTGTTGTGTACATAAATCTGGTTGGCTTGAACAACTTAATCTAATTTGATTATATACAGGGGACCAAGCTAAAAACAGAGAAAAAATGTTTTGAATGAATTAAACCAATTCTTAAGTCTACTAAACATTAAATCCCAGATTTAGCCCAATTTCATTTTATTTGAAAATTTTAATAAATTATTTTATTTCATTTAACATAATTTTTTCATTTCACCTCTAAGAAAAAAAAAATTATTAGTAACTATTTTAAAAAAAATTTACAAAAAAAAAAAAACCTAATCCAGTTTGGTCAAATCTCATGTCATCAAAAAACCCAATCATAAAATCAGGTTGTGCTTCCTGTCTTGCATAGCCCCATCCCATATATACCCCTATGTTTAATGGAAATTGGCAAGAATTGGGCCTAAAGGCTTTCAATAATATAAATAGATATTTGGTTAAATTTATAAATATGGGTTTGACCCAAATAAATTTTCAAATACTAAATAATTGTCATCATACAAAACTATGCAAGCCTTCATCCAACAAGTTTAAAAGTGATAACAGATTTTGACAGCGATGGCCAACTTAGAAACAAAACGAATGGGTAAGCAGACATTTGAAAAAAAAAAAAAAAGTATAAGGACAAATACATAAGTAAACCTTTCTAATTTCTTTAGAAAATTTGTTGCTAATTCTTAAATCCTTTTTTTGCAAAAACTTGTTGTTAGTTCAATTCAGTGCTTCGATTTGTAGTTTAGCTTCATGGTCGGTGGCTGGAGGCTTTAGCAATTAATAAAGAACCAACTTGCCAAATAACTCCAATTCATACCGCTTGTGTTTAACTTTCTGACACATTGTGTTGCGCATTTTAAAAAAATAATAATAACTAATTTTAGTACATTTAAGTTGTAGCTGATTTAATATATTAGTTTTAATAAAATTATTTAAAAAGAAGAGTGAAAATCATTTAAAAAATGATATTATTGGAATTAACTGCCACCTAAATGTATAAAGAATAACCAATATTTTTTCATATTCTAAAACCTTAGTTTTTGACAAGTGAGTCGGTGAACAAAAATAAATTCTAAATGTTAAATTTTAAACTTGATTATTTGTCTAGGGTTTCAAAACTTAAGCTTAAATTCGGGCTCTTAAAAAAAATAGATAGAGCCCATATTTTAATAGGATTTTTTTTTTAGGCTTATTTATATTGTTTTAGGTCAGGCTAATTAAGCTTTTCAAAAAATAATTAAATCAATTTATTATTTAAAAATTAAAATAAATAACATAGATAATTGTTATTAAATAAAATTTTTGGTGTACTCACAGTTTTGAGTATATTTAGTTATAATGTAGGAATATAATTATAATATTAGTATTTTTTATGTTGATATTATTACAATTATGTTCATACATTATAGTTGAGTGCACTAGTACATTTAAAATAGTGAGTGTATTATATATATAAAAGTTATAAATATAAATAAATTGTTATATTAGGATAAATTTTTTAAATAAGAAGTATTAATTTTTATATATTTATCAAAATGTTACATTACACTAAATTTTTTATTAAATAATAACTTTATACTCATTAAAAAAATATTTATTTTGACTTTTTTTAGCTTAGATTAGCTTAAAAATAACTCATACCTTACCTGTCTTAAAAATCAAATTTTTTTATTCAAACTTTATTTTTAGATTAAATTCATTTGGTCAAACAAACTTTTTATAGTATGATTAAAACACATAAAGTGGGGTGAACGAATTTTTTAGTCATTAAAAGTGAAAGAATAGCATATATCTAGGGATTCAAAATTAAAATTGATGATCACATATAATTAGACACTTTAATTTTGACTCAGTCTTGAAATTTAATCTAACTGAGTATATTAAATAAATTTTAAAATCTAACGGCTTCTCCAAGTGTTGATTAGGCAACAAAATAGGCATTAGGAAGAACCACCTTGTTTTCTGTTGTTTATATCTTTGGGCTTGTTGGCCCACCTTCTAACCTCCAAAATTTGTACTTTTGTTAGTTGTGGCCAATATTTGTTTGGTGGCTCCTATGGGTGTTTTGCAATTTACTTTTGAACTCTACAAAAATAGTTAAAATGTACAATTTTTTCTTAATTTTGGTCGTATGCAATTATACTTATCATTAAAAATTGACTATGAATTCAACTAAATTTTAAAATTTGTATAAGGCTCTTTTGGTACAAAAAATTGGAATTAGAATGTAGAATTATAATTTCAAATTCTATTAGAATTAAAATTGATGTAAAATCGTAAAATTCATGTTTAAATCAAATAAAAAATTAAAACATAAAATTATAAATTTATATTAAATTCTATTTCTACTGTGTAGATAAGTGAAAAGTATTATAAAACAAGCATTAGCATGGAATATATATATATATATATTATAAAAATAATACAAAATGGATGTTTTTTAATAAAATATTTTTCTCTTCATCTAATTTATATGAGATAAAATATTTTTTATAGAGATTGTAACATCACATCATCCATAATGTAATAATTATGCTTTCAAACAAATATTTGATTCAAATTTAACAAGTGTGTGCAAATTTTGTCATTTCATGAATATAAATATACATGTATGTATAGCGTTATGTTATAAGTACACATGCCTATATATGCAAAGCACAATTTGGAGGGCAAAATTAATTTAGGGAAAAAAATCAAACGTTAAATTAAACGACAATATTTGCAAAGAAAACCTTCGTTTAGGTGTACAAATATATTTTTGAACATTTTAAACGCTAAACTAAATACATTATTAGTATGATGATCATATTGGAATAGGCTAAAAAAATGTTTTGAATGAATTAAACTAATTCTTAAATTTACTAAACCTTTAATTTGAGACTCAGCCAAACTTAATTCTACTTTAAAAAAAATATTATTTTCATTAATTTATTTTTATTTATTTAACATAAAATTTTAAAATATTTATTCCTTTCGCATCTTAATTTCTGATCAAAATCATAGTTCCATGTCATTTATTTTTCATTCCAAGATTTTAATTTTGTTCATTCCAAGTCTAAGAGAAAAGTTTTTATTAGTAAAAAATTGTTTTTCTTTTTGTAAATTTACGAACAAAATAAAATAAAACCTAATCAAATTTGGTCAAATCTAAGTTCAATAACCCAATCCTAAAATCAAGCTAGGCTCCGTGTCTTGCACAAACTCATCCCATCTATACGCCTACGTTTTATAAACATTGGCAAAATTTCAAAATAAATGAGCCTAAAGGCTGTCAATAATATTACTAGATATTTGGTTCAAATTTATAAAATGTGTTTGACAAAGACAATTGAAGAAAGGAAAAAAAAAAAAAAAAAAAGAGTATAAGAACCAATACATAATTAAACCTTTCTAATTTCTTTAGAAAATTTGCTACTAATTTTTAAATTATTTTTTTGAAAAAATTTGTTGTTAGTTCAATTCTGAGCTTCATTTTGTAGTTTAGCATTATGGTCGGTGGCTTCATGCTGGATCTATACTACAAGTTGCTGCAAATATAATGTCCCTTCCCTAAAAGAGGCATTGACCATTAAGAAAGGACCAACCTGCCAAATAACTCCGTTCTAACTAATTTGTATTCGGTATCTTTGAAATTTGACGCATTTAGTGCATTTAATTATATTGAAAACAATTTTTTTCTATAAAAGTTAATATTTATTTTACAAAATAAAAATATATATATGATAAAACATTGCAAACACACCATGCACATAATTCAGATTGAATTCTAACACCATGTGTTTAACTTTTCAACACATCATGTTGTATATTTTAGAGTTTATGTCAGCTTTTGATATGCCTAATCTCGTTGAAGCTTACAAATTGTCTAGATGTTAATATTAAAAGTATGGCATAAATCTAACGATTCAAAATTAAAATTGATAATCACGTACAATTAAACACTTTAATTTTGATGAATTTAAAATTTAATTCAACAAATTACATTAAATAAATTCTAAAAAAATTCTAAAATCTAACGGCCAAAAGTTTGATTTCTAACTTTTGCGATGTAAACGTAGTGGATTAGGCTACAAAGTATTAAATTAATTCTCATTTTTTATAATTTGTGATATTTTATTATTTTATAAATATATTGTAATAAATTAGTTTCTCAAAAATTATATTTTATGTAAAATTAGTTCTTTATTAATTCAAACAGATAGACTAATTTTATACAAATTTAAATTTTTAAGTAATTGATTTTGTAAAAATTTGAATTTGTAAAAAAATTATTTATCATGATTAATTAATGAAATATCATATTATTAGAAAGTACAAAAATGAGAGTCTAATTTCTTACTTTTTCTATTTTTATTGGTCTTTTGTCAATTTACTTTTGAACTTTACAAAATTAGTTAAAATGCACAAAATATTGTTTTTGTAAGTTTGGTCATATGTAATTATACTTAGAATTCACGTAAATTTTTTTAAATAATTTCATTATTAATAAAATATCTTAATTTAAGTAAAATCTTTAGTGTACTCATAATTTTGATTGCACAACTAAACCAAATTATAATATAAGGATATTATTGTAATATTTTTATTTTTTGAATTGATATTATTATAATTATATCATTACATTATAATTAGATGCACTAATATATTTAAAATTGTGAGTGTATCAAAGATGACACCCTTAATTTATTAACAAAAGAGTGACACATCAAATTAAATGGATCCTTTAAACTCTATTTTTTGTGAAACTAATTTCATTAAATTTTGAATTATATATAGATAATTTCTTAAACTTTGGTAGAGTGTAATTAAGCCCTTATGTGTTACATTTTATTAGTGAAACAAAACACTAATTAATGACAAGAGATCACTTCCCTATAACCTTAAGTTTGAGGTTCCATTCTCTTCTCATGTCATGAATCTCTTATATAACCAATACTTCTTTTTTTTTTGAAAAAACAAAAGAAGTTGATTTATATACAATACAGTAAATTAGTTTTATAGAAGAAAAGTAAAACCACATTTAAGTCCACCAATTTTTATTAGAAAATAGTACACAAATATGTCCTGAATCAAAATACATTGAAACATACCCAAACCCAACCATCTATGTAGAAAAAATATTGTATGATAAAAAATTACAAAAAAAATCATACGAATAATAATAATGTACAAATTGAAAGCCAAGTAATTAATTTATCACGTCAAATTATCAAAAATAAAAATCAAATCGTCTACAAGCACAAAAAAAAAGAAGAAGAGAGAATTTATTTCATTTGTCATTTTTCCTCAAGTTGCACAATTTTTTTGCGACAAACAGGTCTCAAATATTTCGTCCTCATATTTAATTTAAAATTATATCAATTGTCACACAGTACATTCTTTCAAAATTGCAATTTGAGTTTTAAGCCTTGAGAGATTCTTATAACTTTCAATTTAATAAAATTGTTGTATTGAAATTAAGTTGACCAATTAAACGGTGTAAAATGACATCTTAGCTGATGGAGATAGATATAAATATCTAATTCTACATTTGGTATATGATATTGATTTTCATAATTGGAATGAGAATTAATTTCACACATTACTTAAATTGTAATTAAGTAGTTTAGGCTGAGTTTAATTTTAAATTAAAACTAACGTGTCGGGTATTTTATATCCCTTCACTTTTATTTTACTAATTAGTAAAAAAATATTTTTAAATATCCCAAAAATATTAATGTTTTGTCTTTATTTTTAATTTTCAAATAATTGTACTTTCAACTACCCCTTAAGTAAAAATAAATAATAAAATATATCAAAGAGATTGGGTTTAATGTTGCTTGAAAATTGTTTATTTCCATGAGGGCGTTATAATAAAAGATCAATTCATCCTCAATCTTCCAACTTTATTCAGATTGTACGATTTTTGGTTCCCTACAAAAAGTACACGTCTATTAGACAGTCAAAACAAGTTAACTCATATGATATATTGAGTGACATTTAACCCATTTCTTGGGTCAAGATATCGATCTCGAATTAAATGGATCACAAATAAATCCAATTATATATCAAGTTAAATATCAAATTCTAATACCCAAAAAAATTCATAGTGTTCACTATTAAGTAAATATTGAATATTTAAAGATAAAATAAAAATAAAAACTAATCAAATTAGTTTAATCTATTTATATTAAATAAGTTAAAAATTTAATCAAATCCATCATTAAGTTAAATCAGCCAAATCGGATCCCTTTTGCCAACAATAATAAATATCAAACATGTGTCGCTTTCTTTTGCTTTCCTACTTCTTTGCCCCTCATTCATGCATACCAAAGCATCTTCAAGGAGATTAGTTTTAAAGAATATGTTTTAATTAACCAAGACTACAGACTACTTGCCCTTTTTTCTTTCTTTTTTCCAAATTTCTTTTCACACAAAAGCAAAGCACAGTAACGTTGTAAAAAGTGATAGTAAAATTTGTAGATCTATCTTTTTAACCCCAAGAAAGTGTCTAGATCTACCTAGTTTACTTTCATCCAAGATGAGTACAAAAAGTTTACCACTCACTCGTACTAGTATCCAAATCGACGACCTTAAAAGAAGAAACCAAAGAGAAGTTACACATGATCCATGGCCTCTACGTGGTGCTTGCATTCAAATCAGAGTTGAACAATCCACCTCCCTAACATACTTCCAAATCTGCATTTAACTCCATTTGATCCTCACTTTTCCAGTCGGTTTGTGGGCCCCACCATTTACGTTCCCTTGTCCACGTGTCCATCAAACCCATGCATCGTTCACGATTTCCCTCCCTTTCTTCCTCCCGTTTTCCGTTCCTTTTACCATTCTATTTCCCTTCGTTTCTCTCTTTTGAATATCTCTTATTCTTACTTTCTTGATATATATCTTCTCTTCAAAATCTCGTCCATGGAGTTTCTCAAAGTCTAAGGAATAAGAAAAAGATAAAGAAACCCCAACTCATATATATATATATATATATATATATATATATATATATATATATCAGATAAGATCATGTCGTGGAGGAGAAGTAGTTCCCCGATAAATTAAAATGGTAAAGATTAAAGAAATCCCGAAAAAGTGAAGCAAGATCACCTGCACGTAACCACACAGACACAAGGTGTGTAAAGCGTGTGTGTCTGTGTGTATATTAACACTTTCACTCCCTCACTTCACCAAGCAGTCTTCAATCCATAATTAGCTTCTTCTTCTTGTAACTCTGAAAATGGAGAGAGAGAAGGAAAATTAGATGGATGCGGAGGCCAAGGTTGAGGAAGAGACCAGCCGGGGAGACGAGCAGAAGGTGAACAATGCTGAAGACGTCGACAATGGAGTACTGGTGGCTAATGCTGAAGTTGGTGGAGACGACGACGAGACCAACAAGGGAGAAGAAGAGCAGGAGGTGAACAATACTGAAGACGTCGACGATGGAGCAGTAGTGGCGGCTACTGCTGAAGCTGGTGGAGATGACGACCACCACCAGGGTGACGACAACAACAACAACATTGATGGCGATGTGTGGGATTTCGATGATATCGAGGTGTTGGAGACAGCAAGGGAAGTACTCTTGACTGAGACGAACAATGACGTGCGTGGAGGATGGGGAGAGTGGAAGTTCGAAGGTGACGAGGTATGGCGTGAGTGGGAGATGTATCCTCGCAATGCAGCAAATGAAGCTGTTCATCATGAGATAGACGACGAGTGGGTGGTCGAGGACCTCTGGGCCTTCGACGATGTCCCCAACAATGGATTCAACGGTCATGCTCCAAACCCTAGAGGCCCTCAAGCTTGACTGATTGGGCCTTTCAGAGCCTCTCATCTCTCTGCATTGCTTCCCTGTTCTGTGTCTGAACCAGTAAGCTGGTCATCATGGCTTCACTGGTTTAATGTTAAGCGTAGTTTCAAGTAGTTTTATATAAGTTTGTGAGAGTTAGTGAAGTTTTATGCGAGTGTCTGTAGTCTGAACCAGTAATCTGGTGCTTCCTGGCTTCACTGGATTACGTATGACTATCAAATGTTTGATGTGAGTCTATGAGTTTGTACATATGTGTAACAGTGGGAGAGGTGAGGGAAGTTTAATTATGTAATAAAACTTTGTTTAATAATTCTGTTCTTATCCTTTTTCTTGGTTAAAATTAAAAAAACATTAAAGACATGACAAGTATTTGGTTAACTGGTCATAGTATGTAAGTTAATTTAAAAATAATATACTTACCTACAATAATTATGCATGTGTTATGATATTAAAAAATTAAATACTTATTATATTTTAATTAAAAAAAAGATAATAAAGATATGAAAAAATGCATAAAACGTAACCTTCGCGCACGTGTGTATATATATATATATATATGTATTGATTCCCACATTTTTAATTAAATTTAAGTAAAATTTTTTATATTTTTGTTGTTAAAATTTTCAATAAGATTATAATGAAACAAATATTTAAAAGCATAATCTTAAAATGCAGAGTTATAAAAAATATACAATTATTTGCAGAAGCTATATACTTATTATACTTTATAAAAAATGTGCTTATAATATTTAAATAAAAATGAATAATAACAAAAAATATAAGAAAATACATATAAATTCTTTACTCATTTCGTCAGTTCGCTAGTACATAAATTCCTCCTCTTGACTACATATACGTTAAACTTTGAATTTAATTAAGTCAAGTATTAGGGAAAGATTTATGCAATGATTGTGAAAAATTGGTAAAATATGGAGAAGTCAGAATTATAATCGGCTCACAAATATATATTAGGGAAAGATTTATGCAATTATTGGAAACATTTCTTTGATAAGTGGAATTGAACTGTGATTTTTGACAACTTAGATAATCCTTCAAAATTGTCCTTAATTAGTTTGCCATTAAAAGGGTAAAGTAGTATATTCCTTTTGTTAAAATAGTATTGCAGTCCTTTTATTTTATTTATTATTTTAAATTGATCTTTTAAATTTAAAGTGTCTTAAAATTATTTTTTTAAAGTTTAAATTAGTCTCAAATTCATCCTTAAAATTTTGTGAGGAATTTGAGATGAATTTAAAAGATAAAAATTTATTTTAGAAAAATTTACACATAAAGGATCAATTTGATACATTTCAAATTTAAGGAATCAATATAAAATAATAAATAAAATTAAAAGATTATAATATTATTTTAATATCTTTCTTCTTATTTATCTTTTTTCTCTCTCCTCTTCTCTCCCTCTTCCTTATAGTAAAATGACGGTGTTATTTTATTTTTTCAAATTTTTGAATCTGGAGAAGTTTTTTTTTTTTTTTCTATCAAATCTCCTTCATCAATTTCACTTACTCTCTAATTTTTGTGAACAGAAATTTTAGAAATATTATGTTTTTAAACTCTATTTATTATTTTATGTGAGTTTTTATAAGTTAAAGTATTTTAAAATAATTTTTTAAATCTTAAGATCATATCCAACTCTTTTCATACATTTTGCATAAGAGACCCTTTGAGATGAATTTAAATTTTAAGAAATTATTTTGAAATACTTTTAATTTAAAGAATCAATTTAAACTAATAAATAAAATTAAGAGATCAGCATAATATTTTAATATTTGTGGACTTCATTATAGCTTTATTGATATAAAATGAGAAAATACTATTTTGGTCCCTCACATTTTGACATTGTTTCAATTTGATCCTTTACATTTATCATGTCTTGAAATTGTTTTTTACATTTTCTATTATTAATAAAATTGGCCCCTTCATTAGTTTATACAAACTCAGTTAGAGGACTATTTACTGGCAGAAAAAACAATTTTTTCGAAGTTAAAAAATGAAAAAGAGGAAAATAGTATTTTATTGGTATTAAATAAAATGATATTGAGAATAAGTTGTTAATAATCCGTTATTGCCCCCTTAAAGTAGCCTATTGTTAACTGTTAATGAGAAACAAAGCCAAAAATTGGTAGCTAAATGCACAAGAATTAAACTTATACGTAATTTCTTATATTTTTATTATATTGTTCTCTAATTATGATATAACAAATATATGGTTAACCAATAACAACGTATAATTTGACTTTCTAGAACTAGTAGTATCACCTTCTTAAATTCTAATTAATAAAAGATTAAAATTGCTAGTGCAGTACAACTATTTTCACCTGGGTGGAACCAACATTCTCCTTTACGATGCATAAAAGAAATTTGTCTCCTTCACGATCAAAAGCTAAAATAAGTACCTCTTCAAGAATAACTTTCTTGTCAACTTTATCACTAGCAACATGTTCTGAGTGAAAAAGATATGTAGTTTATCATGCAATGTTACTCAATATAGAGTGTCTCTTCTTGAAATCTTTTGGGCCTACCAGTAACAGAATCCCATCCTGCTTGAAGCTCGGCCTAAGCTTATTTAAATTTTGCAGCATCAAACTTTTTCAAGCTTTCATCTTTATCAACAAAATTGAAGGCTTCTTATTATTCCACTAAAAACATTAACCAGAACTATCTCCCAAGCAAAGTGATGACTAGCATTTCAAGCAAAAAATTTACTTTCAAATATTCGAATAGCATAAAAGTTCTGTTCAATTATTGTTATGCTATATTAATGTTATAAGTCCAAAAAAAAAACTCATCCTAAAAGATTAGTCAATTAGGTGGATGAATTCAAGAACTTATAAATTCCCTTTATTTGAGAAAACTCCCTAACGTAGAACTCGTAGCAACGCACTCCCTTTAAAAGGGGACGTCTATGGCGGCTCACTCTAATAACACTAGTCTATTGGTAATCATTTCCCTTTTAATAGCCTCACTTAACTTTTAATATTTGATACGGTCACACTGCATTTTAATTCAACTTGTAAGTCGTCCACTTTGCGTCTCGACCCCTCTCAATGAATATACCAATGTTATAAATATAAGTCTAAATGGTGAGCTTATTCCAAAAAATTAGTCTATTATGTGAGAAAATTCTTTAGTCTTATAAATTCACTTCCTTTAAAAATATTCCTTGATGTGAGACTTGTAACAGTTAATTAACACATTTTAGCATAAATCCTCATGAAAATGTCATTATAAACATTCCAAAGGCCTTCTTTAGGCATTCCATAAATAGTCTCGTGTCCTAACCGTGATCCCTAGCTTTCCATATCCAACTGAATGGTTATGCAGACTGTCGAACTGGGTATGCCAGAACCTAATGAAGTCACAGAATCCAATGGTTGAAGATAAGGGACAAATAAAAAGAATATTGAGAGCGTATCAGACAGAAGAAGAAAGAGTTGGTATCTATACTTCAAGAACAAGTGCATATGAGAGAGGAGAATGAATTGTAATACGGATGAAAAAATGATACTAAAAGATGAGCCTACAATTTCTTGGGCCTTTAGGTCAGACTTTTTAATTGGTGCATTTCCACAAACATGCAACGAGCATTTCGAGAGGAAAGAATATTGAGGAAGAGACTTCCTGGTGCTATAAAAGTCAGAACAATATTGACACCACCCGATTCAATTATCAGAACTATAATTAACCCATCAATTACCAAAATCTAAAGCTTCATCCAAGGTAAAAACAAATGACCTAATATTCGTACGTATGTCAGAACATAGTCATCATGTTATGCACAAATCATACAACTCCTCCTGTAAATTTGGTAGTAATCTCAGCAAGTAACACTATAGTTTCCATATAATGCTGCAAATTTTACCTTCTTGAAAGTCGGCAGTGGTTGCTTCAAGATGACACAGAATACGAATATCAATTTTCACTCCAGAATTCTATTCATTCTCTCTGTTTACTCTTTTTGTTGCTTGAGTGTAATGGGCTGGGCCAAATCTTTTTTCCTCAACTTGAGGCCACATTTGGTTTTAGGACTGGACCAAACTTGTGGGCTCAAACCTGGATCCAGCTTAGTAGGCACATGGTTAATGACTAGGCGAGGTTAAATAGGATTTTTTTTATTAATTATTTTTTTACATTTGAGTTTAAAAATTTGGAAAAAGAGAAAAAAGATTTATCCATATTAAAAAAAAAATGAGATATATTATGTTATTAAAAGTGTCTCATATTCAACAACCAAAAAAAAAAAAAAACTATCATAAAGGAAAAAAACCCATAGTGAACAAAAATAATGAAAAAATAAATTAAAAACATGATTTGGGCTACGCCAGACATTACGGTAGCTCAAGACATGATTTCATATAGATAATCCGATTCTTTGATTCAATTTATACGAAGTTTAGTCCAAACTAACCCAATATGTCCAAATTGAATGGAGATAACAAGTTGTACACCCATACTTGTTTCCAATTAGATATAATTATAATTTTAAAAGTCTAACCTATTGAATTGGGTAAAAAAAATAAAAATAAAACTTGAACAAAAAAGTTTGATTAAAAAAATGGGTTATGGCCTTTGAATCGGAAAATTTTGAATAAATATTTTTTTAATAGGTAAAAACTTATTATTTTAAAAAAATTTAATATAATATAATATTTTAATAAAGAAATAAAAATTAATACACCTTATTTAAAAGATTTATACAAATATAATAACTTATTTATATTTTTATTTTTTTATATACAAATTTACATATAATTAAAATAACTATTTATATTATTTATATCACATATTAAGAAATAAATTAATTTAACTATAATTTAAAAAAATATAATTAACTGAATAAACTAAACTCAAAAAATATGAATAAAATTTAAATAAAAATTTTAATTAAAATACTGACTCATATTTTTTAACCCAAATTTAAATTCAACTTTAAAAACTCAACAAAATAATCCAGATTATATCCATCTAATCTGTCACAAGATATTTATTGCTAATAGGACAAAGTAGCTGATAAAGCCTTGCAAAAAGTCCACTTTCTCTTCCATTCCATTTGTTCCTTTTACTTCTTTTCCTCGTTGCTTCTCCATCATTTTCTTCGTCCAATATGTATCAGACAAGTGACTATTTCTTATTTGAAGAATTTTTTTTAAAGACAATTTTCAGACATATATGTATTTTTTTTTTTTTTATTGGGGCCGAAGGAAACACTATTCATTTATTTTGACGAAAGAGTTAAATGGTGGCAGTAAAAAAGATAAACGTGAAACGTTTTTATGAAGTTTTGAATTTAAGGAAAATATAAACTCATAAATAACATTGAAGGAACCAGATTATGTGTTTGAAAAAAATTTAAAAACAAACACTTTTCTTAGTATTGTGTTTATTTACATTATGATACTTTTATTTACCAAAACAATAATACCTTTTGAGCAATATGATAACCCTAAGTTTTTATATCTAGGAAGTTTTTTGCTAGGTCCTTTCCATTTGTGTTTTTTTTTTATAGAAAATTACATATAATCTACTAAACTATTGTCTAATCAAAATAAAAAATTCTAATTATCAATAGTTACCTGGTATACTAAAAAGCAATTATTAATTTATAATGCTTTTTGTAGTTTTAAAATTAATAGATTATGCTAATCTTACAAAATTTATAAAATAAAAAATATATTATTATGTGCATAAAATGCATAGAAGGCCACAAATTTAAATGTCAAAAACAGAAGTCGCTAGGCTAAACTTTTAATTTGGCCAAAAAAAAAAAACAGGTTAAATTATTACTCAACGTTAAGTTATCAATTTGGGCCTAATAGCTCTTTCATTCTTTTTGTTCAATTGATAATTATAGGCATACAGACAAGAATTTTAAGACAAATTGTATTAAAAGAGTTTTATTTTCCATATCAAGTTTTATAATGTTCATTTTCTTGAAATTATAGATTATAAAAAAATATTAATACATTTATTGTTTATTATTAAAAGTGACAGCGTCGCTTTAATTATTGAGTTGTTAATATGAAGATAATAGTAATAGTATTTTAAAATATGTTGAATATATACTAATATAAAATAATTTATTATGTTTATATTTTAATTCAATATACTTAAGAGTTTGTTTCTGAACCCACCCACGTTCTTTTTGAATTTATTTATTTACTTTTTTAATCTTTTATTTCTCAATAATTCTAATAATATCAAATTAAAACTTAAAAATAAAATTAGAAATTTAAGAATAATTAAAACAAAGAAAATTTATAAAAATAAGTTGATAAATTTATAAACTAATATTTTAAAAATTATTAAAAAATAAAAAATAAAAGAATTTACATGTACTAATTAAAAAATAAGTGACTTAGGATTTATAGATAAAATCTGAAATAAAAATATAATTACATTAGTTATCTTTCTCTTAATGGTTGATGCTTTTACGAAAAAACTCACCTAAAATATTATACATAATGGAATTGTAAAAAAACATTCAGCGCATCTCAATGGTTTGTTTTTTGGTCGAGACGGGGGAAAATGTAACGGTGATAACAAAACGCAACGTACCACCCAAAATCAACTGGCGGGATACGTCTAGGGTTCGTCCCTCTCTCTCTGTCATCGGTTTCTGTGCTGTTGAATTCCCGACATACCAGAGGACGCCGGACCAACCTGCTCCAACTAGTTGATTTCTTGCGGGGTTTGTTTTCCTCTCCCTTATCTCTGCGATTTCTTTTTGTAATACACACTGGGCTATGCGAGCTGATATGCAATAGCTTAAGGATTAAATTCGGATTAACTATACTCGTTTTCTTGGTATTTTTGTGATTTGTTGACAATTGAGCTGAGTATTGGTCATTGGACATGTTCATGTAGTAGTTCTTAAATCTTACCTTATTATATATTCTTTTAACTTTTATTTTCCTTTGTAACCTTCCTTTTGCGAAGTTTTAGTTTATTTGCTGGAATTCCATAATTTCATGCTACCCATTATTCAAACTACCGGTTTCTCTCAAATCCTAAGCACAAACAATTCAAAAAAGCAGCTGCTTCTCAGACACTTGTTAGTCATGGTTCCTTTTCTCTTAAAATGTCCTCATCTGGGACCTTACATCTTCAAGGAAGCAAGTAGACGAGGTGGGAAAAGGAATGGTGGGAAAACCCTTAATGATTTATATAAATCTTAGTTTCCATGTTTCGTCTTGAAAGTTGAAGTTTTAGATTATTCCATATCTGTTGCTATTGTGAAGTTGAAACTTTGAATTTGAACTGGAACCTTCCGTGTAGTCATCATTTCTTGTTGATCTACTGCCTTTCTTTTACTAAAATTTGTTCATTTTTTGCAGCCCCATTTCTGTGGTTCTCCTGGTGAAGTTGCAATCAAAACCATTTGTGGTTTTCCTGGTGAAATTGCTATTGACCATCTGTTAGATATGGATGATGAGGATTTGAATATAATTCCCTCTAGAAGTGATTCTGGTTCAGGAAGTGAAAAGAGCAAAACCCAGTATGGGTATAGTGGCATTGATTTTCCTACCAATTCTGAGCGTAGAGAAGATAATGTAAGTAGGGCATGTGTGGGACACGAAGGTGATGCTGACTTTGAAGAGACTTGCAGCTTATCAGGAGCAAAGTGCACAAAAGATTATGTTGATAATCATTCGCTGATGGAAACTAAAGATACTGTTACCCTTCCTGCATCAATTAATACTGGGTATAAGCATGAGAACAATGAAGAGTTTGGTCATGCTGGCACTCAGCTGAGTAATATTTTGGATGAAGACAATAGGATGGAAAATGAGAAACTGTGCCAAACTGAGGATTATTTTCAGCCTAAGGGTACTCATTGCCTGCCAGAAGCGAACCTTGGCAAGGATTTAGCAGACAGCCAATGTACCTTGCAAGTGAATTTTGAGTTGACTGAAACTGTTAAGGTCCCAGAAGAACAGAAATGTTCAGACTCAAAAGTGATTACTGAGAATGGTTGCCAAGCTCTCAAGGATGAAAGTCCCAATAGAAGCCATAGTAGACGTTGTATCCTTTATTAAATTTAGTATTATAAGATTGTCTTCTTATATATTTTCTTCAAGCTTTTACTAGTTAGCAGGTGAAAAACTGATAAATGCTACTGCATAGAGAATCCTACAAATACCCAAAGGGGTTAGAGCTTAGTTGGTGAGAGAAGATAGTATCTCTCTTTTGCAATCTGAGTTAAATTACTTTGTGAGGCACTTTGGAATTGAAGTCATAAATATACCAAGTCAATGTGAGAGAATAATCCTTAAGATTGCTTGAGGAGGGGCAAAAAAATTCTTCATACCAATTTTTTTTTTTTATATTCTTCGGTGGGGTGGGGTGGGGTTTAAAAGATACTGTGCTTGCTTTATATGTCCCACTTAGATGTTTAGTATTCTAAAGCTTAAGAATATAATTTTAAGTTCTTTGCAGCAGGAGTCTTCCAAAATATCCATAAATTGTGATGATGTACTTGGTGGGATAAGTCAGTTTTATAAAATGAATAATGAGATTCCATGTTTTATGTGTACTATCATAATTTGTACAGTGTAATTGCTAAAAACAATAATTTGTGTGATATATTTTCTAAATTAAAATCAATTGCTGTATTGGCCAAATCTTTATTAAATTCTCTATTGCATTTATGCTGTTTTTCTATTTTAACTTTCAAAAACTTCTAGCTTTTGTTCATAATCATACATATCCAATTTTACTTGCATGCATAAATGTAAGCATTTATCTTCCTAGTCCAACATTTATGATACCATTGACATTGATGAATATTTGGGAAGTTTTTTCTGCAATTATAACTTACTACGCGGTCTCAAAGTTTCTCCATAATAACACACCAGCTCCATTGGGCGCTAAAAGAGCCCGCATCGCCATGGATGAACATCTACCTTCAGTGCATGTTGTCTATAATTCCTTAACAAGGTTAGTGTTGGTGTTATTGTTGTCTTTAAGCTCACAAGTGAAGTTATGTAAAACTCCAAAGGGACATGACCCTTGCATTCATCAGCGTTAGAGTGAAACATACACTATAATTTTATTAACTGTTTTAAATCAGTGGTTGGAGGGAAGAAAGAAGCGGGAGGTGACTAGTAGGAAAAAATTATGTTGTATAGAATGATTTTATTCTAACGTAAAATAGGATTCCTCAATCTAAGAGTGGAAAATATGCTAGAATATACTCATGTTTATAACCAGTGTTGGGAGGGAAGAAAGATATGGGAGGAGAATAATTAGAAAAAAGCTAAGTTGTGTGTTCAGTGTATCTAACAAAAAGTAGGATAATGCTTTTTAGTTTTGTGGGTTAATTTTTTTTTTTTGGGTTAATATTTGATACATTGTTTTTTGTATTCAGAGCTAGTAAACAAAAGCTTGAGAGACTACTACAGCAATGGTCAGAATGGCATGCTCAACATGTTTCTTTATTTAAGGTATAGATTATTGTTTTTCTCTGCTTTAAGGGAAGAGGAATTCCATTAACAATTGTAAGATGAGTAAATAGACGATGAGGGTATGATAGCCTTATGGGAAAACATGGAAAGTGAAGATAAATATGGGATTTTCTTCGTCGAAAGAGTAAATATGAAATGAAGTTGGAGTTGTTACATGTATTGTGGTTGTTGTCAATAAAGATGAGCAAATAAAAATTCAAGCTTATTTGTTTCTTAAAACCATCGGACCTCTGGAGGTGAGAGTGCTCTCAAAATAAGCTTGAAGCTTGTTTTGATGTGAGATAATAATTTTTGCATTGGTGATGATTGATGCATGTTGGTCTTCTTCAGATGCAAATCCTTACTGAAATGCAGTAATCTAACAATTCATGTCTTTTGGAACCAAGGACATGTATGCTTCGTGGTTCATCCTGAAGTTGTTTTGGTGAGATATGTAAACATGAATCTGCTTCGATCAACTCCTCATTTGGGTTGGAAAAATATTAATTTCATCTTCCCTTCACATGTTCAAAAATCAGAAAAGGCAATGCGGAATGTTTGTAATCAGCTTAAGATTTTGGTTCAATAGTTTGTAAAAACTGACCTGTTGAGAACTTGAATGATCTAGAGAAGGTCTAATGGGAGGATCCTTAGATACTTGGTGTAATGGTAAGGAAATGAGAAGCTATTATTAGTATTTTCAAGAATTAATTTTCCCTGCTGCCTCTTTCGTGGGGAAAGTGGTATTCTTAGCCTCATTATGATGCTTAGCTAATGGCTATATAAGAAAGATTTCTTTGTTGGACATGTAGTGAGACTGGCTAGCTTAGTTTGGTTGATGTACTTCACTTTATTTTTTCTAGCTTTTCCTAAGATTGAATCTCATCCTCTGGTCTTGTTCTTTTTTCATTATCTTCTACTCCTCTCTGATAGTATGTCTTCTTTATGAGAAAATAAATGGTATTTGGTGTACTTTCTGCCTTATTATTGAAAATGCCTTGTTAAATTGTTCTTTGTATCTTTCTCAAGGTTCCTGGAGCTTATAAATGACAACAATGTGTGTAGACTGTATATTTTTTTTGGGTAATAAATACAGTTCTTGCTATTTGGGTTTTTCATAGCATTGAAAAAAGTTAACAATATATCTTTCTGTTCAGGATCCTAGCGAATCGTTAGAGAATGGTGAGGAGACATTCTTTCCTGCTCTACACATTGGCCTGGAAAAGACATCACCAGTGGTGAGTTTTCAGAGTCTCTGTATGTGAACCTGCAAATCCACAGAATGTGAAACTCTTAGGTGTAGTGATTGAGTTGGCCTTGGATTGTCCTGCTTCATTTGCAGTCTTACTCTTAACGATGATTCTCCCAGAATAGGTTTTACTTGTTGTCCTCAACTGCTGTTGGCTGTAATAATGCAGTTGCAGCAGCAACTGCTGTGTTTATTTTAGTCTGTTTGATTGCATTAGAGCCAGATTCTGCATCTTACATAAGTATTCTTGTCAAAATGTTAATATATTTGCTTATTCTGATGAGCATATAAGTCCAGATGGGCCCACATATATAAGCTAGCTTAACAGAGTAGAAAATTCTCGTGTCATCTTGTTAATAAATTACAAGTTTTTGAAGTTTAATATCTTTTTGAGCTATATATGAAAGGCAAATTGCTGCTGTCTTGTATTTTAGGCATAACTGATTTAACTAAATCTTTTCTTTCGAGCAATTAGAAGTCATAAAACTGAGTCAAATGTGCTTACAGTGATTTACTTTTTAAGAGAATACATCATCAATAAGCATATTATATGTAGCAACATTTTTATTGTCAGCTTAAACTCCAAAGATAGAAGTTCCCAAGTGTGCTAAATTTTCTAGTCTTCTGTCTCCCCGTGACCTTTTTTGTTACCATATTTACCTCCAGTTGGGGTCCTTTGTCTAAATTTATGGAATGCCTATTTTATTATAGTGTCAAACGGATGGATAACAAGATACATTATTTTGCCCCCTTTTCTTAATTGCAGTCATTTTGGATGGATAACCAGACAACAAAGGAGCAGAATAAGGGTTTTACTGCCTTAGATGGTAATTCTGTGCCTCTGTATGATCGTGGATATGCTTTAGGTTTGACTTCAGGAGATGGTTCAAGTAATGTTGAGGGGTATACACTATATACTATACACTGTTACTCTGTTATTTTCAGATGAATTATGGGGCCACTATGCCTTCATTTCTAGATGATCTCATTTGACTATAGGCGCTGGGACATTAGAAATAATATGATATGAAATACAATTAGTGGAGACATGACTTTTCTTTGACCATCAAGTTGGTTGGCCTGTTAACTTGTTTATTGGTCATTGAATATTTTCTTATTGCACGGCATATAGAAAACTTTACTCAGACTCTTTTGAAAATTCTTTTATCATTGAGGCTGTAGATTATGTTTATTCTAAAATGGAGGCTCTAAAGAAGTTAATTTCAGCTTATTTCCAAATTCTAGTTTAAGTACATTACAGATTGAACTATTGAACTGTTTGTATAATGATAGTTATTAATGCCTTTATATCTGTTCATAGTAGTATGCTAGTAAGTTGCTTTTTATTTTTTTTTTGTATTTGTTTAGAAATTTTCAGAGAGGTACTCTATTTCTTGGTGTAAGTGCTTTTGTTTTGTTTTGTAAAATTGGACCTCTTATGCTTGTACTAGGATGAAGCTTACAAAAATGAAAATAAGCCACTATTCAAATTCTTTTGTCTGCTGCCTCTTGCTATTCCTCTAGCGTGTAAGTTGGCTTGGTTTTCTTTTTTCTGGGTGCAAAGACTAATGCAGACCAGAAAAATAAGACATTCAGCAAACAAGAAAGAAAATACTCCAGTTTTCTAGAGTCTAGGCCCTGACAAAAAATTGCTTATTCTCCCTTCCTTCTCCCCTTATGCCTATTTCCTCGTTCTGCCTAATGAGATCCTCGTAGACACTGCTCCCAACTACCTTCATGTGTTCATCCGCAGAATATTCTCTGCTTAAGATTTTCTGCTGTCCCTTTACCTCAATGCTGCCCTTTCTTTAACTACATGTGTAGATGGTCCTAATTGGAGGTCTATCATTGATTCATAATATTATTGAGCTAGGAAGTGTATTTTTTAATTGTCATTTAATAGAAACTGACACTCACATTGGTATGTTCAGATAAGAGGAAAAATAGTAGAGATAACAGAAATACAAGTAAAGTGGAGAGAGAAAATAGGAGTGTTGTCATTTGAGTTAGTATTTTTTTTTTTTTATATAAAAAAATTGTAATAGATAAGGATATGTTGGAATTTGAAATAAGAAGTGAAGATTGAAAACAGCTTTTGTGTTCTCTTCTATGTTTGTGAAGATAATTTGAGAGATATTGCGGAAGTTCTAGATATTTGAGCAAACTAGTGATCTAATAGATAATTGCAATTGTTATTGAATTACAAAGGAATAATTAATTGTAGGCAGGGAACAAGGATTTGCTAGGTCTACAAGTTATGTTAAATTCTAGGGCTCTTTAATTCAAATTTTGAATTTCTAATTTGAATATAAAGAATGCGTATCAGTTGAGGTGATTATCTGTAGTTCAAGTAATTAAACTCCTATGGTTCTGATTGGTTGGTTATTAAAATCAATTTCTTATGCTTTTTATTTGGAGAATATTAGAGGTGGTAGATCACAAGTCAATCGTTTTGAGATTATTCCAGTTGATGTGTAAATATATTCAGTTATTCTCTACTGGATTGCAATTGTACATGTTGGCTATAACCTATTTTGAACTACCTTTGTGTTCTATAAATTTACCCTGGTTTGATATCTGTCATTGATGGGTGGGTAGGATAGAGAAGCTACATTATATTTTCTTTGAAATGATGATGATGGAGAATTTAAATTTCATTTTGCAAAATGTGAATGTGTATTGCCTACCAATGAGATCATTTAGGTTCGAGGAACATACAGACATTCACTCAGGCCTTACTTGGCCATGAACGTTGCTTTTTTCAGTAGCAGATTGTAGTTTATTATGTAAGATGATAGTGGCTGCTAACGATGTTAGCTGTGGGACTAATATGTCATTTACACTGCCCATAGTTTTAGTTTTAGAATTCTATATAATATCTATAGTATATAAAAAAAGAATATCTATAGAACATATTGATAAGGATGTGGGCAGTATGAGATGCCTAAGTTCTACATCAAGTAATATGGAATGCTTGGTGGGGTTCTTAAGAGGGTGTGATTCTTTTTCCTTAGAAGTCAGTTTTCAAGGGTGGGATCTCTATACTCCCTTGGTTCTTATCATATATTTAAAAAGAATATTCTAATTAATTATATTAAACTGAATATATTAATAAATAAATAAAAATTTTAAATATTTATTTTTGCACTTAATTTAAATTTAATAATTCAAAATATATATTGCATAAATTTTGTTGTCTCTAGATTATCTGTTCCTACTCAAATTGCTGAATGCTTGTTTAACTTTATATTTCTTCTGCTTTTGTTTGTAATGCCTTTTCCTAGGATTACTCTACCCTCCTAATTTGTATCTTTCTCCCACTAAGTAAAATTTCTTTTTTTTTTTTTTTTTAATGAAAAATACTTTTTGTTGATGCATTGTCAAGAAAAATGCTATTTTTCTTAGTCTCTGCTTTAATTAGAAGCTCCAAACACCTGATTTTCTTCTACAGAGAAAAAAATCATAGCTTTTCTACATTAAAATAATTTTGGTTACAGGTCAAACACTGTCAGAAAACCAAAACGTTTTGTTATCATATAAAATGTAAAAGTGCTTTTGAGTTGTGTAACTGAACGGTCAGACGAGCTGAAGAGATGGGAGTATATCTCTTCCTCTACGGGTCTAAATGGTAAGATGAGGTTTGGAAAGCCATCTGGTGTTGAGGTGCCTATCAAGATTTTTTTATCAAGGAAAAAAGTGCCTACTGGGACTTCATTTCCTGACTCGCTTTTAGTAAGTATGGACAGAAGCTTCTACAGCTGATGTTTCAGTGATATTTACTGGGAGAGGTTTTGAATTGAGTTTAATAAGACATTTGCAGGTTTGAATCTTCAGTCTTTGGATGCTCTCTTTAGCTATAGGGTTATCTTGAGCCATGGGAGAAAGATTACTTTGTTGGAATTTGGAAACTGAAGAAAATGTTTGATATGCTGTGAGTTTTTCTATCAGCAAGTGTGAGCTGGGGGGCACTCCTAGTTGTCTCCCTGGAAGACCATTTGGCAGGCTAGAAGTCCTACTGAGATATTTTTGTTTGTGGACAGCAGCATGGGAAAGATCTTGACAGCATATATAATATTAATTGCAATTTGCTAGCTATTTGTTCATTGTCAGTTTATGTCACGACCTGTTCATGACCTGTGTATGGACCAAACCAGCCTGTGTCATACCTAGCCTGGCAAGGCTAAGGAATCACACATAATTGGCCACGAATGAAAAACTGGGAAAAAGATAATTGATACACATTTCAAAATCACACATTCTATCCGCAAAAGATCATTTGGTAGTTGTCAAAAATCAGGCGGCACCTACCCTGAAATTCAGACATTTTCCAAATCTGTACAAACGACCATAATCTAGTATACAATACAGATTCTCAAAACACAATCAGCACAGCATGAAACTGGCCAATACAAAGACTACGAACATCATGACACCAATACAATCCAAAACAACCCAACATCTAGTAATTGTGACAACCAGGAGTCTTACACTTTGTACAACTGACCAAAATAATATACCAATAAGTCTGTTTTCCAGAACCTGAACAACTCAATTGAGAGTTGTGTGACCAATTCAATTCAAGGGAAGTCCATCCATAATTGATAGGCCATTCCTCTGCCTATCGGTTACTTGATCACTCATTCCACTAATTCATTGTTACTGATTCATTTAAGGTAGTTCACTTGCTTATTTGTTAGAGTAAGTGATGAGAAATTGAAGACATATGTTAGGCGCAAGAAATCCTAGATTTTATTAAGGATAGGCTTAGATATTTTAAGATTTAGGTGGTTAGAATAATCTAGGAATTTGAATTATTTTGAAATTAGATGCTTTAAGATTATCTATTTGAATTATTTTTAATTTAGATATTTTGTTAGGATTTATATTATCTTATTTTGTTATAGGGCTCTTTATAAATAGCTCTGAGTACTTTGTTATCATCAAATTATTTGATTGAATATTATTGAGTTAACCTAATTCTCTCCCTCTCCTCTTTTCTTCTCCTGGTATTTTTCTCCACTCTTTCCCTTTTCTCTCTAGTGTCCTACATCAATTTGGTATCGGAGCTTAGGAGATTTGCTTAGAAGTCTAATGGGAAATAGACCTAGGAATTGGGATCTAGTTTTACCCACAACTGAGTTTGCATATAACAACTTGGTCAATAAGTCCACAGGCAAGAGTCCCTTTTAAATTGTCCATGGCTTTAACTAGCGCCACCTTATACCGATCCTATTGACATCTCAAATCTCTGAGTCTGCAGAATCATTTGCCTAACACACCTTTGTAAATTACATGCTAGGCTTAAGCAACTTGTATTAAGCAATAAACAATATAAGTTGTCGGTTAATGTACACTAACACTTTAAAAACTTTAACGAGGGTGATTGTGTCATGGCCCACATTCATCCTGAGTTGAATGCCTAAGCCTCTAGTCCTTTTCATATTTCTTAGAAACTTAGATCTAATGCATACTTATTAAAGTTACCTCCTCATATGACTATTAGTCCAATTTTCAAGGTTGAGGATTTGTTTCTTTACTGGGGCACTTTCAAGCCTCCCTTTTTGCTTTTTGATGGCTTTGCAAGTACCTAAGATCACCCTCTTCCCATACCTTCTCTTCTCGTGGTCTCGCCACCTATTGAGACCATTGAAGCAATTTTGGATGACCAAACTATCCTTTCATCTGAGGGTCCTCTTCGTCGCTACCTTGTTCATTGGAAGGGTCATTTAGATTCAAATGCTACATGGATTGCTGAAGAGGAGTTTTCATGATTGGATCCAGTCTTATTGGAATCGTGCCAACAATTTTCCTCTCTAGAGGAGAGTCCTTCCAAGATGGGGGGAAATGATGAGAAACTGAAAACATACATTAGGCGCAAGAAACCCTAGATTTTATTAAGGATAGGCTTAGATATTTTAAGATTTAGGTAGTTAGAATAATCTATAAATTTGAATTATTTTGAAATTAGATACTTTAGGATTATCTATTTAAATTACTTTAAATTTATATATTTTGTTAGGATTTTATATTTGCTTATCTTGTTATAGGGCTCTCTATAAATAACCCTGGGTACTTTGTTATCATCAAATTATTTGATTGAATACTATTTAGTTAACCTAATTCTCTCCCTCTCCTCTCTTCTTCTCCTACTACTTTTCCCCATTCTTCTCCTCTCTTTGGTGTCCTACATCAGTAAGGTATGAAAGCTTTTTGCTTTATGAAAGGGCATAGACTCCCCGCTTCTTTATCTTCTTAGCACAGGTGTTTGTCAATGATGAAAGCTGTTGAACTTAAGACCCAAGTGGAGAAAGAGGGCTAGGCCTAGGATAGGAGGGCTTTCAGGGAATGGGGAAGATGGGTGGATTATAGAGGTAAGGGCAGATCAAAGTTTGTCCATTGGGATTGGGCATGGAAGAACCTTGACTGGGCCAGCATCAACCGCTTCATTGTACTACCTGCTGATTTGAAAAATGTTAAAAAAATGGGAGTGAGGGCATAAATAACAATGAGTGCAAAAGGGGAAACAAACCTTTTTGAATGTGATCAATGGAAAACCCTCTAGTGTTTAAGGAGAATCCTAATGTTCTCCAAAATTTCTAAAGTCTGAACAATTTGCTGCGCATAAAAGTAGCAGGATAGTAGTAAGAAAAGCTGAGGACCAAGGATAAAAACAAAAAGGAAAAATGTTAGAGAGGGTTATGAGCACTTCTCTGGATGCCTCAGAGCAGGATGGGATTTCCTAGACCTTTTATTTTTCTTACACTTCTGATATGTTTTTCCTCTATTAATTGCTTATTATAAAGACTGCCTTTTCAATTTTCATTTTTGTGTCTACTTTCTGTTAATTAAGTATTAATATTTTGATTGTGTCAAAATAAATTGCCTTCTTTCATCTGATTTGTCCAAAATGTTGTAGTGGTCCCGAGATCATTGATGATGCTCCCCGGTGTTTCAATTGCGGTGCCTACAATCATTCTTTGAGAGAATGTCCAAGGCCCCGTGATAATGCTGCTGTCAATGTTGCTCGTAAGCAACACAAATATAAGAGAAACCAGAATGCTGCTTCCCGCAATCCAACACGATATTATGAGAATTCTCCTGCCGGAAAATATGATGGTTTGAGGCCAGGTGCTCTTGATGCTGAAACACGTCAGCTCTTGGGTATGGGGGTAAGAGCAGTTGTTATTCAAAATGCTGTTCTACGTTGCCTATAAGTATTATTATCACACATTTTGACAGTTATATATATAGTTTAGCTTTTCTAGTTTTACTTTTGACGTATAACTCCAAAGTGGAAAATTCTGAGGTTGTGCCAGAATTCTTCAGTTTTTGTTGTGAGATTATAGATTGTTTTCTTTTATGCAGGAACTTGATCCACCGCCTTGGCTTAACAGAATGCGTGAAATGGGATACCCACCGGGATATTTAGGTAAATTACCACCGCATAGACTTTCATCTATTAGTCTTATAGTTAGTATGTTCTAGGTTCTTATACTCTCAAATCTCTCATTGGAATAAGATGTATTCATTGTTTCTAATGTAGAGTAATAATTGGGATTTCAATTTTCCTCTCTCTCTCTCTCTCTCTTGATTGGTTCCACCTCCATACTTGCACCTTTCTCCACTGTACGAAAGTGTGAAATCCAAAAGAAAAAAAAATTAATGCTGACGTACTCACTGTAATCTTATTAGTATAAATAGTAATTCTGCCAAAGTGGCAGAATTAGAGGATTACAGAATTCAGAAATGCAACCACTGGAAACAATCCCTGACTTTCGAAAGGTCATGGTACTCTCCTCAAAACCACTGAAAAATTCCTTGATGTCATCCCCCTCCCTCCTGATATCTACCTCAGCTCACGTGTAATTTCCCACCTTAAGAGACACTTGTCCCTTTCAGTTAGGATTCCCGCCCATCTCATCATTATTACGTTACTCAGACTTCTTGGCCCCTTCTTCCTACTGTGAACATGACTGTGTTGGGCCCCACGATGCCCAAACCCAACAAATACCCATATGAAAAAAGTACTTATCAAATTTGGATTACTGACCATGGAAAGCAAACAAGAAAAATAATCGTAAATTGTGTGCATATCTTCTTTTGCCATGTGGTTAAGCTGGTCTATCGGCGTCAATAGAAATTTTTTTAGATGGAAGTGGAAATTCAATGGCTGTATATATGAAAATATAATATATAACGTCTGATACTCTCCAATTATAAGTCAAATTAACATGGGTCTTGGGAAGATGTTGATTGCTGGTAGAAATGATTGTTGAAATCGTTTGTATGTGGAATATTTAGCTTTTAAGTGCTGCTTATCTGTCATGATCATAATACTTAAAATAGTGCTTGGGATAAGGACTAGGACTTATTAGCTTGCCTGTGACATTAGTGTCATCTGTTTTACTTTGCGCAAGTTTCCTCAACAAGAGGTTGAAAAAAGTATGCTTAAGAATCTTCGTAAACTCAATGAACTTGTACTGTAGCTATCCTGTTTCTTTTTGGCATTTTTTCTTGTCAAAGTCCTCCTTGTGAAGGCCATAATAAATTAATACCAGAAATTAGAAAATAACTTCTTCACTATGGATCTTATGCCCTCAACTCGTTTGCTTTCTTGTTCTATATTTATATAAACCTTGTCCTGCTTTCTGCTGTTTACTTTTGGTAAATCAAACACGTTGAAGATATCCTCCTGACTCATGTTCTGAAATTTTAGATGTGGATGATGAGGATCAGCCTTCGGGAATCACAATATATGGTGAAGAGGAAATCAGAGAACAGGAGGATGGGGAAATTTTAGAGGAAGATTACTCAAAATCAAAAAGAAAAATGACTGTTAAATTTCCTGGAATTAATGCACCTATCCCAGAAAACACAGATGAAAGATTGTGGGCTGGACCCTCAAGTTCAGATATTTCCAGAAGCCGGCCACAGCACAGATCAAACAGTAGTACAGATTATGCCAGCAGAGGATATTGTCATGAGAGGAGATCGTCAATGGATTTCAGGGACGATGGTCCTCCAGGGGACCCAGGATATCGCTCATCCACATATAGTTTTCATCCAAGGTATGGTGGCTTTGATAATGACTATAGTCCGCATAATTCCAAAGAGAACAGGTCATTGCCAGAAAGCCCTAGCCGGGTCAGATCCCAATCAGACAGAAGTTGGAGAAGTCCTTTGTACGATGAAGGGTCCTTAAACCCTGGCTCCTTTAGTTCTTTTCACCACTCACACACAGAGAGGCTTCTTTCACCTCGTGATCCTGATTCAGGTAGACCATATAGCTGGACTGAATTCCAGAATGAGAGAGACCCAGGTCGTACTTCTCGCATGATGGATAAGTCCGAAGGCCGCTACCATCGCAGTTGGAGGTAAATTGGAGTCAATGGTAGTTTGTCAATATACACTTTCATGAATTACTGTGAGATTATCTGAAACCCTTGCCAATTAGTGATATGGTCTGTACAAAGTTCTAGAGAAACTGGCATGTTTTAGCCATTTCTGGTATTCTTGTCCTCAAATTATTATTGTCATATTCAACTGACCAAATCTTTATTCCTCGTTAGTTTCCTTATGAAGGCTTGAGGCATCTCAGCTATGATTTCCTTTCAATGTTTGATTATTAGCTGTAATCATGTTGGGCAATTTACAATATTGGGCTTCTCAAGAGTTTGCGAGTCCATCAGAGAGTTAACATTACAGAGGTATTTAGCACTCTATTATCTCTTATTTTTGGATTTCTTGGACACTATGGCATAAGATATTAAGGTATTCAGTAATACCATGTAATTTAAAATGATTCATGTTCTCTAATACTTTTGAATTGCATTAAACTTTTCAGATTATCAAACAACTGCATAATAAAACTTGCCTTACATCTAAAACATCATAGTTATCATGAGTGCACCGGTTACAAATTTTCATTAACGTCCAACAAGCTATCAAACTGCGGTTAGCATTTGTATAAATTTTTCATTTTTGTCAAATTTTCTTTTCAATCTATCAACTTGCATCTTTTGGAGGATAATTTTTGTATTGCAAATTCTATTGCCTGACTTGTATGTGCAGAATGTTATTGAGTTTAGCATCAAATACGCATACTTGCTCTTTTAGTTCTAACTCCTGCAAGTTGATCTTCTTGATATTGACTCTGCATAGTACTACATTTGGTAGTGTTTGGGAGATAAAATTTAGAGTACAGGAGAATTTATTCAATTTTATGTATTTGCTAATATTTTTATTTACTGTATGCTTTGTACTCAAAATACATCTTGATATTGCATTCTAAATACTCTCAAAGAATCGCAGCACATAATGCATTGCTTTTACGAAGGCATATGCTGCAGTTATAAAATCATTTTTGTTGAGACATGTTTTAGGTTGGCATACACTATCAATGAGATATGAGTATTTATTGAGCTAAATGATGATGATATTACAAATTCCCATTTTTAATAACTTAAATTATATACTAAATATAACTAGGATTTTTTAACTATAAATGGTTTTCAAAAATCCCTCCCCCTTAAGATACATAATTCTTTTTCTACCAATGAATCTTGATTAAGTTCTTTGGTAAGGTATTTACTCGTCTGTAAGAAGGATTTTTGTGTGCCAAAACTTGCATTATCAATTGGTTATCTCCTAGAGGGGGAAGCAAATCTTGTTACCTTTTAAATAATTTTAGAAGGGTTTAATTATTAAATCAACTTTAAAGCCTTATAGTTCAGATTTTAACCTACCAGATGTTCTCCTAATGTTTCTCAGAATCTATTTTATTCTAAACTTGAAACAAGTTAGTTAAATGTGCAAAACTTAGCTGCAATTCATCATTGTAATCAACCACGAACTTGATTCTCGGTTTTGGAAATTGGATTTCCACGCAACAAAATAAATATGAAATAAAATATTCTCATATTGTTGTTTTTATATTTCGTGTTACTTCAATACGAATACAAACTAATGAATCACTTTTGTCATAAAATATCATATGAAAGGAGGTGTCAAATGCAGAAATAATATAAACTCTCAATACTGCCAATTCAATAATGTCATTAGTGCTAATGATATGTATCCTTTACCAAAAATAAAAATAATTCTATAAAATTGATCCTTTTGTAACAATTTTTTTTTTTTGCATTTTAATCTTTTGAAAATTAAAAGCATCTTACCCAAAGATAATAATAAACTAGACATATTTCTTCTGACTCTGAGTTTTATTAAAATTTCATAGTCTTCACTTCTATTTTTAAAGCACATACTTTGTCCAATTTTAAATTTCTTTAACTAAAATACTCTTCATAAGAAAATATGGAACCAAGTATGTTAATTAAAAAATATTTATTAAAACGAATGGAGGTCATGTTAATTAAATAAAAATAAAATTTATACTAAAGTATAATGTAACTATTAGTTTTAAGAAAGACCTGTGTAATTTCAACAAAACTTAAGAAAAGTGCTTGTAACTTGATTCCAGAAAAATCAATGTTACTCATTTTTAAGTTAAAAAAATGGAGAAATGATACATTAAGCCTAAATAAAAATGAGTCGGAATTTTCTCATGACTAAAAATGAGAGTCATTTTTTTTGTCTTAATTGTTGAATTAAAATTTAATAATTTTAATTTAAAAAATAAAAAATAATTACATACAATTATATTTCATTAATAAAATTTTAAATCAACAATCCAAAAAAAAAAAAAAAAAGGTTCACATTTCACAACATGAGGAAATTCCCGTTCAAATAGAACTTCTGTAAAGATTCTTTGTTTTTTTTTTTTTTCCAATTCCAAAAGTGAGTTTTCAACGTTAACTCGCAAGCACATCTGTCACAACTCACAAGTTATCCTTTTTCCTCAGTGCACAATCCAAGCAAGAAATATTATGCCCCTAGTTTTTTAGTAGCATCGTTCACCACCACCCTCACCATCACGTTAGTCGTTGAATTGAAAATTGTAATACCATCTCTCTCTCTCTCCCTGCATCTCGAAGAAGACAGAAATGGCGAATCCTCCGGTGGTGAGGTTTCCGATCTTCCTCACAGTGAGAGTGATCGGTATTGTGGTTACGCTTCTTCTCTTCACTTGGGCACAACATTTCAGAGGAGGCCTTGCTCTCGTTTCCGACAACAAAGATCTCATTTTCAATGTAACTGCTCTTTTTCGCTTTTTACTTTGATCTTTCCAGGTTCTTGATCAAATCCGATAATGCTGTTACGGAGAAGAAATTCTGATAATCTCGGACTGACTTTTTGTGTGTGAAGACTTTTTGTAGTAAATTTGCGGCGTATGGGTGTTCGATTTGCTTAATTTAGCTTGTTTTAGATGTTGACTGTGAGCCTTTAAAGATCACGTTTTTTGATCTCGTTGTCATGACACTCGCTGAATTTCGATTATTGCCTTTGTGTGTGCGTGAACTTAAAGGAGTCGTTTAACTTCGATGGGACCTTTTCGCTCTCCGATTATTATGTGTTCATGTTAGGAGGGAAAAGTTTGTGTCTATTGTGCTTTCAGGAATGCCACAGTAGAATGAGTGGGCGGGTCCTGAATACATGAACTTCTTCCACCTAACTTGTCAAGGGATCTTCTGTGGGCTTGCTTTACGTCGCTAGCGTAATTACACAGGAAATCATCCGTGTCAAATAAATTATTTTAGTTAAAAAAGACTTTAACAAATTTTGCTTTTAATTACAACTTTTTATGCACTCACTTGAATATTTTAAGTTTGTAACTTCAACAAGATATGCGCATATTGGCATTTGATATAACTGTGGTTTCTTATCATGTCCTCTTTAGGTGCATCCAGTGTTGATGGTCATTGGACTTATTCTAATCAATGGTGAAGGTATGGTCTTTATTTCTTTTCTTTAGAAGAGAGAAAGTGGAGATATAATTTGTTACTGGCATATAAGCATTTTTCTTCTAGTTTTCGTTATCCCTCTGGCTAGGCTTTCATTCCATCCATTATGAACTTATCTCCATTTACTACATTGGAGAGTTTTAAATTGTATTCAAATTTCGATAACAAAATTTGCAGTAAGATAAAATATCAATGCTTAACGTAATGGGATTGGTAGGAAATAAATAGGGAAGGAAAAAAAATGAGGGCCTTGAAGTCACTGTAACAATGAAACGTGACTTTTAGACTTTGGCTAACAACACTTATATTTGTCAACTCGCAATGTTTTGTTCTTTGGCCAATTCCCACTTGTGTTTTTTTTTTTTTTTCAGAAAAAGGATATATCTTTGGTTTTTTATGTTTGCCAACCATGCGTGTTTAATTGATAAGTATTTATGAAATTTTCTAGGCACTGCAAAGCGATTCACACTCTTAACTTTTGTTTCTTTGTGTAAATTTTCAATTGTGTCAATAAGATTTATTAGATTGCCCAATTTGTATTCTATTATTGCTTATGCTTCAGTCTATACCAAGTGCTTATTGCCTAAACAGACATAAATAGTGACCTATTTTGCAGTTATATTGATCTGACACATATAATAGTTGATTGTACCATCATAGGCAAAGTGTCATGCAACCTTATCTTTTGACTATACTTAGATGGCCATTGCTTATATGGCTAACATATAGCATTCCTGAATCCCATCTGATAACAAGGTTCAATTGCAAAAACTAATCAATTTGCATCGCACCTGTCAAGAGATGGGGAGTTCATTCAACTCATAATTTGTTTTTTAAAGACGTATAAAGCCTTTTATATATTATGATTATCCAATTATTTTATTTTTTGAGACTTGTATATAATTGTAGAAAATGGCTGCTTAAATAGAGTCACCAGTCTTTGATCCCACCCTGAATACCAAAAAGTTAATAGGGTCCTATACAATATGCAATATCTGTTACATGTAGACTATGGACACAGACAAGTGACAGAAGATCTGAGATGACATAGCATAAGGTCATGAAAATGGTTAGATTGTTTTATCTCCATATATGATTACGTACTTTGAAAAATGCCAAGCAGTTTGCCTATTTTTAGAAGCAGAAGTCACAACTAGATTTAGGTTAATTGATCTTTGTTATTGTTCTACTAACATGACATCTTCATTTTAGACTTAAAGGTCACATGTCTACTAATGATACCCTATCATGCGTTTGTAGAGACTGGTGGTGTATTTTAAGATGCAAGTATGCAAGCTCTAAATTGCATCCATAAAAAAAATTATCTTGATTATCACCCATGAAATGGAAAAGTGAACATATTTCCTATCATTCATCCAAACTCCAGGGTACTTTTGATATCCTAACGGCTATGACTAATTTAGTCTTCCCTAATCTTGAAAACAAGCCCCATTTCCTAGGAAAGAAAATGCACTGAACTAGGATCAAGACTGGATTTCTATGAAGCATCAATACATTAAAAGCTAGGCATATAATGTTTGATATATGTTGGACTCTCATCAAACATTATGAGACACTTCAAATTGAACTTGGACAAGTCATATTTTCTCACGTTATTATGTCTCTATTGTGTCATGTCCCATCAGTATCCATGCTTCTTAGCTTGATTTGGTCCTTGTTGTGGTATGATCATAATTGACAACACTGTTGGCTAGCTTGAGCCGTCTAAATACCCTTAACTGGTCCTTGTTCTATTTAAATTCCAAGCAGTGCTTTAATTACTAAGTTATTTCAGAAATTTTCTAAGTTACTGTTCCTTCCCAATAACATATTTTTTACGTTTATGGCACTGTGCAGGGATGCTTGCATATAAAACAGTTTCAGGAACAAAAAGCTTTAAAAAAGTAGTTCATCTCACATTACAATTTCTTTCTTTCATTTTAAGCTTAATTGGTCTCTGGGCTGCTTGGAAGTTTCACAATGACAAGGGCATTGACAATTTCTACAGCCTGCATTCATGGTTGGGACTAGCTTGCCTTTTCCTATACTTCATCCAGGTATTATTATTATTCTAACAACCTCAAGAGCCTGTTCCATTTTAGCATAGAACTTGGATAGTATCATTGTGTTTGTCTGACTTATTGCTGTAATGTTTTGCAGTGGGCTGCTGGATTTACAACTTTTTGGTACCCAGGAGGCTCAAGAAATAGTAGAGCTGCCCTGTTGCCATGGCATGTGTTCTTTGGAATCTATATATATGCCCTGGCTATAGCTACAGCTACTACTGGTATTTTAGAAAAGGCTACATTCCTTCAAACAAACAAGGTAATATCACGTTATTCCAGTGAAGCACTGCTGGTCAATTCCTTGGGCATTTTGATTGTCATTTTAGGTGGCTTTGTTATTCTTGGAATTGTTGCGCCAACTTATGGTAAAGCTGATACCATAAGAGGAAATGAGTAATGTAAACTGCTTTATCCATTCACAACTGTGTATGGTTCGCCTTTGTATTCTGCTACAGCATGTATCAATGGAATTCAAATATATATAGGTTCATTTTTCTGTTCGGTTTACTTATCCTTATCCCTCCTTGTACCAATGAATCTTGGCTTTTTTTTTTTAGTGCCTCCAAGTCTGTCTGACTATGCAAGATTTGTTTTCTTTTTTCCTTTTTTATCAATTTATTTACCGCTTACGTCTAACTGGTCTGTAAATTTTGGATAAGTTTGCTGTGCTAACTTCAGTTTCATACAATTATATTACCCAAATCTGAAGTAGGTTTAAGCCTTGCTTGTAGAAGTAATGAAAATAAGTATGTTAGATTCTCTGTTTGGTACATTGGTGTGGTATCCAAGATGAGTCCTCTCTCTCTCTCGCTCTATATATATATATAAACCCGGAATATTATGGTATTTTACACATGGATATTCTTCAACATCATATTCCAAATATAAAAAAAGAATTTTAGATAAGAGACTTCAAATGGAAGGAAGAAAAATCTTGTACGTGTATAGATGCAATTGATTACCTGTTTTGAATAACACTAGTAGTTTAAACTGCATGGGTTGATTGCCAGTAATATAATAATGCTAATTGCACAGCTCCTTCATCCATATATGGTTGATGACTTAATGTAACTTAGCTGCTATGCCATGTCTTTATTTTGTCTTGTGTAGCACTTTGAAGTGGGATTTAAGAGTTACGTTGTACAAGAAAGAAGTTAATAGTCAACCATTGCATACTTTAAAAATGTAATTACTCACTTTTAGGAAAGGATGAATTAATCTATTTTCAAATTGTGAATAACAAACTCGCGAACAAATTTTAGTGTCATGCGTTCAACATTGAATTTAACTTGTATTATTCAAACTCTAAAGATCAACTTTATAATTTTTATATAGTTCGACTCATAATTAGTTTACCCCATTTGAATTGAAGAGTATCATTTCATATTTTTGTAATTTTTTGAATTATTATTTAATTATTTCACAATATATTTTATATCTAAATATTAACGAGGGTAATAATTTTAATGTTGAAATGATAAATGATTTTAATATTAAATACCCATTCCACTTATATATTAAACATATTTACAATATTTCGAAGTTATAGCGTTAATCCTAAAATATGGTTCACAATAACAATGATTAAAAGACAATGATGAAACTATTTAAAGTATAAGTGATATATAAACTTTTTAAACAGTAAAATTATTCATTATTTTATTATTCGTCTTGTTTTTGTTAAAATTAAAACCATATATAATGAAACAAATAACAGGAAATTAAATGTGACAAGTTCAAGTAGTAGGTAGGACAATTTTGCGGGATGAGGTTCCCATTTCATTATTATTCATATCTTTCATCCTTGTCCCCATTATCTACCACATGAAAAAACAATTTCTCTCATTTCCATTCCTAACAAAGATGCGGATCACGAGGACTTCAAATTTTTTGAAAGAAAATTATAAAAAAATACTATTATTAATAAATTTAGGAAAAAAACATATTGAGAAAAATAAATTTAAAATTTAAGCTCCTTATTTATGTTATTTAATAAGCTTTAATTAAATATTTAAAAAACTAAAAAAATATCAAATAACAAGTTATAAATAAATCCTAAAAATTTAAAGAAATATTAATTTCAATAAATTAAATACATCAAGTTTAAGTTGTCTTAACATCAAAACATTTTTTTTATCATATTTGAAGTCTTTATTATCGTTTATTTCTTACATGCAAACTGGGTATTTCAATTTATTTTGTTTTCACCATCCTAATATGTTAAAAACTTGTGTATTTTAAGCATCAATCAACACATGTTCGTTTAAGTAGCAGATTAACTCTGAGTTAATATTACTAGTTAAAATAGTTTTTACACATGTTGAAAATAGTTGCACTTCCAATTTTTTTGTCTTTGCAAAGAGAATTCACATTGGTCAACTTTAAAATGTAATAATATTACTAGTAGTAACACATGTATATAAAAATTTTAAAATATTTAGGTCAAACTATTGGAGATGGGGGACCTTACAAGGCAGAGAGCATGATCCCTATCACCATCTCGAAACTACTTTTAGCAAGATTTTTTTCCTATAAAAAAAATTCTCAATGCAGGTCTTGACAATCTTTGTGAGAATCACTTAAAATAGAAACTTTTTGCTGTCCCTACTTTCAAGCATGGGAAGAAATGAAATGAGGTCCATTCTAGTTTATTCAAGAAAGTTTGAATATTTCTTAATAATCAAGTCAACAAAACGCAATTCATAGAGCTTCTTAAATAGCAACTTTCCAATGTCAACTATATTTAGGATAAAATGCTCACACGAGCATGGCCAAGCTTACAACCTTTGTGACGTGACTTAATTTAACTTGTTTATCATATCAAAAATTTTGTTAAACAAAGCATGGGCTCATGTGCCATGTCAACTCACTTTTCAAACACCACCACAGTCCTGGATCGTGGCTTAATTGACCTACCCGCCTAAGGTTATCTGTATTCATGGGAACAAAGGAAGAGGTGCGAGGGGGGCAGAGCTTCAACAGATGCAGTTGTTCCCCCACAGCTAGTATGACATCAAAAAAAGAAAAAGAAAAAACAAAGAACTAAAAATTGCCATGCATAAAATGAAAGCTACCCTCAGGGATCACTATCCATATATTTTTGGTAGTTTACCTTGTGCTTCGTTTCTTTTCAAAAGCAACAGTTAGATTATAAATCATTGAATATTTCAGGTCAACCACAAAGTTAATATCAAACTTGTCCTTGTTGTGTTTCTTGAGTCTTTCCTATGCAATCTTGATCTATTCAAGAGACCAGGACCTATCTTTAATCACATGCCCAATTATCCCACACTGTTGACAAATTTTAAAAAGCATCTCATATCTGCACTCCATCTATATTTTTCATTCATTGTCAAGTTTAATCTACATAGCAGTTATAAAGGGAAATTAGGATCAATGAGGACTTTGAGTCAGAGAAAACTTTAGTAGCTTGAAGGGCACCATCCATTTTCACTTATAAATTGGTCAAGAATCTTTACTACATCACCATTTAAGTATTCTAGGGACAGGCCCTATATTTGAATCTAGACTAAGATTCATTTAAGGGTGATTTCAGACAAAATTGTGTTTGGTCTCTAATAGTGCAAAACAAGAAGCAAACTTTGAATGGACCACAAACTATGTTCAAACAAAAAGGCTTGATCTTCCTGATTCTAAAACAGAGTAATTAACTTTTGATTGTCTCTCCATACTTGCAAGTATAAAGAAACCTTTCTTGATTAAGTGACAAAGAGGTGTTGCTAGACAATTCGTTGATGCCATCTCAGTTATTCTGTCAACACGGTGGCACTTATTCAATTCATGCTCTCTGCTTTAATGCCTCAATCAATTTACCAATTGAAACTTAACTCTAAATGTAAGGGAAAAATGCAGGCTTTCTACCTCAGTACACTTTGCAGCCATACTCAAAGCAGATGAAAAGTTTTCTCATGTTCATGCTTATGCTAAGAGGGTCCAGGAAGCCACCCAATCAAAGCTTTCCCTGGTGCCATGAACATCTCATGTTGAACTGTTGTAATTTAGGAAAAACCACAACAGTTCAACGACTTAGGAATCTAGTTTGTAAGTGTAATACTAGTTTTCTATTTTCGATTGAGACCAGACTATTTGTACATATTGTGAAAAATAAAATAAGGTCGACTATTTGTACATATTGTGAAAAATAAAATAAGGTCTTTTGGTTATCTTTGTGTTGTTGGCACTTACGTATCTGGGAAAAATGGGTGAACAATATCAGCATGAAAAGACACTACTTGCTCCATCTTGGATTATAGTGCAAACTGGATACACATTTCTTTCACTAATGATCAAGGAACCACTTGTTTTATCTCCTCTGCATATGGATTTCAGAAGCTGAAATATAAGCACATATTATAGGATTGGATTAAGAATACCTTTAACTATATATTAGGGCCTAACTTCTTATTGAAGACTTTCATTAAACCTACCAAACTGCAAATAAATTTAGCAACAAGTCTTTACTTCTTAGTGTGAATGAATTCAAACAGCTAATTAATTCTTATCACCTTATTGACATACTCCCCAAAGGGCAATAATATTTCTAGACTAACAACAGACAAGGATATGTCCAGTTTAGGATCGAATTGATAAAGTCTATGCCATGATCAGTGGTTGCGTGTTTTTCCTTAATCCCTTCTCACCTTGTTGCTACTTTTAACTTCTGGCGACTCCCCTATGTTATTTCAAACTAATTTCTATCTCCCATTCAAAGCAAGGTCGGCAAACTGGTTTATGTTTTATGGATGTAAATCTTTGGTCAGTTATGTTTAAAGGAATCAAATTTTAGGATCTCCCAGCTTTGTTCAATGATATAGAATACCCAAAACATTGTCAACATTAAATCACTAAATTAGAAGGATTTCTCAACATTAAATCACTAAATTAGAAGGATTTCTCACAAAATAAAACATTTGGAGGCTAATTTACAAGATTTACAAAGTAATATCTTTATCCCTGGCAATGAGAAAATAGAAAAACTTACAGCAGGAACTGAAGTTCTTTGAGTACAAAAAGTTAAACAGACTTGGCTAATTCATGGTGATTGTAACACTAAATACTTCCACAGGTTTCAAAATGACAAGCTTGCTCCTTCATCTCACAAATTAAAGATGGACATGGCAATTAGTAGAATACTTTGCTCAACTAAATATTCCTTTCCTTTCCTCTAATCATAATAGCATTCTAGAGGAAGCACTTTCTGATTATGAAAGTCAATTGTAATCACTAACCTGAAAGTAAATAATGCTTAGGGTTCTAATAACTTTATGAAATAGAATTATTTTAACCAGATTCATCCTAAATAATTAAGAAATTTTATAACTTTATATTGGTTTTGATTAAATTGTGCTAGTTGAGTTATTTTACCTTTATTGGTTTAAGTTTTTCGTTATATTAGTATTAATTCATGTTAATTTGATGCAAATATTTTGATAAATAGAAGTTATTCATGTGGTTTTATTTCTTACCCAAGTTGCGAAAGGAAGAAATGAAGGTTTTAGTATGAAGTAAGTGAATAACTAACTTTGAGATAACTTTTGGCCTTCAAACATCAAAATTTAAAGATGGTCATGTCACATAAAGTTGTAGATCTTGTTGATGAGTGGCATTTCACTTAAATCCAATGTTGGAGTGTAAAGTTATAATTGAAACATTGAAGCTAGTTCTTTAGCAAGGCTTAGGCATCAAGGAGCCATGAGCTGGTGCTAAGACGCTGATCACGCTGTAATTTTTAACATAGGGGCCAATAACTTGGTGCCAAAGTGTTGAAATGCAGAAAATGAAGGATAAACTTGTGTTTTTGCAATTTAGGTTTATTTAAATCATGATTTAAAGGGTTTTTCAACTAGAGGGGATGTCATGAGGAAAATGAGTCTAAGACCTTAAGTTCTAAGGTTGAGATTAGTTGAAGGTAGACATTTGAAGAGAAGATTGAAGGGAGGAGACCGATTAAAGCTTTGAAAACAAAGTTTTCCTTCTATTTCTCTTCTTTTACTCTTCCTTTGATTATGTTTTTTGATTTGTATTGGATTGTAATTATAGATATGCTATGCTAATTCTTTATTTTTCTAGGATTATGAACCCTTAGCATATAGATTTTTTATTTTTGTTACTTTCCTAATTGAATTTCATTGTGAATGAATTTATTCAATTTGTATATTTATTTGTTCCCTTATTGATTGGCCTCAAATTAAGGTTTATGTTAAGGATTTAGGGATTCAGCATTTATGAAAAAGAAGCTCAAATTTAGTCTTAGAATTGAGTATCACATGCTGATGTTAATAATTTACTTGAATCAACTGAATTTGCCTCTGAGATAGACATATATTTGTAGGACTTGCAGAGTCATGATTAATTGTATTTAATGCATTTCTCTAACTAATTCTCATAGAAATATAGCGAATTAATTTAAAATAATAGAGTTTATAAGAGATTGATAGATTCTTATAATGATGTTAGATGTTATTCATAAATCAATGAGTTTAAGTTATGAAAGTAGCTAAGTTGCAATTGAAGTGTCTTGGTAACCCGTAATACTAGAGAAGCCTTTTACACTTGTTACATCTCATCCAAAGTTTACATTTAATGACTTAATTGCAATTTTCTTTCTTTTATCTTGAAAATTGATCGTTTGGCTTAAATAACTATATACGTATTAGTAGTAAAATTCTTTGTGGATAATACTTTTCTCATTCTTTTATTACTTATTGACAATGTATACTTGCACCATTACATTTTACTCACAACAGGTTCAGACAAATTTCATGGTCATTTTTTCCAAAAATATTGGGATATAGTGGGGCAAGATGTCATCTCCATGGTCAAATCTTTATTTTCAAACAAATTCCTTTTAAAGAGCCTTAACCATACATTTATTGTCTAAATTCCAAAAGGTGATCATCCTCAATCATTTAATGGTTAACGTCCAATTAGCTTGTGCAACATGGTTACAAAATTATCTTAAAAAGTCTTATGTAACAGGCTCAATTTGATCATAAACGACAACCCCCATCATAGTGCTTTTTTAAAAGGACAACTTATTTATGATAATATCATTCTAGCATTGGAAACAGAGCATAGAATTCAGCACACTAAAGGCAACAAGGAAAGGTGGTGCACGTTGAAATTAGATCTTGCAAAAGCTTTTAATCGTGTCTCATAAGAGTCCTTTGAAGCTATTCTAAAGAGAGTGAATTTTTCACACTCTTAGATTCCAATTCTTTATAGTGTTTTTCTACCGTTAGCTATTAAATCATCAATAATGGTAGCCCTACTTTTGCTTTCTACCTAAAGAGAGGTATTAGCCAAGGTGATTGGCTATCTCCATACTTATTTATCTTGTGTGCTAATGGGCTTTCCAATATGATTTTGGTGGCAAAAGATTGGAAAATTTATAAGGGTATTAGAATTAGTAGATCATCAATTCCAACACACCTTACCTTTTTAAAAGAAATTCCTTTCAAGTTTTTTTCTTTTTTATTTGTGAAATTTGGGAATAGATTTGGCAAATACTACTTTGATAAGTGTGAAACATGATAAAAAGGTTGTTATGGACAATCTGATTAACAAAATTGACTCCAAATTCCAATCATGGAAATCAAATTTTTTGTCTCTAACTAGTCAAATGACCTTTATTTATTCAGTCATTAATGCTTCCCTAGTTTATCACTTATCTTGCATTGAACTCCAAAGTCAACATTATGATAGAATTGATTCTTTGACTGCTAATTTCTTTTAGGATCATAATTCCAGTCACCTTTATATTTATATACTGAGCTGGAATAAAATATGCCAACAAAAATTTATTAAAGGCCTAGGCTTTAAACCTATTTGTCGTATTTAATACAGCTCTATTCTATTAGGTAAACAGATTTGGGGAGTTGTTCGTATGAATCCCTATCAATCTCTTTCGAATAAAGCTCTGTAAGGCAAGTATGCCTTACAACTTGAATCCCAATTAAGGTAAACCAGAACTTTTGCAACTTGAATCTTTGACCAATTGGATCATCATCAACCTGTTTGTTATTCGGAGCTTTAGGAACCAAACTGTTCACCATGGCACTCCTGCAGATCTCCCCATGTTGCCTTTGCAAAAATCAAATCCCTCCACCATTGCAGCATCAACGCTTGGTAACTAGATGGCTAGAATTCAAGTAAAAATTAGACTTCTTATTTTCTATCGGTAGCTCTATTGGGGAGGGGATCCTCTACAGTCAAAAATCTAACTGTAAAGAAGACTTGAGTGAGGTTAAAAAAATTTCATATAAAAAATTAATAATAAAATAAAAAAACAATTTTAAATGTGTGATTTCTTTCTATTGTCCTTTACATATTAATGACTGTAGAGGATCTGGACCCAGCTCTATCCTTCAAGTTAGAGCAATCACATGCAACAAACTTAATTAACGATAATTTCATCAGCAGATTAAGATTTTGTTTTCCATAAAATAGTGGGTAAATCATAGTTTACCCCTTAAGATATCTTAAAAGATGTCATTTACCACCCCGAATACCACTTGATCTTCTTAAGGTATATTTCAATGTCAAACATCTATTTTATGTCTTGAATATTTTCACACTTTTAAGCTGATTATTAAGAGAACAATTTTAATTTCAAAATATGGAATAGTCACGGGAATAACTTTAAAAGACCGTAAAATAATTTAAATTACATATACAACATACTTCGAACAATAAAATGTTCACCATCTGAACTTTACTGCGATTTTTTTTTTCAAAATTAAGACCGAAAATACCATAGGATGGTCACGTGAAAAACAAACCACGAGTTAAACAACATACTTTAAACCACAAAAGAATAAATTAATTTCAGACCAAACCATAAAAGGATAAACTGCAATTTAACCTGAAATAATTACCAAGGAAAGGGTTAAGAATAATCGAAGACATCAACATAACCCAAAATTGTGACTGAAATATTATCCAAAATTTGAAGAACAATAGAACAAAAACTGTTAAAAATGAGAATTCATGGATAACACTGCCTGGAGAGGCGAAAATTCGCACTCTTCACTGGGACAGGCAAATACAGACAAAAGTCCAAAAATTTCACAAGATCAAAAAGGGCCATTACATTATTCCCAGATGGAAAAAAAACAACACCAAACAGATGCATCACAATAAACTTCTCTTTTATTTTTTCCCAGGCTGCTAAATCAGGGTTGGCACGAACACAAAATTGAGATGATCCAAATTCATCATTTATATCCATAGTTGTTCTCTCCTATATTCTCTAACAATTACTGGTACACTTGTGGGTGGGACCTGCAAAAAGTAAAATTGTTTTTTGATGGAATGTATGAACCATCAAATTTGTATCAAAATTATGAAAGGATAATGCCCCTAAAGATTTGTAAGTGATACACGGGATAAGTAAGAGGTAGCAAGAGATCAGTAAAGCTGTTAAGCGGAGGAGAATGACGACTGTAATGAGAGATATAGGAATGGAATATACAAGAAGCTTAAGATAATGAATTAAATGAATTTTTGTACCGAACTCTATACCAGTAAGGAAAGCATATAGTTTATCATTGGTATTGTAGGGCTTTGTTATTATAAGCAATTGAGGATTACCAAGTCTAGAAATGAATAATTTTCTTGTCCACCCCTCATTTAATGTTTCTGTCTTCTTATTATGACTTTCTTTTATTTAAAGCGAAAAAGTAGACAATTTAAAATTATTCTCTCTTTTTCTTTTTTGCATCAATTTATGTTCTCTGTTATTGTTTGGCTTCTCAATTATCCAAGCCCCAAACTAATCTTTCTCCTTGGGTCATTTAAAAAAAATGAATAATGAGATAGATTAATCACATGCATTCAGTTCATCTAACCAAAGACCAGCTAATCACCATGTCTATATATCATCATCTTTGAAAGTCCAGCCCTTACCATGCCATAATCGGTAACTATCATTGAGACATAATCCGAAGGCGTTGCATCATAACTGCAAACAATTCAGAACTGAAAGGTCAGAGTAGGAAAATGACAATTTTGGTGTTGTACTATATCAATGTAAATGCTTACATGAGATTCAGTAGCTGCAGATTTTCAGTGTTGGCCCAACCATCCAAGTAGTTGACATCCTCTCTACCCTGAACCTTTGAAATGACATCTGGATCACCTGAAAAAACATTAACAGGAATGTAAGACTTCTCACACACAAGGAAAAATAAATCCCAATGAAGAGTTGGAAATAGGCATACCAAGTTCATTTGAGCATATTGAATCAAGCTGCACCCTTTCGTGAAATTTATAAGCCTCACAACACACTAGGACAGGTACACGGAATGCATGAGCAACCATTGCAACACATGCAGTCCCAACTCTTGAGTAAACTGTTCCGTTGGACAAAACTGATGAAGCACTCAGAAAAACTCGAGTAACTTCATGCATTATGTAGGAAACAGCATTTATATGAGTGTACGTGCAGCTAAGACCTTTTGCCACCAGCCTACTAAGTAATAGTTGCCCACTAAGCTTTGGACGAGAGTCAACTACTACAACACGAAACTGTTTTCCAAGCTCATGAGCATGTAACAGTATCATTTCAACTGCTGATGATGATCCATAAGTAAGAAGAACATCACCATCTCTTATTTTCGTGACAGCATGCTTGGTTATCACCTTATTGGCAAGGATAATCTTCTCACTTATAAAACGCTCAATATCTGACTGAAGAGAAGCTTTTGCTTCCGACTCAGACAGAGTCAAAGGTAGCTTGGCAATTCGACTCTTAAGAAATCTAATAGCATTTCCCATGCTGATTGAAAGAGGACGACACTCAATAAGAAATGAAACATAACTACTTATTTTTGCTGTTAGGTCTCTCACAAGAGTTTTCTCAGGTGGAACTCTGTAGTCTTTGATGGCCTCTTGAAATGCTTGAAGCATTGCAATACATCGAGCATTGCCACCAGATATATCACCAGACAGATACTGCAATCCCACCTGACATCCACCAGAAAATATTACCACCATTAGAGAATATATATATCAAGGTCTAATTTACAAATCATAATTGAACAGGTCCTAATCATTATATCCACTACCATCCACAAAGAAGTTATAATCAAAATTTGGTTCAGTATCTTCGCATATATTATAGATAGATGAAAAACAATAAATTTTATACATCATTAAGATGTCACTCAACATGACTTCTAGAGCTGTAGATAATATATTAAGTAAGACAAATAAGTGCAAAATTTATCCAATGAGATGTGAGATCATTTTGAGCATATACAAGGAGTGAAACAAACTAAATAACTACTCTCGGCTTTGTTGATGGCATTCCACATCCTTACCCCAATAAATCGTCAACCACCAGGAGGCATCCCACTGTCTTCCCCCACTGTTGATATGACCCAAAGAACTGATAATTGCTTTAAACATATTGAGGATGTTAGCAATCATTCGAAAATAACTCTTAGAAATAAAGTGGGAGAATCTTTAGGATTACCCACTAGTTATGTTCTGAATATAAGAAAGTATCATCGTATTGCTCCATAATTCATCTTTGTCTCCAGGAGTTTATCATGTAGTTAATATAAAGGAAGACACAGAAGGCTGAAGTCTGATTTTCTTCAGCCCTTTGGTACAAATAATAGTGTAGTATAAATAATCTCTACTATTGCATAACTGGTCTCTGTTTCACTTCTCTCTACTTAAATCTACTTAACCCCCTCATATTGTTGGTACTTGGTACAGACACTGAGGAATGAAGGTAGCACAGCATACCATCCGTAATATAACCCAGAAGGTCCAAATTTGGCCTCAAGATGCTTTGCTTTGTAATGCATCATGCAACTCAAAACATTATACTGCAAAAAGGTAGTCAGATTCGGCCCTCACAATCTTCAAGGTAAAAAGTCCCATTTCAAGAGCAATCATCTTGATCCTTACATTTTTTTTCTTTTTTTGGTTATAAGAAAAACAATGTATTGATACAAACTTAATTTGAGTGTGGAACAGAAACTACCACTGCTTCTAGAAGAGGGTACCGCATTTGCCCCACAGATTTCCAAAGAAGCTATCGATACCCACGTTTGCCAGAACAACCAAACAACAGAACAGGCAATGCAAAATATCCTTGATCACAAATAGTCAAATACTATGCATGTATACTTCATCTCACCATATAACAAATATAAGCTGCAAAAGGAAGTGATAAAAGGTTAACATAGATACCTTATAAACAGCAGGATGCATGGGATCAAGTTGGAAAAACTTTGCCACAAGATCTGGAAATTGACTCCCATGTTCATATTGTGGCAAATGCCTGAACAACTCAACTCTGTTCCTAGCTTCAGTTTGCTTCACCACAGCACGCCGTTTAGCTTTCTCCACTCGACTCTTATCATCATACTGCATGCGTGGTTGAGGAACATCTTTCTTTCTATCTTTTTCTGAAAGGCGATCACATCCCTTTTTCTCAGGGGCAGCAACTGAAGCATTATCAGCCTTTTGTTGAGGCTTTGCAGCTTTAGCAGGTTTTGCATTCACCGAAGTCGCTGTTCCAGATGCCTTGCTTACTTCAGCTAACATATTTCATCAAATAGCATACAAATTATTAGGGTCACATTGAATCTTTTAGAAAAGAATCCTCACACAAGCACATTTGAATTCCCAACTTTAGGCTTGCTAAAACCATTAGGAAGGACAAAAATTGAATGGATGGCAGGTGGGTTGGAAGATGAAAGCAGGTCAACAGCAGACATAAATAAACAACTATTATAAAGAATCAAAGACAACATATTATGACCATATAAAAGATCTTTTGCATAAATAAGTGCAGCTCAGACTGACAAACTAATAGTTCCACCCAAACAAAAGCATGCTAACACACACCTTTTGCAGCAGCCTTTGCAGCACGTTGAGCTTCTTGAAGAGCACGTCTTTCAGCTTTTGAGGGTTTTTCCTTCTGTGGTTTTGAACTTGTAAGATGGTCTTTCGCATCAACTGTCAATCCTCCTCCTTTATCTGCTTTCTCTTTTTCTAAGGGGAATTGAGAGAGAAGTAGAAAAAGGTTAAAACTAATAAAATGCTTCAATTACTAAATCACATGAAATCAAAATTTCTGAATGTACAAAACTCCAACAAAAGGTTAATGCAAGGAAAGAAAAGATTCTCTTTCGTGGTGGCATTTCATATGTTAACAAGTAAATCAGAATGATTCAGCAACTATTGGGTATAAATTCTAACCGTACAAATGATGTTAAAGTCAACAGACTCAACATCAAAAGAAGAAAAGACAGCCTCAGAAGACATTAACATCATAAGAGGCAAGGCCTGAACTTCTCAAGAAAACATTAGAGAAAAAGCATGCATTTGAAGTACCACAGATCAAAAACCATAATTGGAGAAATATCAAGCCCAGGAGCTGCTTCTCAACTTTAGAGGTCATTCATTTAAGTGTAGAAAAGATAAATTCTTTCTTCTTTTTTTTTTTTTTTGGGAACTTTTCAGTTATTTCAATTGTGACAAGCAAAGCCCTTAATTCAGAGAAGCATTAGACAAAAGTAAACCATAATCAACATTAACATAGTGAAGATAAAGCACCACTGCAATGCACACAAGACTTTAATTTAATGTTGTAGAAGATAAATTTTACAGTAAAAATTGCACACCTTTTCTATAATATCTTATGAGGTTTTAAATAATGGCTGGCCTTAATTATAACGATTCCAAACAGCACATATTACCAATATTAGTGAAACAACAAACATACAAATTACTATCCTCTACAATCATTACAAAAATTATTAAATTCATCCTATTCATAAAGATCAATTTGTTGGAAATAAACACAAAGTTTAAAGAACTGTTGACAGTTTATTTTTCTCAATGTTGATTATAAGGGTAGTACAGAATGGATAGAATATAACCTTCAATATTATTCACTCAACAGATACAAGCCTCTTACTTAAGACATGCAGTGCATTTGGTTAAACGTATCACCATCAAAAAGACAAACACACCATAATGGCCCTTGGTTAATGAACATAATAAACTAGTTAAAAATATCAATATCACCACCACAAACTCCAGTAATCATCCAGACCAGAATTAGCATTTACAAAATTGGTGGTACTCAGCTTAGAGTGTAGCATTGATGTCAATTTCAACATATTAAATGACTAATTCTCTAAGGGTATTTTTGGTTTGAAAGTAATGGATGAGAAGGGAAGAAAAGATGGTTATTCAAATCTAAATCAACGAAAGTGTCTAAACTAAAGTTTCTCCTCCTTGTACTTCCCCTTCATTCTCCTCAATCAAAAAATACCCTAAAGAAACTTTTATATATACTATGCCATGCATCATAAAAAATAAAGCCTGAAAGTAACTCAACTGGCTGAAAATCTATAGTACCCCATTACACAACAAGTTATATTAATAAAATAAAATTGGATAAATATATTGCCGTTACAATAAGCCGTGGTATAAATCCTTCAAATTTTGGAAAATTTAATTGGAAGTAGTCAAGAGAACTATGAAAACAAATATGAAACCTGGGAAATTCCAGCTTTAACTACTGCAGTATAATTTACCGCTCTTAGGTGAGACTAAATCAGAAACAAACAAATATATTGACCTGTTAATACTTGAAAATGAATTTTTGCTATTACGTCAGGCACAATCAACTTCAGTCAGTTCACAGCAACATTCTATGTCATTGTCATAAAAAATAACAGGCCCTACTCTTAAATGGGATTAGCTATATGAATCCAAAGTCCCCTACACATATTCTCTTCTACCGTTTTATCTTATCTAAGGTTACACATTGCTAAGTTCTATTTGCAGAATCAAATCAATGGATCAACTTCCACCAACACCGCTGTCTCTTATTTCATCCTTCCTTGCTTTCCCCCAAATCCACCTGACAGTACAGAAATTTTTTCACTTTCTTACCCTAACTTTGCATACTGGAATACAGAGGAGGAAACAAGAACCAGTGAAGTTTATGCCAAGGCCTCAAGGGTACCCAAAAAAAATAAAAGGCATTCCATCCAGTCAGCTGTAACTTTAAATGAATCATCCTATTCAGATCTCACAATATTTACACAGTAATTGATCCTAAGAGCTGTAAAGCCTAGTTCAGTTAGAAGTATATTATTCCATTCTTAATTAGCCATCACTCCTCTCCCTATTTCCCTCAAAGATGTAGATGACATGCGTAGTCTAATTCCTAGAAGAACGAAAGCCTCCAAACTCCAGATTTCTCTACCAACTTCACCTTATTCTTCTGATTCATTCTCATCCACTAGGACAATGTTATCCATGAAAATCATGCACCAAGGCTTATATAGATTATGTCTTCTAAACCCATAATCAGCATAGCACTCAGGAAAGGACTCAAAGTGGATCCATGAAGTGTCATAATTATGTTCCTGGTTCCTCCACTGATTGTCTCACGTTACTCAAAGTAACAAAGGTAATGGATTCCATTCTTTTCTGATACGCATAAACTGACTTCCTAAGTAATCTGATAATATGACTATCCAGATCAATTAAGACTAATTAGAGGTTTCACTTTTTCTCCGCAGGAAATAGACCGTAATTTGATACAATCCCTCGTCTATAGGAAAATAACTTCACATGCGCAGATATGAGAGTAAATGTAGTTTCAAATTTGAACCTACTCTAATTGAATTTCAAATTGATTGCTTGTAGTCCACCATCAATCTAAACCAGAGATAGTTCATCTAAATTAAAAATCAACAAGGATGCAAGTAAGAATCGTAATCCCACCCGCTATTCCAAGAGGGTCATTCACAACCGAGACTGTGGTCAATTCACTAGCCGGAACACTACTAGCCTTCAAAGCTGTCAGGTCAAACCCTCCACGAGGAAATGAAGAAGCCACTTTTCCAGCATTGCCCCTAATTCCACGACCCGGCGATGCAATCCCATTAAACAAATCTCCTTCACCCACCATCTTGCTCGAGTAAGACGAAGGGTTTGGGGACATGGGGGCGGGGAAAAACTCAGAAGAAGCGTTGTAGCTGCCGGCAGTAACGGAGTCTCCCCGAAGAGGGGAAGCCATCGGGAATGCCGCCGGACGGATGTGCAGAAGCGAACTATCCGACGAATGACGCGGCGGCGGGATCATCACAGGCGAGAGGGAATTACCAGAAGGAGAGATATGAGAAACCGGAGGAGAAGAAGATTTAGGAAACGACGGGTCCGGTGGACCCGAGTGGGAGCGTTCAGGCGGAGCTCCGGGAGCGAAGAACCCTACTTGGCGAACCTTAGGGTCAATCACTGCACGAGGAGCTCGGCGAGAGTCCATGGATGGAGAAGGAGCTTAGGGTTGGAGTTGAAATGAGAGGTAGTGCTGCTACTATTGCGATTGGAATGGGTGCATGGCTTGTTTGGGAGGGAGGAAAGTTTAAAGAAGCAAAGAAAGGGGTTCCTGATTTTCTCGGGAAAACTGAGAGAGGGGTTGGAGGATTGAGATGGAAAGGTGGAGATCGTCGCGCGGAGTTCTCTGAAAATGGGAGAGAAAGTGGAGAGAGAAAGAAGAAATACAAGCAGAGACTGAGCTGCGCAGCCAAAAAGGAAAAAATTAAAAATAATAATGGAGATAATTGTCCTTTCTCACTCACTTTAATCTTGGTTTGACACAGAGGAAATTTTAAAAATAGTTTAATTTGTTAATTTTAATCATATTTGTCCGTATTTATTTTATTAGAAAATGGGGCGATAACTTTTTATAAGAATCTGAAACAACCCAGGTGAGCATCACTTGGATTTTAGTATATTCAATATTCAAGAATCCAACTTTTGCATTGGATTGTGTTTTGAAATTTTGATACATTTATTTTGGTCCCCTATTAAGTTACTCCTTTTTGCATAAGGAAAACTAAATATATTATGAATGAGTAATTAATACATTAATAAATGTATTAAATATAAATTTTAATCTAAGTAAGGAAGTTTTAAATATATATATATATATATGTGGATAAATTCTTTTTTTGGATAATTTATTATACCATCATTATTTTTATTACATAAAAATAAACTACAATTAAATTTACTTTGACCACTAAGGCCTTCAATCATAAAATTGATTTATTCAATTAAATTTTTTACCTTATCCAAAAAATTTTAAATTAAAAAATGTATTTAATTTACTTTATAAAAGTTTACATATATGTTAGTATTTTTTGTTGGTTAGATAAAAATATAATAGACATGTTATTGTTGATATTAAACATGATTAATGATCTATTTTTAATTGATTAACTAAACTCAAATTATTTTAGGAATTTATTTTTGTTTTTAGTAATTATTTGATTTTTATTGGATAATTTTAAAAGTTATTAAATCCTGCTGGCATTCAAGAACTAGCTAAGCATATATAGTACTAATCATAAACCAAAAGCAAAATATTGCATATTAGCAACTTGTAGGGTTTTAGATAAAGTCATTTCTTTACCAATATGTTACTATATTAAGGTTTTCTTTAAATAATAACTTTTTTATCACAAAAAATATTTATTTAAACTTTTTAGGTTTAGGTCAAATTTTATAAAAAGTTTGAGCTTAACTTGTTTATAAATTGGGCTTTTTTAATCAAGTATTTATTTTGTTCAAATTTTATTTTTTTGGGCAAGACTCATTGGGCCAATCAAATTTTTTTTCCTAAATTATGATCATACCTATTATCAAGTAAGGGAAATTTTGGAAGTTTAACTCGAACCTAAAAAATTCAAAATGAATATTTTTTGTAATTAGAAAAAAGTTATTATTCATAGAAAACCTTGTGTAACATGATATATTAGTAAAGAAATAAAAATTAATGCTTCTTATTTAAATATTTATATAATAGAACAACTCATTTTTATTTAAAACTTATTTATACATAATTTTATAAATAATATTAACAATTAGTTATATTACTTATCTTAAATTTTAAATAAAAATAATAATTTGATAATGATTATAAAAAATCCAAATGACCTGATCTAAAAAATATAAATAAAGTCCTAAATAAAAAAATACTAGTAAAATATGGGCCGAGCATTTTAACTGTATTTGCGTTTGAAAGTGTAATTTATACCTCTAAATCAGTCATCCAATTGTACAGTGTAACTATCAAATAAAATTGTTAGACTGTACACACTTTTCTATTTTAATTTGAGACATATTGAGTATTTACCGGGAAGTTCTCAAAAAATAACTAAGCCTCAAAATCAAACCAATCAGAAAGGCGTGGTCCAAAATGTGATTCTACATTTGGTGTGGAAAAATATGTACAATTTAAGTGTTTCAGAATTCAGAATCCTCCCCAGGTGCTTCCTCATGGGCTAATGGTCCGCTCTGCAGGTATATACTTTCTAAATAGGCCCAAATAATCCAGATATATAATAGTTTTGCCAATATAGCATCATGTTCAAATTGTGGGGTAGAAAAAAAAAAAAATTTGATCAGTATTAATATACTTATATTGTAATTAATCTAATATATTAGTTGCAATAAAATTATTTGAAAAAAAAATAAAATTATTAAAAGAATAATTTTATTGAGATTAATATATTAAATTAATTATTATATAAATGTATTAAAACTAGTTAATATTTTTTTATAAAATGATCCCTTGGGTGAGCAAAGTTCAAGCGAAACTACTTTTTAGTTTAACTCAAGCCCTATCCAAATTTTAAGATTTAAGGTTTAAAAAAAATAAATAAATAAAGAGTGGTTTATATTTAACAAAAGAGGTATGTTATATTTGTACTTGAAAAATAACTATTTTAAAGAAAAATGACCTATATTTTAAAAACTTGAAAACAAAGTAAATAGGTTTGGAGCCTCTACATTGGTCCTAAGGATTTTACACATAATTTAGTATTGTCTCGACCAATATAATTAAATACGACCAAGTTGATTGATTGAACTATGTTATATTTAACGACTAAAGATTGTCACCTATAAGAAATCCAAGTATTTTACATTTTAGTTGTACTCGTATCATTTACATATGTATTTTATAAATTAAATTAAGATTTATGTATTTATGTCCAAGGACAAAAAGCATGTTCAAATAGTTGTCCACACAACCATATATATTACCCCTCTCCAATCATAGCCATTTTCTGAGAAAATGTAAATGATAATGGTTATCCATTGGGCTAAGCCCAATAACATTTTTGTTACAGGTCGTTGCTAATTAAAGCCCATCACAATGGACCAAACAAAAATGTCTATATCTGAGAAGGCTAAGCAATCCATGGTTGAAATTGTATTAATTTGTAACTTTCAAACAAGTCGAAAATAAGTTAATATAATTTTGTTCATAGTCATTTATATTTAATCAAAGTTCCAATAAAAACAATCTTTTATAATCTTCCAAGACAAATTAGACATCTTCCCTATTGTTGTACAAAAAGTTCTAGATAAATTATTCTTTTTCCGTTAAGAGATTCTTATATGACATAGTTTTTTTTTTCTATCATGGAATCTTACAACAATTTTCTAAAACCAAAATACCTTCAAGACTAGTATTTTTTATTAAAAATAAATTTTTAAAATATTTTTAAACTTCTATTCCAATATTCTATTGATTTTATGTTAAAAAGTTAAATTTACGGTAAATTCTTTAGTGTAATTATAAAAATGTTACACTAATATAATCACTATATAACACTAAGAATAATACATATGATAATAACGTGCCATATCATACTAACAGTATAAAAACATAAAATAACTTTTTCTATTTATATTTTCACCCTATTTTTGTTTTTCTAAACTTTATTTGTGAACCCAAAATTCAATTCAAATTTCTATAATTTACTCCTTCAACTTTTTTTTTCTTTCAATAATTCACGTAAAAATATTAGTTTATAACATTGTTAACTTACTATGTACTTTTTTAATTCTTTCCAGTAATTCCACAACTTCATTATTTTATTGTTATTTTCAATTATAAACTAATATTTTGTGAGGTTACTAATTTTTAAAAAAAATATTGGGTTCATATATAAAATATAAAAATATTGGGTTCAAAATATAAATACACAAAATTATTTTAATTTAACATATAATTAACATATTTTGATATATAATTACTACATATATTTTTCTTAACGTATCACATAATAATTGCACATCAGAAATGACACATAAATTTAATTTATCATAATTTTTTAAAAATAACTATGTACATTAATTAAATAAATACATATTTAATTTTTTTTATATAATATGAATAATAAATATAAAGATATTTTACTCAAAACCATGAAATAGGCATGGAAAAGTTTAATTGAAGGCTAAGTGTGAGGCTGGAGTGGTGTCGGCTATAGCCTATGGAAGTGTTGCATTAAAAGGGAGAGCCATAAATTTCAGAAAATATTCACAAAAAATAGCAAATAGACAGAGAAAGCAAAACAACCATACAGCCGTAGAGATTCAGGACAGTTCCACAGCATTCAAAAAAATAAAATAAAATAGCCAAAATTAAAAAATTTAATGAAGAGTAAAAACTTCCACTGTTATTTTTGCTGCTCTACTTCAACCTCTATTTTTTAAATTTAGGGTTTTTGTAAATTATTTTTTTAAATTTAGTCTCTTAATCGTTGGTAATGTTGTTACTATACTATTTTTATTGAAAATTTAACAGAAAGCTTAATAATTTATTGACTTAGTTGTTACTGGTTGACTAATCTGATCCAATTCCAAGTAATGAATAATTTTGTAATTTAAATTTAATAAAGAATAACATTTTCTTGAAAAATAGTAAATTATCAAATATATAAGTAAAACACTATTTTTTACCATAAAAAAGATTGTTTGCTATTTCAATATTTTAATTTTTTAAAAATATAGTAAAATTATTCTTGTAATTTTAAAAACTTGTAATCACATTATTATAATTTTTTAAATGTTTTTAATTTAGTCTCTGTTATTCATATTAAAATTTTATTAATGTTCTGCCTAATTTTATTGACGTGACTAATTATGTATTAATTTTGTATCCTTAATATATATGATTTAAAACAACTAATCAAAGTCGCTTATGCATATTTAAAGTTGATTTCACTATATTACTTTTTTACATTGATGTAAAATTACGCATATTTAAAATGTCAAGATCAAATATGAGAGAGAATATCCTCTCCAATAGCTCACGCTATTGGAGATTTTCTAGTAATGTTTGAAGCCAATGGCTCTAGATTTATTTATATAAAAAAATTTTAAATATTAAAATAAATATTTTTAAAAATAATAAAATATAATATTTTATTATTAAAAAATAAAATAATTTTTAATATCTTAAAATTTATTTTACACATTTTACAGTATGATATAAAAAAATTAGATTATTTTTAGTACAATTTAAAATAATATATCTTATTTTCAAAAATATTTATTTTTATATTTTAAAATTTTTTTATATTTGTTAAATTTGAAGCCATTAGATATTGGATCCAAATCTCATTGGAGAATCTCTAATCGCAATATTTTATTTTATTATAATATTTTATTATTAAAAAATAGAATAATTTTTAGTATCTTATAACATAATTTTTAATATCTTATAATTTATTTTACACATCCCATAATATAATTTAGAGATATTAGATTGTCTAAAGTAGAATTTAAAATTTTAATATATTTTATTTTTATTATTTTTATATTTTAAAATTTTTTTATATCTATTAAATCTGAAAATTCTCTGCCGGAGAAAATTCGGACTCCAAATATAATTATAATTTAAAATATTCATAAGTTCAGATAAAAAAAATCTAATTAAAAATATATATTTTGTAAAACAGGCTATACTTATTTTTTTTTCTTCAAAATTCAATCTAAGTTTAAAAAGTCTAAATCAATATATTTTAAATAAAAAAATACTATTTTAAAAGAAATCATGATATCTTGATAATAAAATAAAAATTAATAAATTTAATTATTACTTTAATAAGCTTGTTTAATCTAATAAATTTAATTTAAAAACTATAAATAAAAACTTAAATAAAAAAATTTAAATTTTTTTAATGTCCAATTTAAATTTGATCATTAAAAGTCTAATAATCAATACTCGTCAAAATGACACATGGTTAGTTACAATAACAAAAGTTAAAAGTACATTAATAATAAAATTGAAAAATAGGAACTAAAGGACAGATTTTTAAAATTATAAAACTCTAATTACAAAATTTGCTATATTTTTTAAAAAATTAAAATACAAGTGAGAAGAAAACAAATGAAGGCGTGGAAAGGGCAGAGTAGGACCCTTAGAAAGAAGCTGCAAGAGGCTGAGGGAGGATCAGGAGGAGGAGGGCCCTTTGCCTGTGAGGCATCTTATGCAACGTGTTGACCGTACACTGACCAGAAAGTGAACAACTTTAATCTGCACAAACTTTTATCTAACACTGTTATGACCTCTTGTAGCCCCGGAGACTGGTGAAACAGTCCTTCTTGTTCCTCCACTGTCTGTCACAAGAACTCAATATTCAACCAAATAAAAACAAAAAAAGATTTGGATCCTTTTTTTATTATATTAAAAAAAATAAACACAGAAATTATGGAGTTTACTTGAATAGTAAGTTCCACTTAAAGATACCATATACACTTGAACAGTACCTTATCTCTTCATCTCTCTAATATAAGAAGAAAATATAAGGAATAAATAAATAAATAAATCCAAATGCAAAAAAGAAAGTTTAATTATGAGTCTAAAATAAAAATAAATAAATAAATATGAGAGAGAGGGTTGAAAGAAAGAGAGTTGACACTAAACATAAAATCTCATTTTTTGTGTCACTCTCTTTTTATTTTATAAGCATTTGATTTTAGTGGATCCAAGTTCATTTAATTATATGAGCATTAATTCCCTCTGCTAATTAGAGGAGACCATTTTGTTTTGTTTTGTTTTTTTTTGCAGTAAAAAGTAGAATCATTAGATCTATATTTAATAATCTTATAGTTTTTTAAAAGATATTTTTATAAAAATAAATATTTTAAGATATATTAATATTTTATATAGAATAGTATTTTGTTAAATAATAATAGACTGTGGAATATATAAAATAAATTGTACGATATTAAAAATAGTTTAATTTTTTTGTCAACTAAATATTATTATGTGTAAACAAATATAAAATATTAATATATTTTTTATAAAAATATTTAAAATTATTGGATCTAAATTCAATTTGGAGCAAAAAAAGATACCCTCTAGGTGTCGGAGGGAATCCTTGCTCTCAGGTATGTATGTTTAAAGCTACTGTTGTTTTGGATTTTATAAATGACTTAGAATGAAATGATAAATAATAAATTAATTATAGTAACTTAAGTTATTATTTAAAATTTTATTTTCTAATATAAATTAATAGCACAAAAATAGGTTTTAAACATCTCTTGTTGTTATCTAAAAACTTATTTTGTGAATCCTTTAAACCGAGGGTTTAAACGTAATTGAATGACCATTTTAAAAATAAATGTATACTTTAATAAATTAAAAGTAAAAACAAGCACAACTTGCTCTATTATGTTTTATAAAAATAATATTAAAAAATATATAAATCATCTCATTTTATTAATTTCAAACTTAACTTCCAAACAATGATCCATTAAGTCTCTAAACACATTAAAACCTCCCGACAATAAAATGATTCATAAACCTTAAATTCTACTCTCTTTGGTATCTATATTAGTTATTCTATATTATCCTTTTTCTAAAATCTCAAATATAGTTTAAAATTTCAATAAAATATATTTTATTATGAAAATCTTGATTTGAAGTTAATTTGAAAATCGTTGTTAATCAATTAAATGCTGCCAAAGGAGGAGGCAGCATAGCTTGTTCGAGACCGGTAATCAAAGTTGTTATGGTTATGGAAGAATTCTATTTTGGAGGCTGCATCTGCTACAATAATCAAAATTACTGCAAATCTATTATTTATTATGTGTAAATAAAATAAGCTTAAATTTTTTGAATTTTAAAAAATTAATGAGAATATTAATATATTTTTCACTGTCAATGAAAGAAATTATGAAATAATTAATTAACAAATCAAATATTAGACTCTTAAATGGTGCATTCTTTTAAGTTTGAAAATTTTTTTAAATAAATGAATAAATTATTTATTTATTTATTAAATTAATAATTTTTTAAAGTTTGAACAATTTTTAAAGTTAATAAAAAAAAATTGCGTAATTCACTGTATCTTTAATTTTATAATAAGTTATTATAAATATAACTTGTCATATTTTTAAATTAAAATAAAATAAAATGATATATAATTGAATACTTATTTAACAGTTTAAATCATTGAAAGTTATAAATAAAGTCAAATGTAATTTTATTAGTTTTTCAAAATTAGTAACAATGAGAGTTGTTTTAGCATAAGAATATTTTATGATAATACCTTATCAATAAACCCAATAATCTAAAATATATTGGTATATAATCATTCAAATTAATTTTTCCTAATATCCATGCAATACATGAAAAAATAAACTAGTTTTCCATTACTAAATCTAACCACCCTTTCAACAAAAAAGAAATTTTAACCATTAAACGAAAAAGGTTACTTTGATCAATTTTGGTAAATAAGAGTTATTGATATCAATCATGTAATTTAAATTCAAATTGTTAAATTTTTTATAGTAATTAATATAATATTACTAAATAACCGTTACCGTGAGAAATCTACTTTAATATATTTTGATATGAAATGTGTGTCAAAAAAATGATATAAAAAAATAAAGATATGAAATGCGTGGGTTAAATTATAGTGAGGATGTTATCATCAATTGTATTCGTATTTTTATCTTCTTCTAGTGATAAAAGGGGATACTTTCATCTAATTTTTTAAGTAACGAATTAAAGCATGAAATTTGATCTAAGTTGTTTATTTTTAATTAATAAACATCTTATAATGTCAAATAATTATAGTTTTTCAACAAAATCACAGTAAATTTATATAACACTGATCTACGTTCAATAAAAAAACTTTTAGTTTTATTAAAAAATTTACTTCATTTTTTTATTTTCTTAATTTTCATTTCATCTCCTTAATTTAAACTAATCTTAAAAAATTACTCAAAAATTTTATTGCCTATATATGACAAGTTAAATTAAGAAGTTATTAAAATAGCCATAAGAAAAATTTTTCTATGAAACTAACTTGGTAGAGAGAACAAAATATTTGGGTGATTTTTGGAAGTTAAAAGATGAAATTGGAAAAAAAAAAAACAAAAGAAGTAAATGATGAAAGTAGAACAACCTATAACATTAAGGAACCATACAAGGAAAGAAAGTGAACTTTGAGATGTATTTAAGGATCAAATGTGAACAAAATAAATTTAAGTGGTGAAAATAGAACTTATGATAAAATTAGAGAGAAAAATATATTTTTAGTCTTTCACTTATTATAAAATCATCATTTTGATCAATCACTAATTGTAATGCCTAAAACAATTTCTCACTCACTGAAAAATGTCACATTTAGTCTCATACTTTCTATAAAAATATTAGATTTAATCCATCTACTAAATCTTAAATCTAATAAACTAAATTTGGTATTTTTGTTAAAAGTGAATGATCAAATGTAATATTTTTCAATTAGTGAATGATTATTTTGGGCATTTCAATGAGTGCATTATCCAAATAATAATTTCGTAATAAATGAGAAACAAAAAATGGTATTTTACTCTAATATTAAGGAGAAAAGTACCAAAGTGGTCTCCACTTTTGCATTTTTTGATAATTTGGTTGCTCACCAATTAACTATAATAAATTAATCCCTTACAAATTTAAATTTATATAAAATCAATTCTTCACAAATTCAAATTTATATAAAATTAATAACTCCATTTAAATTAATAATGAATTAATTTTTCATAAAATAAAATTTTTTAGAAACTGATTTTTTACAAATTTATTTATAAAAAATTAAATTATCATAAAGTATAAAAATAGAAAACTAATTTAGTACGTTTATCTTAATATTAAAGGATTAAAATAATATTTTACCTTTCATTGGACTATAACAACGAAGGATAGTGTCCATAATTTGGACAAGCATAGATGGGCCTTGATGGGGCCCATACAGTATAGAGGAGACCCAAATATTTCAAATGAAAAAAAAGAATCAAAGACAGTTATGATGGTAAAGTGAGATTTGGATTGCACGTGTCTTTAGAATTTGCTAATATTAGTTTTCCTACGCAATTAAATCTAGGAGGCATCCAATTCTATTAGATGCTGACAAATTATATTTCACATCATAAAAAAATAAATTATTTATAATCGGCTATTAATTTGTTTGTGGATGTAACTTTTCTATTGATAAAATTAAATTTATTCAGAAACAGACGAAGCACGATGTCCTTCCTTCCTCTATGATCAAATCCTTTTCCCTTCCGGGATATGTAGGTCTTGTACAATTTATTTTTAAAAAATTAAAATATTATATCATGACAACAAATTATTAAGTAAATTTGATCTATAAAAATTAAATCATAAATAAATAATAAGTACACCACATATATTTCTAATATATATATAACTTAATTTTGTTCAAAAATAAATTATATAAATTTTTTTTCGTCATATCTTGATATATAGGAATAACTTAATATACAAATTCAAAGTTCAAACCAGCAAACTAATATCTCACGTGACATAAACTTTAGAGTTTATTCTCTGCTTCCATCTGTCGAAAGGGAAAAATTATATAAACACGTCAATATATATATATATATATTTGCACACGAAAAAAAATTATTAGAAAAAGTATATTTATTTATATACAAACTATAAAAATGAATTTAAATTTCGCTCATTAATCATACATAAAATGTATCAACAAAGTAAAGTAAAATTTTAGGTGCAATCACAATTTTAAATACATTAATACATTTAGTTATAATGCAAAGGTATAATTATAATATTATTATAATTATATGCCTACATTATAATTAGATTTTGTGAGTGCACCTAATATAACACTATAAGTGAATATATATATTTGTGTGTGTATAAATGATTGAGAAACTATCATTTTGGTTCCTCATATTTTAACTTAATAATAATTTAGTTTTTCACAAAATTAGAGTAATGAAATAGTTCTTCATAAATTTATTAGTAAATCAAACAAGTTCCTTTATCATTTTCTTGTTAAAAAAATGCTGAGATATATTGTTTTCTATTAACATGGAGGGTGTTGGATAAGTTTTTTTTGTTCACTATTATCAACATTTTACTAAGTGTTAACAATTTTTAGAGTGTCTTCGATTGAATTTAAATGAAGAAGAATATGCTACAAATTTGATCAAAGAAATCTTAAAAATACTTTACACTTAATGTAGTATTGATAATAGTAAGTATATATATATATATATATATATCCCATGTATGCATCTCACCTCCATGTTAGTAGAAAATAATTTGCCTCAACTTTTTTTTTTAATAGAAAGATGACGGCAAATATGATTTACTAATGAACTGTTGAAGGATAATTTTGTCATTTTAAATTTATATATAATTAAATTGTCACTAAGTTAAACAGTGAGAAATTAAAATAATAAATTTTTTAAAATTTATTTAAAAAAGTATATATATTTATATATAGACTAGAAAAATAAATTTAAATTTCAGTCATTTAATATGTAAACTGTATGAATAAAGTGAATATATATATATATATATATATATATATGATTGGCTAGCTATGATTAACAATCTGGTTTTGCTATATTTTGTGTTTTGTGCTTTAATCATATAACACACATGTGAATATGTGATCCAGAAGAGATTTAAAAAATGTAATACACATACAACTTCGTGTTGACATGACCACCACAAATAGCCTACGCAAAAGACACGCCGTCAACTCGTGACTACATCAACCCCTCTCATAATGCATCCATTTTTCCAGCTTCCACTCGTTTCCACTATATTTCACTTTTTTTTTTTTAGTCATTTGTAATGTGTTTAATTTCATCTTTTATAATTAAAAAGGTCGTTTACACGTTAAAATTGTCTTCATATTTTTTTTTAATTTTTGCTTATAAAAAATAAAAAAATTTATTTTTTACTTTAGATGAACTATATAAATAACGAAATTTATTTTTAAAATATAAGTTACTATCATGTATAAATGACAAATTTTGACTGTTCGATATCACCCGCGGTTAGATGTTTTTAAATATAAGTTACTATAATGTATAATTAAATTCAATTTTGGTCAAAATTAATCATATTTATTCATGATTAAATTTCCAGGTCTTTTAATCAAATGCACCCGTAACCCACAAATCTGCCTCACTTTGCAAGCCATGCTTTTTTATTTTATAATATATATATATATATATATATATAATTTTTGTCCAATTCCATCTCTAGTGTACAAACTGCAATATCACTGTGATCACTGTGAATGTTTGGATTATAATGGGCAAAATGAGTTTAGATTAACTTAATTTGAAAAATTAATTATAATTAAATTTGATTTTGTATGATAATAATTTATGTTTAAAAATTTTTATCTAAAACTTAAATTTTGCTATCAATATAGTTCACCCATCGAGGTTCAAAAGACAATAGTGATTTAAAGTGATCCAAGCTCAAATAAAACAAAAATATTTATAAAGAAAAATATATTTTAGTATGCAAATGAATTTTTAAACCTTTTAACTAATAAATCAAACATACTAAAGTTAGTCATATTTAGTATTAATTTTCTATTAACTTGTTCTGTACTCCCAAATTAAAATTAATAAGTGCATTGTTAATGAAATTTCATTCAATTGATGCATCAATTACAATGAATTTTGATTGAGCTCTTGCGCTATTTGATTAATTAGACATAAATTTATTCAAGCACTTTTTATTAAACTCCTCTCTTATACAAATGCAGATTACTAATATTCATTAGTTAAATAGTGCTAGGTAAAGAATCAAAGAGACGAATCTATCATATATCATTGCAACTGCGAATAGAATCCGAATATAAATATATATAGAATTCAACAAATTAAATATCCACCACATATTTAAGAAGTGCATGTAGAGAGAACAAAACATTTGAGGCACACTTAGCCATATAGTTAATGAAGAAACAATCATGTCTCTTCCAACCTTCTTCACTCATATATATATATATATATATATATATATATATATAGGTATCTACATAGTGGAAAAATCAAGAACAAGACCAAAACGCAGACCCCAATTTTGCATGCTTCTTCAAGCACGTATGTGCTTGAATCCTGGAAATTACATATGTTATCTGCGATCACAAATTTGAGCAAAAAAAAAAAAAAAAAAGGCAAAAGATGAACGATTCGTCGTTTTGACTCGGATTTAAACTCAGATCGTTGAGTTCTGAAGAAGACGATGCAAGAGAAGAAGATTGATTACGGCGAGTCGTTCCAGCAGAGAAGCATGACCACGCATCTTCTGATAATGTACAGTCTTCCTTGCTGCTCTCTGAGATACCCTCCAAGCCTTCTGCACGATACCTTCTTCTTCTTCGAAGAAGCTCCCATGGACTCACAGATATCACTACTACTGCTCATCTCTTTATAGTTTCACAAACAGAGATTCTGAGTCTGAGAGGAAGATACACACACAGACACAGAGAGAGACAAAGAGACAGAAGAGTGATGAGTGAGTGAGTGTGTGTGCCTTGGAACGAACCCTTTTGAACTGATATGTTCTGAAGTGCGAAGAAGCGAGGGCTTCTTATAGATGAAACTAGAGTCCTGTAGCACTACTGTAGGATGTAGGGGGCCTGTGGGGCCTACGTAACAAAGTGTCCGAAGCTAGGGCCCTCTGTGGGGATATGGATTCCATGGCCTTATATATTTTCTGTGTCTCTCTGTCTGTGCACCTGTATTTATGGAGGATCAACCACCAAGAGGAATGGTAGGCCATTAATAAAGCTCTAAATAATAAGGATTAGGATCAAAAGCGCTACAGAAAACGACAAGGTTCCTTAGATATTTGAGCTTATTCCACGGTTTCATGACTGTGTTACAAGAACCATGTAGTTTGGCGAAACAACTATGAAGTTTCCCTCTTGTTTTATGTCCTCGCCTTTCTAGTGTAGTTCTTAATTTCATGGGAAAATAAGGAGAAATTTTAAATCTGATTGATTAGTAGATTTTTAAGTTTTTTTATCAATAATTTTTTTTTATTTTCATTTACATCAAAGAACATTATTCACAATGCTTTTATTTGTAAATGACTAAATTTTAAAAAATATTTATATACAGGAGAGAAATCAAATTATACTTTATTTATATAAGCAAAGTGAAAAGATCAATTTACGAGAAATTAAACTAAAAATTTGTTATATATGAAAAACCAAAATAGCATTTTATTCTGAAATTATTTCTCTAAACCCTAGTTTTTGTGGATTGAGATTAGAACATTTAGGGTCAAATTTTGTAAAAGAAAAATATTGACAAAATAGAACTCTGCAAGCCAGTCAAGATATTAAGTCCAGGTAATTTTATTTTATACATTAATCCTATCTCTTAAATCATATACTGTTATTGACTGATGATGATGCTACTACAGTGGTAATGTGTTGTACAGGAATTAGTTGAAAAAGGTTTTCGCTCTATTTTTACTTTGCCATGTTCCTCTATAGGCTCTAATATAAAATTAGCACATGGCCACTTTGTTTTCTCAGCTCTATATATATAGCTACATTGCCACAAAATAGGAGTTCAGATTTTTTTGCTGAAATTAATGTACTCTAAGTATTTAATAATTCATATTAAATTTACAGGACCATTTTATTAATAATTCATATGAAATTAGAAGCTATTAATTTTATTAATCTTTGGTTACTGAAATTGCTAATTTTTTAAAAAAATTGATTTAACAGTTATAAAAAATTTAAAAACTTGATCTAATAATTGTTGACAAAATTACAACATCTAAATGTCACAACATAATAATGACAGATTAATAATAGTGATTGATTATCTTCCCATTATTTATGAAATATTTTATAAGGTTGCAATCTCTCAAAGAATTGGATTCTCACATAGTAACATTTTCAGGATAAGAGTCCTAAAGATTTTTTTTTCCCATGAATTATATAATATTGATGTGATATATATCATATAGGTAAATTATTTGAAGCATGGATAAACATATTTGAACCCTATGTATCTAACTGTCTTACAAGGGGTGTACAGTGATGCAAGGTTGTTTGGTTGTACAAATAATTGGAGGGAGCAGTGTCCCAACATGACTTCTACAGTAAAGCTAGTAAGGACAGAAACAATTATTGGTTAAAAAATCTAGATTTATTTTGTATGTAATTTGCCAGTAATTAATAGTTTATATTTAAATAAATACTAAATAATTAAATAAATTTTAATAACTTATTAAAATTTGAATCATACAATTTTTATTTAATAATCTAAATTTTATTAAATTCACTTACATTTCATTCAATTCTCGATCTCAAAACACATTCAGTCAAGAGTTGAACAAAACTGGTTAAAGCTTAGTTTTTCTTTTTAATTTTTTTCTTGGGTATAGACTGATGTTTGATACCTTATAATAAAAATTTGTTATGTTTAATAGAATTTTCTAAATTCATTTCTCATAACTTTATCGTCACATGTCAAATATTTTAAAACCAATTCATATATTCTAGCTATGCATATTTATTTTAAATATATATAATCTAATAATATATGCATTAGTTGTAAAAAATACTATATACATTTATTATTTTTAACATATATATATATATATATATATATCTCTCTCTCTCTCTAAAAGCAGTTCCATTTCCTTGTAATATTGCAATGGAAACCATTAATGAATGATTGACTATTTTTTATTCTGATTCAATAATCAATCCAGTTTCATAACATTTAAAAAACTAGTTAGATATATGAAAAAGAAGAAGAAGAAAACTTTCAAGGGCTATATTATTAGAAGCAATTGCAAATGAACTTATTTATCAGAAAAATATTATGATTAAGGACTATAACATATCTACTATGAAAAATCTTAAAATTTAAAACTATTCATAGTGACAGAAAGACAATTATGTTAGCTTTGAATTTCAAAAAAAAATCATGTCCTAATAAGACTTTAAAACCCTAATTTTATTGTCCTGCATGGCTTGATTGGAAGGCCTATGTGGGACAGTGAGATCTTAGGTCAACATAGATCTCGGTAGGACTCATCCTTAGCTAGGACATGAAACTTATGATACCCATATTATGTTTTTATCCAATTTCTGGCTTCTTTTTCTATTATTATTGTCAAGCATTTTTCACTAATTAAATCTCGCTGCATTACAGTTTTTTTTTTAATTGCATGTATTAAATGTTTGTACACTTAATTAAATGGTCAAGATCTATTTTAGATTCACTCTGTATAAAAACCTCACGTATATAGAATAAATTCCAACTGTTAAGCTCTTGTTTAGCACACCTTATAAATACGTGAGATTATAAATTTTAAATATTACGGTTGATTTTTATCAAGTATTTAGGACATATATTATTTTGTATAAACTTATATGGTCAACTTAATCCAACTAATTCTATTTAATATGATTTAAAACCACATTACTAATCAAATTTTCATTATATTAATTAGTCTTAATTGTATAAAAATGAATGAAAAACATGTTTTAATCTTACTTAATGTTTTTTTTTTGTAACAGAAATCATACGTAATATCAAAATTTTATCGAACCTTACTCTATCAAATCATATATACATTTTGGTCTTCTCCATTTGAGTTTATCGTATATATAAAGTGTTGAACGAGCCTTAAATGTACATGAACCTAATGCATATATACAAGATTTTTTTTTCTTATTATATATATATAGGTGTTGGAACTGTAAAACTACAAATTTGTGACAGAATCTGAGATTATTCTGAGTGGCTTCTTAAAACCCGACCAATTGTTGAGATTTATGTGGACTCGTATTTATTAAAATCATAAAATTATATAAATCCCATATTATTTAATTGCCTTGTGCTTCACCCATATCACTTAGGTTAGAAGCTTCCAATTCCTTTTATCAGATTTCTGTCTCTTTGAGGTATTTATTAAAAGTTATCATTTCTCCATTGATTAGTCACAAAGTAGAAGTAGCATTATATGTATACATATATTCACACTACTTTTTTTTTTTTTTTCAGAAATGTTTCCAATTTAAATTGTTATAGCTTATATGAGTATATCCTCTAATAATTCTGAATTTAAGTATTTATTTTTATAATATTTCGAATTTCGGTTTTTTTTTTTTGTGAAAATATTTTTTAATTTTATTATTTATTTTTATTTCTCAAAATCAACTTTCATTTGTAAGTTTTTAGTATTGGAAAATTCGTTTTTCTTCTTTATTAAAAAAAAGTTTACTTAATTTCTTAGGCTTATTATTATTATTATTGTTGTTGTTGTTGTTATTATTATTATTATTATTATTATTATTATTATTATTAAATGATGATAGTTAAAGGGTTTTCTTACGAAATTATAATTAAAAAGTCTCCAATCATTATATAAAAAATGCTGGTAGCATCATATTTACACCATTTTTGTTTTCAGTTTCTTGTAAACTATACTAAATGCATTTTCAGTGACAATAAAAAGTGGAAACCCAAAAAAAAAAAAAAACATATTCATTTCCAAATTTCAAAATCTTTTCTCTTCTATTTTTGCCAACTGGAGTTGAGTTGACTTTTGTAATTCAATTGTAATAGGATAAAATATTTTGTGAATGGAAAAGACAAAAAAGAATAGGGCACAACTATAAGGTTAAGGACAATTTAAGAAAAATGTAAAATAAATTTTTTGTAATCTTATAATAAAAGAAGTCAAGTCAACGAGTTAGATAATTTAATTTTTTTCTAACGGGCAAAAAGTAGATAATCATGGTTTTAATTGGAGTAAAAAGTTGTTAAAAGAAAAATTAAATTGTTCAATTTTTGAAAATAATAAATTGGATAAAACTCCACTCGATATTAATTAAAAAAAAAACTACTCGTTATGTTTAGTCAACCCAAAAAAAATTAGTTTAGTATCTATTGATCGTTGGAAGTATACCCTCCAAAAAAAGAAAATTCAATTAAAGGATAGTTTAAAAATTAAACAAATAAAAGTTTTGCTTTGGGCTTTGCTCAAGAATGGATATAATTTTAAATGGGCTTCTTCCATATCACATGGGATATTAATTAACAGGTGAAACCAGAAAGACACATTGAAACTTAAACATGTAAAAAAAGAGCTTCACAATCAAATTTGTCGAACCATGTTACTTTGAGACCTCCCTCCTAAGAATAACTTAATGGGTTAATCTACAGAGCTGTAATGCACAAAGAAGACAACAGGTCAGCACGTGATAAGCACGTGAGGGACACAAACCCAGATTTATTGCTTCGTAAATACAAGTTTAATGGGCTGTAATAATCTTTGTCTTGGTTTAATCAAAGATTATTTGCGTCTAAACTTGTCACTAATATATGGTTCACTGTACCTAGTTGCTTTGTCTGTTGTGATGACCTAAAATAACTTGTCTTCATTTTGTTTGGTACATTCTTGTGCTTTCTTCCATTGAAATATTTATAGTTCTGGCCAAATTATATTTTATCTTTTTAAATTAAAGAGAAAATTATGTTTTGGCTTATCGTTACAAAATTATTATTTTGATCATTTATCTAATATAATATAAAAAATAATCTTCGCTCATTAAAAAGTGTCATAATCAATTATTTTTAAGGAGTGTTCAAGGCCTAATCTAGTTTGGCCACCTTGATCCAATTTTGTTGATTTAGGAAAGGTTGGATTAAAGGAAAATAGACAAATCTATCAAGCTGTACTAAGTTGGGCCAGACTTAAGTTAATAAAAGAATTTAACCTGTATATATACATCCCTAATTATTTTTTAGAAATATACTATATTTAGTTCTTTTATCAACCCTTTAACTCTAAATTTAAGAAACAAAATTTGATTTTTTTTTCTTTTAAGTGAAGGACCATTTTAAATATTATAATAAATAAATAACTAAAATAATAATTTTGTTATAAGTAAAAGATAAAAAATACTTTATTTTAAAATTAAAGTTTGATTACAAATAAAACTTAGACTACAATAGACAAAGAGCTGCAAGAGTTGACAAATTTTAAAGGCTTGCATTGGATTAGGATAAAAATATAAACATAGAGCATCACGTAAAAATCATAAAGCATAGTAATTAAAATTTAATATTTTCATATTAATTCAAAACTTATGGATTTATTTATTTCATATTTTAAAGTTTATATATATTTAATATTTGTCTTGGGATAATCGAAGATTATTTGCGTCTAATCCTGTCATTAATGTACGGTTCATTGTACTTAGTTGCTTTGATTGCATACAAAACAGTATGAAGAGGCACAATGATTTGTCTGCTGGGAAGAGTTAAATTAAATTAAGTTCACTCATCTTTTAAAAAAATTTTTTTTTTTAAAGATACACTAGGTTTTTATTTTAATAATGATTTTGGAAAAATTATATTTTATCTCTTTTGACCGGCATCTAACTACAAAATTGATATATGAACAATAAAATATAATTAATATCTTCATAAATTTTGGACTAAAATAAAAAAAAATTAATTCTTAACTAAAATTATTTATGAAACACTAGATTTTTACTTGGATAAATATAAGCTCGGGAAGAAAATAGAATATAAGAGGTCATATAAGAATAATGTGACATATTGTAATTAATTTTAAGTAAAATTAAAAATGTTTGTAGTAGTTTAAAGTTCACAGAAGCATTTTATTATACTTTTAAATTCTTATATCAATTTTGTAATTATACTTTAATTTAAGAGGTAAGATATAATGTCTCTTATCATTTTTTTTAATCACAATTGACTAGCAATCAATCTATGATTTAGGCAAATTTTTGTTACATGTTTTTTAATAATTTTTTTATAAAAGAACATATGGTAAAAATTTTAAAATTCAATCATATCGAATGAAACCCTCAAAATATCTATTTATCATATTTTAATTGAAAAAATTAGGCTAAAATTCCCAGAACCTTTTTGAATTTTGAATCATATACAAATAATTTTTAAAATTTTAAAATTTAACAGTAACTCTCCTCAAATTTTTAAAATTGTGCAAATTGTCCCGTTGTTAGTAAATTCATTAAATAGGCCCTCTAATTTTTTTCGTGCAATAATTCCATTAAAATTTAGATAATATGTATACCTTTTATACATTTGGTCATATATAAATAACTTTCTAATATATCACATTTTTATTAGTAAAACAAGGGACTAACTAATACCAAATATATTACTTGCATATAATCTCAAATTTAGAACTTGTTAAATTTTGAAAATAAGACAATTATCTACACATAATTTAACATTTAAGGACTAGCCCAAAAAAGAAAAAACTTAACATGAGAGATTATACTTAAATTTCATCCTTAAAAAAATATTATTGGGGTATAAGAATTGTTTTTTTGAACGAATAGTTTGAGACCTCAACTATCAGATCAGATCTATGGTTTTTTTTTTGTTTTTTATTCTGGGCTGGATAAAAGAGACAGTGATCTTTGAAACATTTAGCCCAATGGGCCTAGGCTTCTCCTCAATATTGGAAAAGTTTACTCTCACACACAATAATTTATGGAGTAAATTACCCCCAATAAAAGAATTATGGAATAAATGAATGAAAGTTCTCTATATTTTTTCTCTTATAAAGCTCAGATAAGTTTTAGGGAGAGAAGAATGAAGAGAGGGAAGGGGTAAAATGTACTCATTGTATCACTTTCTTTCCTAAATTTACAAAAAAAGTTATTAAAATGAAATATAAAGGATTTACTTTTGGAATAAAGTGTATAGGATGCCCCAAGTTCTGGGGTTTTGTAGCCCAATGTGGTGCCTTGAAAGTGCAATTTGGATTGTCCAATAAAATGACAAAAATTGCTTTTGCATATGGAATAAGAATTGTTTTTGTTGAGTTTTTTTTTTTCAAAAATACCTGTTAAAGATTATTTATTTTATTCACTAATAATAATAATGATAAATGTTATTAGTACTTTAAAAACATTCGTTTGTAAAATTTTTTTTAGTTTTCCATTTATAATTGATTTTTTGTTGAAAAAATGTTGGAAAATTAAGCATCCGTGACAATTTTGTTAAGATATATTTTTTTTCATAATAATGATTTTGTTAAGATGGTAAATATATTTTTTGCATAAGATTTTTTGGGCTGCACGACGAAATAGATCATATTGTCAGAGGTAGTATTTGATATAAATATAAGAAAAATTAATCAATTAGTCTTTATACTTTACATAAAATTTTACGTCAGTCCCTGGACTTTATTTGTTTTCAAACTACTCCTTATAATTTGAAAATTTTGCAAATTGATCCCTGCTGTTAGATGACCTAGTAACACTGTCAGATTTTTTGCTGAGATGGACTAAAGATGACAGCTCATGAACAAGGTATGGTGCTCTCTTCTGGTTTACATGCTATACTTATTTTCATCTATAGATGAGAAAGATGATGACAGCAAGAATGAGGATGCTGATGTCGCTTGTTTTAAAACGTGATAATAAGATGTGGTACAGAAGCAGAAGCTTCATCTTGGGATCTCAAAGATCCAGATTCAACTATGTCCAATGCTTGAGGACTTGAAGCCATTAAATTTGTAATCTGAGTGTGAATTTGAAATTTTAATTCATCTGATTTGGCACTTTAAATTCATCTAACTTGTCATTTTTTTAATCCACTTCAGTAACAGATCTAACACCGTTACTATGTCATCTAATGGCAGGGATCAATTTACAAAGTTTTGAAACTATAAGGTGTGACTTCAAAAAAAAAAAAGATAAAGTATGGGGACCAATTTGAAAACTCGTGTAAAATATAGAGACCAAATAATTAATTTTTTAAATATAATTTGACATCATTTAAAATTTAAATATATATATATATATATATAATTGAATTATTTATGATAGTGTCTTCTTAACAAAATCACTATGGTTAATTTTTTTTATTAATATCACATAATTAATTTTATAAATTTTTTTTAATTTATTATATTTTTTAAAATTATAATATATTACTAAATTTAATTTTTTTATTAATATTTATAAATATCGTTGATTTAAATTATATTGATATATAATTAAAAATATATATATAAACTAGTTATTTTCTTAAATTAATCTCCTACTTATTGCAGCACTTATACTAGTCAGCAAATCCAAGTTACTGGTAGATTAATCGCCTGTTGAATATCTTCATCACACATCTCACGCCATGAATAATAATATGCCTATGGTGGAGGTAAAATCAGTTTTTATTTTTAATTTAGTCCTCATCATATTGTATTCCATTCAAGTCCTTATGCTGGCAACACCAATAAAAATAAAAAAAGACTTTATAAAGGAGAAAAACCCATTTTGGTCCCCAAAGTTGAATGTAGAGATCAAATTGGTCCCTTACATATGGAATTGCTGAATTAGTCCTTTAAGTTTGCAATTGTGATATAATCTCACCCCTTTGTCTGCAAAACATTTAAAATAGGTGATGTGAAATGTTTTTTTCATACTAATTTAGTTATATGATGATTTGGATGTTTATGTGTCATGAGAAAAAAATCCATTTTGGTACCTTAGATACCTCAAGTTTTACGTGGATATTAATTTGTTGCCTCAAGTTTCACAAAGACATTAATATAGTCCCTTAAGTTTTACATGAGATAAATTTGGTCCTTCAAAATTTACGTGGGGATCAATTTGATTCTTCAAATATGGAAAATTACTAAATTGATCCTCCAAGTTTGCAATTATGGTATAATATTGTCCATCTATCAGGAAAATGCTATAAAAGGGATAGAATTTTCAAGAAATCTTGATCTATAAACAAAATGGAGAAAGTTTGATTTGAGAGAAATGATTTTTCTTTGTTTTACAAGCTAGTTTAAGTGAAATATGTTTTTCCAATTTAGGGAAAGTATGATTTAAGTTAAATTTAACATTTTTTAAAATTCTAAATGAAATGAGGATTGTATTAATTGTGTAAATAAAATTGTTTATATTCAAATAAATTTGTGAGGGAAAGACATAAAAAAAAAACCTAATGTGTTACATTCGACACATTAATTTTTTAGCAACAAATTTGTTCATCTCAAAATTCATCCCTAATTAAGGATGAAATTATCCATTTTAGATTCATCTCTAAATTTGATACGCCGCAATATATACACAAATTCATACATATATACAGCAACGGTTTTAACTGCTGCTAAACATGAATAAAATTTTAGAAACATAAAAAATAAATTGCTCTCAATTTATAGACCGTGACAGCCTGCTGAGCCCAACTGGCTTAGTTTCATGAGCCTTTGGACTCCATGGTCGTATTGTAGGTTTCACTGACTAATGATAATAAAGGAAACTACAATTTATCGTTTAATTAAAAATAAATTAATTTTCACAATATTAGAAATTTAGTGCTAGTATTAATTTCATTCAAAATAATCATTTTGTACCAAATTCAAATTTAAAATTTTGTAAAAGCTTTTATTATTTTTCTAAATATTAATTATTTTTCAATTGGTTAACGAAATTACTTGTCATATATCTAATCTTATTAATACACAAAAGAATGTGTAAAAAGAAAATTAAATCTATATATATTTATGATCTTATGTTTTTTATTTTCTAAATTAGTTGATTCATGGGATCTATGATGAAGAAAAAAAACCCCTAGCCTAAGAAGTGAATCTAAATGGCTAATTTAGGACTATAATGATTAAAATTTTAGAGACTAGGGTGATAAATTTAGATAGTGTAAAGTTTATGTAGGCAATATAATATCCATCCTTTGGTAAATGTTTGATCATGTATATAATTGGTCAATCAATTCCATTAAACAATTCAATGTCATTAGTATTTGAAATGACATTGGGAGTTTTTATAAACATGCAATTTAAAATTGACACTATTTATTTTGGGACAGAATTGAAACTAATACCAAATTTTTGGGACAAAAAGGTACTATCTTAAATATGATATATAAACTCAAATATGTAAAAAGACCCCAACCTTTGCATTAAAATAAAACGTTAAAATTCGAAATTAAAAAAATATGAATCCGAACATTAATATAAATATTGTCGGTACTTGTTGCGCTCCTGGTTTTCAAAAATTTAGTGTTCTATTCATTTAAAGCTATTTTTAATATTTACTCAAAAAATTATTATCATTACAACCAAACTATTTAGCCTCTTATTGTTAGTTTTAATTAGTATTCAAGATTTTTACTATTCCAAAATTTTGAGAATACTTTAAGTAAAACTTTTAGTATACTCACAATTTTGAGTGTATCAATACATTATATTATAATTGAAGAATATAATTATAATAATAATATTATAATTAAGTACACTAATGTACTTAAAATGATCAGTGTACCAAAAATGACACAAATACTTTTTTATTCTTTAAAGTCTATCTACTAATTTTATCATTAAAATTTCATTAACATAACATTTCATGATAATAAATAAGTAAAATAACAATCTATAAAAGATTAATCTTTTAGTCCTATAGTTTACCTAAATTTTTAAATATGTGCTTAAAGTATGTTCTTTTTCAAATTCTTACACTTCCTAAAGTGTATGAGTTGATTCCTTCATTGCCCCTCTATGTGAGAATTGCTTCTCACTTTCCCTGAAATGAACTTTCCCGAACGAGGAGCATAGACTTTTATCAATGCCAAAGCCAGGGAGATGTGTATAGTGTGATCTCTTTTAAGAACACATTGAACACAATGGGGTTTGTTATAGGTTCCAGATGATACATATGATGGGTGTATGAATCACCGTGACAATGAATTTGAAAGAGAATTACAAAGGTTTGTGAACTTTACTTTTTTGATGAGTTTAATTATAAGGTTACGGGATAAAAGATTCAAATCAATCTTACAAAACTATGTAAGTTACTTATTGGATAAGTATTTTTATGAATCTTATTTCAAGTCATGGAAGTTGAAAAAACGAATGATATTGTTTTATTATGTTATATGTTTGGACTTAATTTTCAAATTTGGATTGTTTGGACTTTACTTTAAATTTGATTTTGTATTTTCCTTAAGTATTAAGTAATTTCATATTTGGTGTTTTCTAAAAAATTGATTAATTTCCTTATACATTACTACATCAAATAGTTTATGTATTTGATATTTTTTCTAACATTAAATAATTGCTTAATTTGTTATTTTTTCTATAGATTAAGAAGTTTTTTTATTTGTTATTTTTTATAGATATTAATTTAGTTACCTTATTCTTTATTTGGGTACTAAATTAATGATAAGCTATAACAATGCAAATTAGAGACAATTTTGAGTGATTAAATAATGTTGGATTTTTTCTATTTTTCAATTACTACTATAAGAAATTGATATTTATCAAAGTAAATCTTTATTTTATGACAAATTTGATTATTATCTTTTTAAGCAATATCATCTACATTTCTAAATGTGAATTTCTTAGAAATTTAGTGGTACATGAATTTTGATTTAATTATTGTGTGAATCAAATTTGTGGTGGTATTTCAGTCTCATTACGAAAAATTATATATAACATAGCAAAAGATACTTATCCATGGATGATTGTTGGTAAGTGTATGAGTTTGTAAATATACAAGTCATGATCAACTAAGTTTCGAAGGGCCAATTCTAAGTAATAAGGCAGCTGTTAAATTAGAAGGAATTATTACTCGATTAATATAGCATTTTAACCTCTTCGCATTTGGCGACCAGTCCTGCGCAGGAGAAAATCTATGCGGCAAAACACAATCAAATGGCTGCATTTTGCCTTTTTTATTTTTCTTTTAAATAAATTATTATTTTTTTTTAAAAATATAAATATTATATATAATATTAATTTTTAAAATTATAATAATATCAAATAAGAAAAAAAAACAGAACCCTCCTAATTCTTGCATTTGGCCTACAGATCATCTACAGTAAGATATTCTTACTATAAATTCTACAGTAAAATGTAAGTCATTGAATTTTGATTCAATGATTCATAGTTTTTTATATTAAAAAAATATGAGTTATTGAATTAAAATTTAGGTTTAAATTTTACTGCAAAATCTATAATACTGTAAATGATATGAGTCCCTCGCATTTGTGGGGTTGAGCTGCCGCTACTGTCATGATATATTTGACAGAATCATATGCAATAGTAACTTTATATAACCATATATAATGTTATAATTATGGTTCATGCAATACATAGCACTGTACTTGTGTCTAAAACTAGGGCTCAACGCCAATATGATTGGTTCAGTCAAACCCACTCGGATTGAACTTGGTCAATTAAAAACTTTTGTATCTTTTGAACATGTTGGTTCGGGTATTAATTTTAAATAATTTTTATTTATAATATTAAATTTTTTAAAATTTTAATTATTTTTATTTAAAATCTTAATTTTATTTTTTTAATTAATTTTAAATCTTATTTTTATTTTTTATTAATAAAAAATTTGTTTTAATAAAACAAAAAATAATTAAATGACCCATCCTAAATATGATGTAACACAGCTCAACTCGATCATTTACTTAGCCGAATTGAATCTTGAGTTTAAAAAATAAAACTAGCCTAAAACTGAATTAGATTATGAGTCTTGCAAAAGGCCGCCTAATTCAAACTTGTGCAACCCTATCTAAAAGTGTCAGCCATTATTTGTTCTCCACAATGTTTTTACAGGGGAGTAGGTCAGGTCACATAAGTGTAGGAATGGATTTGAAAGAAAAATAAATTATGAGGTCCAATCTAAAAATGGAGATTAAATATAGGGATAAAAAAAGAATAATTTTTCCGATAATTTATGAGTCTGGACCGAGTAAAACAAGTAAGTATCCAGAGAGTGGAAACCTAGAGGGACGGCAATCATCTAATTCGGCATGCAGACAAGCGATTTCCATTCTGGAACGAAACTGGAGAGAATATCTGAACTCTTCTGGGAAGAAAACTGAACAACGGTGATGATCAAATTGGGAGATTTGGACGATAAAATTAGGGTTTGACGTAAATGGGAGTGAATACCGACCCGACAACGTAGGCGAACGCAAAAGATCAAATGGAACTCCGAAAGTTCTGCAAGAGTATCAGGTACTCCTTAAAACCTCTCTCTTCCAAATTTGTATTATTTCACTCCCTGTTCCCATCATTCTCTTCCATGACCTTACCTTCAACAAAACCGCCTTCAAACTTATACATCAATTTCACCCTCTTTCACTTATCGGACTCTCTGAATTCCTCGGTTTTCGCTACCAAATACCAAATTGCTAATTCTTCCTCATCTTTACAAATAAAAGATGGAGGCATATGCTTGAAGATTGATTTGTATAAACCTCATACTCGTAGGCATTTTAGTTCGTATCTCGCTTCTTTTGATCAGCACACACCGTATGGAACTCGGAAGCAAGTCTCTGAAATCATTGACTTATTAAGAGGGGATTTGAATGATTTGGGGTCCAAGTTGAATAGGATGAATGTAACTCTATCCATACCATCGAGTGTAGAGATTTTTCAGATATTGTCTCGTGAAAGAGTGTCAGCATTGCGGTTCTTTGATTGGCTTAAGGCTTCACATCCTGACCTTTGTTATGATCCACATATATGTAACTTGGTTATCAATAATTGCGGGCGATTGGAAAATTATGAGGCAATGGTTCCCATTTTGAAAGAGTTTAACCTTAAACGTGTACGCTTGGAACAAAAAGCATTTGGTTTCTTGCTACATTCAAGTTCGGACAGGGCAGTTATTGTGGAAGCTACAGAGAAAACAATGTCTGTGTTAAATGAGGTTGGAGGGTCATGTCAAACTTCAGGCGTCTGGTCATTGATAGAAATGTTTTGTGTTTATGGCTTATTTGACATAGCTGAGTTTGTGATAGGGACAGCAGGGAGGAAGGTAAATTATTATAATGTCTTAATTAGGGAGTTTTGTAGAAGAAGGGATTGTGAAAGGGCATGGAAATTTCTGATAGAGATGAAGCAAAATGGTTGCGACCCAAACATAACTAGTTATAATATGGTGATCAGTTGTCTATGCATGAATGAAAAATTTAGTGAAGCTTGCCAAATGCTTGAAGCTATGGAAAAAGAATATGGTTTACCAGATGCAAGTACCTGTGATATATTTATCAACTTCTTATGTAAACACGGCCATCTTAATTTAGTATTGGAGTTTCTTGATAGAATGATTATGCAGGGTATTGAACCTTGTGTTGCATCTAATGCTGCAATAATCAAGGCTTACTTTAGATCAAAAAAATATGAGGAAGCACATAAGTTTGTCGTTGATTCTGTTACTAAGCAGAAGTATTCAAGCAATGCAAACTACAGCTTGCTTGCAGCCCTTCATTTGAAGAAAGGCAATGTGCTACTGGCCTCGAAGATTCTGCATGAGATGATGGATATGGGTCTTAAACCTAATTTTCGGGTGTGCATGGCAATAAGTAAGCGCCTTGAGAAGTTAAACAGAAAAACAATGCAGTCAGAATTAATGAGTAGATATTCAAGCTTTATTGAGAAATAAATAAAGATGCTGAATTTTGTAGAGAGGTTTTGCTAAAGTGCTCAACATCTTCCTTGTAAACGTCATATGTGCTATTTCTATTCAGGTACTGATTGCTGGTAATGAGAAAATTGATTTCTTTCTAATTTCCTTTGTGCTTGAATAGTGTATTTTACCTCCCTACCTTTAGACCAACTCCTATAAAGAAAACAGATGAAAAGTTGAGAAAGAAATGAAGGATAAATGTTGGAACAACTTTTTTTGGGCAGTAGAAATATGAGCTAGTCTACAATAGGAAGGGACAATGGTATATCTCATCCATATACTTATTTTTTTTTTAAAGAAAAGAATTCCCACTCTTACCAATAATAGAAGGCCTTATCTTGTATGTTTTGTTGTGTGATGCTGAACTAGGTAGTCCGTGTTATACTTCCTGTTTTTCATTATATTAATATTTTGTTGCACACAACAAATTGTTTAATTCTACTTTGTCAGACCGGTTGATGCTATGATCAATTGAATACACTATAATGGGAAGGGGCTGAGAAAAGGGCCACTAAGAAGTACTTCAAAATATGGAATTGATTTAGAAAGAAGCTTTGATTTCCAGCTTTTGTAATGATTTACCTCTATGACTTGGGTTTCTTCCTCTTATTGGCGCTCAAACTTAAGGGGCCTAGCTTATTGTTCTGGTCAGCATTCCTTGGTGCCTGTGGTACATTTTCTGGGGCGGGGTGATCCTTAAGAAGCCTTTTTTTGTTTCTTTTGGTCATTGTAAAACAAAGATGGAATTTTGTTAGATCTGCATATTTTGGTCAATCTCCTTTATGTGCACTAGTCAAGTCACCATGCGGGAGCACTAGATGTTTTTCCCAGAAAGCCTGCTTTAACATGGCATATACTGGTCAACATGATTGGATTGCAAACTATGTTTTTCTTGGCATTATGTCTTACTAAATCTCTCAGAATAAAGTGTGCTCCTAAGAAAGTAAATAAATTATTTATTTTTTGGAGTCTAGAATTATAGTCCTCTTGGGCATTGGTTTTGGAATTGATTGATAGTCTTGAATAATTTAAAATGTAAAACTTGTGTTTGTGTCATTTGATGTTGATGGCATTAAACAGAAGGCAGTGACATTGATTTATATTCTACTAGGTGCTTCTTATATTTGTGGCACAATAAAGCATGTGCAGGTAATTGATTGATTACTTGTTTTCTTTCATTACTTATTACCTGCTTCCCTTGAGGAAGAATCTTATATGGTTCAATTAAGGGTTTGTATGCATCATGATCTTTTGCTTAAAAATATGGTGGTTTGGAAGTGCATAGATGAACATGTTCACTTGCACTACGTAATTAGGTTGAATAATGAGCTGCTTATTTTATGGCTTTCATTTGGATTGCTTGGAATGCTTGAGTCATATCTATAAATTTTACCCAACATAAGTTTGTTTAGTTTTCTGAGCTTACAATCTTGATTACGCTGTTTCAATAATGGAAACAGATGACTATCTATCTGTCTATACACACACAGACTGCATAGACTCAGAAATCCTACATTAAAAACATGTGGATTTAAATTTTTGTGCAGCTTGACTAACAGTTGAAGAAAGGATCAAGAAAAGATAAGGTCTCAAAAAGTTGGTGCTGATGAGGTAGCCAAATTATCTGTAAGGTTGTTGTGTTTCTTATGCCTGTTACTCTATCTTGATGCTTAACTATTTATTGCCAAATTCCCATAATGCCAAACACCTACCAAATCTAAAACTAAATTGTGTTAAAGAAATTTATAGCTGGTGGCGTGAGGTGCTTGTTTAGCTGAAAGAATGGGGGTGATTAGTCTCTAATTTATCCTGAATTTATTTAATGCTCAGTTTTGGAGTCACCGTCTCTATGATTTCAGTTTGACATGTCTTGATTAAGACTTATGTTTTGTTATCTTTTTTTTTCTTCCTTCTTAAATCATAGCACATCCAGAAAAATGTAGAAGAAGTTCTTGTTAATTTTGCTTTTACATAATAATTTATTCTCAACTTAATGATAACTGACATTTTGCAGTATCATAGTTTAAAATTGCTGACTGAATCATATCACAAATGTGGTTTGTAATGATCACTTTTTTTTTAAGGGAAAAATACACATATAACTCTTCAACTCTTATAAACACCCATTAACTTTAAAAATAAAAAATTATTTCCCTAAACTTTCAGTTTTTATAATTTCAGAATTTTGAGATTCATGGTTAGGACATTTTGTTCTTGCACAAGGCTTTTTTTTGACCAATAAGGTCATCCCATTCCCTTGTGACGAGGTAAAGGGCATGATGTGGCATCTTTGTTAAAAACAAATGGACAGTAGGTTCTAAATGTCGAAGGGTGAAAGTTTAGGGGTCTATTTTTCAGCTTTTAAAGTTGAAAGAGGTTTTTGCAGACCTTAAGTTGAAGGGTTGTATTTCTAATTAGCCCTTTCATTAGTATCAAGTTGTAGCGGGACTATTTGAATAAGAATGATATACCATGGCAGGAGTTATGTCGATGAGCAACTCTATATGCAATAATTGGCATCATCGGGACCTCCTATAGACATAACTCTCATCCTTTGGGAGATAGTGAAGTTTTTAATTAGGGTTCTGTTTCTTTTCTCCTGGAAAATTTCATGAAATAAGGATGACTTGTATTTTTGCTACGACCACTGCTACCAGCTTACAACTGCCATGGCCACCCATCATCATTAATTTAGGATAACTGACGCCCTTCATGTTCAAGATCTCATTTGAAGTTTGTTACCATAGTAATTGAGGCCGGAAGTCATTTGCAAGCGTTTTTGCGTTGTCTTTGAACTTGGTGAGTGGGTATGGTCAGTGAAGAAATCTTGAAGTTAAAATGAGAGATAATACCATGCCTGTTCTCTTGATGGTTTTGCGTGGGTAGTGATTGGAAGACCGTGGAAAATATTAACGGACGCCTGCATTTTTCCCAACTGGTTATGCAGCTTGGTTATGGGAGAAATATGTTCTTGTAAAAAAATTTGATTTAGAGAAAATAGGTAGATCTAGTTAAGCATGAATAAACATGGTAGTATATTCAGCGCATTATTTCGTGAAATTTTGGACCTGTGAGAAATTTATAGTGGAAATTTGGGGAAAGACTATTAATTTGGGACTCACATATACGAAAGAAAAGGGTTCTGCTATTTTAGTATGTTGTGTATTTCTTTTCGTTCAAATTCATAATGTACGTTTTTTTTTTGGGAATTTGGAAGATCTAAATCCACTGTTGAGGCCTATTTCTGAAATTATTATAAGATTATATAGAATCGACTTGATCTGCCTATCTTTCATAAATTTAATTTACTTTAGAATATCTTGTTATTATATCTTGAACATTGATCAAATAAACAAGTATGTTTAGTATGTAATGAAAAAAAAAGAAAAAAAGAAAATAATAGAGATGAAGGAAGAATAAAAAAAATCAACTACCTTTAAATTCAAAATAATAATAATAATATAATTATTATTTATTAATATTATTATTAGAGTATTTTTATCATTATCTTCTTATTTAAGTGGAATCAGTCTTATTTCATTTGCCCCCTAAGAAAAGATGTTTTTATCATAATAATAGAATCTTTATTCATATGGAGATCAGATTCCATATTAACAAATATCCAAATATTTTTTTCTGTTTATTTTAGGGAATCCTCAATCCATTATGAATGGATGGAATGCTCGGATATTGATGGGAATGGAGAAGAAATTACCCAATATACCCTCCTGTATAGAACATGAAGGTAGCATAAGGCTTTGCAGAGATATTAACCAAAAGCACATCTCCTCCGCTCATCCTCTACTCGATGTCCGTCGTCTAGTGAGAAGGTGCTACACGGCTGTTAAGCTCTTGTCTCGTGGTCAACATCAATCACAGATCCAAGGCATCCATTTTGTTGCTGAATGATGTTACAAAATCGAATATTTTTGAACTGTTTCTTAAATCATCTTTCCCTTCCCATGATATATTTAACTTATTTTTTTCATCTACCTAGATTTGTTCTTTCCACCTTCAAATTCTCACTTGTTCTTCAATTGTTTTTCCTTATGTGCAATAGGAAGAAATGAAGTTTCGACCGGAGAATTCTTACCTACAATAATTTTATTTGTATAAGATATTATTATCTTTTTTAATGTCCCTGGTAGTTCCTTATATTGAATATTTAGTTAGAAAAAAAATTGAATAATTTAATTTTTACAATTATTGTTCAATTAATTCAACAAAAATAAATTTCACTATTTTAATACTAATTTCCACAAATTAATAAATTAAAAATGAATTTTTAATATCATAATACTTAATACTATTTTTAACAAATAACAAAAATAAAATTAATAATTATTTTAATATTTTTTGACCAAGCGTATGTTTGGTCATTTATGTAGTTTTCCTTTCCATTTTGACAGTCATTTTATCCAACCAAACATCATCATCTTCATTTCTTTTTTTTTTTTCATATCGTATCAAACATGTTTCTGACCATCAAACAAACCCTAAGGCCATGTTTGCTACGGATGAGAAATGCAGCTGGCAAAGGGAAAGGGGAAAGGAATCCAACTTTGGTGTTCTTGGTATATGGGATCCATAGTGCCACCTGGGAGAGAGATTTCCCTCAGCTAAGCGATGGAATTGAGTAGGCACCCTTAAGAAATTGTTTGAAATTACCCAAATAATTTTGTAAATTTGTACCTTAACACATATCTATCCATTTGACAGAGGCACCCATATGTGAGAGAGGGAGAGGAGAACATCAAGGCAAAGGTGACTGCTTGGGTGGACAATTGATGGTCATCAGATTGGAAATAGATTGGCAACGATCGACGACAAAGAGAGCATGGAACAAGTTAAAGCAAAACTTTGAAACATCATAATCAGAAAATTAAAAGCTTCTACAGCAACAAATAAAGCAATCATTCTGAGAAGAGTGTAGATACAGAAAATACCTATTATGGCAAAGACCAGACTTGTTGGTAGCCTCCACCGAAAAACTCGTCGTCAAACTTTGCCACATAGCCAGCCGTTGATATGTGCCCTAGATTTCCAATCTTCACCCCTTTTAGCCACCACGAAGCTCACGATTGATACTTTCCTGCCAAATAGACATCAATATGATGATGGTTGCAAAGGTCCCTCACCATTATCAGAAGGAAATGGCCAATTATTGCTATTGCAGCTGCTTTGACATATGAAGGTGGGGTTTGGATTTCCTCCGGTATGTTTCTCTAGTGAAATCGTAGTTGTCCATCCCGTGTGTGGCTGAGATGAAGCCACGAAATTTAAGGTGTCGAAACGCACCTTTTCACTTCAACTATATATTTTTAAATGATTCGATGAGCACATACAACGTTGTTTGGCAATTTTTTTTTTTAAAATATGTGATGAAGACGACGCCATTTAAAAAGTAGTTGGAACTTCTTCTTTTTTCTATGCATCACGTTGTTGGCATCAAAATGAGATGAAAATGTGGAGGTTTTTATTGTAGAAATTAGAGGATGATTGTGGTGTGTATTTTGAACCATTTTGTTGCAAGAAGGAGACGACGATCAAGGCATTCGATGGTGGGTTTTCGATTGCTCTATTTTTTGTGCTGAAACTATCCACACTTGAGCTCTTAATTTGTAGTCAAGACTTTTGGTTTCCTTGTGCTTTGATAGAAGGAAGCAATACATGTTTGGTACATTATCAAGTTTGTCTACCACATTGAGAGGTTAATGGTTTTGGAGGATATATTAGAGTGAACTTTTGGTGCTGTGATTGTGTAGAACTCATCAAAGAAGGAAAACAAAAAAGTTTTCATTTAAGAAATTGTGCTAAGATTAGTAAATCCTTGGTTGTTAGAAGAAGGTTGTGCTAAACTCCTTGGTTATTTATTCAATCAATAAACCCTTGGTTTACGAAGAGAGATAGTGCTGAAATTAGTATGATGCAGTGGAAGTAGTCCTTGTTCCTCTGAGTGGCGTTATTTGCGTATTCATTTATCAAGTTTGGAATAGAAAGTCATATTGAGCACTTCTTTTTTTTCGGTTCAAATATATATTAAGCACTTCAATTTAAAATGTGGAGTGAAATGAAGAAATTTGATGTTTTTGATTTTGAAATTGGTTGGCGTTAAACTTTTGTGTGGTTGAACATGTGTGGGTTACAAAATTTTGGGTGATGAAAACATGGTGTTGGTATACACAAATTCATGTGAAATACTTGTAATGTACATACATGGTTACCTAATAAGTGAAAAATGCTTTTGTAATTATGAAAAAAATATTTACAATTAAATTTAAAAACTATTGTAAGGTTTTCAGTTTTATTCTTAATTGAATCTTGTGGGCTATAGGTGACAAATGGACAGCATAAAAATTGAGACTAGCATGAACAAGTGTCATTTTTGTGAACTTATATTTCTGTTTTTGGATTTAACCATTTTTCTCTCCTCTGGTTCCTGATCAATAAGTGAAAGCTGCAATAAAATCTTGGCTTATTAACCTATACACTTGTACAAGTTTTATCACAATTGGACAGACTTTTAAAATGTGACATATGACTTTTCTAGTGAATTGCCTTGTCAACCTGATGTAGTAGATATGAATATATATTAGAGAATTAATGTTCAGGGGACTTGGAAACTGATGACAGCCTAAGCAATGTAAGTGTATAATCATGAATGAAAAAATTGACTGACATGGTAGGATATATAAATCTACTTTGATTGATGAATTCCATGGAATTAGGTACCTTTAGTACTAATTTGATTAATGAGAACGACGTTGAAGTTGTACGCAAGCCTGCAGTTAGTATGAAATTTGATAATGTAGATACGACTTGACAATTTTGGAGTAACTATAGCTTTCGAGTGGGATTTGGAGTAAGAAAGTAATACTTTAATAGGAATAAGAAGGATGGAATTGTGACCTCCTGTAGGTTTGTTTGTTGTAAGGAGGGTATTCGGAAGGTAGACAAGAGAGACACTCTAACTATAAATCATAGACTTGAAACGAGAATAGATTGTAAAGTTAGGGTGACCCTTGTATCAAGAAGGGGAAAATTGATAGTTAATGAGTTTGTGGACAGCCATAATCACCTTCTTCAACTTCCAGAGACGACACATATGTTGGCTTCCTATCGTAACATATATGAAGTTCAAGCCTATAAGATTGAATTGGCTAATGACTCAAGATTACTACAAAAAGCTACATTTTAGTTGATGAGCACACATGTTGGAGGTAGATCCAACCTTGGCTTTACTCGGTTAGATGCCAAGAACTATCTGTAGTCCAAACAATAACGAAAAATGGTTTACAGAGAAGTGGGTTGTCTACTACAATACTTTCAGTGACTTTTGTTAGATAACCCTTTATTTTTCCATGCATATTAAATAAATACGAATGAGCAAATAACAAACGTGTTTTGGGCGGATGCATGCATGATTGTAGACTACAAATATTTCGGTGATGTGGAATTGCTTGATACAACTTATTGTACAAATCGTGCACAATGACTGCTTGCATTGTTATTTGGGTTCAACCACTATAGACAAATAGTTGTATTTGGAGCAGCATTAATGTACGATGAAACAACTGATTCATTCAAGTGGTTGTTCGAGACATTTTTGGAAGCCCACGAGAACAGAAAACTATAGACCATGTTTACCAATTAGGACCAAGCGATGTCAAAAGCGTTAGTGAGCATTTAGTTTTGGTATAGTGCATGGACATATTAATATTAAATACCAATGTCTAGTTTTCTAAGTCAAGTTTCTTATAAGTGAGGTGATGCCGAAGACTCGTCACGGTCTTTGTACATAACATTTGATGCAGAATGAGATCAAACATCTTGACAATGTGATGAAAGATGGATCTCATTTCCTAACTAACTTCAAGAAATGCATGTACCAGTATGAAAATGAAGGCAACTTGGGAAAAAAATGTTGTTGGACCATGGTGTTTAGGAGAATACTTGATTGAAGTTCATATCGCATTGCATGAAAAATGGGTTGTGTGTTATATGGAAGAAGCATTCACATTAGGCATGCGAAGCATGTAATTGAGCGAGAGCTTAAATTTTGATTTCAAGGCGTCCATGAAACCAAACATGAACATTACAAAGTTTTTTGAACTTTTTGAGCGAGTAGTGGAAGAAAAAAAAGTATAATAAGCTGAAGGCAGAGTATGATGCTTGTCACAAGTTTCCACAATTGACTTACCAACATTCGTCCATTCTAAATCAAAGAATGCACATAATGATATCGTGCATGATGTAAGGGAAAGGAAGTTGAAGGAGACCTTAAGTTGAAGAGCTCACGATGGTACAGGCACATATGCTTTAAGGCTATTAGTCTAGCATATGAGGTGGCTTTGTGTGAAGAATTGCGTTCTCTTATGGACAGAAGGATAGATGACTTGTGCAAATAGGTGATAGGTGTTCGTCTGGGACGTCAAATTTATAATGAGGAAACCAATAGGTCCATCACCTCATAATACGATGTGTAGGTCAAGTGAGGGGATTGAAGACGAGAGTTAAACTTAGAAGATGAAAACATCCAAAGAGTTGGGTCAAGCTTAAGCATTTTAAAAAAAGAAAGACTTCGACAACTACACGTTTACAATATCCACCATATTGGGTATATATACTTTTGTATTTATCCATTCACAAAGTTGTTGCTTTGATTCCTTCTAAATAACTATAACGATATGTAATGGCTTGTCTAGTTTGTTATCATGCGAAGTGTAATGCTCAACACCTCCTGCATCTTATGATGACCATCGCAAAAATGGGAATCACTTTAGTTTTTCAAGATTTTTAATGGTATTTGTATTACAAGATACTTTTATGTGTGTTCGATATCTAGTTCTCACTTGTTTACTTTTGTCTTTATGTGTGATTTGATGAGTCATTAGAGATTCCTAAGCAATCACTTAGAAGATGAAGACATGTAAAGTTAGTTGCACACCTTCAAAAATTTTTAAGATAACCATATACTAACAGTAGTTCATTTTTTGGGTTAAGTTTTGTCCTTTACTTTGTTATGGATTCTCAATAATTGTATATTTTGCACTTATTCACAAAGTTGTTACTTTGATTCCTTCTAAATAACTATAACGATATGTAATGGCTCGTCTAGTTTGTTATCATGCGAAGTGTCATGCTCAACACCTCCTGCATCTTATGATGACCATCGCAAAAATGGGAATCACTTTAGTTTTTCAAGATTTTTAATGGTATTTGTATTACAAGATACTTTTATGTGTGTTCGATATCTAGTTCTCACTTGTTTACTTTTGTCTTTATGTGTGATTTGATGAGTCATTAGAGATTCCTAAGCAATCACTTAGAAGATGAAGACATGTAAAGTTAGTTGCACACTTTCAAAATTTTTTAAGATAACCATATACTAACAGTAGTTCATTTTTTGGGTTAAGTTTTGTCCTTTACTTTGTTATGGATTCTCAATAATTTTATATTTTGCACTTATTCACAAAGTTGTTACTTTGATTCCTTCTAAATAACTATAACGATATGTAATGGCTCGTCTAGTTTGTTATCATGCGAAGTGTCATGCTCAACACCTCCTGCATCTTATGATGACCATCGCAAAAATGGGAATCACTTTAGTTTTTCAAGATTTTTAATAGTATTTGTATTACAAGATACTTTTATGTGTGTTCGATATCTAGTTCTCACTTGTTTACTTTTGTCTTTATGTGTGATTTGATGAGTCATTAGAGATTCCTAAGCAATCACTTAGAAGATGAAGACATGTAAAGTTAGTTGCACACTTTCAAAATTTTTTAAGATAATCATATACTAACAGTAGTTCATTTTTTGGGTTAAGTTTTGTCCTTTACTTTGTTATGGATTCTCAATAATTGTATATTTTGCACTTATTCACCACTACTATATGTTATAGTTATAGGCAAATGACACTTACATTTTTTTTGGAACCATTGAGTTGTGCACAGATGTAATCAATAAACTCATATGTATTACTTTTCAATGATGAAATACAAATGCATTGTTCAGGCAATATCTTAATAAAGTAACATTGCCTATTCAGACAGTTACAGTAGCATTGCATTACAATTACATTATTACTATGACTGTACAACAAATTACATTACATGATGCCATCTTTGATCCTATTTCATTACAGTTACAACAATATTCACAACAGTGTCTGTGGTTGTTTTGTGTGTCTTCAATATGCTTTGGTTGCTTCATGTGTATTCTTCTTGCTTTAAGTTGCTTTGGTTCCATCATTTGTCTTCAATTTGATTTGGTCCCTTCATGTCTCTTTATGCACCTAATCAAAAACAAAAAATTCTGCACCAACATATGAACAATTCAATTTAGCCACATCAATGTTTAGGAACAGATTTAGCAAATTTAAACCAATAAGTTCAAACAGTTGAAAGATGCCATAGATAAAGAATAGAGTCCATCAAACATAATGAAATAAATAGTAAAAACAACACTAACAAAAGTCTTGAACAATGTATCATAAATGTTAGTTTAAAAAACTAAAAGTTTGAGGATAGAAATGACAGGATAAAGAAAATGTCCACTAAGAGGTCCACAATGACAGATTCCAACTTACTATTCTAAATGTAATTCTAGCATAAGACATAAGGGATCTAAGGTATTTTCAAGTATATAATAGTTCTTTCCATAATGAGTTGAGAAAAGGACTTTTGTCAAATTCTAACAAGATTGCAATATAACAATTAAATATCCAATCCAATGACACTATATAGACATTACATGAAGACTTAACTACCTTCGATAATAAGTATCAAATTTAAGATTTAGAACCATACCAAGCATGTTGAGATAACACCAATAAATGATTCCATGTTGGTGTAACCAATAGTCCAATTAATACATATTAACCTTACAACAGTCCCAATAACAATATCAGTCATATGATATACACATTAATAAGCATATCGAATGGTTGACAGGCTAAGTCCTAATATCTATCCACTTGGACTAACAAAAAATGGCATAATTAAGGTATCCCTCGCATCTCACCTGTACCACAAATAAAATGAAAGATCCAACCCAATGATGAACATGGTTATAAACAAGTGGAATTATTGTAGTGCTTTAAATCCTTACTTAAATTCCCAGTTGAAAAGCTAATGCAATCAAAATGTAAGGAGCAAAAGTAAACGTAACTTATTGAACATTACAAGTTCATGAGAAGTTAAAACATAACAAAGAAAGCTGGAAATATGTAGACAAATTTCTCTTAAGTACAAGACTCTTACATTAAACAAAACTGTTACATTGCTTATTCTCCTCCCTATCATTTTAAGGTCATGAGCAAAAGAGATATAAGACCAAGCCCAAATTTATGTTTAGGAGCTTCCAAAATTGCAAGTTTGTACCTCTCAAAGAAGCCAGTACACTTTAATGATCTGTCAAGTACCCAAAGGGCTTGACTCAAACTCAAGGTTTCCCATTTCAAAAGGTTTGCTAAATGGTAGTTCTAAAACAAGCTTTACCTCATAATTTTCATCACCAATTACAAAATTCAATGAAATTGCATATGCACCTTCCACATATGGATATTACATATAACACCAACTAAAACATAATAAATTATACATCAGTATGCATATGTACACCTTAACCAGATATGGATATAAAAAATGTAGGTTTATAGTGTGATCCTTTGAAGCCATCTCTACTGCTACCTGTAAGGAAATCAATGACTGGAATTATCAAAGGGTAAAATCCCTCTCTTTGTGTCACTTTAGTACTTATATTTTGTTCCAATTTCATCCTTTCAGATGTGGTAAAATAATACTATATAATCTATGGGCTTGGAACAAAATCAAACTTCTGAGAAGTGAAGTGATAAAAAGAATCTTTAAGGTAGCCAAGTGATATCAAAGTCATTTTTGGGGAACCAAAATGGGTTTTGGACTGATTAGCAAATGATTTTGCCCTCTTTGTAGCCAATTAATTTGTTTAATCAAAACACACCTTAACACTTGTAAAATTGCTTTATGCGACAGAAAGAGGAAGAGAGTTTGATGATTCCTCGCTGGATGTGGCTGTGTTAATGACATTGGCTAGCGAATATGGCATTGGAGGCGATGGAGCAAAGCTGCCAGAACGATTGCAAAAGCCCTACACACACGCGAACAGAGTCAAAGGATAAAGGAACAAAAGAGGACGATGATGATTTACATCCTTCACCAACAACATCATTTAGGGTAAAAAGAAAAAAAAAAAAGGTTTCTACTCAAAACGACACTATTTTGCATTGCAAATTAAAAAAATAAAAATTTTAGCCAAAATGCACTTCCAACTTAGCAGAAACAGTGCATTTTAACCCTCCATACGATGTGGCACAATTCCAGCTGCTAGAACAATTGAACAGACAAGAACAACTACATGAGAAAGCTATGGGAGAAACATACAGGAGTGGATCTCGACCCATGAGGGTGTGGGGTGGGTCAAAGAAACACAGCACACTTTGATGCATTAAGCAATATTTAATGGCAACCAATATGTCTTGTTTCATTAAGGGTAATTTCATCATTTTACCCTTAAAAACTTTCTTTTCCATCTTCATTTTTATTCTACTAAAGAAATTATTAGTTTCTATCCTTATTTCCATTCCCAACATATCAAACAGAATATATCCCAAAAAAAAGTTCATTTTATTTCTTTCATTTCTCTTTCCTATTTTATTTCTCACCCACTTTTCCTTTGGATACCAAATTAATCCTTGAGCTGTGTTTAGATAGATGACTCAAGAGAAAGTGACAAGAAATGAAATGACTAAAATAAATTAAATTTATATTTAAATTTTTTTAAGGTGGAATGAGATGACTTTGAAGAGACATCAAGATAGTTAATTTTTAATAAATATATTAGATAGAAAATATAGACAAATAATTAGTAGATAAAATAAAAAAATATAGATAAAAGAATAATGTAACATTATATATTGAAAAATTATAAAATTATTAATCATATATTTATATTATAAGGGATAGTATTAAAAAAAATAATTAATAAATCATTCTACTTTATTTATTTTAACGTAACTTTCAAATAAAATTAATAGTAATTATTTTTTTTCTCATTAAAACTTTTCAATGACATATCTATTTAAACTACTCTACTCCATTTTATTAATAATCATTTTATTTTTTTATTAAACTCTAACCAATAAATTTTAAATTCAAAACTCTAAACCTATAACCTTAGTCCACAAGCCGTGGGGAATACGCCTTGCTGTTTGGCCTCGTCCTCCACTGTGGGACTGCCGGCATGACTACACTTGCAAACTCATTAATTACAAAGTACTTTTTATTTGAATTGGCTTGTAGCTCCCACTGCAAATGTCACCTAAACTTCTGACCAAAAAAATTGCCTTGCTGTTTAGTACAAGGCAGGTGCTTCACCATTTCAAAAGAAGATTCCTTAGCCCCCAATAATATGTATGTTGTAGGCCTATCTATCATAAATTTCTAATATCATGTACCTCCCAGGTCTCGCTTGGTAGGTCCTAATTGAGCTTGGTGGGAATAAGATTATCAAATGACAACAAATTAAAATTCAACATTTATGTAATTATTTTATATGAGAGAGATAATTTATTTAAAAACAAGGAACTTCTGTAATTGAGGGAAAAAAAAAAAAGCTTTATAATTGGATGAATTAATAAACTATTTTGAGTTCATTTGAGGCTATGGAGGGAATAGGCTACCAATCAACTTGTTCCTTTTCGTTCTCATTGTCATTATTTTTTTTTCTTTTATTTGGGACAACTCATTGTTATTAATTCAAACTTAAGACATCCAAAATAAAATTAATATTTAGTAATATTAGTTCAACTATTAGAGTATTCTCTGGAACTGAGCAATTTAATTAAAGCCTCTTGTAAAAGTAAAATAACCACAATTTGCAGGTCAAGGTCTTTCTTTATTTGAGAAAATTAACTGGCATATTAAAATGAAGAAACTATATATTGCTCCCTTAAGATCAAACTACAAATTTGATATGAAAATTTTATAATATAATAAAACACATTTTAAATATTTTACTAAATACAAATGTCACGTGAAGATTGTTGAAGTATGAGAGTGGCACTTGCAGTTCATTTTAACTGAGATTATTTGTTTTCATTTTAGTTTAAAGCTCATGAAAGTGTTCTGCTGTATTTTTAAATTTATGTACCAATTTTATAAATTCCTAAGTCTTAGTTTATGGTGTAAAATGTGTAGTTCCCTTAAGACAAATTGCTCAAACCATGTGAGGACTGAAAGTCTACATCCATATGTAATTTTTTAGATTAAGAAGAATGGAGGAGAAGGAGGAAAAAGTTTGATTTTAATATTTTTTGGTTTTAAATAAATATTTTAGATTAAGAATAAACATTTTGGCCTCTCACCTTTTATATTTGTGTCATTTTGTTTCCACCTAATTTTTGAGTTACAAAACGGTCCCTTAAAAATCATGAACCGTGTAGAAAAGGTTCATGGATAATCACTAAGAGACCATTTTGATCTTCCACAAAAGGGCTACTCTAGCAAAATTCATGATTTTTAAGGAACCTTTTTGGCATACACTGGCAAAAGGTGAAGGGTCAAATGATTTTTTTTTCTTTTATTCTGAATTCAAACATATTTTAACAAAAGGAATGTTTGATTTAGATATAAATCAATCAAGGAAAATGTTACTAACTACTTCAGCAAGATTCATGATTTTTAAGGGACTTTTTTCAAACACAAAAATTTTTAAGGACCAAAATGACACAAAGGCAAATGGTGGAGGATCAAATGGTCTTTTTCTCTTATTCTAAATTCAAACATATTTTAACAAGAAAAAAAAAAGTTTGATTTAAACATAAATCAATAAAAGAAAATGTTAATATTTAAGATTTCATTTATCTTCCATTCCTCTCTAATCTCTTTAATCTAAACATATCTCATAAGAAACCTCATAATAAAACTTTGATAATATTTTTGGCCTCTGCGGAAAACAATAAAATAAATAAACCTCATATACGATATAACTTGCAAATTACGATGAACACAGGAACCTTCTCCAGGCACTGTTCTTTTTCATATCTAATAGATAGATAGATATATATATATATATATATATATATATATTTCAAAGTTGTTATGATGATTAGATAATATATTTTAATGTCTCAAAAGTTTCCCAAGTTTAATATATTTATTTTATTAACCTAATAACTCTATTCTCTTAATGTCATGATAATATTTTACATCAACCTTTTTATCCTTGAAGGTCCAAAATAGAAAACAAGAAAATTTCATACCAGTACAATGATGACGTTCTTTCATTGTAGGGTAAAAAGGGACATCTGCAGAATTATTGGATAGGCTATGTAATTGTCAAAAGTCTGACGCTTCTGTCAGAGATATCCGATGCTTCTTTTGGATAATTTGATCTTTTTCGGTTCTTTGAACGGGGCTATAGATATATCCCCTTTTATTATAAAATTATTATTTTAATTTTTTATTTATTAAAATATTTAAAATGATTCATTATATTTTTAAAATATATATTACATTTGATCTCTTACCTTTTAAAAATTTATTAAATTTTATTATTTTATCAAATTTTAAATTTTAAATTTAAAAAATTATATATAATATTTGTTGACAAACAAAAAATTAAGTATAAAATTTTTTAATGAGTAAAAATTATTTTAGATATTAAAAATTAAAATAATAATTTTATAATAAATGAGGACAAAAAAATATAATTACTATATATATATATATATGCTTACAAATTGAATCAAAGAAAATTAACAAAACGGGACTCACACTATTTAATTTCCATTGACAAATTCATTTGCTTCGTCATCATATAACTATTGAGACTTTTTCAAACAAAATTTAAAAAAAAAAAAAAAAAAAACACTCCACTTGCCTTCTTCGATTACATATCATTTTTAATCTTGTATCAATTATTTTGTGTATATAATGACTTACTGATTAGTCTAAACTCTAAAGCTTAAAATCAGAAGCCCCATATGGAATCATGCTGCATTTCTTCCCATTCACTTAGCCCCAAAACATCATCGTACAATACCACGGACTCGTGATGATCAAACCCTAGCATTAGAGCAGCTTCAGCAGCCATTTGCATCCACATCTTTGGTGAATCCAGTGGTGACTCATTTATGGCCCGAATTTGGCTTGGCGATAGCCCCACCGTCACCGGCGGCGCCACCATGGTGGTAGTGCCACAGCTTGTCTCCGGCGACCGTCTGATCACCGGTCTCTTAAGCCTCAATGCCGCTTGTTGTGCTGCCAACTGCACGTCCTCAGCTCGGGAGCTCGCCGGCCGGGGCAGGCTATCGGTCAGCTCCGGGAAGTTTAGCCGCGCCGCCCGTCCTCGGAGCTGTAAAGCTGCGACGTCGTATGCTGCTGCTGCCATCTCCGGCGATTCATAGCTCCCTAGCCATATCCGAGTCTTCTTGCCGGGCTCCCGGATTTCAGACACCCATTTGCCCCATTTTCGCATGCGAACACCACGATAGGTTGCCGGAGCAGTGGCGGTGGTGGTGGGTTGTTCCATTGAAGGAGTTGTTTGGTGGGACGAGAGAGTGAAGGAGAAGTGATGGTGAGTGCTTATATATATATATACACTGGAAGGAGAATGTGTAAGAGAGGGAGCTTCCAAGTAAGTACTTAAGTGCGAACATGCTGGCAATGAGAGAGCAAAGGACTGGGCACGTGTTTTTATTTGAATATTTTTTTCGTTAAAAACTTTTTTTTTTGAAGTGTTCTCAAACTTTATTTGTAAAAAAAAATAATAATAATTTAAGGAATTTTACTTCTATTTTTGTTTTAATATATTATAAATTCATTTTTTAAAAATATGAACTTGAGTTATTAAAAAAATCTAGGCTTAATTGTTACTAATCTCTTAATTAATTAATTAATTTAATTTTTTATTTTAATTTGGTCATTTATTTATAATTTAGTGTTATATTTGTATTTTTTAATATACTTTAAAATTTTAAAAAATTAAGGGATATCGTAAAATATTAAATAAAATTGAAGGAAAAATTTGGAATAAATAATTTAAAAATTGATGAAAAAAATAAAAATAAATATACAATTTTAGAGATTAAAATGATAATGTTTAAGCCAAAGATATACTATTTATTCTTATCAAGATAATATTTTTTGAATTGTTTACTTGGTAATCACATTATTAAATATATACGTGCAATGTCATGTGACAAGGGTCGACGTCATGCTTAATTTCATATGGAAAAAAACTCTCGAGTCTTGTCTAGGATTACTTAAAAATTTAAAATAATTAATAAACCTTGCTTCTAAACTCATGATTGACTAATGTGTTCCTAATTATTATATAATTGCATAGTTGCAGTAATTAATTACGTGATTTACGTTAGTTAAATAAAATTTAATCTCCGCAAATTGAGTTTTTCCCTTTTAAAATAGGTATATGGATCGAGATTCCTGCACTAATTAATTTAATTTATAATTCAATTAGTAAATTTTCATAATGATCATATATATATTTAATAGTAAAAAAAACTCAACCTTCTAAAAATTAAAGTTGAACTATTTATTTATATAATTAGCCGTTTAATTTTTATTTTTTAGTGTAGAATATTGACTTTAACTGAAAGGCTGTCTTTTCCCCATGCTTTAGTCAAAGCTATACATTATTGAGGAGTGTAAACGAAGCTAGAAAAACTACTTAATTTCAAGAAAGAAAGAATTGATTGAGGTTAAAGGGTAAGGCGTCGTTTGGTATGGAAATAAAAAATGGATTGGAAATGGAATAGAAACAAAAGAATGAAATAGAAAAATTAATTATGAAAATATGTTTGGTATATTAGAAATAGAAAGTAGAATAGAATTATAAAATGTGTTTGGTATAGTGGAGAAAATAATGAAAAATGAATTATAATAAAATAAAATGACCAAAACACCCCTCATTGCATAATATAAAAAAACAAGCAATTTGGACAAATGTAAATAAGGGTAAAAAAATAATCTCTACCTCGTTACATAACTCGTTCACGCGGTTTCATTGAGCAAAGGTAGGAACTCACCCATCCGTACAGATGCGAATGCCAACTCCATCAAAATTCTCCTTCTATGGCACCAAACAATGCTACAAACTTTCCTCTAGCATTTTCTCCCTCCATTAGAGTCCATATTCAATACAATTTTCTAAGTGAATTGCGATTCATTGGATCGTGCAATTTTTTTATTTGAATTATTAAATTAAATTTTAAAAATCACACGTAGCTAAAATATAACTTTTTAATTACACACAATTATTAAGATTAATTTAAACTATTAAATTACAAATTTTCTACAATTTGAAGTGTTAAATCTATATATTTATGCATAAGTACACTAAATCCAAATCTAAATGCTTTATATACAGTGAAGAAAAACATTAGAAAAAGAGCAATGCTTGATTTTAATATACTCTAGAAAACAAGTACACAAGTATTAGGTGAGTGAATGAGGGGCCTATTCGATTTTAGTAGGATTTAATATTTCTTTGTTTTTTTGTTAAAATGTGTGTGTTTCATTTAGTCAGCAGTTAATTTAAAATTCTGTCAAAATTAATTTTTTTTTATACATTTTCAAAAAATATATGTATTACTTTACTACACAATAGGTTGAGAAAAACGTCAGTGGCAATGATTCGTTGAAATATGTTATTATATGATAAATGAAAATATTTTTTTTATGTTTATATTTTCATTTTAATATATTTTTAAAATTTGTTTATAAAACCAAAGTCCCTTATCTTTTATTTTTTCAATAATCTCAAAATATAGTAGTTTATAAATTTTTCAATACACCTATATGTGTGTGTATATAAATATATTATTTTTCAAATAAATTTTAAAATTTATAATTTATAAATTAACATTTTTGAAGATTTATTGGGATATAAAGAAATTAATTAGAAGAGGTAAGTTGACAAATTTAAAAAAATTTCAGACTCATAAATAAAATTTAAAAAATATTAAACTTGAAGTGTAAATTCAATAATTTTTTTTTTAAACTAACGTAGAATCAGTATATTTTGATGTATTATAATAATATGTTTTTATCTTACTCTATCATATAATAATTATCTCGATACAACTACCGCTAAAAATATAAAAAATTTTGCCTATATATAATTGTCAGGATTTCAAGTTTGATTATGAGAAATAACAGTTTAGGAAATCAAATTTAGCTCTTTTATAATTTTATTTAAAAGAGAAGTACATCACTAAGAAGTCACATACTCGTCACAAGTAAAATCGGTGGGTATTAGGAAATTTTAATGAAAGGAGAATAGAAAAAGAATAGGAATAAGGTAAAATTGAATGAAAATTTTTTATTCCAAAACTTGTTTAATACCTTGAAAATAGATTATTAGGTGACTTATCTTTTATATACCATGCGAATATCACATACTCCTTACAAGTAAAATTGCCTTGTTGGGTATATAGTTCATTTAAAAAAAAAAAAAAAAGATAGCATTATTTTATATTTTAAAACTAATATACATAAAAAAAAAAAAAGGTACAATCCAAAAGAAAATGTCTTTTCTGTCTTTCTTTCTTTTTCAAAACTTTGAAGCATTAAATGGTGTAGCAAAAATTTTTATTATATATATATATATATATATCAACAAACTGAACTTTGGTGTTTCAAGCACCCAAAAAAAATTAGAATTCCAATTTAATTTTCATTCTTAAGTTAATTTAATTGAAAAGTTTAAATTCTATTAGGCTTCATTTGACATAAAGAATTGGAATTAAAATATAAAATTACAATTCTAATTCCAATTCTATTAAAATTAGAATTTATTTAAAATATTAAAATTCATGTTCGGATCATATTAAAAGCTCGATAGTTGTTAAAAATATTTTTTTATCCGGCCATTTAAATTTGAAAGTATTATTGTATAATAGTTTTTACAATTAAAATTAATTACATTTTATTACTTTCAAATTGTTAGACTATGGGGCTGCTCATGACAGGTTGATTCAATATCTATAATTTGATCCGAATTAAATATTTAATAATAGAATAATTCAAATGTCAAACACTGATTGCTAGTTATTTAAATAAAAAATAGGGAGAGGCAAGCATTTTCTTAAGCACCGAAGAAAAAATGGAGAGAACTTTTTTCCTTTTGAGAAAATATTTTCTCCTAAATTTTTAGTGCATTTATTGCCAAAAAAAGATCAATTTTTTTTCGTAATCTTGTTCTTCACGATGGTGAAACGTGTTGTGAGTCAAAATTTGAGGGATTCTTTCACTATTATAAGTAAGTCTCCAAGGATGAATAAATGAAATTGAAACAATTAATTTTAGTTGAGTATATTCTACAAATTATAAGACTTTTTTAAAAAAATAAAAATCAATGAATGTTTTCAATTTATTTATTTTTCATGAATTCTAAATAGGGAAGAAGATGGCGATATCATGGATGGAAGGAATTATTTAAAAAAAATTGATTTATTTAGTATTTTTTGATGAATTATTGCGAGCATACTTTTTTCTTTAAAAAAAAGAAAAAGAAAAGAAGCATACTTATGATGTCACTCATTGAAGAAGTACATTGAACCAAATATAAATATACCGATGGAAGATCAAGCTAATAGAAATAATAAAGAAACAGAATGAATTTCAGATTTAAAATAAAGTTAATTAGAAATCTAATAATAATTTTTATTTTTGTAAGAATATTAATACAGTATTACCTATAGCATAAAACTATATTTTACAGAATAACCTAATCTTGTCTCTTAAATATCTCATCAATCCAACAAAATTGAGCCTCACCCCATATGGTTTATTCTAATAATTTTATATTATTTGGTTGAAACTACTTTTTTTTCTTTTCATTTTTTTGTTATTTAATGAAAAATATATATTTTTGGTTCCTTATTTATTATAAAATTTTTATTTTAGTCTCTCAATTGTTAAAGTATCCAAAACAGTTCCTCACTATTTAAAATATTATCAGATTTAATTCCTTTAACAAACTATAAACCCTAAATTTAAATAACTAATTTGGTATATTTTTAAAAAGTGAGACCAAGTATCAATTTTCAATGAGTAGAAACAATTTTAGGTATTTTAATAAGCAAGTGACCAAAATAATATTTAGCTTGTAGTTAAATTATTCATGTTTAAATTTTTGGTTAAAATATATTGTTCACCCCTTGACTTAGCATGAAATTTGACTTTTGTTTTTTATCATTTTTAGTAGCTTTAATTTTCATCCTTTATCTTTTATAATGACAGTCATCAATGCCTTTTTCTAGCTCTTGAAAAAAAAAAAGTGTAGGAAGAATAAAAAAGAAATAACTTGGGGAGAGGAAGAGTTGTGTTGTTAAATATAGAGTTATTATAATAATGTCATAAGATGTAGTAAATGATATAGTGAACTTAAACATTGTCCCCTTTATTTCAATAGTGACCTAAATTAGGTTCCAAATTGAGATATACTATATATAAAAGAACAAAAAAGTCTTTGCAACTAATTTTTATATTTTTACGAATTTTTTCAGTACGATATATTATTGATAGGACTAATTTGAAGTCATTTGACATGAACTTTTTTGGATCTTGAAAATGTGGATTGACCTATTTTGAGCTTAGGAAGATTTAAGACTTATAAATCACCTATAATACTAACTCTAAATAATTATTATATGTGTGATTTTACATGCCTAATAAAATATATTAGTTGTCACAAGAAAACATATATTTAAGAAATAAAAAATTTACGATACACTTAATTTACTAAATTACACACATATCAAAATAGTATTTTATGTTTTTAGAAGCTAAGAAAAAAAAAATAATGGTCAAAATGCATCATTTCATTAAATCAATCTGTGTTTTGAGTAGCCAAAATTATTATTTAAAGAAGATAACAAACTAATTTCCAACATCGAAAGCTTGGAATCTTGGCTTTCAGAAATGCAGTATGACATAAAAGGTATGGTGGATAAAATTGTAGAGGATTCATATGGATGTGTGTGAGTTTGTGATAAGCACGAAAACGAAGACTGTATTATTCAAGTGCATAAACATTGAATACAAACAGAGCTCAAGATCTCAGTCCACGAAAATTGCAGAAAAGAAAATAACAACACCCTTCTTTGATTCGAGTTAGAGAAGGAAAAAACACTCCACTCCCTCAGGAAATATTCTAAATGATTTAGATACCCCTTCCCTTTAGAGCTCATTACCTTTATTCACTAACTGCCCTCCCCTAACCGCATTGCTCAGAGTCATTGGAGTATGTTATTTGTCCGTTTGTGCATGTGGTGCATGTGGCCCTGACGCCAGGTGGTTAAGGTTGAAATCCTTCACCCATGTCGGCTTCCATCTGGTCCTTTTGTTGGACGCAACTTGTTCTTCTTATCTCGCTAAATCCCTCACATCTAAGCCCAATTCTACTGCTCTGTCCTACTGCTGTTTTAGGCCCCCATTGGTTAGCCTTGGAGCTCCACCTTCTTGCTCCATTGTTAGGTCACTCATTTGCTAGGTCATATCAGTAGGCTCCCCATGAAAAAAGACCTTGTCCTCAAGGTCCTGCAGATCATAGACTTGAATCAGATCTGCCCAAATCTCCCAAGTCGCTTCCTCTCTCGGTAAACCTTACCATTCCACTAGAACCTGTTGTTGCACCTCTCCATCCACTAATATCTTTCGAGTATTTGTTATAGCTATTGGCCTTGGACCTTTCGAAAAGTCCTCAGGAAGTGGACTTTGGTCAACGTCCATCATATCCCCCTTGAATTCCTTAAGAAGACTCACGTGAAACACGGGATGGATTTTACTGCTACTTGGGAGTTCTAGCCTATAAGCTACTGCATTGATTCATTCTAAGATTTTAAATGGCTCGTAATACTTCTTGGACAGTTTATAATTTAATCTCCTAGCGAGAGATTCTTATCGGTATGGTTGCAGTTTTAACAACACCCAATCCTTTTGGTTAAATTCTTTTGCTATCCTATTTCTATCAGCGCATTTCTTCATACTCTTCTGAGCCTTCTCTAGATTATGTTGGAATTTTTTCCCAAATCTCAGCCTTTTTTGTCGGAGCTTCTTCTACACCCATTACTTCAGCCTTGCTCTTTTTAAATCCAGGGAAAACAGTGGTGTCATATCCATACGTAGCTTTGAACGAGGTCATTCTTTGGGGCTGTTGTGAAGAAAAAGCTCGTAGGTATTGCTCAAGACACCTGTTTAGCACCTCTATCTGCTTGTCTCCTTATGGATGGTATGCCGTGGTGAACTTAAGTCGACTTCCACTCATCTTCCATAAATCTGTAAAAAAAAAACTAAGAAAAATGCAGTCTCAGTCTATCACTATACTAGCTGGGAACCCATGGTGTTTGATCACAATATGCAGGAGCGCATCATAACCACCTTTCAACGCCTCGAAATGAGCTCCCTTAGTCAATCGATCAACTACCACTAATATCATCGTATAAGCTTTAGACTTAGGTAACCCCGAGATGAAATCCATCGTAAGATCGCACCACGGCTTAGATGGAATAGACAGAGGTTGCAGAGTGTCGAATGGTCGTGTAGTGGGGTATTTGACTTGATGACATACAACACACCTGTTGACATAGTGAACTATATCTCACCTCACGTTAGGCCAATAGAATACCTCTCGAATTTGCTTATATGTTTTTAATTCTCCTGCGTGTTCGCCCACTGGGGCATCATGAAACTGCCTAAAAATAGCTTCTTTAGCAGAAGACGTTTGTACAATGAAAATCTGATCCCTTTTCATCAACAAGCCATTTTGCAGGAAGACCCCATTTGGCGTCTTGCCCTGTTCCACCATCTACACTAGTTGTTGTAACTCCTCTAACTTCTTCACTTCCCTTCTCAATTTGTCTAATAACGTGCAATTCACAGTAGCCATCATCTGTAATTCCCTTCCCTCACACCTAGAAAGGGCATCAACTACAGAATTCTCCTTGCCTTTTCTATATATAATATCATCGGTGAACCCCAGTAATTTAGCCAGGTAATATTGCTGCTCTGGTGACAGTACAACTTGAGTCATGAGCTCTTTTAAACTCATATGATAAGTCAATATCTTAAATCGCCTTTTGAGAAGATAGTGTCGTCATTTAAGATCGCTTGTGTTATGGCATAAAGCTCATGCACATGTGGATGCCAATGAAAACTTCGTATTCAACTTCTTACTAAAGTATGATATCAAATGTCCTTCCTAGGTTAAGACAACCCCTACGACAAAACCTGAAGCATCTGTTTCCACCGTAAACTCGTTCTCAAAGTCTGGTAATTTTAAAACAGAAGCTTGTGTCATTTTCATCTTTAAAATATCCATGGCTGCCTAAGCTCTCTCACTCTAGCTGAATTGGTTCTTTCTAAGTAACTCTGTTGAGCCATTTGTGCATACTCTTTAATGAATTTTCTGTAGTAGCCCGTCAAACCGAGAAATCCCTTCAGCTGCTTTACATTGCTCGGGGTAGGCCATTAAGTCATTACTTCTATCTTCTTGGGGTCTGCATGGACTCCATCCCTGGCGATTATAAACCCTAGATACTCTAACTTTGGCTAGAAGAACACGCATTTGGAGAGTTACACGTAGAAACTATCCTCTTTCAACGTCTGCAGAACTACACAAATGTGATCTCTGTGATCTATTACTGTAGCACTGTAGATTAATATATCATTAAAGAACACTGCAACAAATTTCCTTAAATATGGCTGAAATATTCTATTCATGGTGGATTGGAACGTTGCTGGTGCATTTGTCAATCCAAACGGCATTACAATGAATTCATAGTGCCCTTGATACGTTCGGAATGTCGTTTTGTGCATGTCCCTGTCAGCCATTCGGATTTGGTGATACCCTAAGCGTAAATCTAGCTTGGAAAACACAGTGGTACCATTTAATTCATCCAGTATCTCGTCGATTGTAGGTATGGGAAACTTATCTTTGATTATAATCATGTTGAGTGCTCGGTAATCAATGCAAAAGCGCTAACTACCATCCTTCTTTTTAACGAGCAGCACTGGTGAAGAAAAAGCACTCTGACTAGGTCGGATAACCCCTGTTTACAACATTTCCAAGATTAAACATTCTATTTCATTCTTTTGGAAATGTGGGTACCTGTATGGCCTCACGTTGACGGGTCTGCTTCCAGGTTCCAGTTCAATGGCATGCTCTGTAACGTGTCTAGGGGGTAACGTTTTAGGTTCATGGAATATCACCTTGAAATCTTCTAATATCTGTTGCACTTCTACTGGTTGCTCCTCCTCACTATTTGTTGGAGTATCATATACCACTTGCAAGTGGAACAAGCCCGCAACACTAGCTAAGTCTGTAAGCTTCTTAAGTTCTCTACCTTGTAATGGGCATTCTTCAACGAGCCTCAAACCCTTCCAACAAACCTCCTTCCTATCAACTGTAAACGCTAGTGTTAACTCATTGAAATTGAAGGTAAAACGCCCTACCCTTTCTAACCAATGCACCCCCAGTACCATTGCAATGTCGTTCATAAGAAGTATATGAAACTATACCTCCGTGGAAAACCCCTGTATTTCTACCTTCACTGGCTTGCATTTATATTAGCCTGTTAACTTGTTCCCATTCCTTGTATTCACTTTGAATTCCTTGATCACTTTGTTTTGTAGATTTAATCTACGAGCAGCTCCAGGTTTTATAAAGTTTTGTGTACTTCTGGTGTCTATGAGAATCGACAGCTATATGTTATTGCATTTACCTTTCACTCAAATTGTTTATGGATGATACTATCTAGATAATGCATTCAAACTGATTTCTGAGGAAGTCTCCTCGTCCTTAACCGTTGCTGGTTCAACCAACCTGTTTTTCTCATCTTCTTCCACGAGCTCTACAAAACTTCCTAAGCTTCATCCTGTCTAGCTAGCAAGTAATAAGCATCCTTACACCGATGTGTTGGACTATATTTCTCCTCGCAGTAGTAACACAAGCCCTTGGCTCTTTTCTCTTTAATTTCTACCGCTGTTAATATTTTAATTGAGCTCCCTGTTTGCGACTGTGCACCCCTACTTTTACTGTTGCTAGTGGCGTTTATAGTAACTATATTCCCTCCTTCGGCTTCGATGCCCTTGCTTGTATTCGACCCTTGAGTCCCTGAGCTTTTGGATGGCACTGCCGATGTGAAACGATTAAAAGTCGTCCTTATATGAGTCTAACCAGAGTTGAACTTCTACTCATGCAACTTGGCTAACGACACCGTCTGGAAATACATCTTGGGTTGAGCAAGCAGTAACTCACACTTCAGAGACTCCTTCAATATAGTAATAAAGAAACTGATCAACCAGGGTTCTGGTAACCCCGTTACCTTGGTCGACAATTCTTCGAATTTTGCTTGATATTCTCCCATCGTATTCGTCTGTTTCAGCTCCTTCAGGGCTACTTTAGAATCTTCGTAAAGAGTTGACCTAAACCGCAATATCAAGGCGTCCAAGAATTCAGCCCATGTGTTGACCATATTGTTTTTCATCACCCACTTATACCATGCATAAGTAGGACCTGTCATGTGTAGTGAAGCTAATTTCATTCTTTGCTCCATTAGAGTGTTATATAACTGGAAAAACTCCTATATCTTAAATACTTTGTCCTCTGCTTCTGTACCATTAAAGTGAGGTATTTCAATTTTGAGATTCTTTGATATCTGCCACTAGTATTCTATAGCTTGATTTACCTCAACCACTCTGTCCTTTCGAACAGTGCTACTCTCTCATTCGCTCCTAGTTAGAAGCCTCTTAACCATCTCTGATAGATTTTGTAATGACTCACGACACTCTAGGACTGATTCTTCAAAATTCCTCTAGCCTTTCTTCAACTCTGCTGTCTCTTCTGTAGCTTCCTGCAATGTTTCCTCCATTTGTGCTTGTTTTGTTCCGTCTGCCATAACTCACCTCTCAATGAAAGCACTAGTTGATAAGCACGAAAATGAAGACTATATTATTCAAGTGCATAAACGTGGAGTATAAACAGAGCTTAAGATCTCAGTACACACAAATTTTAGAAAGAAAATAACAACACCCTTCTTTGATTCAAGTTAAAAAAAAAAGGAAAAAACACTCCACTCCCTTAGGAAATATTCCATGTGATTTAGATACCCCTTCCCTTCAGAGCCCACTGCCTTTATTCATTAACTATGCTCCCCTAATCGCATTGCTCAAAGCCGTTGGAGTATGTTAGTTTGTCCGTTTGTGCATGTGGTGCATATGGCCCTGACGCCAGGTGGTTAAGCTTGAAATCCTTCACCCATATCAGCTTCCTTTTGATCCTTTTGTTGGATGTGGCTTGTTCTTCTTGTCTCGCTAAATCCCTCGCAGCCAAGCCCAATTCTACTGCTCTGTCCTACTGCTGTTTTAAGCCCCCATTGGTCAGTCTTGGAGCTCCACCTTCTTGCTCCATTGTTGGGTCATTCCTTTGCTGGCTCATATCAGTTTGTAAATAATTTAATTAGTTTTGATATTTTAAGTTGACTAAAGTTATTTAATATTTAAGATTTTTTTGGTTTGATTATGAAAATAATTAACATATTATAAGATGAAATAACAAAATTAGAATTAACAATTAAGAAAAAAAAAACTAAAAATTCATCCAATTTTGGGAGAGGAAAATTTATAAGGTAAATTATAGTTTATTCTCTTATAATTTGACCCGAAATCAATTTATAAGCTTAACAAGATTATGCATGTTTATATTAAATTGCTAAACAATTTAATTGTTGATATTATGTTTCACTTATACTTTACACAATTTCATAATTTTTTTTTCACGCAAATTAAAGTAATATTTTAAAATTAAAAGTGTCCACTTACTTTTAGTAATATAGTCTAAGACTATGTAAAAATAATCAATATATAACTAAGATAAAAATTTAGAACAAAACTGTTCATTAGGTTAACTTTCCAGCTACTATTTTTATTAAAACTTGGGAGTAAAATGCCTTAAAATGTTAAAGGGGTAGTTAAATAACTTTGAATGACACATGAAAATAAACTAATATTATATATATATATATATAAATAAGTACTAGGAGCTTCTTTTAACACAAAAGCTTAATTAATCAATGAGAAGTTTTAGTTGATTAAATCTTAATTTTTTGTGTGATAATTTTTTACTTTTTTTTATGCATATATCGAAAAGCTTTTGAATTGTATAAATTACGAGTAATTAACGAAAAAAATTATAAAGTATTTAATTCATAAATTAATTAACTGCTTCTTAATTAATAATTCTTTGAAGTATGAACATTCTTTAAAATTAACCAAAATAATAATAAATTTTTTGTAGTCAACATGAAAAATTATGAAATAACTAATTAGTAAATTAATTAACCACCTCTTAAATCAATAATTCTTTAAGTCTGAGAAAATTTTGAAATGAATGAACAAATTAATAAATTAATTAACCGCATTCTAAATAAAGAATTTTTTAAAATTTAAATTTTTTTCAAAGTTAACAAAAAAATAATGAATGGATGAATTAATTAATTTTTTTTTAAACTTTTTAACAAGGAACTATAAATATAATTTAATATGGTTTAAAATTAAAATAAAAAAATAATATATGATTTAATAGTTTATTCAATGATTTAAATTGTTTATTCTCATACATTACTTAATGGGTTCAAATAAAATTACGCTAATATATAATATTTCAAAATTTTTTAAAAAGAACAATAATAAAAATTACTTCATATGTTAAAAAATTTTTTTATAATAATATCTCTTTAATGATCCTATGAATTTAAAATATATTAACATATAATAAAATAAACTAATTTTTTTTAAACTTATATAATACACAGACAAATAAATTAATTTTATACTGACATGAAGACAAACTTTAACTTTAATTTATCTATATATATATGTATGTGCGGGCGCGCCTTAATTTTTGCTTTAAATTTTAATACGTCTTTTGACATAGTTACTGACGGTGCAAATTTCAAAGGAAGTTCAAGATTTCACCGTCGTTTTCTGGATGCCTTTTATTTTCAAAACGACACGTTTTTACTTGGAGACCGTGGCGGTGCAATGCGTGCAATTCCACTTGTCGTTTTATGGGTCGGTGTTAAAGCATGTATAGCTTGATCCAGCTATACATGTTTCAAACTGTTTTTGCCACTTAATTTTATTAGGTATTTTTTTAAAAATTATTATATCTAATTATAAATTAAAAAAATTGCCCGATAGGTCTGATTAAAAAAAAAGACGAATATGAGGTTGTATAAAATTAGCTTGATCAATTTTTTATAATAAAGAATTTTATTTGATCATTAAAATATGTAACTTAAAAATTACGATACTACAAATAAAACTATATTAATTTCAAAGATGTAAAATATAAATTATTTAGTTAAATTATCTCAATTTTAATTCAAGGTAGTTATACATAAAATTATAAGTTAATGTGATGTGATATTATGATAAGAAACTTATAATTAATGTCATTTATGCAAAAGATTTATGTCAATACAACTATTATTTGTATATATAACTTTTTCATATACAATAATATAAGTAATAATAATTATTAATTATATTTTTTATTTTAAATCTTATGTAATAAATAGATTTAATTATTATTTAAAATAATAATAAATAAAACTCAATAATGTACGGACTTAGGTCTTCATTTTTTAACTAGAGCCTGATTTATTTTTTATGAGCCCGGTACATTTTTAAATAAGTTCCACCCATGATCAAGCCTAAAAATTATATTTGAATAAAAATGATTTCATACAATTGATATAAGTTATTTATTTACATTTTTTTGGGAGAATTTTAAATTTTTAATGAATTAGTGAGATATAGTTTGAGTGATTTATTTTAAATTTGACTTGAGATTTGAATCTTATTTTCTTATAATGTTTATTTATTGATTGAAATAAATTTTATTAATTGAAAATACAGATTATATTAAGGTAAAATTTTTGGTGCACTTATAAATAAAATATTTGATAATTTTTTTAAAAGTTAAAATTTGAGTATAAATCTTCTGAATAATTAAATTAATTTTGTTTTGTTTTGGAGATTTTATATTTTAATGAGCTGGAAGTAATTTAATATAAAAATTTTAAGAAAATTTTTCTCTTGACTTCCACAACTGTTGGTCCGCCCAAAACAATAAAAATGAGAATAGTAAAAAAGAAAAAAAGGTAAAGGAAGATCAACATGTTTGATTGCACATAAGAAATGAATGAAAAGATTATAAATTAATTTATTTAGTATAAAAAGAATTCTTATTATAGGATATATTCTAAAATATGATAATTATTAAATCTTAAAATAGAATTAAAATAGAAAATTATATTATACAAAATTAAATATATAAAATTATAAAATATAAAAAGTTTTATGGTTTTTAAATTATATAAATATATAAGAATTTAATATAATTTTCTATTTTATTGTATATTATGTATTAGAATATTTGGCATATTCAATTTTAAAATATCAAATATAGTCTAATACTGAATTATATTAATTTTATATTAGATATTCTCTATTATTATTATATTTATATACTTAAATATTTATATAAATATAATAATATTTTAATTAAATAATTAAAATATTAAAAAATTAAATGAAAAGAATAAGCTAAGTATTTGGTCTCCCATGTTATCTTCGCACGTATCAAGACCCATTTTCTCCCAGTACGCAGTGGATGAACATAACTTGGTCTATTTTGGTGGACCTATCCAAGTTATATTAAGTTGAGTTATATTCAATTCGAGCCAAGAGACTAAGTTTATTATGTGAGACCTAATATTCGAATCAGGTTGGGTTTAAGTCAAGGTATAAACTTAGCTCAATATAGTCATAAATATATATTTTTTTTATTGCTATTTTTTTAAGTTTCTTTTTGAAAAAAAGTTCTCTTTTTTGAAAAAATAGTTACTTTTTCTTTTTGTTTACGTTGAATATAGATTTTTTTTATGTTAGTATGGGATATCTTATTTATCAAATAATACCACTTTTCATTTTTTAATTTCTAAAATCAAATCTATAAAAATTTAAAAAAAAAAATAAAAGGCTCTATATGACCATGCTTGGTCCAACCGTGCCTGATAACAAACTGAGTTCAAACTAGCCTGGGTCTAAGATCGGATCATGAATTAACTAAAAACTCAACCCAACTTGGGGTTTGTTCACCCCTATCCAACGTGCACTGTTATCTTTTTTTGTCTTCTTCGTCCGTTTTGCATGCAAATAAGAAAACTGGTGTGTTGGATTGATTCATGCATATCAAAATTTATCTTTTGTAAAGATTGAAGCTAGTGCTGAGATTGTGCAAATCGAAGTCCTCCTTTAGTGTGTTGGACCACTCCTTGCTACTTCGATAAGATATCCTTAATGACTTGGTGACATTGTACAATCTATGAAACTTGCGTGGAGTGGACGAGATCGACAACAACAATGGCAATGGGTATCGAGAGCAAAGGCGCAAGAGGGGTGGGTGGACAATTTACTTTAGTCTTCTCTTTTATAATGGAAATGAAGATGTGATTGAAGTACGGGCAAACTTTTATTCCCAAGAGTCCAAGATGATTCCAGCCATTTTTTTAAAGGGGAACACCGTTCTAGAGTTCATGGGAGAGAGGTTGCTTGAGGGAGAGTGTCCTTGTGCCAACCAATTAAGGGAGGGGGAATCTCCCTCCATTCCATTGGCTGAAAAAAGTGAACCAAATGGGGCCACACGTGTTCAAATAGTTGCCATGTTTTGATCCCCTACGTATGAGTTCTTTAGACACAGTCAATTTTCTCTTTTCAATTTCACTCTTTTCTCTTGATGTCATCATTGCGTTTTATAAATGAAATTGTACTCTGTTGTAGTTTTTTGATGGGAGAGGATCTCACGCCCATGATTTTATTTATTTTGTTTTTCTTTTCAATTTAAGTAAATATTGTTTTTTTAAAAAAAACATAATAATAATATATGAATATGATGTTAATGTTTTAGACTTTTTACACAAAAAACTGTATTTTAACAAGCAAAAGATTGGAAAAGCTAAAATACTTCCTTTATATTGAGATAGCATGTTTCGCTATAGAAATTTTTATATCTCAACAAAAATATGTGACTAATTTTTTAATTTAAACAATCAAGATTGAGTATAAAGTCAATATCTACATAAGCAAATTCAAACCATAAATTGGTAGAAGCTAAAGGAAAATTGATTGTTAATAAAAGATTTTATAAGAAGTTAGTTGAGAAACTTATATATTGCTCACACTTGACTAGATATACTTAATTAGTGTAATTAGTCAATTCACCATGATATAAGAAAACTTCATTTTTAAGCTGCCCATATAGACTATATTTCCTACAAGGGATTCTAAGGAAAGGGAACTTGTTTAAAAGAATCAATATTCTCATTCTGGAGGCTACACCAGTGCTAACTATGAAGGCCCACTTGTGGATTAAAGACAACTATGGGGTATTGCACTTTCCTTTAAGGTAATATGGGAACATGGAAATGTAAGAAGCAAATTGTGGAGGGAAGGTCATAAGTAGAATCTAAATTCAGCCATTTTTCAAAGATTATATGTTCTTAGAAAGGGCTAAACAGTTTGAACTTTCATAACCTTATATTAAATACGAGAATGAAATACATCTATTCATTAGCTTGGAGGAGACTCTTGAGATATTAATATGTAGATATTTTAGTAAGATGTATTTGTTGAAATCCCTTGGAATAAGGGATTTGATTAGGTTTGATATTTATCTAATTTAGGATTGATTTAGTTTCCTTTTCTTCCTAGTCATCTTCTATATATAATAGAGGTTGACGAATATTGATTTAAATACACATTCAGAATTTACATCTCCCTTATTTCTCACTGTGTCATCTTTTAATGAGGTAAGTTTACCAACCAAAGTTCGAAAATGACAAAAACTTCATTATAGTTCCTTACTTATCCCTTTATTTTTATTTTGGTTATTTATTTTGTTAAAAATCTAAATTAGTCTCTCATTGAACTAGACATTCTCCAAATTATTATATTATTCTAATTATTACATATTATTTTATATAATTATATATTTAGAATTCTATATTATTTTCTTATTTTTATTAATAATATTTATTATTTTCTATATTAATAATATTAATATTAAAATATTATTAATATTAAAAATATTTTTTATATTATTATATTTTTTTAGTTCATTCTCCAAAAATTAAAGTAAAAGAAAATTATATATAATTTAATAGTTTATTCAATAATTTAAATTGTTCATTGTCATATATTATTCAATAGAGTCAAATACAATTATGTTAGTTTCTAATATTTTAGAATTTTTCAGAAAGAACAATAATGAGAACTGCTTCGTATGTTAAAGAAATTTTTTTATGATAATATCTTTTTATCGAGCCTATGAATTTAAAATATATTAACATATAATAAAACAAATTAAATTTTTCAAGACGCATATAATGGGCACAAAGCCAAACTTTAACTTTAATTGAAAAATATGAGTATGAATATTTCAAAAGAAGTATCATATTATTTGAGAGAGATATTATATAACATTATTTTATAATGACTAGTTAACGGTTAATTTTTAATGGCTAGTTAACGGCTAGTTTTTCTCTCATATAAATATCAAGTATATATTTAGGTTACAAAATATAACAATAAAAGCTTCTCTTCTCCTCTCTTCTTGTTAGTTTTTGCTCCTAAGTTATTTCTTATAAGGGTTTATTTAATTCGAAGAAAAATTCATGTGTTTACAAAATATTCTTAAGGACAACGTTCTTCAACGTGACTTAAAACACTTATTTCCCAACATAAGCTTGTTTAAAAGAATCAATATTCTCATTCTGGAGGCTACACTAGTGCTAATTATGAAGGCCCACTTGTGGATTAAAGATAACTATGGGGTATTGCACTTTCCTTTTAAGGTAATATGGTAACATGGAAATGTAAGAAGAAAGTTGTGGAGGGAAGGTCATAAGTAAAATCTAAATTCAGCCATTTTTCAAAGGTTATATGTTCTTAAAAAGGGCTAAATAGTTTGAACTTTCATGAACTCATATTAAATATGAAAATGGAATACATCTATTCATTAGCTTGGAGGAGACTATTGAGATGTTAATATGTAGATATTTTATGAAGGAGTATTTGTTGAAATCCCATGGAATAAGGGATTTGATTATGTTTGATATTTATCTAATTTAGGATTGATTTGTATTGATTTAGTTTCCTTTTCTTCCTAGTCATCTTCTATATATAATAGAGGTTGACGAATATTAATGTAAATACACATTTAGAATTTACATATTCCTTATTTCTTACTATGTCATCTTTTAATGAGGTAAGTTTACCAATCAAAGTTAAAAAATAACAAAAACTCCATTTTAGTTCTTTACTTATCCCTTTATTTTTAGTTTGATTATTTATTTTGTTAGAAATCTAAATTAATCTCTCACTGAACTAAACATTCTCCAAATTGAAATGTAGCTATGGTGCCATATTGAACTGACAGACGTTATGTTATAAAACTTGACTGGGAAATTCTCATATGAATCTCATTTATAATCTATTTATAATCTAATAGCATCCGCTCATACGAGTTCATGTCCCTGTAGCTATGTGGAAGAAACAATGTTTTTTATGAGAAATTGACCCACCATACATACATGGCGATGAGGAAGTGGCCAAACTGTAAAAATATCGTATAATATTTAGGGTATTAATTTGTTAAAATATTATACTAAATTTATTTATAAGAGATGTTCATTAAATAAAGATAAAATAATAATTATAAGAATTACTATTAAACCCTAACTCTAATTAGTCTCTTATAAATAGGGTTAGATTATTATATAATGAATAACTAATTAGAGAGACACTTGAGACACTTCTAATAAAATATTTACGAGTATTTTGTAGTCGCATTTGATAAAAAATTTAAATTGTTAAAACTTGAAATATAATCAATACATTATAGGTATCTTATCAATTAATGATCTTAATTAAAGTTTGATAAATTTTTACAATTAAAAAAATTATATAAACCTCTTACTCTAAATTTATATAACGTGTCAACCAAGGCAAAAATATGAAGAAGCCTTCAAAAAAGTACATGGACATAATTATCGTGGATAACTTTTACTTCTGGTTTATGAGTTTTTTAAAATATCAGCAAGCTTTCAAATATCTAAGTGTGATTGTTCATCTTATGTGTTTTCATCAGATATTATTTTTTGAAGCAACAAAGGGCTCAATACACGTTCAAAATTGTACATAACTTTATTGATATGAAAAGTTCGTTTGTTCATCATGTTTTGCTTCTTTCTTTAGCGAGATAATATTAATTTCCTGGAGTCTTGCATTTTAAATTTAGACAATTACCAAATTTCATATTTTAAAAACTGGATTAATTAGACACTTGCCATTTTTTGGTAAAACAATGGAAGGGATCTTCACTTTAACTGTCAAGAGCTACACTAGATGAAATTAAGTATGAAGCCAACTCAGGAAAAAGGAAAAAAAAAAAAAGATCAATTTCAAATATGCTTGATCCTCTACGCTCTGCCACGATAGGTAACAAATCTATTTAAATATACTTTAAGCTACTTGTTCTCAATGGGATCTCTTCTTCATTGGATTCAAAGTCCATAGTTCTAATCGCTGCCATTTCCATTCCTCTGCACAAAAAATAAAAAGAAACATAGCATTTTAGAATTTCCTTTAATGGTGGAAATAAGGGAAGAAGACCATTTCCCAATTATCATTAGCATTGACCCTTTTAATGCTGGACTTTGTCTTGCAAATGAATTTTAGTTAAATGTAATTTTGTCTGACAATGATTTATTTTTAAAAATTTTATTTAAAAATTGAGTTTTGTCATATATATATATTTCATTTAATATGCATTTTTTCTTATTTTAATATAAACAGAAGTTTAAAGGATAAAATGCAATTACCACTTTCAACTATGACTCAATTGCAAAGGCCTCTTCAACTACGATTCATTTGCAATTAATCTTGAACTATAAAATTTATAAATATACCTATACTTCCATATACTTGCATTTAAATTGATTTTTCCGTTTTTAAATTGACAAAGTTCACGTCAAAATTACTTACGACTTAATATAATCATAGAGGCTTAGTGTGTGTTTGGATTAACATTCAACTAATGTAATTTTGAATTAGTTTAATTTTTAAAATGAATTTTAGTCAAATGTAATTTTGTCATATATATATATATATATAGAGTTCATTTAACATGAAATTTTTTTATTTTAATGTAAACAAAAATTTAGATGATAAAATTAATCTTTAAAAAATTTAAAAGTCAAACCAAATAAAAATATTTATAAGATAAATTTTTATTTAAGTATATAAACAAACTTTCAAATATTTTAAACATATTATTAAAAATAATAAGTGAAGAATTATTTTAAAAAAATCAATACTGTTGCACGCTAATATCTGCATTAGACGTTTTTCCTCTTAAAAAATTAACTTTTAAAGCGATGTTTCCAAGCCAGGATTATACCATGTTAAAAGTAGAGTCAGACGTAGAAACTTTGTCAACTCCTTTAATAAGAAAATAAACAAACGGATTAGAATGCAAACATGAGAAAATATAGGTGCATATGTTAGTTTTCATTGTTCAAGGGTATTTATAAAAGAGTTATAGATTAACAGAATATTTATATATATTTTTTCCTAAAATAAAATAAACATGTATTAGAGAACCGTTTACTTTTGCTTTAAAAGTATTAAAAGGATCTACTAATCCAAGATTTGCTTTTTTATAAATCAAACCATCAAGACTTGGGAGGACTATTAAAAATTGCATCTTGCAATGGATCTCCCAATGCCAAAGCCAAAATCAAATTGGAGAAAGTCTTCACGGATAAAACTAGACAAAGACAACAATGTTCTTCTCCTTCTTCTACCGCTCTCTGCTCTCTCTACCAAATCGATGCCTTCTTTAACAGACATTCCAGTTTCTACTGCTTTATTCTAATGGTTGTTGTCCAAGCTTCCAAGCTTACCCTCCCTAATCCTTCTCTTTCTTCTCCTCAAATAACCTCTGTTTTCTTTGAATCCAGTTCTCTCTCGCTTGCCCTCATGCACTCTGACTCTTCCTTCTCTCTCTACCCTTCCTTTTCCCCTATTTCTTCTCCTCCTTCTTCTTCCTTGCCTTCTCCACATACGATAATTCCTTCTCCTTCCTCCTCCTCCACTTTCCTTCTCCTTCAGAGTTCAAACCCTAATTCTACCTCTCGGGTCCTCTTCATTGTCGCGGGTCCACACAGAGCTGGGTCCGAGACCCTTCTCCGGTTTTACATATTGCAGAAGAGCAAGGTTTTTGCGAAGGCCCGAGTTGTTTGCTCCCAGAAAGACTTCAGATTCGAGTCGAACTTGGGGGTTTTGGTCAATGTTAAGCATGGGGTTTCGATTAAACTTGCTGGGTCCATTAACTACTTCGCCATGTACTCCGTTTCGAGCTCCAAAATCTGGATTTTTGGGGCCAAGATGGAGGATGGCGATGAAGGTGATGATGATGGCGTGGTAGTGAGATTAATGAGGTGTGCTGTGCTTGAGTGTTCTAAACCCATTTGGTCTCTCAGCATTTCGTTTGGGTTCTTGCTTTTAGGGGAAGAAAATGGAGTTAGGGTTTTCAATCTTAGGCGGCTGGTAAAAGGGCGAGTTAAGAAAGTGAAGAATTTGAAGTCAGAAAGTAGAGGATCTCCTCTCCCAAATGGAGTCATTGGGAATGATTATAAACTACAAGGAGCTAGAGATCGAGGAGGTAAAGTTCAGAGTGTTGAAGGGATATCGGAGGTAACCTGCAATGGTGATGTGGATTGGAAAATCGGAAAACTTCGTGGACCTGGTAAGTATTGATTTAATTATAGATATTAACTTACATAATTTTTCCAGCAAATTTCATTTTTCTGTGGTATATTCCTGGAAAGTCTATAAGTAAATGCCCTTATTCCTTGTGACGTCTTGAGAGTTAATTATCATTGGTCCGGTTGTGTGTACATAAGATTATTATTCTTGAACTTTAATGAGATATCAAAAAATTGGGAGAGAAAATTACGTGAATGCGAATTTCAGTGGGTGGGAAAATCATGACACTATTTTACTTAGAGAGCTTAGTACTTGGCATTTTGTATTAGTTTACAAACTACTGCTTTGAATGAAGTAAGGATATATACCCACGTTATTTTCAGGATTGAATGTTGTGTTTTGCTTCTTTGGCTTATCATCTTGGGTTTCTATTAATTACTTCTGGTTGATGAGGCTGCAGGACTAGAAGCCATGGTTTTTATGACAAAGGAATCCTTCCCCCCTTTCCCCAGCTTCCTTTTTTAAATTTTCCTTATCTCCCTAGCAAACAAGTCATTCATTTTTTGCTTTCCCTGCAGAACTTGGTTGTGTCCTCTTAAAAGCTTCAATTTTTCCCATTTGTTTTCTTTGGAGCCTCTTTCCTCCAATTGTAAAGTTTTCCTGTGCCACTTGTTATCTTGTGAAGATCAAGTGAGGCCTTTCTTATGATCTTGTCGTGTCCTTAGTCTATTTATAGGAAAATTGCAATTATAACATATCATTGCTGTTGTCATGTAGTTGTCACTGGACCTACATTTGTACCTGAAAGTCCAGGTTACACGCGATGGCATTGATCACCCTTGTCATGAAATATTCAAGGTCACCTTAGATTAGTTGGAGAGAGTTGATGTTTTCACCACTGGATAGAAGGGGCTTTTAAGAAGGTAGTAGAGGTGCATCAATTATCATAAATAATCAATTGGAAGATTATTAGATTATATAGCACAATTTTTTGCTATGCATACCAATTATCAGTGGAAGGTAGTTCGATATAGACCAATAAAATAATATAAATTATGTGACCGCATTGTCAAACTCAACACTACATTGAAGCTAACTTCATTTAACTCTACCCAGCATCTTAATCCTCGATTGATGTGTCAAATTTTGTATCTGCACTCGTTATTCTCGTCTCGGAATATATGTTTTACCTGTTATGTATTTACCAGGAGCCATAATATTCATCAGTAACGTTGAGACAATACATATTTATATAGTTATCTGAACTTGTACTTTCTTAATGAAAATAATTTCTTCAGACCAAGAAATTAAAAAACAAATAGAATATTGGATGTTACCTATCATTTAAGTGCAACATGGAACAAAAAGGACTGTGTATCATTTTTTATTTTTTTTTTGCATATTTATGTACACTACTTGAAAGAGAGTATAATTGAACTCTGTTAATCTTCTGCTTGACAGAAAGATCAGCAACTGAACTTCTGAAGACCTATCTTCTCTTAAGCTACTTACACTGCGATCCATCTGTCTTATCCAAGGAATGTTATGAGCAACTCTGAATTCTGTGGAAAACTTCTGAAATCTGAGTGTCTTAATTTGACAACAATTTCTAATTCATAGATCTTTTGAGCTGAATTAATTTTTTTTCAGAACAATGGATGACATATTTTACAATGATGAAGATACACTAGATCCACCGACTTGTCACTTTTGATCATTTGAAGTCTTGAACCTTTGGCCTAACCAACTTCACATTTAGGACCTCATGTTACTCCTGGTTTACAGAATATTTCTAATGCATGTTTGGTTTAGTTAGTGATCCTGAATCATCTCAATTAGCTGTTTATAGTGAAAGCAATTATTCTGCTAATCATTAATTTGTTCCAACTCAATTATCTTCCTTTACTAAAAGAAAGTCACTTGGGTTCTACTTCCAATTCCAGCAATTCATCAATGGAGAAACTAACTCAATACCATTGGATTTAATCTCCAACATTTTCTCTGATAGAAACAACTGATACATTTTTCTTTTGTTTATCTAGATCTCAAGGCTGCAAAGGCTGTTGAACTACGAGAGATGAATGTTTTGATAGAACTTGGTAGAACGTCACAGTTCATCTGGACTGAAGTCTAGACAGAGTTGAAAAATAAAAAAGGAAAAAAAGGATCATCATGGATCACAATTGATACATTAGACTCTAATGCAGCTTTAGAACTTAGCAATAATCTAGTAAGAGTATATGGTGTCTATATAAATATGGGATCTGAATAGATAGATCTTGTCTGTTTTCCAACTATCATTATGCCATTGCCTTGCTGTAGTTAATGCTACATGATGATTGATTGTAGTGGCCGAAATATGTACTGTGGTGTTTGTGGCCTGTTCTGAATGGCACTAGTCTTTTAAAGCTCTCACTTACCCTGACTAATTATGATAAGTTCTTTACTTCTATGTGTAATTTCTGCAAACATGTTTTTCGGTATTCTCCTTAACCAGATGCAATCCAAGGTGCTGATGTCTGTTTAATAACATAAAGATGGCTTCTGATGGTATATGACTAAAAAGAAGACCCCTTTCCTGGGACCGTAATCTTGAATTATTGTCTTACAAATGGAGTCTTGGTTGGCAGTATCAACATCAACTTATACTATCTCTGAATAATTTGTTACATGGTAGATCTGTAGGAATCTCTTACCTGATTATTTGTTTCTAATTTATGTGCAAATTGTTTCCATTATTTCTTATTGTTGAATCTAATCTTTGTTGTTTTTCTTTTAGTGAAGCAGATGAATGCTAAATTTAGACAAGATGACAGAGATGGAGGTGCATGTTTTGTGGCATTGAAGAAACATGAGGTGGAAACAAAATCCATGACAAAGGTATCGATATCTGTAAAAGCAGTTTCCATTGAGGCCCTGTCCCAGAAGATGTTTCTGATCTTAGACTCAGCTGGAGATTTACACTTACTAAGCCTGTCTAATTCTGTTATGGGTGCAAATATTGCTGGTCATATGAGGCAGTTGCCTCGCACAATGAAGGTGCAGAATATAGCTACACTTCCAGATGACTCCATGAGTATGCTTCTCTTTCTCTTTGATGTTGTTTTCTATTTCACTTAATTTAATTTGTGGATTGCTTCTTAGTTAAGGCATCTAGATGGATCTTGGCAAAACTTGGAATATTTTTGGTGGGGGAATACTTGCATTATAATCCTTTGATCAATCACTCATTTGGTGAACAATTAATGTATTTTTCAATCATTCAAGAAACCAACAATCTAAGGAGCATGACAGTATTTCTCATTCGTTCATTCATTTTTTTTCCTTGGAAGTTAAGCATGCATACTTAACTGGGCACAATGGGAAGTTTAACTGAATTGGAAATCCATTTTATAACATCATTAAGCAGTTTACACCTGATTAATAGTCCAACACAATCAATGTTTTGTCATAGCATGTACTTTTGAAGTAGAAAATTTTTATGCAGATATATAAAGGACATTTGACTAGCAGAACTATGATTATGTTCACTTTTTTTCAATTTATATGTTATGATATTTTAACATCTAGAAAGAATAGGAGAAAGGTGCTGGCAGAGGAATGTAGAAGGTGCTGACAAGTTAGTTCTCTTTCATATTGAAGCATATGATTGAAAGTTTGTTATATTGGAATGCTTGCTAATGACATAATTATATTTTTTGTTCTTTGTTATTTATTATTACAAGTTCTACAAATCCATATGATTGGGAAGATACATATTGCTATGTCACGTTTACAGTAATAGGGTAAATGAAGGTGGGGGAGTAACCATTAATGGGTGTACATTATCGTGAATATTGAATATAAGATGTCATGCCCATGTCCATGTCCATGCGAAGTGATTGACCTGTGGCTGCCTACGTGTCATTCTCTGTTGATTTCAGACGATGGAATCTTATTAATAAATCATCTAATGTTACTTTATGTTTTGATTTGTTTATTGATAAATGAGGGATATTTAAGAGGTGTTGATGCAAATCTAATTGATACAAATTGCTATTAGAAGTATTTGAGGAGTTCATAATGCAATACAATAAACATCACATAAAATTCTTCTGTTTTGTGTGTGTGTCTACAACACACACACACACACACAAACATAGAAGAGCCACTAAGTATAAAACTTTTAGCTTTTAGTTGGGCGCCTGGCAATCAACATCTGATATCCTTCATGCATGACTTACTGTGCTGGAGACTGGAGGAAGCATAATTATGCTGTCTCTTATTCAAACGATAAAGGTAAAAGTTGGATTGGAGTGCACTACATTTGGTTTAGCAAAAGAGGCTTTGAATATGCCATACTTTTTATATGAATTAATCCAACGGCTAATGCTATTATGTGGGGTCATAAGAATATGATTCTAAGATTTAATAATAACACATGTTTTTTGTTAATGCCTTTGGTGGGATGTAAAGTGAATCAAGCTGTTTAGGCTTGCTTTAAAATATCAAGTTGAATTGAATTTGTGACTATGTAATTCAAACACATAATGAGAATATGAGATAAGTTTGAGTGAATTATTACCTGACAATTACTGAAAGAATCTAGGTACTCATTTTGATATTTTACTTTTCTTTAGTCATTAACTTGATGAACTAGATACTGCTCAGACTTTGTCAACTCAACTTGTTCATGACATAAACATTAAAATTCACTTGTTTGTAGTTGTTGGAGTTTCCTCTGATGAATATTGTAATTCCCTAGGTTGACAATACACTGATTATTTTTGGTTGAAAATATATAGCAACTACACCAAAATATTATTGATTCAACAGAAATAACAATAGGGAATATAAAATGATAGGAAGTCCACTTAATTATTATTGAATCAACAGAAATAGCAAGAGGAATTCTACAATTAGAGGAACTCCACCAAGATATTATTGAATCAACATGTATAAGGATGAATTCTATCAGATTCAGATTAAAGAGGTAGAATCCTGATTCAAAGCAGTTAACACTGGCCAGACAACAATAAAAGAGAAAATGATAGCAAATAACAGTACCAGAAAACACAGCAGAAAAGAAGAAAACCAGAGCACTCCCTAGCCTTTGAGAGGTTGAAGTCTCTCTGATGGAAAATTGAAAATTTTTGTTAGGCATAAGAGATTCTAATTGTAGTTAATTATTGCATCTTAGGTCTTATTTAGATATTTATCTATGTTTTGTTTTAGTTTATATCTATTGTTAATTAGTTTGGGCTTTAGGCTATGTTTTGGTATATAAGGAAGGATATAATAGAGTGGTCATTAATGGAATGGTTTGAATAGATATGTTGTTTGGAAGTTCTAATGAAGAAAGGGATAGACTCCTATCATTTTCTTATTGGAAGTTACAATAAAATGAATGGAATGACTCATTAATTATATTTTCTAATATTACCCCTTATAATATGAACACATCACTAATAATTTTACCATTGTGCAATATATGATATAAGATATAATAGTATTTTAAATCACTGAGTCATTTCCTTCCATCTTTAACCCCATCAATTGGGAGAATAGAAAAATGACATTTTGGATGGCTATAAGGGTCTTAAAGGCCCTCTCCTGCCATTCCATTCCCCGTCATAAAAACATCTAAATATATATTTATCTCAATTTGGCTATTTCATTCCTTCCCGACTCCCTCCTTAACCCTTCATCCAAATGTAGTCTTAGTTTGTTTAGGCTTTAGTTAATATATTTTAGTTTACTTAGTGATGAAACTCGAGAAAGTAGTTTTGGAGTTCTATTAATATTATTCCATAGTTGAGGAAATACAAGACTGATAATATATAAGGCTCAAACCCTAACTAACTCTCTCCCAAAACATTTGGAATAACTATAGAAAAATAATAAAATACAAATTTTATATTTATCTCTATAAAAAACATCACAAAAGTAAATTACAAAACTACCCTTCATTGAAGTTGCTATTTTGGCACCTAGGCGCTAACTTTCTGTTGGTCCTTATTGACCTAGTGCGTAGGCATTGAGATCTGGCACCTAGGCGTCGAGTTTATAGTCTTCAACTAGAAATGTGGAGCCTAGGCACCAAACCTTTGCCCCCCTTCTTTTCTTGAACATTTAGGCATAGTTATCTGATGTTATTCAAACATATATATTTGGAATACAATCAATTTTAGTTCTCCCTTGGGTTTCTCTTCCTCCCGCCCTTTCTCTCCTACTTCTCCCCCTTTCTCCTTCACCTTTCCTCCTTTTATGTCATTGTTCTAAATCATTGGTATTAGAGCAAAGCTTCCTTGTTTTAACCGTGCCCCATCGCTTGAAACTTATGAGCCAAAATACCCACTTCTAGCTACCCAAACACCAAACTAACCCTACTAGTGGAAGTGGAAGAAGGAATCTAGCCTATTCCTGAAGTCCGCCTATCAGATGGGCCACCATGCGCCAGTAGAGCTCTTTGCGTGTGAACCTCAAGCACTCATATGCCTACAAGTGCCAAGTTGTTGGTTTTTTTTTTTTTTTTAAGTTTTTGGCCTCTTTTCACTTGTTCCATTTGAGTCACCATTTGCTACTATCTAGAAATATGTTGGGGTATTTTACTATATTTTGACTCTTAAGTTGCTCCAAGTAAGTTATCTATTCTTCCTTTGAAAATTGTGATTGATGGTTGTACTAGAGGTTGTTTTAATGAGTGTGTGGTCTTCTCATATTTTATTCCTTGCTATTCCTTGTTATTCCTCTTAGTCCCTTGTAACTCTTTGTTGTTTCTTGTTCACAAAGTTGTACTACCAAAGAAAAAATTTAGAGTCACTCTTTTAATTTTGTTTGTTAAGTGTTTACTAGTGTCATTGTAGATTGTTTATAGCTTATAGCCAACTCATCATAGTATTTGCGTTTCTTTTGCATAACCATTTTTGACTTGTATGAAAAAGAAAGCCATTTAGAACATGATTGAGCACTAGCCCTTAGAGGAACCTATTCAAAAGGCTAGCCTATTAGGGAGTAGAACTCCTGCAGCTTATAAGGCCCCCTTTTCTTGAAAACTTGATAAGGGACTCCATCATAGCACCTCCCCAAGAGTTGACATTCTAGTGGTTGCATTTTGCGATCCTTCACTCGATGATGCTTCACTCTACCATGGTTCACCTATTTGTTGGTTAGAACACTACGTAACTTTCACACCAAGGCCATCATCGTTTCCAGCCATAGGCTAGAGTGAAGAGCTTGAAATTGCCGTAGGACAGGTAACTTATGTACATCTCAGACTTGTGGGCAAATCTATCTCGTCATTGCTTCGAATATTTTCATGATTTAGCTCATGTTTCTTTGCTTTTGTATGTCTTTTTGATCAATGTAATTTGTGGTTTGATCTCTTTTTTTTTTTGGTGCATTCTGGACTGTGAACAGGTTTAGAAATTATTGTCTCTTCACGCATATATTTGTTTGCATTTAGTTCTTCTTGTTTTTCTTATTTTGTTGAATAATTCAAGTGATATTGAATATTCTTTGATTGTTTTGTGGGGCCTGGTTGAAGCTATGGAGAGCAAAGTGCAATTTAGGATATGAGATAGCTCATTGATATATAATGGGGTGATTTCAAAATTATTTGTGGGTTTGAGTTTTGTATTTTCCTATTGTTGATAATTCAAAATCATTTTTTGGAATTACAAAATCATCATTTTATTATTATTGGTAATTAAAAATGATTATTTTATTATTTTTTACACTAGGGGTATCATAGTCATTTGCTTTATTTCCTTTCCATTCCTACATTGATTTCATTTAACCAAACATAATAGGGGGAATGAAATGTGCATTCCTTTTCATGTCATACCAAATGTACTTATGGGTCAGAATTTCATTCTATCAAAACTCATTTTCATTCCCATAAAAACCATTCATGTGTACCCAGTGGGCCTTAAATGATGCAAACATATTGGTAGATCCCTTGATTGCCCCTCTAATGTTGAGGAGGAGATCATAGTATATAGTTGTAACCAAGGGTCAAGATCCCATTGCTTACGGACTCTTGGAAGAGAACTAGTGTTTTTCACACTCGTGTGAAATGTAGCGATAAGTTGTGCAAACTAGTGATTGATGGGTGTTACGTGAGAAATGTGGTTTCCACTGTAGAAGTAACCTGACTTGTCCTTAAACCAGAACCTCACTCTAAGTCTTTCCTTGTAGTCTGATTTGATTAGATTTCTATCCCTGTAGTAGTATTGTGTAACCCTTAAACTTGTTGACTACCATGAAGTATTTCTTTTATGTCCTTCCTAGAGATGTGGCCCATGTTTTACTAAGGAGGCCCTGGCTTTATGATCATAATGTCATTGGTTATGGTAAGCTGAACACTTAGATGTTTAAACGTGGGGGAAGACAATCTTATTACGTCCTGTGAGACCTGAATCAGAGAAAAAGACCACCACGAAGCCAAAGGGTCAAGGGACTAAAAGTGGTTGATGTGATGTTTGCCTTAGTTATATTATTTCCTTAGCCCTAGTTATATGGTGTTAGTCAGACTTACTGATCTGGAATATATACAGTTTCAGTTTCACCCTAGGGTTTCTCTTCCTCCCTCACTTGCCCTTCTACTTCTCCCCCTTTTCTTTCATTGTTCTACGTCACTCTCTGATAATCCTTAAAATCCCTGTATGCTACCACAGATCACCCCTAAATATTCCTTCTAACCACCTTCTTCTCACTCTTCTGGCTCACCCCCTCCTCCCCAAGCCGCAACACTCAGTTATTCCCCGTGTGCTTCCTCTTCGGCCCCTCTAACTGCCTCCCCCATTTGACTCTTCAAGAATGTCTTGACCTGATTTGTTGATTCTCCTTCCACAGACCTCTTTCTCTTCTCTTCTTTCTTCTTCCTACTTTAAGTATTAGGTATCTTGGCATAGGCTTATCAAAAGATAAGCTATGCTTATAATCTACATGCTTGACCTTTGCCTAGTATGTCATAGAATGACTAGAGATTGAAGGATAATAAAATATGTTTCTTGGTTCAAACTTCAGAAAGTGAGAAATACTTGAATAACAAAAGAACACAAGTATTATGATAAATAGTTTGTTGTTCTATGCCCTTTTAGAAAACCATATGTCTGTTTATCTTCCTGTTGCTTTATGCATCTAAAATGCTGTTATAATCTTGCAGGATCCCAGACTATCTGGATATCAGATGGATACAGTACAGTGTACATGTTGGCAATGGACATGGACAGTGCTTTAAATACAACTGATGGAAATGATGGTAATGACAAGCTGCTGGATCTTCCAGGTAATGCAGTATGAGGGTATAAATATTATGATATTGTTTATTCATGAATTAGTTGTAATTTCATATTTGGTTTTAGTATATTTTCTTGGTTCATGGTCCCTGTTATGCATCACCGGATTTTTGAACTTCCATAAACAATATTTATTAAATCTACATTTTCAATACTTGTGTCTACAGCTGAATGAACAGAAATTAGGCATACATATAATACAATGTTGTTTTCTCTGTTCAATGGAGTTCTAGTGTTCTACCTTACCATTATTTTATTTTATTTCATTTCAATGTTTATGATATATTTTTTGAGATCATATGACTTCGGATTCTCATATAGTTAACCCTGTCCCCCTCCTATACTCAGATAGGTGGTTGCTATTTATCCTATTTCTCCTCTCATACAAAATTAGGAATTTAGGAACACCTTTGGTTGATTTCTTCCTGTATACACTTTCCTAAATTTCTAAACAATTTCTGCTTACTCTTTCAGTTATTCAAGTTATTTTCTCCAGTGAAAGGATCCAAGATGTCATTTCTCTAGCTTCAAATGCTATTTTGATTCTTGGACAAGGTATTGATTACTTCCCTATGTGATTTTCATTTGATTGAGACTCTAATCCAACGAAATACTTGCAGTTTTTATATCACTCCATTGACATTTTAATATGAAATTTAACAATTTCTTACGGGATGTCACTGTAAAGTCAACACCCAGTTCTCTTTATCCATCTTGGTAGAATGAGCAATTTTTTGAAAGAAAAAAAATGTATATTTGGGACATGCAAGTGGTGTGATGTCTGAAAACATGCAAAATTGTTGGGATTCTTGAACTTTCCTACTGTAAAGTATTGCAAGGGATCCAGAGTTTTGATTGCTACATTTTGTGCTGGGGCATTTTTTATTTTACGCTTACCACTATGTATACTGTGTCTCCATAATTAACAGGAAGCTTATATGCATATGCGATTTCCTGAAGTTACTTGGCATTTTCTATCTTTTTCAGTGGTAAGCAATAACCTGGTTCTTTTTTTTTTTTTTTTTTTTCCCGTGGCCAAGCAGTCACCTAAGAGTTTGTGAACTGTAAGTCTGACCTCCGAAGAAGTTTTGATGAAAGCTCATGTTGCAGGAAATCAATATAGGTCCTGGCTCTATTGACAATCTAATGGCAACTTAAGTGGGTTTCTGCTGGTAAATGCTATCTCACACAGTAAGTACTTTTTAAGTGGTAAATTTATTTCTGTGAAACAACAAAATTTTCTAGTATGGTACATATACTGATCATCTTAGCTTAAATATTACTCCATTGTGGATTATTAACATGACTGCATGTCTCTGAATTATTGAGTCAGATGCTCTGGTTGCCTCAACTAACGGTGCATCCTCAAGATACTGGAGTCCCTGAAGGTATGCAAATTATCTGTGTAACTGGCTGTCCTCAACTTTATTTTAGGTCTTTTTGGTATACATATTCCTAAGGACTTGAACAGTTTCCTGATAGTGAACAATAATGATATAACGTGGCATATTTACGGAATACATAGTGGCAGAAAAGTAGAATTTTGACAATTACCGTCTCCCACCTTTTTGTAAAGTTTCACATTAAGTTTTCTATTTTTACCGGGTACATTGAGTTAATGATTCTCTTAGTTGAAAAATAAAAGAATTGGTTGATTGGTACAGTTAAATGTCATGCAAGAGTTTACATACTTTTGCTCCAGTATACAATCCAGCTAATTCTTTTTTGTTCTTTGTTTTCGATTTGACAATATGGAATTGTGTTAGATACATGTGGAGTTCTGAGTTGTAGAGCTCGGAGTCTTTCAACAGCTCCAGGCCACGTGTCTTGCAAGGTCAATTAGTTGCAGTAACCTGCGGGACTAGGACTACATGCTTATACCACGTCAAACTGTTGATTGTCACATGTCAGTTAGCCCATTTTTGTGGATGTTGGCTGTAGTCTTGGCTGTCTGCAAGAGAGCTGGGCAGAATTCATCAGAGAAGGCACCATCGATCTTTGGCCAGCTGGGTTGATTTCTGTTGCAAAATAGTTTATGTTTGAAATGACTATGTGGTCATTTTAGTGTTGTCTCGGTAATATTATGAATGATGTTTTCTGAAGGTTGATGAATGCGTTGTTACGTGTAGCTGAAGATTAATGCAGTTGGTATATGTTAATTACCTGTTATTCACGATTATGAGTTTATTATTAAACTTGTGTTCTCATTTTGATTCACTCACTGGTTAAATAGCATTTGTATTGTAAGGCTGGAAATAGAAAGGAAGATTATTGAAGATTATGCATGATCTAAGATACAAAGATAATGGTTAACTGAATGGAGTAAATGAGTCAGCATTAGTGCATTTCTAATTTTCCTTATATATATACATGCTCACATTTACTATCATCAATTCCTAATTTTGGTGTGGGACTACATTTAAATAAGTCTGATATACTCTTCAAGCTTGTATGCGTATTAGGTCAGGTTGAGTTTTTGTTCAACTTGAGGCATAGTTTGGATTTAGTGCCAGGTCAATATTTTTGGCTTAATCTCAGAGGCTCAGTGAAACTCGATTTATGTATGAATTAGGTTAATTGTGTTTTTATTAAAATTTTTTTTTTTATTTTTAAAGAAATGTTTTTTATGAATTTGAATTGGAAAGTTGAAATAAAAAAGTGATCCATTTTATAGTAAAGGAAGTATTTTATATTGATAAGTATGGTCTATATTCAAATTAAGAAAATATAAAAGTAGTTTTTCCAAAATATATTTTAAAAAATAAAATAGTGTCAGTTGGAGTCGATTAATACGGCTCGAACCAAGATAAGGTCTTATGTACATGATCTTCACTCCATCTTTTAATTGGGTTTACAAGCTTGTATTAAATATATAAATAACACAAGTTAGATTAATGAGTTAACTTTAAGTAATTTACATATAATTTGGTCTGTTTATACCCTTAAGGTGTCCTATATAGTCATGGATGTCCTTACCCCCGGAGTCCATAATAATTGTTTGCAATCAAAATTCTCCGATTTAGGAAGTACAAGTTCTACAGCTCACTTGAGAGCACAAGTATTAGTTTAATTTCAATTTTTTTGCCAATGAAATTAATGTTTTACACAATATATGTTTAAAATAATAAAATTATTTCACTGTCTTTAGTATCATATTTTAATAAAATCAGGTTAAAACTTAGCATTAATTTGAATTATCATATTAAAAATAAAAATAAAATTTTACATTGCGTAAAAAAGTTGGTATATTTTTTGAGAAAAATTTCAAATAATTTAACTGAATTTTTAAAATAAATTAGGATAATATAACCTATCAAATTGATTGTAAAGGGACCCACTTAAGCAACCTCACTATCGCATAAACATGAGACAAAGCTGAGGGCTATGATGTACAAGGTGGGGCCCATCTGCCTCCATAATGTGAGGACCCCAATCTCACTCACTTTCACGGATTACGACGAGCACGTGACTTGCACTTGCTTCTCACAACCGCAAACACACAGCACTCTTTTGATCCTACAAACTCATTTTTTGATGTCTCAACTTCACCATGAAAAAATATTAAGGTGAAGTAGTTATTTCATTTCTTTTATTTTATTTTCATAATTATTGTTATGTTAAATGTATTGAAAATAAATTACTAAAAATAGATGACATGATAAAAAGTGAAATTGATGGATTTACATTTTTGGCATTTGAGAGGCATCCTTATCCATTAACAAAATCTTAAATAGTCTTTAAGACCTTAAATGAAATTATAAAATTAAAGATGCTTCAATGATATTAAAACCAATTTATAGTCCTTATCTGAAATTTTTCCTAAAAGTTTCATTGATGCTTACCATGTGAGCTATTGTCACAATCACAAATTTAAAATTTTAGCACTACTCATTTAAATATATCATTATCATTGAAAATGATATACCTGCTATAACTCATCAACTTGTCTGACCTTTATCAAATTCAAAATAAATATATAATGGATGATGTTTTATGTAAAATATTTTATTCATTTGGTTTAATCAAATAAAATTTTTTTAAATGCATATAGTATTAAATATGTGAACATAAATATTTTGTGTCACTGTCCTATCTAACCCAAATCTATTTTTTTTTCTTCATATAGCATATAAATTAACCATATTTTAATGGTGTTTTTCTCATTAATCGAATCCAATCAATGGTCATCCCAACCTGATTGTAGCCAAAGGGAGAGATTTTCCACATTTGGGTAGAAATTAGCATTTTGTATAGTATTTGAATATACAATTTTTGTACAATATTTTAAATTTCAATTATGAAAGAAATAGAGCATGAGATGTATAAACAAATTATTAATATTTTTGCCCTAAAACTTCGGCTCAAATGGTGCAATTATTGGGTCTTAATATAACGAGGTTGGATTCTCCTCTTGTCTCTTTGTCCATTCTCTATACATTTTGTTTTTTTTTTGGTTTAATCACCAAAAAAAAAAAAAAAAATCATTCGTTCCATATATAAATATTATTTTTTATGCATTTTATATATGGATATTTTTCAAATAAACTTCCATATATATATATATATATATATTAAATTTTACATATCAATCAGCATCATAATATTTAAAAAATAAAATAACAAATAAATCAGAAGGCGATGTGACATCAGTTTGAACAAGTGGTACAAATTATATTTAGTTTTTGTATGCATTTTATAATTGGATATTTTACAAATAAACTTGTATATTTCCAATTTCAAATTTTACATATCAATCAGCATCATAATATTTTTAAGAATTAAAATAAGAGTAAAATATACATTTAGTCCCTCACTTTTCACAAAATTACTATTTTAATTATCTCTCACTTATTAAAAAATAACACATTTAGACCTTCATTTTTTTATTAAGAAAAAAATTAGATTTAATCTTTTAAATTTATGATTTAAAATTTGATAGATGGATTAAATTTGATATTTTTTTGAAAAGTAAGAGACCAAATATGATATCTTCTAATGAATGAGGGATCAAACTAAAAATTTTGTGTATACTTTTCCCTAAAAAAATAATTTTGACGGTGGTGTAACATGAGTTTGAACAAGTGGTAGAGATGAAGGGTAATGCAGGGCCTTTTAGAAGCAAGAGTACAGAGATGGGTGAGCAATCAATGTCATTCTCTCTGTGTTGGGTTGCCCCAAATACTAAGACAAAATGGTGACCCTCTTGCTGTATGGTCCCCTTTTTTTTTTAGATACAAGGACAATTACATTTTCTTTTGCTTTTCCTTATCTTCACTTTATTTTTTTCCAATTTTTTTTAAACATGTTTAAAGAATTATATTATTGACACTATGCAGGTAATTAGTACTTTGCTGATATTTAATGGTCTCTCTCTTGCAGTCACTTGTTTACATTCTACAAATTACCATCTTAATTTTTCATATTTTAATTTAGTAATAATTTAATTATTCGAGTAATAAAATAATCTCTTAACAATTAATGAGTAAACCAAACAAATCTCTCAGTTATTTCTTGTTAAAAAATTGTTGAGGTTCATTGTTTTTTATTGACATGAAAGTTAGATATACTAAGTTTCTTCTCCAACCATCATCGGCATCACACCAAGTGTAAAATATTTTTATGATTTCGTTGATTAAACTTGCATTGTATTTATGACTTCTTCTTTTTAGTTTAATAAAAAAATCTTTAAAATGATTTACACTTAGTGAGATATTGATTATGATAAAAAAAAAAAAATTATCTTGCAACTTTCACATCAATAAAAAACAATTTAACTCAGCATTTTTATAAGTGACGATTACGAGAAACTTGTGTTAGTTTATTGATGAATTCTTCTTAAACCATTTAAATTTATAGAGAATCAAATTATCATTCCAAATTTGTAGAGGGCAAAATAGTCTAAGTTAAAATACAATAGACCAGAATGGTAGTTTTCTCCATTTTACAATGAAAGAGCTAAGTGGTTTTGGAGGGACATTATTAGTACTTATTTTAAAATATATATATATATATATATATATATTGACAAATTTATAAAGTTAACAGAAGAAGGTAAAAGAAAAAAAAATTTAACTTTTTGATGGCTTCATTATAAGATTAGGAGAACGCCTTCTTTTATAATTTTAATAAACTGAACATGTTAAAGTGCAATCAAACATATTTAATAATGAAGAACGAAGAGTTTTTTTTTTTGAATTTTAATTTGAGAGAAATATTTTAATTTTACAATTTTCATTTAAGGTTGAGTTCGTCTTATTGTGTTGTTTCAATTTATGTTGCATTTCACATTTATATAAATTTTCACGAGTAATTTGTGAATGTATTTAAGGCAAATTTAATTTTTAAATCAAAATGTAGGTCAGACGAAACATTCATCTTTATTCGAAGGAAGAGCGACACTATGAACACAAATCTAATTGAGAAAAATAATATTTTCAGTACTCCACTTTTAAATTTAGTCTCAATTCAATCCTTTATGGATTAAAAATTTTTAAATGATCATTTACTTTTGAATGTAATTTCATTTTTACCCCCACAAATTAAAAGTCTTAAAATAGTCTTTTACTATTAAAAATTTGATTAACATGGTCCTCTTTAGTCTAATTTAAAAAGACTAATTTAGGTTAGATATGGTAAAGTAAGAAACTATTTTGTAATTTATAATTTATGGAGGATCAAAATAAAATTATGTTTAAAAGTGAAGAACTATTTTAAAACTTTCAATTTGTGAAAGAGTAAAATAAAGCTAAATTTAAAAATAAATAACCAAAATAATATTTTTCTCCAAATATTTGTTTAATGATAAATTTATTATAAAAGTCAACTTTTCAATCAAAATTTGTTTGATTTTGAATTCTTTTCGAAGAAAGATATTGAAGACTCTGATGTTAAAGATACGGTGGACTGCTAATCTTTCGGTAATATTATATTTAGCCACTTTCATAGTCCGTGCTTCTATTTTAACCCCATTTATTGGTGGTATAGTACAACTAATATATACAAAATATGATAATAGATTTTTTTTTTAGAAAAATATAATTTTAGTCCTTTGCTTTTTTGTCTTAACATCAATATAATCCTCAAAAAAAAAAAGTCAAAGTAATCTTTCAAAAATGAAATCTTTTAAAAAATAAAAGTCCTCCAAAAATTAATATGATTCTCTAGAAATATTAAATCAATTCATATTTTTATATTTAAAAGATTATTTTAATACTTTCTATATTTTGAGGATCAAATTGATACTCTAGCCAAAAGTGAAAAAATAAAATTGTATTTTACTTAAAATTTTTTAAATTAATTTTAATTGTTAAGTTCTTTTTTTTTAGAGGGGGGCCAAAAGTTTAATTGTGAAGTTAAAATCCTATTTAGTGTGAAAAAAACTATTATAAAAGGTCCCATGAAAAATAATAAAAAATTTATTGCAGTCTAGTTAGTGCCACTTTGAGACTAGTGAAATTAACTGTCCCTCTTCAATTATATGCTATATAAAACAAGGTGTCCTTTTTTGTTGTCATACTATAAAAGATTAGTATCTTTGTCAATGTCTAATGGTTTAGGGGTCATGAAAGGTTAAAAAGAAAAAGCAAGTTTGGTTAAGGAAATGAATTTAATTAAAATATTGGAAAATGGAAGAGAAACCATTAAACCTTAGAGAAAATTTATACGTTGTTTCTTATATATTTATATAAGATTTTTCAATCAGTTAATAATATCTAGATAATTTTTACCTTTCATTTACTTTTTTAATAACATTGTTAACTTTCATTTCTTAAAAATTGTCCATATATTATTAACTAATTAAAATAACTTAATATAAGTATATAAAAAACAACATGTAAATTTTTTTCTTTAAGCCAAACTAAATCAACAATTTTATTTAAGTTTAATTTTTGTTGGTCATCACTTATTGGTAAATATTAATTAATTATGCTGCATTCTATTTTAAATTTAATATATAATTTATTAAATGTAAATAAATTTTTATTTATATGATCAAATTTTTAATAAAATTCATTAAAAAATTTTGAAATAATCCAACCACATGTAATATTGAGCTATTAAAAAAATGATTTACCATGTTTTTATGAAAAAATTGACAGCACATAATTAAAAATTGTATTTAATATATAATTTATGAAATAAATTTCAGATGAGAAGTTTTTAGGGGTTCGTCATCAAATTTTTTTAATAATAATATAATATTTTAAAAAAATTTCTCTAAAAAATATAATGAAAAATAATGTTGAATTATATAAAATATTATTTATCATATTTTATTTAATTTTTCATAACAAGCAATTAAAAATCACACTTAAATTTTGTTCTCGTCATGTCACTCAATAATTTGACAACACTTACTATTTAAAGTTAAAAAAGATTCTCTCATTGCATTGCAAGCAATAATAGATAGGAAAACATGAAGTGCATAATTTCTTTTTCCCATCAAGGTTTTTTCAAATTTAAAAAAGATTCTCTCACTGCATTGCAAGCAAGAATAGATAATAAAACATGAAGTGCATAATTTCTTTTTCCCATCAAGGTTTTTTTTCGCATTTTTCTTTATTAAATTGTCGTGTCACTAGAATATATGCAATTATTTTTTACTTGTATTAAAAAGACATAATCATAAATTATATAAGACTTCATCGTTCAAGTAAGTTTTACATTTTCAAATAAACTCTAAACATCACACAAATAATAAATATCAATAAAAATAATTACTTTTTGAAAGAAGAGAGTTTAAAAGTCATTTAACTTTGGACAATACTAACAAAAAACAAACTTGTCACAGGCTATGATCATCAAGTCTAAATTGATCGTAAGAAAGACATATGAGCCAAGCCGTGGCACCAAGCAGATTCAAAAAGCAAAAGACCAAAAATTGGAAGGGACACACACAGCTTTGCAGAAGTATACACAAAGGCCTCAGCTTTTGGAGCCTTCTCTTTTTGACCAGAATTCAATCAATAAAGCCTTCAATCTTCGAACCATTCAAGCTTCTTCTTGGTGTCTCACTATGGAGCCATCAAGGCCTCGAGAAGACGACGATTCAGAGTTCAATTTGAAGGAATGGGCAGCCAGGGCTCGTATCAGTCGCGACAACACCATTTCCAGAAGGTTCTCTGCTTCATACATCAGAAGCTTCAGAGAAGACACAAGGTCTTTCAGATCAAACTGCACCATTTCTAGCACTACTTCTTCCCCTGGATACACTCTCAAAGGTATGTATTTCATTGTTCAATCAATCAATCAGTCTCAAAGCATGTCATTCAATATCTCCATCAATCATCACCATTTTCCCCTCTTGTTTTTGCAGATGAAATAGACCCTTCCACCTATTCTTTCTCCACTGCTCTTAAAGGTAAAAAATACACAATCAATCAACGACATTGATAATTAGGGTAATGGGTTTTATTATAGCAATATTTGTTTGAAATTTGAAAAACTTGAGTCGTTTGGTGTGGGGTAGTGCAGCACTGCAAGCAAGGTCTGGGTATTACAGTTGGGAGTGTTCATCTCCAGAAGGGTTTGCTTTGAATTCAAAGTGGAATGAAGCAGAGAAGTATATTTGCAATCCACTTTCAGGGAAGGTACCGGTGGAATGTTTATCTGCCAAAACGCTCAGTGGAAGGTCGTTTCGAAACTCAGCCAACAGAATCACCATGTCTGCTCCTCTTGTTTATTCTTCAAGACATAAAATTCAAACAAAGCCATTATCAACCTATACACCACACGATATCTCCCTCCAGTTTCCAATTCCAGGTTCATAATTTCTCTTCTCTGAGTTAACTATACTATAGATTTAATCTTTTTTATATATATGAAAAGTAAATCTTTCTATGCAGAGAAGAAGAAGGAGGGAATGACTAGAGATGTGGGCACTCAAAGTACACCACCGGATCTCAGTTCAAGCAGTCCAAGCCCTGCTTCAACTCCACCCATCATAGAGAGATCAATAAAGCGAGCTGGAGAATCACCAATTTCTAATTCAAAATCCAAGTCTGAGGAAGAAGAGGTATGTGGCTCCTGTATAAATTTATCAGTTTAATCAAAATAAGTTAGCATGAATTTCACAACTTTTTGGTACTCAAATGATTGAACATAAAATGTATTAATGATTTATAAGTGAGAATCTTAGTTTGGTTGTTTTAACCAAATTAAGACATCAGTATTTTAGGTTTCTTGGGCTGTTTTAGGCAACCATGATGTTAGCCAAAATTTCGTGTGTTTTTGAGAAAGAGATGTATGTGTTTGCCATGAATACAGGAGAAATAATACTGAGTCACAGAAAATGCCTCTGGTATTGCAGAAATGTTATATTAAAATGTGACTAGAACTACTTAGATATTGGCAAGTTTTAAATTTGAAACCTATCTGAGGAAGCATCCAAAAATGCATACACAAAAGTTAAGTTCACTTTTTTTTTTTCTGGGTTGAAAATTTTCAGATTTATCTTTCAAAAGATGAAGAAAATGAAAGGGGAAGAAGTACCCTTGGCCTAGGTTGCATTTCCCAACAAGACAAGAGAATCCAAAACTAGATGTCATTAATGAGATTGTACCCTTCCAAAGTGGGGCAATTGTAGGGATGTACTGGTCCCTCTTATGTTTCATGTGCACATGCCCCCTCTTGTCCCTTCATGCCTTTCCCTCAAGTAGCATCCATTTAAAAGAAAACATTAAATACAATTTTTAAGTATTTATTATTAAATTTTGACATTTTTTGCATGTCATTTGTACATGCAATTAATGGTTTATCTAAATTGCATTTATACATGTAAAGCTTCAATTTCGTCTGCCCACTGTATGTGCAGGGAGCACGTAAGAAAAGTTTATTAGTTTTTTCAATTGAAACCTAAGATAAATATATAATTTTAAAAGCTAAAATTACATGATTTAATTATAAATTTTTTTTTCCCATATGTATTTAATAAGCAACTAAATAGCAAACACTTACAAAACTTCAAATCTAAACATTCAAAAGAATTTTAGGTATATTACTTATGCACTTAGATGATATAAATATCTAATAAAAATTCACTAAAAGTTAGTATATGGGTGATTTCTACAATTTGTAAAACTCACTTTATTATTTTTTTTTTTTTGACTTATATAATTATCTTGAATATTATATGTACTAAAAAATTTCCCACAGTTTGTTAAATGTAAAGTCACACTTTTTGTTTAAAAGAGACCATTACATTGGCCTTGAAAGTGTTCTCTTCTCGAAGGTGCCAATAACCCAATGATTCCTTCAACAGAATTGCAAGTCAAGTTTAATAAGCAATTCCAGATTCTTCAATGTTCAGATATTACCAGTACAAATTTTTATTTTTTCACATATATGCATGGCTCTTCCCTGTCTCATGTGAAGCCCTTAATGAGAGATTCTGAAACCCTAGTACATCATTTTGACCGTTGAGGGTACAAATGAAAATGCCTATTCACTGTCAGGTTATTATTCCTTGTTTTGGAATATATACTCAGGGCTTGAGTTTCATGAATAGAGATGAATTATAGCATAATCCTAGACATTTTCATGCACACATAGGATTGTAACATCATCATGGGAGTTGGGAGTTTGGTGTGGGAAACAGTAACAAACAGGCACTTTGAACTAAGGTTTGCTACAATTAGTGTTGAGTGATTTATTCACCTCCATGAATTTTTTTACCTTTAACATTATATTATCTCTCCTTTTAGTTTTAATTTGCAAGAAACATTTTTTTAGTTAATAAAATTGTTCTGTTTTTCTCTTCATACTATAAACATTTTTTTCTTCTAAAAACCCTAAATGCCCTAATAAAATGCAGCACGTATTACCAGTCAAGATATCCTAATACTTTTGAGATATGAGTGAAGGTTTTAAAAAGTTTAAGATAAGTGAACGTAATTTAGTCTAGATTGTTTTTGTTTCATATATGCATATTATATGGTAAAAAAGAAGTAAAATAATTGATTTGGTTTTTGAATTGTTAAATTTATTTATCTTTAACCAACAAAAATTTTTGAGTATACAAATTAGTCTTTTTAATATATCACAACACAACAATTTTGTCATTTTTAGAAAAAAAAAAATTAAATCAAACTACACATTATAATAAGCATGCTCCAACTTAGATATATTGCAGAAATCCTTTGAAAGTAAATAAGTGCTTCTTCCAGCCAAAACAAAAAAAACCAAAAACAGAATCAAAATATGGGTTTAATTCTTTTAGCTTGTGCTATAAAAGAGGTGGCAAAGGCCAACAGGTATGAACAGCTTTTAAGGTGAAATTGGTAGCCCATGAAAGGCTTTTTGTTTTCTAGCTTCGATTCGTTCGTTTCTATTTTGGGTCCATAAACCCATGCTGAAACTGAAAGGGATTAGACAATGACTTGTGGCCCATTCCCTACTAGTGATTTTGATGTAAGGAGAAAAGCTAATCATTAAGTTACACAAATACCTATATATATATATATATAACTTAAACTTCTTGTGTCTCTTTGTAATTCTGTGAATTTTATACTTTTATTGATAAAACTGAAATTTTGCTTGATATTAATTAATTGAAGTTGCTACTAAAGGTGTTAATTACTTTGTGCTATTAACATCATATTTATGTTTTAATATATGGGGCGCAAGAATGAAAAGGATTGAGTGAATTTAAATTATAAATATTTAGAATATTAAAATTATACATGATTATTTATTAAATTTTAATAACAGAGACTAGATAATTTTTTTGAACATAGGAATTTAATTATAGAATAAAGCAAAATTATGAAGACTGATAAAATAATTTATGTTTTAAAAACTAAGAATTGCAGTGACTTAAATTTAAGACTTGATGAAATTTAGACCCTTATCGTGTATGTGCTGGATTGATGTGGATTAACGTTTCCTAATATAGAAATATTCTGAAACGAATAACTGAAATTGAGAGGCACGTAAGACCAAGTTTCACATTGATGTGAGAGTGGAAAATGATGAGAATGCATGTGCATGCAGGTGGAAGGAACAGAGAAAACAACAGAAACAGAAAAGAAGAAGAAGAAAGAGGAGCAACTTTGCAGGAGGAGGCAAGGAGGGTGCTTTTCATGGTTGAGAGAGAAGAAAGGAAGACAAAGGAAGAACAGTAATAATATCTTTCCCACTTATCATTTTAAAGCTTGTTGAACAAAAACAGGTTTAATAATGAAAAAAAATTAGACAAAGATGATGAGGAGAATCTCTTTCCTCTCTCTCTCTCTCACTTTCTCTGTTATTAGACTTGAGCCATTTTGAAGGGCTAGTAAGTGCATTGTGGAAAATAGAGAAAACAGAAATTGAGTAAGAGTCAATTTTATTTTATCTAGTTTGAGTATGATTTGTTGTTCTTGTGGTGAAAATTGGTGACAGCTTGGGCTTCGCGTGCTTTTTTGTTTCTGCTTTATGAATGGAAAGGTTCTAACATCTCTCAATCCCTTATTCGTTTTCTCTCACAATGATACTTACAAACAGTCCAGACAAAAGAATAATGATACCATCCTATTTTTTTCTTCTCCATTCCGTGAAAATTTAAATCGATATGTAAAAATAAAATTTGATAAAAATGCTCAATTTGAAAAACAAGTCAAAGTCAATATTTTGTTATGTTCGACTCAAATTTGAAAGAGTCAAATGAATTTTTAATAAAAATTTTATTATTTAAAAAATTTAATGTAACATAATATTTTAATTAAAAATAAATTAATACATTTTATTTAAAAATTTTATATCAATACAATAACTCATTTGTATTTATAATTTTTTTATATATAATTTTACAAATAATAACAATAATTAATTATTATTTATTTTAAATTTTAAGAAGCAAATTGTTTTATTTATAATTTAAAAAAATCTAATTGACTTAACTGGAAAAAATATAAATAAAAATATAAATACATACCTTTTTTCAGAGCCAAAATTTAAATTTAATTTTCAAAAATCTAATTCAATGATCAGATTTAAAGTAAACGTGTCTAATGCCAATTAAAATTAATTTTTAAGACTAAACCAAATTGAATAAAAATAGCTAAATTGAGCATTAAATTCTAGTATGTGAGAAAATCATTAATGTTTCTAAAACGACCAGTTTGATTGGCATACTAAATTTAAAAAATTTCTATCTTGAAAGATATATTAACAGGGTAATGATTTTTCAAATTAAGAGATATTATCTTTGAATAATTAATAGAAGAAAAAAGTAATCTTTCAAGATTACATTAGTTTACTCAGTGTTTTTTTTTTTTCAAGTTTACATTTTCCTACATAAATTTTTGAGAAAACTAAATGTTATCTCTAAATTTATAATCTTATTAAGAAAAATACAAATATCATAATGTAACAGTCTCCAAAAAAAATGGGTTTAAAAGCACATCTTTGGCACTCTAAAAGTTTTAGGATTTTTGAAGATGCCTTATAAATGATTTCTTAACTTTGTAATAACAAACTTGTAAAGACAAAAGGTGAAACACTATCAGGAGTTAGTGAATAACCTTACATAACACTCTCCTCACGCAAATAGAAATACCCAAATTAAACATTTACTTTCCTTACAATATCTTCCACACTACTCAATTCGAGCATACTCTTTCCTATTTGCAAAATGGCAGTTATTAAAGCAAGTATTAGCATTCAGTATCATTTTATATATTAAAGCAGGCCAAAATCCATTTAGAGAGATAGACAAAAGAGAAATAAAAATTGGTTCTTTTTTATCTCTTCTACTTCCTTTCTCTTTCTAAATGTACCTAAATACATCAAAAACTAAATGCAGGAATATAGATTGTTCAAGCTGATGTGTGCAATTTATAGCTTTCAATAGAATATCCACATGACGCCAACAATAAACGTCGCTATGATCACTGATTTGATATTACAAACAGTATAACTTGTTATTAAATTGCAAAAGAAATCTACATAACTGTAGTTCAGATATCTACCAATTAAAACCATTAAAGATAGCTAGAGATGAGAAAGAATGTCTTCATTTTCTTCCAGGCTTCTCGCTTCACTAGGAAAAAAAAAAAATCTAACATCAGCACCAGCTTCAGGATTCATTATTAAGGATCTTCACTTAATTCATATTATAGCCTCTTTCTCAGCCTAGACGACTTACTTCCATTTTAGTTCATATTCGTTGGCACAGGAAGAAAGGAAAAAATCTCCAATAATTAAGCTTATCACCCCTCATAATTCCCCCCCAAAAGAAAGAACAAAAGATCTTGACATGATTCATTTTCATTATATCCTTCAAGCACAAACGATGCATATTATGTCACGAGTAACTAGTTAGCAGTGCTAGTTCAACCTCGCCAGATAGATAGGTAATTTGAACATGAAGCAATGAAGAGAATGTCACAGAATAGCAGTAAAGTCCAGATCATAGTAATACCAACCATAAAAATAGCCTGCATACTGGCTTTACTGTTTTCACTTGGAAGAGTGCAGCAAACGTCTCAAATTATAGGTCTTTTAGCCCTGCAACCGATGAAAAAGATAGATGAATGTGGAGTAATGTTACAGCCCCAACTGTTGCAGTCACAACTGCCTTCATGTCTCAATCCGCAACATAATATGGTCCCTCTCAAACCTACTCCTGCTAAACCAAGAGCTATGTGTACAATTGTGCGTAATCGTGATCTAAAACCATCGTGACTGCAATGTTACGTATGTTGCATTATTTATGAATGTAGGCCCATAGCAGTAATAGAGGACACATCCAAATAGTAGCATGAAGAATGATCCATCAAGTCATTTTATGTACCTTTTGGCTTAAAGGGGAGAAAAAATGGAAAGTCATTGTATACACACTCCAAATATGTTTTGGAATGTATTCAGCAGTCATTCTCACATCCACAGTCAACACCAAGATATGCTTTATTATATCTATTCCAACCTAAAGATTATTGTCATTCTTCATGAACAGTTATTGCGCACCACCTTCACCCTTAACTTTTACCTCTGTTCAAGCATAAATTTTTAACCATCGTCACTTTCATCCCTAATTTGTTTATATCAAATCAATGATCCAAATAAGTAAAACGATGTACACAATGACAGTTTCCAACTTGCAAGTAACATTTATCTTCTATTCTATTGTGCCTGGTTTATCTAGACTGACCTACCGTTCTTTTGTTAATGAACTTACAATCATGATCCTGGACAAAACCAAATGTTCGTAATCTCCCCAAAATCGACGACAATATTTTTAAGCTATTAGAACAATTTACTTTGACTTTAACATATTAGCTCACCTTGAAGAAATGTACTTATCAATCTCATGTTTCTGCCCAGCACCATAAACAAACCACCTTTCATCAGCTGCAGCTGCATCCTGGATTTTAAACTCTACATACCCAAACCTTTCAAAAATTTGCTACATTCCAAATCATATTGGACTATACACAAAATTTAAGTAATGCAAGTTAAAAATTACCTTGCAACAAAACGGCAGATTCAGCATCATAACATTTTAATTTCCAAAATGCCCGACCTCTATCATCCAGAAACAAAGGCTCAGTTCTGACAGCATCAGATCTTTGTTTCCCTGTATAGTTATAGGCAAAAAATTCAATGAATCATTACAATAAAATTAGAGAACTATTCCTGAACTATCTATAATCTCTTAAAAAACAAGAAGAAATTTTATTTACATGCATGTTTCTATTTTTGCCTCATTTAAACGCATTTGTTGAGTCACCAACTTTGGCCACCTATGGATGGTTTATGAAAAATAGGATTTATGTGATCATCAAACTTCTCCTAAGCACTTGGCAAATTTGAATCAATTCATACTAAAACATCTTACTTTATGTCTCAATCAACTGAAAATAAGCTGAATACCACTGATTCACGACCAATGATTTATAAAAAAGCCCTACTTAAAGGAGAATATTAGTTGTGAATTGAACAAGCAAGTTAATTCAACTTTGGGTTTAAGGATAAGAGGTCACAATCAACAGCTTCGACTTTGCTGTCCATTAGGACTACCAGTGTAGTCAATAGTATTGAGCGAGAGGAGGGTAATTTTTATTTCATATATTCCAATAGGGCATGTACATCAGAATAAATAGAAGTAGTAGAGAAGAAATTATATCAACTACCTGACTTCAAACAAATTTAAATATATACCTAGACAGATTTATTCCCCGCTGACCTATTCTTATCTCTCTTAGACTAATCAGTTATTTATTTAAATACAAAAAAATAAAATAGCATAAAAGAAAAATCTTTCTGATAAGATAAGATCATTCAACTAGTTTCCACCCGAAAGAGAAAGGTAATTTCAAGATGATGTATTAAGCATCGTTTATCTACTGAGAAAAGGAATCAGATGCAAAATAATAACTGTATTGACAATACCTTGCAAAAGTTGCAGGCTTTTAAGAAACTCTAAGAGTGTATGATGAGATACTAATAGGTGATTGTCATATCATTATCATAGTTGAAGTATATGCATCTCAATTCTTCTTCCTTGTTTCTGCTAATTATTACTACATCGTAACTTCAATGAGTTTTAAAACTACAGATCCCTGCACACCCACCCAACGCTTATCCAAAGATGGAGGATCTGTGGGTGAGCATGAACTTTGTAAAATCATACGAACAGAAATCGTTAAGCAACACACATACTTTTAGGAACCATGCCCTTTGCCTCAAGCATCTCAGCATGAGCACGAGCTGCCGCACTTTTTATCTTTGCAATAAGACCTTCATGCTCTGAAATTGAAAGGCGAGCACCATTGTTTGAAATAATAGCTTTAGCCAAATCATCCTTCAATTTTTGCTTAAGACTTTTTTCCTGTAGATAAATTAAAACTACAAATTATGAAGGCAATTTCAGCAGAAGCATAATACGTTGACCCAAAAAAAAAAAAAAATGCATTATGCATACACAATATTACAATTACATCATCCTATTTTGTTACCTTTTCCTTAGCCGCAGCAACCTTTATTTTTGCTTCCTTTGCGCTTTCAGCAAATCTTGAATTTTGCTCATCGATATAACTCCTTATAGTCCTGGACAGATTAAGTAAGTTATAAATCACTCTAAACAAGATGAAGACAATAAGAAACACCAAGGGAGAAAGAGATAGAGAGAAGGAAAGGAAAAAAAAAAAAATTAACGGCAAACTTACGACTACTTCCTATTTGAAATCTAATTACTTACTCTGTGCCCAAAGCTTCATCACAAAGAAAATTCAACAGCATAAGCTTTTTTGATAAATCCAAACTATAATATCGATCAATGCCTTCCTCAAGACAATCTAACTGCAATTCTTTCGGTACAATATCAGATTCAGAGAATATATTTCTCAGAGCTTTCAACCATGAATTTTTTCCGCTGGTTAATTTTAAGGAAGGAGACCTACAATAAAGTGATCGAGATGGTCAAATTAAATTCAAGTAAATAAGAGAGTAGGACTTTCCAAAATAAAGCTAGAAGGAATGAATCCATACTCATTTTCTGATTCACTTAGTATTAGAGTCAACAATCTAATGTGGAACCGATCTACTAAGGTCTTTTGTCCGCGGGTAGCCCTCGGTTTACATATTAATTCTTCTAGTATGGCTTCAGCTTCTCCTTTCTTCATATCAAGAACCTGATTGTAGACAGAGGAAGATATGAAAAAGCAGTCATTATAAACAATTATGAACAAATGCAGCGCAATTTGTGTCAAACAGAAAAAATTTCCTCAGAGTAAAATGATTACATCTTGAGAATTTCATATAGTGCATGAAATATTTTCTCGCTTGCTAATCAAACATTTAACAAAATGCGTCAAACAGGAAAGTGATTTAAATGCCTTCAGCTTCGTAGAGGATCATACACCGAAACATAAATCAGAGATATGACATGTAAACTATATAATTAGTCGTAGAAAGTAGTCCCTATGTGGTATTATAAGTGTATAACATTAAAAGAATTATCTAGCAATCTAGATTCAATTTGCCAACTACCTACAAGAAATAGTACATTGCAATCATACGGGCAACAATTGCCATCTACTCCAATAGTTAACAGAGTCAACATAGGACATACTATCTCAAACGTGGCGCAAAACTCCAGAAACTGCAGTGCATGGCCAACATCTTCAGGTGGAACCTCAAGGTCAAGTATATCTGTTAAAATGGAGCCCGGAGGCAAAGAAATGGCAATGTTAATAGCTTTGTTGTCTGGATTCACAGTGATTTTGCAATTTTGATCATTCATTTCCTCTTTCACATCTTTCTCATTAGGTTTCAAGGAAACATCCTTTGACGCCCGTGTCTTCGACACCTTCTTCTCTACTTGAATGATACCACCATTTGCATTTTGTTTTGTTTCCCCCAATGGAAGTTCGTGACAAGTTTTAGACCTTTTCGGTTTCCTGTTTTGGCATGCATCATCAACTCTGCTGCCATTACATATTTCCTTCAGTTCTTCACGCTTTTTTTTCTTAGGTTTTTCCTTCGAGTCAAGCAATGCCTTCTGCGAATCAAGATTTAGGCCGCTATTTCTTTCTACGGAGTTTTCCTTCCCAAGCTTCACTGACAGAGTAACTACAAGCTCCTACAAAAAGATAAAGGAATAACAAAATCCAACCAAAATCTCAAAAGCCATGCGCTAATGGATACAATCTATTATACTTGATCTATTTAAGAAGACATAATATAACCATCAAACCTTGTCAGAGCCAACTGGCATTATAGGTGACACAGCATCGCAATTAACCTTCTTATCAGAATTTGAATGATCAAGATCAATCCTTTGATCCTGCAATAAGTATGAATTACATACACAAAGAAGAGCTCAATTAACCAGTAAGTACATATAAACTTTAATTTGGCAACTCCGCCGAAGTCGGGAAGAGGGATAAGGAGAACAGTAGCATACTTTTTTTGAAGTAGCTGCCTTTCTAGGTGGAACAGAAACATTATGAATGTTGTCCGATCCTGCAGTATTTGGACCCTTCACCTCAAGCATTTCTGACACAGACGAAAAACCCGATGCTTTGGCTGATCGCACTAATTGACCAGTAGGTTGCTGACCTCTTTTTTTCCTGAAAGATCACTCTCCTCTCAGAATTTCCACAACATAAATTATGAAAATTCAAACAACGGAACATCTCAAATCATCAATATCTCACATGCAACAACTGCAATTGCAAATGCCTCTGCACTTGGGACATTTCCAATCATTCAACACATCCACTTCTTCTGATTTCTCTCCATATCTAATTCAAAACAAGACTAAGCTCAGCTGGGAAGATTACAAGTACCTGGCTCTGCACTTTTAACAAAATAAAAGAATTTTGAAAACACACGTTTTATATCATCACCCATCTAACCTGTTCAGGAGGCATTTGTGGCAAAACTTAATCCTACAAAGCTTGTCTCCTTTCATGATTTTACACGAAACAGCAAAATCCCTGGTTTTTTGACGGCACTTCAACATGGAATGCAAAGCAACAAAAGGGGTATCATGAAAATGAACTTGAAAGTTGATACTAGAAACAAACATACCGATTTCCATAGCTAGACTAAGAAACCTATCTCCGGTTATTACCATGATTTCCAGCTTTTCTCCACAATTTATCAAACTCGAATAAAGGCTAAAGAACGAAGAAAATGAAATGGGTCTTAGACATGTTCAACCAAAATACCTGGTGACAGCATACCCCGTTTTCCGAGTCATAGATTCGACCATGAATGATTCGAATACCGGGACACTGAGTTCGCTTCTTCACTTCGTTGGTCTCCCTCTCTCGCTGAGCTGAGACTTCCATGGCGCTGCGAGCGGAGCTTGAAGAAGAAGCTCCCGCAGGTTTTGCCGCGCAAGAATGCTTTAACGTAAAGCAAACAAGGAGATCTCTCCCACAAAATTGAGTTTCAAACTTATCTTTCTCTTACTCGAAAGATGGAGCGAGTATGAAAGATGGTGAATTTTATATCCCCATTGAAATTTTTACACACTGTGTTCCCTCCTTCGATGGAGTAATGGCGGGAGGGACTGAAATGAAAAGAAAAGATCGAAAATTTGGAGTTGTGACCCGATATGGAATTTCGAACGTTCCTCTTATGCGGCGCGACTATTCCATGAGTGACACGTCACCATATAGGCGTAACGGAAATTCAGACACTCAATTACGGTAAGAAAATAATAATTGATCTGCACAATTAATTAATTTATTATGTCCATATAAAAAAGTTTTTTTCACAAAACATGACTCATTTTTGTGGATATTTATTATTTTATTATTTTAAAATATTAAAATTTAAATAATTTCCTCAACTTAAAAATTAATTAAAAGAAACAATTGAATAAAACAAGCTAAATGAAACCACATTAATAATTATGAAAAACATATCTAACCTAATTTTTTAATTAATAAAAAAGATTTTTCTGTCATTTTATTTCACATTTTTTGCAATTTAAGATGACACATTGAATGCACCTTTTTTCTCTGGCTGACTTAGCATCATTATAAATAAGTGGATTTAAAGTATTGGATGCAAAAATTAATAAGAGGCATGGTGTACATAATTCATAGTAACACATTTATATAACAATTTATTTAGTATATTAGTTTTAATAAAATTATTATAAAAAATATTTAAAAAATAATTTATTAAATTTAATACCCCAAATCAATTATAATATATATGTATCAAAACTAACTAATATTTTTTTTAACTCTAACAAAATTATGATCAATTTTTAAAGTTGAGACACATAAATTGCACAACCTATTAAATTGAGGAGTATTGCTTATATTTTGGCCCAAAAAAATTTTTAAGCAACATTTTAGTCTAAATTACAAAAAAAAAATTATTATTCATGGTTATGATGTGACATTCATTTTCGCACACACGAGGTAAGTATTAATACCGCAACCAATAAAAATTATTTAGGTAAGTGATTGAATTCACTTCAATAAATGCATACTAATTTATATTATCTTCATTCACCTTCCATGTATATTTCTCATGCTTTTTATATATAAAACTAACTTATTTGTCTGTACGTTATACGGATTTTTTAAAAAATTGGCTTATATTATTATATGTTAATATGTTTTAAATTAATGATATTAATAAGTGTTAATAAAAAAAGTAAATTTAATAATATATTGTGATATTAAAAAAACTTAATAAGTGATAATAACAAGCTTATTAAAAAGACATCATTATAAATCATTCAATTATATATTATTTTTACTTATTTAAATTATGGATAATAACATGCTATAATCTCCCATTATAAAATTTAAGAAATAATTCATTATGTTCTTGTTGATTAAAAAAAATTTTTTAATTTCAAAGAATAATTTATTAATTTTTTTTATTATCTAAAAAATTATCAAACTTTAAAAAAATTTTAATTTAAAAAATAATTAATTTATTTATTTATTTATTATTTTTTATTTTAGACTTTATTTTGAAAGTCCAAAATGTCAAATATCCTTATAAAACATTCTTTTGGCTCGTGATTTTTGTGGGAACGAAATGAGTGAGAATAAAAATGAGTTATAATATAATAAAATTATATAGTCTAAAATTATATTTTGTATGATACGAAATGTAACATAAATAATAAGATTTAATTAGACCAAGTAGACTTGAAGCCATGTTGGGTTGGGGTTTACTTCATTGGTTTGGGATTTGAAGAAGAGTCAAATATGTGGTGCAGAGAAATGGAAAGCTGGTATCGATTAATTATTTTTATTTTAAATGTCTTTCTTGTGGGGCTATCTTTTTCATTAACTTTTGCTCCTTAAATATTCACGGGAAAGAAGGATTATAGATTGAGGCATTTCTGTCACTTGATTCCCAAGAAAGAGAAACTATTTCATGGGCTACATGCAAGAATCCCCATTTCCATGTATGTAAAAATGAGCTTTCCCTTGGGCTATTATTTCTCTCATGCCAAACACATTTTTCTTGGCCTTTTGATTCACCTACATCAAAAAAGAAAAAAATTATTTTTAGAATATTACAATGTATAAAATATTACGATCAGGATACTATAGTTTTGGGACTCCCAGATTGATTCACTCTAAGTCTCATTATTATTAATCAAACATTCTTAAATAATAAATAATAATAATAAAAAAAATATATGTTAATCCTACATCATCTTAACCTCTATCTCCCATCACCAATAGTATATATTATTAAAATTTTGTTATACTATCTTATTAAATTTTATCATATCAAACCTTATTTTAAAACTTTTTATTATACAGTGTACCAAATAAACCCTTATGATATTTTTATTCACTAAATCATATGGGTAATAAATTTAATTTCCATACCCTATTTTATTAAAACCCCATGACTCATTTATCCAACAAAACTTTAAAATAAATATATTTTACAAGACTCATCTACGTAAATTTGGTTCTTGTGAAAATTCTCAATCTTCCACAAATCTCGTTCACAAGCTTCCAGTCATATTAATAATATTTTTTAAATTAACGAAACAATGGGCATTTTATGGGTAGAATTCTATCAAGCTTGACATCAAGAATTACCAATTAACTAGGAAAAAAAATTAACTTGTACATATTGATATATACAGTTAAATTGAAAGAAAATAAAAAAGAAAACAAATTGCGGAAGATTTTTACATATTTGTACTATGAGAGAGATGCACCTCATTTGTTAGTAATTATTAATCTACATATTTGTGTATATACACTATAATATACATATAATCAGAGTCTTACGTTATTTACATAATATTCAGTACTATAAAGTGATATTACGTAATTGAGTATTATTATAACGTCATATGCAAATTTAGTCTATTGTAGTAAATAATATTGTTAGAATATTGTATAATATATAGGTTTAAATTTGTTACGATATTATACAGTGTCGATCTATTAGGGGTGCTCATTAAATAAGGATAAAATAATAATTATAGAAATTTTTTTATTGCATCTTCTACTACAATGCTTTGCAATGATAAGCTTTTCCTTCCTCTCCTAATTGTCATCGGCAACCACTGTCACCGATGACACTACCCAATTAGCTGATCTCCTGTCATCGGAGACCACGTTGCTGACACCTCCATCACTTAACCCTTCTCACTGTAACCCCCTAGCAGGAGCAAATGTTTTTTCCCCCCTTGGTTTTTTTTTATAAAGGTCGACCATTTTTTGAATTTATTGCCTTTGGCGACGCTTCCAACGAGGCAAACATTATCTTCGGTGGTCACTGTTATCTTTTGCTAGCCAAAGATTGCCAATGATAAGGCAAATTCTCTGACGATGGATACGAGGAGTTACGGTAGTGGAAATCATTGCGATAATGCCACCATCCATCACCGGCCTCAGGACCGCTCGCAACGACATTGTCGATGCCCATGAGTGGGCAACCAACAAAGGAGTTGTTGTGGCGGCGGAGACGAGAAAAGGAGGAAGGCAGAGGAAGGAGACGAGTTCTATTGTTGTTTTAAAAAAAAAAATTAAAAAATTAAAAAATTTAGAAAAATAAAAAAATTCAGAAACCTTAATTTTTTTTATTTTGTGGTAAATGGGTTTATAAGGGTTTGATTTGAGCTTATTACTAAAAATTTTGTTTTGGGTTTTGTAAGAATTTATTTTAATTGAGTATGTGGCTCATTTCAAAAATAATAATTAGAGGCATAATTGTTAAATCCCTAATTAATGAATATCTATATATGTTCAAAAATATAAATTGTGTATTTATATTTTAGTCCCAAATAAGTACAATTAATTTTTGGGGAAAATTTAAATTTTTATATCCTAATAAATTTCAGTCTAAGTAATATATGATTACTTTTATTATGTTAATTAGTTTAACATTTTTTTATTTTTTTGTTAATTTTCTTCTAATAAAAAATTTAGACATATAATGTTAATTAGCTTAATATTATGCATTTAATTGTGTTTATTTGTTTAACATGCATATGTCTTTACCTTTATATTATTGCTCTTTGGATTCATATATCAACTGGAAATCCAAAATTATGGGTTACTGGTCCTAAAAGATCTGTTTTAGATATATGTTATTGATTTAACAATGTAATGTATAAGATCCATTATTTGTTAAAGCATTAATTGCATGTTTTAAATATGTTAATTAGTTTAATATGTTTATAAATGAATGTTAATTAGTTTAGCATTATATAATTGATTTATTAATGTGTTAATTTGTTTAAAATGATAGTTAACAAATGTTAATTTGTTTAGCATTTGAAAAATCATGATTTACAATTTGTTTGTAGCATGATTAGGACACTTAATTGTGTTTTGATTTCATTGATTTACACATTGCATACAATCTTATGAGTGGACACTGTATAAGGGGTGCTCACAAAGTAATTATAGGAATTACTACTAAATTCTAACCATAACTAGCTTTTTATAAATAAGGCAAAACTATTATACTATATATACAGTATATAAACTTAGATCTAAAGAGAGATTTGAGATGCTTCGAGAGAAATAGTTACAAAGTATTATATAGTTGCATTTGAAAGGTAATTTAGGTTGTAAAAACTTGATATACACCTAATACACTCTATATATCTTATTTGATAAGTTATCTCAATTAGAGTTCGATTAGCATATACAATTAGGAAAAATATATAAGTCTCCTACCCTTAATTAAATTATAAATATGTTCTTTATTTAATTTCATTCAAATATGTTAATGATATAGTTCATGTAAATTTTTTTGAGATCAAACAATTAGTATTCTCTCGATACTCGAACACTTAGAAGTCTATATATATATATATAGATATAAACTAATTTATCATCTCCATATTCAAATTTAAAAGAATATTTTTTTGGGTATTCATTGAACGTGACATTTTGTTCATCCCTATTTGTTAATTAAGTGTTAGTATAAAATCTTCTTTTAAAGAACGGTGTTACAGGAAAACAATTATGTTTATATTTATGTCACTAATTATTTGTAGTCAATATTTTAAAATTAAACATTTAAAATTTTTTGTGGAAACCAAATTATATGCACAACTCTATGCTAAAATAAAATCGAGATAAAATTTTCAAGGGTTTGTTATCATATTCTATAATTAAACATGATGTGTAAATTTATTTTTTCAAATAATTCAATTACTTTAATTGTAAAAAATCTATACTCATCATTATATTACCAAAAAACTTCACAGTAATAACTTAAAAGCTATCTATACATTTTTTTTTTTACAAGTTAATGGAGATTTTATCATACATTATATTTTAAAGTGAAATTTTAAACATCGATGTACATTTTAATCCTTGACCAATATTAATTTTTGGATGGGTTGGCTATTATTACACACTATTTACAAATTGCATATAGTTGCATAACATTATTTTATTTGAATTAAATGTATCAAAATTTATTTTCATCCATGAAAACTCATCAGCCAACTAACGTATCACAGCTAACTTCTACTATAGCTCCTTTTATAGAATGAAATAAATATATAATTTTATAAAATTACATAAGTTGATTTGGTAGTGGACCATACCTAAGGTTGATTAATTGAATTACATGCACATGACTTGATATACTAATTACAATGATAAGAATCAAGAATAGAGTATTAAATAATAAAGTAAATTATTTTTTAAGATAAATATTTAAAATATATAAATATATATAGAGAAAAATACACTCTTAAATTTTTATTTATCACAAAATTATTATTTTGATTCCTTTTTTTTTTAAATATCCAATATAGCCTTTCACTCGTTAAAAAATGTTAAATATGGTCTTCACTTTTTCAAAAATTATCAAATTTAGTCATTATACTAAATGCTAAATATTATATTTAAGGGACAAAATCTGAATATTTTTTTTAAAAAAATAAGAGACAAGTGTGACATTTTCTAATGTGTAATAGATTAAAATGACAATTTTGTGATGAATGAATTATTAAAAAGGTATTTTAATATATATATATAAATATAAAAGATATCATATACTTATTTCTCTTGTAACAAAACATTTATTACAATTTTGTATGTTTTGACCAATATGTTTTTATACCTATTACTTATATAATATAACAAAGATTAAATCAGTAGTTAATTGATATAAAATAGTTATTTTTTAAATACAACAAATTATAAAATCATTTAAATAAAAGATAATTATTAAAAGCAAATAACAAATGCCTGAGCGTCGTCCTTTGTTGTTAAATAATAGGTATAAAAACAAATTATATATATGGATTTGTTGTTAAATAAATCAATAAGAATTAGATTCACTAAATGTTCATGGAAAATATAAATCTCTATGATATTTTTGGCAACTACTTGTCCATTATAAGTTTTCATAATTTATTCTTTTCTTCAACTGCATACTTTAAAAAAAATTATTATTTTTTTTGTTTGAAGAAAATTATTTGACAAGAAATCACAGAAACCTATTTGACAAGAAACCAAATAGTCAACCAAAATTCCATATATAAAATTCTTAACAATCTTCCTGAAATACAACACTAGCAATGATAGAGCTAACTCACCAGTTCATACTCATCCCCATACATTGACCTTGAATCCTCCATAGCTTCTTCTTGCACAAAACTCTATATCACACTCTAGAAGCAAAGCTCAAAATACCCACAAATCCACCATGTTAATCTCATCATGCAAACTATCCTCAATCTCCGTCATCAACTTCATCTTCCTCCTCGTCCTTTTGCTCTCACTAGTCCCAGCCTCGCTTCTCGCTGATCGGAAGCCCCACAAAATCCCTTTCCGGTTTCCAAATCTCTACCCAGAAGGCCTTGCTTGGGACCCACTGGGCCAGCGATTCCTCTTAGGATCCCTCCATCAAAGGGTCATCGCCGCCGTCAACGACGCCGGCATCGCCGAAACCTTCATCTTCGACTCCTCCCTCCCCGAGAATGTCTCCTTCTTGGGTCTTGCCGTCGATTACGTCAACAAACGCCTCCTCGCCGTCGTCCATGCCCAGGAGCCTCTCCCTCCGTTCAATGCCCTCGTCGCCTACGACCTCCATTCCCGGCAACGGCTCTTCCTCTCTGTTCTCCCCGTCGCAGACTCCGAATCAGACGACGGCGATGGAGATGCCACACGTCCGATTGCAAACGACGTGGCGGTGGATCACGTGGGAAACGCCTACGTCACCAACTCCGCGGGAAACTACATATGGAAGGTGAACGACAGAGGAGAGCCGTCGATCTTTTCGAGGTCCCCGCAGTACACGGCGCACCCAGTGGACCGCGACACACTCTATAGTTTCTGCGGGCTGAACGGGATAACTTACGTCAGCGAGGGGTACCTGCTGGTGGTGCAATCCAATACGGGCAAGATGTTCAAGGTTGATGCGAACGACGGGACGGCGAGGGCGGTGCAACTGAACGAAGATTTGATGGCTGCCGACGACATCGCGTTTCGGAAAGACGGCGTCGTTTTGGTGGTGTCTCCTGTGAATAAGCTGTGGTATTTGAAGAGCCAAAATAGTTGGGCAGAGGGAGTGGTATATGACAAAATTGACCTTGATTTACAAAGATTTCCCACTTCAGTGGTTGTGAAGGGAAGGAACAGGGCGTATGTGATATATGGGAAGGTGAATGAGGGTATAATGGGAAGGGAGAATTTCAGTATAGAAGAAGTGAGATCAAAGGAGGATGAAGATGAGGGTCATATTTGGATGTGGGCTTTGATTGCGATGGGGTTGGCTGCTCATTTCATAATTTGGGGTTTTCAGAAGCACTGGCTTTGTAATAAAGAGTACAAGCGCAATTGATTTTTTATTTTTTTTTTTCACTTTTGGGGTCTTGTGTTCCTTTCTTTTTGTGCTTGTCAAATTACATATTACCATGGTTGTGACACTAAGTAGCTGTTTGGCCAAAAAGGAAAAAATACTTTGTAGCAAGCTTGTTTTAAGTCTTTACGTCATTGCTACAAGGTAGGTGCCTTTTACCAAGTGACAAGAAGTGCCATGGTTTACAGTATCCATATTATTATTTGAAAGGAAATTTTATGGCATTTACATATGGTTTAAAGTTATATGCACTTATTTATATATTTATTAAGTTGTTATCTAATTAAAATATAACAAGTTTTGAATCAATTAACAATAATATATAATTTAAATTAAAAATAAAATAATTATTTACAACAATCCTTTGTGATTAAAAAAATATTGCAACCAGTGGCGGAACTAAGACTTCATACCAGGGTAAAAAAAAATTTACTTTATATTTTATTTTGAAAACTTATATTTTAATATTATATTTTTACATACTATTCTTTCTTTTTAATTTTTGAATTAAAACAAAGGCAAATATATTTTTTTAGTCCTCTAATTTTATTTGAAGTTTTGCTTTTGTTTCTTAATTTTATTTAGTTTTAGTTTGGTCCTTTTAACTTTTTCTTATGTTTCATATTTATTCCTTAACTTTATTTGATTTTAATTTGGTCATTTAACTTTACTGTAAGTTCCACTTTTGTTCATTAAATTTATTTTGTTACAATTTGATTATTTGACTTTTTCTTAGGTATTACTTTCATCTCTTGATATTATTATTTTTTTAATTTGACCATTCTTAAAATCTAATCAAATATTTCTTTTTAAACACCACCAAATTAAAAACTTTAAATATTTAAGTTTTGAATGAATTAATAGTTAAGATTGCTCATAGGCAAATTGGGCTAGTAACCCAAAAATGAAGAAAAGCAAAAATAATTTAAATTTAGCTATCAAGCACTAATAAATTTAGCTTATGGAATAATAGAACGTAAAATTAAACTTCAAAATAGAAATTACTAGAGTTTACTCATCCCAATAGATAAATGAAAAAAGAAAAAAAAATGAAAGGAGACAAAATACATGAATAATTTATAAAATCTAAATTAGGAAAAAAAATAAAAAAAATAAAAAAGAGATTTAAGGCAAAGAAAAGAGACCAAATTGGGATAAAATCAAAGTATATGATGAAAGTAAAATAAAAGATAAAGTTAATAAATCAAATTATGTTAAATGATGAAAGAGACACTAAAATAAAGTTAAGAAACTAAATTGTCATTTTATTTCACATTTTTTGCAATTTAAGATGACACATTGAATGCACCTTTTTTTTTTTTTTTTTTGCTGACTTAGCATCATTATAAATAAGTGGATTTAAACTATTGGATGCAAAAATAAATAAGAGGCATGGTGTACATAATTCATAGTAACACATTTATATAACAATTAATTTAGTATATTAGTTTTAATAAAATTATTATGAAAAATATTTTAAAAAATAATTTATTAAAATTAATACACCAAATCAATTACAATATATATGTATCAAAATTGACTTATATTTTTTTAACTCTAACAAAATTATGATCAATTTTTAAAGTTGAGACATATAAATTGCACAACCTATTAAATCGAGGAGTATTGTTGATATTTTAGCCCAAAAATTTTTTTAAGCAACATTTTAGTCTAAATTACAAAAAAAAAAGTATTATTTCGCGGTTATAATGTGACATTCATTTTTGCACACACGAGGTAAGTATTAATACCGCAGCCAATAAAAATTATTTAGGTAAGTGATTGAATTCACTTCAATAAATGTATATCAATTTATGTTATATTCACTAAGAAACCATAGACTATTAACGCGCCACGTATTGGATCCTACCCCTCCTTTTATGGTATTAGAGCCTTAACTTGATTGAATGTTCATAATTTTGGTAGAGTTAGAGAGTAAGAGAAACATTGTTTACATGTGGATTCAGAAAGTTCTTCTTATACTATTCCTTGTGCCCTTTCAATCCCTAACGTTTGCCTTCGCTCCAACACTCACAAAATCGATAACCTAATCGAAATCTCCTATAAAGATCTTCCACCCACTCAACGCTTAGAAGATACCAACCTCCCACTCATGAACCCATACCAACTTTACACCCAAAATCGTTCTTAGACCAAATCCATTAAACATCTCATTTCCAAGCCCAAAATCCCAGTTAAAGAGTATATTTACTCTTTTAACCTCAACCATGTCGAACTTCCCTCATGTACCACAGAACAATATGTCAAGCTTGAGATCCCTCAGTAGTTTATAAACCACTAGATCGATCAAGGCTATACCTATCTCCATGTCAGTGCCATTCGACTCTGCATTACCTACTATGGTCGAAAAGGTCTCCCTATCACAGCTCATTTAGCCATCCTTGATACCATTTACCTCACCTATCAACAAGCCCTCATTGGAACTGTCCTCACCACCTTAAATGCTGGAACTGTTATCCTTACCATTTGCCTTGACTTTAGCCTCAAATTGTCAAACTCTACCTTGAAAGATAGTCTCCAGGTCCAAATCCAAATAATTTGAGCAGAGCAAGTCCCTAATGCTAACATGACCACCATCCACCACAAGATGGCCTTCAGAGTACAGAACCATGCTATGGATCTGCATCTCCCTAACCACACTGAGGATGCTGTGATGATTGTTGCAGAACGACAAGATGTCCCTACCATCATCAACATCCCAAGACAAATCTCCCATGAATATCTTCTCCAGCTCATGCTTACTGACTGGATCACCAACTATGAGCAGTGCCATATTCACAGTTAGCCCATAGCTACCTGTGAGCCACCTAAGTTAACTCGTCTTCCAAATGACCAAGTTTGTCTATAAAAAGCCTGACGAATCCTCTTCTCAGGCCTCTGCTGTCCTACCATTTCTTCAGCAAATTATGCTGATTCATCCCATTGAAGTCCAAGCCATCAAAAAATGGACCATTCCGGTCCACCATTTCACAACCAAAGGCAAACCTGTATATGTTTCGCATATTCACGATCATTTTATCTGGGACGTTGCCCCATAAATGTGCAAACCTGGTTGCCCCTGTCATGATCCCTTGTACTTCTCTGATGATAGCAGTGAGATCTACCTCTCCTCTGATGATAGAGATTTTGAGGAGCTAGCAAGATCATATGCTAAAAATTGCCCTGCCAAGTACAAAAGATGGCAGAAATGGCATTTTCAAAGACACCAACAACTGTCAGATGAGGAAGAAAAGAATAAAAGGAAAATGTGTAGACCATCTTGTCCTTTCCTCCCTTTTTGGAAAGACAAAGACCCCGATTGGAAGTCGTGGACTCCTTCTAATCCAGCCACTGTACCCTATTGTGAAGAGATCTTTATTGAGTTTATGAAAAAAGCTGGCTGTTATCAAGAGCCACAATAGACTTCTACTGATGTCTCCTCGTACTTGCACTACTGCTGCCTTTTACAAATCTGAACTGATGGGAGCTTCACTGGCAAATCTCATTCCTTGTATGATGATGCACCCTATAGAGCCATCTTACGATGAGTTGTTTCCTCCCTTGGAGCGTCAGACTGATGACCACAAAATTTCATCTTGGCCTTATGTTACTTCCAATAGAGTCTCTATATCTGGAAGTCCTGAGCTAATTCATCCCTCTGAGGAAGTATTAAACTGGCACACAAAGAATACTTCAGCTGAAAATCATGTCCTTCGAAAAATTGGTTCAAAGCTGACCTATATATCTCAATTTAACCAGCAGACCCATGAGAGGTTAAATACCCTCTCACAGCAGATTAAAAGTCTCTGGGAAGAGACCCAACAAAAAATCCGCACTTTTGACCAAGAACTTTAACAGTTTATTACCCATAATTACTTTGGTCTTAAGTTTTCCAAAAAAGAAACTGAGATAAAATATTTGAAAGACCAATTAGCCCAGATTGAAAAAGACTAGAGATCTAGGCCACCTCCATCATCCCAGACACCAACCATAACTTCTACACTGCTTACACCAACCGTCACACCTTCCGTTTATGATTCCTTCATCTCATCACCAATTTACTAAACCCAGTATATTCTTTCGCCATCCTACTCACCTTATCCATCTAAAGCTAATTACACCAATCACTTCAAGATGACTCACCAAATCTTCTAGAAAGCCATGCCTAAACCGACACCACAACCTCCTCCATGTCGCTCGCCTCAACCACCTGTATGAACACCTGGAGCCTTTCTAAAGAAATATTCTGCTCACCTTCCTATACTAAACAGTCCCATAAAGTTTCTGTCTAAGAATCCCAATCTCCTTCTCCTCCTCCTCCACAAGACCTAAGACAAAAGGGACTCATGAACCCCAAAGACCCCCTCCTGTGGCTATGGTCGAACCATACATCTCCTTCCATCACTCATGTTCAGAAAACTCCAGCTCAGATTCTTGTTTCGACCCTGGATCCGATTCCTATGTCTCAGTTACAGATTCCGATGAGTCCCAGCACTTTGCTGATCTTTCTACCCTATATATGGTTGAACCAGCTGAACGCCATGAGGAAGACACTGGCCAATCTTATGTTGTCGATGATACCGATTTAGATAAAGCATTGGCGGCCCAACCTGTGCCACCCTAGTAACCCAAAGATCCAACGCCACCTCGACCTTCTAATGGCCCTTGGTTCTTATTTGATGATGTGCAACCGTTCTAGAGGCGTGATAAGTTGCATGAATTTGGTGCCTAGATTGATCTTTATATGTCCAGTCGTGGAGCCACATTACCAGATGTCATTTGAGAATTTGTTTCTTGTTTCACGGGTACTCTTCATGAATGGTTTCAATCTCTTGGAGAATACAGACAACTTCAAATTCTCTAACTTGACAGTGCTGCTACTCTTCTAGGTGCTATTCATAAGGAGTTTATCAATGACTTTCAACTCATCGATAAGAAAAAATGCCAGGAGTACTTCGAAATGAAATGTTGTTCTTTGAAAAAGCATGACTTGGAAAAACATATGAAGTGCATGATAGAACGCTACTATGTCCTGAATGGGTTTAATGATATTACCCTCTGACATGTGTTCATAGCATCTTTACCAGAAGAATTACAACTAGAGTTAAATCGAGCTCTCCAAGCTCTTCTCCAACCAATGTCCAATATCTCTTTGGGATAAATATACCAATTGGCTCTGGCCACCTTGGACAAACTCTGTGAGCAACAAAAAATGTTGCAGTTTATCATGATTGGAAAGCCTAAATTCCAGAAGATTTGCCAGAAACCCTATTTGAAGATTAAGTGCAAAAACAAGCAGTCTTGTGATTGTAAAGTGAAGAAGAAATCTCACTTTTCCAGAACTTATTTTCAGCCTAAACATTTTCGACACAAGAACCATCCTTTACGGCATTTCCAAAAAAGCAAATAGTAGAAGTCTTGGAAACGAAAATCAGATGACTGTTATATTTGCAAGAAGAAAGGCCATTTTGCCCGTCAATGTCCAAACAAGCCCAAACAGGCTATTAGAATGATCGAACAAATTGAGATGCAAGTGCCCCTTAAGGATAATGACCTTGAAGAAGTATTATCAGAACAAAGTGAGCTTAACGGAGACACTATCCTTGCCATTCTCGTTTCCCCTAATTCCTTTGACTTTGAAAATCATAGTTCAAATTCTGACTCTGAAGAACCTTTTCCCCATTACCACCATATTTACAAAATTGACCACCATTCTCCTTCAGTTCAAAATTCCAGCTTCTTTCCCTATCTTCACCTTTTCATACTTTTTGACAAATATGCAAAACCTCTTCCTACTATTGCCCTAATTGATACTGGTTCTCAAGTCACTATTATGAATCCCTTATTGTTGACTGAGTCAGCCTAGAGAAAGCACTCATCTTATTTTAAGACAGCTAACGATTTAGTTTTTAAGGTTTCCATAATTACTCGACATCGTATTGGAATTAAATTCTTTCCTGAGTGCATTACTTGGACACACGTCCTTGGCAGTCAAGTTGTTAGCAAAGATATTCTCATTAGTATGGATGTCTTACAAAAGACTCCTAAGTTACAAATTGAAGCACAAGGGGTTTGTTACAAACACCGTTTCAGTTACTATACTGACATCCCCAAGCTTTACATGCTTCAAGATACTTCTCTTCTGTATGTAGACATTAAACAACAGCTTCTGGAGCACTGTCCTGAAACTCATTCTAAGTTTAAACATACTTAACCGTTATGGAAAAATGAGAAGTTCTTCATCAAACTCCCTTTCAAAAAGAATGAGGACATCAACCCCACTAAAGCACCCCATCCTGGAATGAACCCATATGATTTTCAACTAACCTGAGAAGAATGTGACTCCCTTCTCCGCTAAGGCTTTATTAAACCTACTAAGTTTGAATGGGCCTGTCAAGCCTTTTATGTCAACAAGAGAGCTAAACAGAACTGAGGTAAGAAGCATTTGGTGATTGACTATAAGCCTCTCAATGTGTTCATAGAATATGACAAGTTTCCAATTCTAAACTTAGTTACACAAAGGGCTCAATTGCAAGGAGCCCAATTGTTCTCGAAGTTTGACCTCAAAGCTGGTTTTTGGCAGCTTGGCATTCAGCCTGATGAACGGCCCAAGACAGCCTTCTACATTCTTGATGCCCAATACCAATGGACTGTTATGCTTTTTGGCCTCAAAACAGTCCCTTCACTATTCCAAAAGGTCATGGCAAAAATTTTCCAGCCCATTAGACAAAATGCTCTTATTAACATTGATGACATTCTTCTGTTCTCCAAAACTAAGGAAGAACACTTGCAACTGTTGGCCTAATTCACTGATCTTGTCAAAAAGCACAGCCTTATGCTTTCAGCTCGCAAGAGTCAATTGGCCCAAACTCGCATTAAGTTTTGGGGCATGAGATGTTCGAGAATGGATGGTACAAACCTGATCCACACCTGATTAAACAATTGACCCAATTCCCTGATAAAGATCTTTCTCTCAAGCAAATCCAACAGTTCCTTGGCATAGTCAACTTTGTTCGAGATTTCATCCTTAAATGCTCTCATCACACGAGCCAGCTGTCCAAGCTTCTTCGCAAAGGAATCCCTTATTCTTGGGGGCCTACCCAAACCACAGCTATCAAACAACTAAAAGAAGTTGCAAAAGATCCACCTCCATTTATGATCCTTGATCCTGACTCCACCTTTATCCTTCAGACCGATGTAAGCAACTATCATTGGGGAGCAATTCTGATTGAATAGAAAGATAGAAAGTAGTATTACTGCGGACATGCTAGTGGATCCTTCTCTAATACTGAAGCCAACTATCACACAATGTACAAAGAAATTCTTACCGTAAAAAATGGTATCAAGAAGTTTGAGTTTCATCTGGCTCACTATCATTTCATTGTTGAGATGGACAATACTGCCTTCATAAAGATCTTAGAACTCAAGAACAAGATCATCCCTGATCCTCAGCTTGCCAGGTGGCAAGCCTGGCTATCTCGATATAAGTTTGAAGTCAAACACATTAAAGATGTCACCAATCACTTGGCCGATCTCCTTTCCCGTCCAAAACCAAATACTATTTCCCTCATCATTCTTGTCACCACCATCCCCTTGATCTTTATGATCAATCCATACACTTTGCCTATCAACAGATCTGCAACTAATAAAAAGGCCTTCCCTCCTTCCATTTAGATTCCAACCCAACCCACTGAAGTCATGGAATTAGCCAAATCTTCCCTGTTCTTCTACCTCCACCGTTACCTCCGAGATGTCCCTTTATCCCATTATTGCCGGATCTTCCATCCAGACACTCCTTTTCTAACCTTGTTTCGTTTAAATGCAGGTACTTTTAATGAAGATGCTCTCTGGTTCCTATGGTCTCTAATTGTCCTTTACACTGGAGCAATCGAATTCAACACCATGGATATGTTTTAGCATTTGAACAACACTGGCAATCATAAATCCCTTGTCTGGACATTCCTGAAGTGGTTCTCACCTCTCCCATGATGGAGAACACAAATGAATGATGCCATTACACTGTGGAAACTGAGGGAAAAACCTGAATTAAGTCACACAGCCTCCTCAATTTTCATTATTCATAAACCTCCTCAATTAAGTCACACAGCTGTAAATGCAAATTTGAATAAAGCTCAATAGATCTCTTTATTGAAAGAATAGTTGAGCATGGTCATATGCAGACTTTCAATCAATCAAATCAACATCTTTTTAATAGAAATAAAAGCAGAGTGAGAGGGCCAAGGCCAAAGCACCCCTATCTTAAAACCGATCATCTTTGAGCTAAGAAAAAGGTAGTATCGTATAGCCGTTGATACTTCGCATCTTCACGGAGAACGCAAAAGCGATGATCAAGTAGCGAAGAAGACGATGTTTACCAGTTTAATAATTGGATGTGAAGACTAGAAATTAGAAAGAAATATTCCTAGTAATCCACTGCTTACACCGGGGGAAAAATCTTTCACTCACTGAGATGTGAAAACCTATTATCCCTCATCAACAATTCCAAAAAAAGACGTCTCTACTCTTGCTTGTCTTAAATTCCTAGAACTCAGAAAGAGTTGTGCTTCTAACTTTGAAAGCCCAAAAAAAGAAATGAAGCTATCCTTCCTTGTGAAACTTATCCCTAGCTAGAGGGAGCCCTGAAATGTCTTTCATCTTGCATTGGTACCAAAAGGAATGAATATGAATCTCTCCTAGTTGATTGATGACTTACTTGACCCATACTATATAAGGTTACTATATAAGGTATCATTTAAAAGAAGATATATTCTCCGGGTTACAAGAATGCTTGGTTCGGTAACTTTACTCTCTTTCTGAGATATTATTTCTATTTAACAACACCAACAACCTCCTAATGATATCTTTATGATAAAATGATAGGAAATTCATCCTGTCAGCAGCATGAATCTGCTATAGCAAACACAGATTGAAACCGATGGAATAGAAATCTAGTCATTCAATACCAGAAAGTAACAGTGACCTATCCACTAGAGTTTATTAGTTTATAAAGCTAATCTATCTCTTAGCTTAGCTATGTAGTAGTCTCAGAGCTTTTTTGATGGAGAGGAAGCTGCTATGGAATATGCTGCTCTGGCCACAGTTCCCAGTCTCAGTAGAGTGACTTCGTTCCTCTCCGTCTATCACCTTTTCAAGCTTATGGTCTCAAAACCCTAACCTCTTTCTTTACTACCTACTGTCGATTAGTTACAGTATACGTTAACAGTGCATATGCAAACTGCTCATTTACGATAGCTGATATGCTACTAAAGGTGGTTTCATTCGTCTTTCGTCCGCCCCGCCCTTGTCACAGAACCCTCATGAATAAGCAAAAGAGTTGCAGTTAGGGGGAGCGATACGAAGGAATGGATGCACTTTAGCTATAGCAGGCGAGGTTCCTGATCAATGAAAGAAAGCCCGTTCATAACATAGCTTATGACCTTTGAGAAATAGGGCATTCGCTCATCACTCATAAGAGAACTCCCCTTGGAAGTAACAGACTTGCTAGAGATAGAAGAGCACTACTTATTTTACGGAAAATGGAACTTTCCTATGAACAGTATTTAGGAGCTATCAATAAGAAAGAGGAGCAGCTTGACCAAGGTAGAGTCTATCAAAGAATCATGTTCCTCTCCTTTTAGTCGAGTGGGTCAACCCTATGTTCAGTCTCGTGTTTATAAGATCAACCGATCTGCTCCAGGTAAGATGACCCCAGCTATCACTGATCAAACTCTAGATGGCATTGATTTAAACACCTTGACCTTGATGGAATAAGATCGTTGGAACCTTCTAAAAGTCTCTGTTTACATGATCAGTAAGATAACGAATGAATTTTACTTTTCTGTCCTAGAGTAGTGGCCGCTAAAGGAAAGGACTTGGTTCACTTTCGTTAATTTTCTAATTTTCTCAAGAACCATAAGCAAATCTTAAGATCATTAAAGTGGTTTTTAAGTGACTTAAACAATTATCATGGACCTCCTTCTGTTGAATGCACCATAATGGGTCCTTACCCTGGAGATTTCATTCCCGGCGAACCAAGATTCTCAGAACATGACATTCCTGACCATATTCCCAAGCAATCTCCACCTCCATAGATACCCACATATGATCCTTATGTAGCACAGTCAAAGCAATTATGGCTTCAACCTCCAACTATTACCAACACTCCATCGTCATCAGGCATGCGCCAACAAGATAAAGATGATGCATTATTTAACTAACTGTACGATGACTACTTTCACTCCTCCATGCAAGCTTTTCAAGATTCCTAAGACCGTATGATGATAGATCACCTTACGTATCCGAACTCAATCTCTCTCCAAGTCATGAGCCCATTCTGAGCTATAATAAGGACCGACAGAATTGAAAGTAGTTTGTCTTCTCATGTATTATTGTCCATGGGTGCTGCATCACCCTGTTTTTGCTTTTATGTTGTCTATCCTTTTGCTTTTGCTTGGCTGCAGCATTATTGCTACCTTGTTGTTATGCTTTGTTTTATTGCTCTTTGCTCCGCCTATATAAAGAGCTCTCTCTTCTTGTGCTAGGCAGAGGAAGCCTTGTATTCACTCCTATTTGAATAATATTTTCCTTCTATGAATTCTCTCTAAACTCTTTGTTTCTCTGAAACCTTCTCTATAAAATTATGAACATTCCACTACATTCAAATTGATCCTATTATGCTCTGCACTTGCCTCTAATGAGGATCTTGTGCATTAGAATAAATTAACATTAACCCCTTTGCCTTATAAAGAGTTTTGTAACACATTTAGAATAGCTTACATCGTAGTCATAGAGATCTATAATAGAATAAATTAAGAATTATAAGAGTGACTTTGAGATTTGTTGCCCAGAAAGAGGTGTTATGTTCTCAGCCTAACATTAGTTTTTAAGTTTATTATGTTCTATCTCCATTACTAGAAGTAAGCCTTTGCATTTATGTTAAAAGCCTTAGGCCAGGTATATCGGTTGGAAAACGTGAGACTGCAGGGCTACTAGCCCTAAGTTGGCTTATGGCATGTGTCTTGTGAGGTCTAAGAAACTATAGATCATTAACGCACTACGTATTGGGATCTTATCCCCCCTTTACTTCTCATGATAAGCTTTTTTAAATATATAACTAACTTATTTGTCTGTACGTTATACGGATTTTTAAAAAAATTGGCATGTTAATATATTTTAAATTAATGATATTAGTAAATGTTAGTAAAAAAATTGAATTTAATAGTATATCGTGATATTAAAAAAACCTAATAAGTGATAATAACGAGCTTATTAAAAGAACATCATTATAAATAATTCAATTATATATTATTTTCACTTATTTAAATTATGGACAATGACATATTATATTTATAATCTCTCATTACAAAATTTAAGAAATAGTTCATTAATTAATTCATTATGTTCTCGTTGACTTAAAAAAAGTCCAAACTTTAAAGAATAATTTATTAATTTTTTTCGTTATCTAAAAAATTATCAAACTTTTGAAAAAATTAATTTAAAAAATAATCAATTAATTATTTATTTTTTACTTTAGACTTAGTTTTGAAAGTCCAAAATGTCAAATATCCTTATAAAAGATTCTTTTGGCTCGTGATTTTTGTGGGAACGAGATGAGTGAGAATAAAAATGAGTTATAATATAATAAAAATATATTTAGTATGATATAAAATGTAATATAAATAATAAGATTTAATTAGACCAAGTAGACTTGAATTAGTATGACTACTTGGCCAAATTGAATGACAACTTCGATGACAAAGTAGCAAACACAAAAATGTGAAGCCATGTTGGGTTGGGGTTTACTTCATTGGTTTGGGATTTGAAGAAGAAGAGTCAAATATGTGGTGCAGAGAAATGGAAAGCTGGTATCGATTAATTATTTTTTATTTTAAATGTCTTTCTTGTGGGGCTATCTTTTTCATTAACTTTTGCTCCTTAAATATTCACGGAGAGAAGGAATTATAGATTGAGGCATTTCTGTCACTTGATTCCCAAGAAAGAGAAACTATTTCATGGGCTATATGCAAGAATCCCCATTTCCATATATGTAAATATGAGTTTTTCCATGGGCTATTATTTCTCTCATGCCAAACACATTTTTCTTGGCCTTTTGATTCACCTACATCAAAAAAGAAAAAAATTATTTTTAGAATATTACAACGTATAAAATATTACGATCAGGACACTATAGTTTTGGGACTCCCAGTATATCTTTTTTTCTAGACTCATATTGATTCACTCTAAGTCAGAAAAAAGATATGTTAATCCTACATCATCTTAACCTCTATCTTCCATCACCAATAGTATATATTATTAAAATTTTGTTATACTATCTTATTAAATTTTATCATATCAAACCTTATTTTAAAACTTTTTATTCTACAGTGTACCAAATAAACCCATATGATATTTTTATTCACTAAATCATATAGGTAATAAATTCAATTTCCATACCCTATTTTATTAAAACCCCATGACTCGTTTATCCAACAAAACTTTAAAATAAATATATTTTACAAGACTCATCTACGTAAATTTGGTTCTTGTGAAAATTCTCAATCTTCCACAAATCTCTTTTACAAGCTTCCAGTCATATTAATAATATTTTTTTAAATTAAAGAAATAATGGGCTTTTTATAGGTAGAATTCCATCAAGCCTTGACATCAACAATTAACAATTAACTACAAAAAAATAAATAAATTTACTTGTACATATTTATATATACAATTAAATTGAAAGAAAACAAATTGCGGAAGATTTTTTGTACTATGAGAGAGATGCACCTCATTTGTTAGTAATTATTAATCTACATATTTGTGTATATACACTATAATTTACATATAATCAGAGTCTTACGTTATTTATATAATATTCAGTACTGTAAAGTGATATTACGTAATTGAGTCTTATTATAACGTCATATGCAAATTTAGTCTGTTGTAGTGAACTCGAGAGAATAGTATTTGTTTGATCTCAAAAAAATTTAACATATGTATATATATATATATATATATTCAAACTAATTTATCATCTCCATATTCAAATTTAAATGAATATTTTTTTGGGTATTCATTGAACGTGACATTTTGTTCATCGCTATTTGTTAATTAACTGTTAGTATAAAATCTTCTTTTAAAGAACGGTGTTACAGGAAAAAAATTATGTTATATTCATGTCACTAATTATTTGTAGTCAAACTTTTAAAATTAAACATTTAAAATTTTTTGTAGAAACCAAATTATCTGCACAACTCTATGCTAAAATAAAATTGAGATAAAAATTTCAAGGGTTGGCTATCATATTCTATAATTAAACATGATGTGTAAATTTATTTTTTCAAATAATTCTATTACTTTAGTTGTAAAAAAATCTATACTTATCATTATATTACCAAAAAACTTCATAGTCATAACTTAAAAGTTATCTATACATTTTTTTTTTGCAAGTTAATGGAGATTTTATCATACATTATATTAAAGTAAAATTTTAAACATCGATTTACATTTTAATCCTTGACCAATATTAATTTTTGGATGGGTTGGCTATTATTACATACTATTTACAAATTGCATATAGTTGCATAACATTATTTTATTTGAATTAAATGTATCAAAATTTATTTTCATCCAGGAAAACTCATCAGCCAACTAACGTATCACGGTTAACTTCTACTATAGCTCCTTTTATAGAATGAAATAAATATATAATTTTATAAAATTACATAAGTTGATTTGGTAGTGGACCATACCTAAGGTTGATTAATTGAATTACATGCACATGACTTGATATACTAATTACAATGATAAGAACCAAGAATAGATTATTAAATAATAAAGTAAATTATTTTTTAAGAGAAATATTTAAAATATATAAATATATATAGAGAAAAATACACTCTTAATTTCTTATTTATCACAAAATTATTATTTTAATTCCTTTTTTTTTTAAATATCCAATATAACTTTTCACTCGTTAGAAAATGTTACACATGGTCTTCACTTTTTCAAAAATTATCAAATTTAGTCATTATACTAAATGTTAAATCTTAAATTTAAGGGACAAAATCTGAATATTTCTTTTAAAAAAATAAGAGACAAGTGTGACATTTTCTAATGTGTAATAGATTAAAATGACAATTTTGTAATGAATGAATTATTAAAAAGGTATTTTAATATATATATATATATATAAGATATCATATACTTATTTCTCTTGTAACAAAACATTTATTACAATTTTGTATGTTTTGACCAATATGTTTTTATACCTATTACTTATATAATATAACAAAGATTAAATCAGTAGTTAATTGATATAAAATAGTTATTTTTTAAATACAACAAATTATAAAATCATTTAATAAAAGATAATTATTAAAAGCAAATAACAAATGCCTGAGCGTCGTCCTTTGTATATATATGGATTTGTTGTTAAATAAATCAATAAGAATTAGATTCACTAAATGTTCATGGAAAATATAAATCTCTATGATATTTTTGGCAACTACTTGTCCATTATAAGTTTTCATAATTTATTCTTTTCTTCAACTGCATACTTTAAAAAAGATTATTATTTTTTTTGTTGGAAGAAAATTATTTGACAAGAAATCACAGAAACCTATTTGACAAGAAACCAAATAGTCAACCAAAATTCTATATATAAAATTCTTAACAATCTTCCTGTAATAAACACTCAGAATCATTTAGCTAACTCACCAGTTCATACTCGTACTCATAGACCTTGAATCCTCCATAGCTTCTTCTTGCACAAAACTCTATATCACACTCTAGAAGCAAAGCTCAAAATAACCACAAACCCACCATGTTAATCTCATCATGCAAACTATCCTCAATCTCCGTCATCAACTTCATCTTCCTCCTCGTCCTTTTGCTCTCACTAGTCCCAGCCTCGCTTCTCGCTGATCGGAAGCCCCACAAAATCCCTTTCCGGTTTCCAAATCTCTACCCAGAAGGCCTTGCTTGGGACCCACTGGGCCAGCGCTTCCTCTTAGGATCCCTCCATCAAAGGGTCATCGCCGCCGTCAGCGACGCCGGCATCGCCGAAACCTTCATCTTCGACTCCTCCCTCCCCGAGAATGTCTCCTTCTTGGGTCTTGCCGTCGATTACGTCAACAAACGCCTCCTCGCCGTCGTCCATGCCCAGGAGCCTCTCCCTCCGTTCAATGCCCTCGTCGCCTACGACCTCCATTCCCGGCAACGGCTCTTCCTCTCTGTTCTCCCCGTCGCCGACTCCGAATCAGACGACGGCGATGGAGGTGCCACACGTCCGATTGCAAACGACGTCGCGGTGGATCACGTGGGAAACGCCTACGTCACCAACTCCGCGGGGAACTACATATGGAAGGTGAACGACAGAGGAGAGCCGTCGATCTTTTCGAGGTCCCCGCAGTACACGGCGCACCCAGTGGACCGCGACACACTCTATAGTTTCTGCGGGCTGAACGGGATAACTTACGTCAGCGAGGGGTACCTGCTGGTGGTGCAATCCAATACGGGCAAGATGTTCAAGGTTGATGCGAACGACGGGACGGCGAGGGCGGTGCAACTGAACGAAGATTTGATGGCTGCCGACGACATCGCGTTTCGGAAAGACGGCGTCGTTTTGGTGGTGTCTCCTGTGAATAAGCTGTGGCATTTGAAGAGCCAAAATAGTTGGGCAGAGGGAGTGGTATATGACAAAATTGACCTTGATTTACAAAGATTTCCCACTTCAGTGGTTGTGAAGGGAAGGAACAGGGCGTATGTGATATATGGGAAGGTGAATGAGGGTATAATGGGAAGGGAGAATTTCAGTATAGAAGAAGTGAGATCAAAGGAGGATGAAGATGAGGGGGACATATTTGGATGTGGGCTTTGATTGCGATGGGGTTGGCTGCTCATTTCCTAATTTGGGGTTTTCAGAAGCACTGGCTTTGTAATAAAGAGTACAAGCGCAGTTGATTTTTTATTTTTTTATTTTTTTCACTTTTGGGGTCCTGTGTTCCTTTCTTTTTGTGCTTGTCAAATTACATATTACCATGGTTGTGACACTAAGTAGCTGTTTGGCCAAAAAGGAAAAAATACTTTGTAGCAAGCTTGTTTTAAGTCTTTACGTCATTGCTACAAGGTAGGTGCCTTTTACCAAGTGACAAGAAGTGCCATGGTTTACAGTATCCATATTATTATTTGAAAGGAAATTTTATGGCATTTACATATGGTTTAAATTTATATGCTCTTATTTATATATTTATTAAGTTGTTATCTAATTCAAATATAACAAGTTTTGAATCAATTAACAATAATATATAATTTAAATTAAAAATAAAATGATTATTTACAACAACCCTTTGTAATTAAAAAAATATTGTAACCAGTGGCGGAACTAAGACTTCAGATCAGGGTAAAAAAAAATTTACTTTATATTTTATTTTGAAAACTTATATTTTAATATTATATTTTTACATACTATTCTTTCTTTTTAATTTTTGAATTAAAACAAAGGCAAATATATTTTTTTAGTCCTCTAATTTTATTTGAAGTTTTGATTTTGTTTCTTAATTTTATTTAGTTTTAGTTTGGTCCTTTTAACTTTTTCTTATGTTTCATATTTATTCCTTAACTTTATTTGATTTTAATTTGGTCATTTAACTTTACTGTAAGTTCCACTTTTGTTCATTAAATTTATTTTGTTACAATTTGATTATTTGACTTTTTCGTAGGTATTACTTTCATCTCTTGATATTATTATTTTTTTAATTTGACCATTCTTAAAATCTAATCAAATATTTCTTTTTAAACACTACCAAATTAAAAACTTTAAATATTTAAGTTTTGAATGAATTAATAGTTAAGATTGCTCATAGGCAAATTGGGCTAGTAACCCAAAAATGAAGAAAAGCAAAAATAATTTAAATTTAGCTATCAAGCACTAATAAATTTAGCTTATGGAATAATAGAACGTAAAATTAAACTTCAAAATAGAAATTACTAGAGTTTACTCATCCCAATAGATAAATGAAAAAAGAAAAAAAATGAAAGGAGGCAAAATACATGAATAATTTATAAAATCTAAATTAGAACAAAATAAAATAAAAATAAATAAAAATGAGATTTAAGGCAGAGAAAAGAGACCAAATTGGGATAAAATCAAAGTATATGATGAAAGTAAAATAAAAGATAAAGTTAATAAATCAAATTATGTTAAATGATGAAAGAGACACTAAAATAAAGTTAAGAAACTAAATTGTCATTTTATTTCACATTTTTTGCAATTTAAGATGACACATTGAATGCACCTTTTTTTTTTTTTTTGCTGACTTAGCATCATTATAAATAAGTGGATTTAAACTATTGGATGCAAAAATAAATAAGAGGCATGGTGTACATAATTCATAGTAACACATTTATATAACAATTAATTTAGTATATTAGTTTTAATAAAATTATTATAAAAAATATTTTAAAAAATAATTTATTAAAATTAATACACCAAATCAATTACAATATATATGTATCAAAATTGACTTATATTTTTTTAACTCTAACCAAATTATGATCAATTTTTAAAGTTGAGACATATAAATTGCACAACCTATTAAATCAAGGAGTATTGTTGATATTTTAGCCCAAAATTTTTTTTAAGCAACATTTTAGTCTAAATTACAAAAAAAAAAAAAGTATTATTTCGCGGTTATAATGTGACATTCATTTTTGCACACAGGAGGTAAGTATTAATACCGCAGCCAATAAAAATTATTTAGGTAAGTGATTGAATTCACTTCAATAAATGTATATCAATTTATGTTATATTCACTAAGAAACCATAGACCATTAACGCGCCACGTATCGGATCCTACCCCTCCTTTTATGGTATTAGAGCCTTAACTTGATTGAATGTTCATAATTTTGGTAGAGTTAGAGAGTAAGAGAAACATTGTTTACATGTGGATTCAGAAAGTTCTTCTTCTACTATTCCTTGTGCCCTTTCAATCCCTAACGTTTGCCTTCACTCCAACACTCACAAAATCGATAACCTAATCGAAATCTCCTATAAAGATCTTCCACCCACTCAACGCCTAGAAGATACCAACCTCCTACTCATGAACCCATACCAACTTTACACCTAAAATCGTTCTTAGACCAAATCCATTAAACACCTCATTTCCAAGCCCAAAATCCCAGTTAAAGAGTATATTTACTCTTTTAACTTCAACCATGTTGAACTTCCCTCATGTACCACAGAACAATATGTCAAGCTTGCGATCCCTTAGTAGTTTATAAACCACTGGATCGATCAAGGCTATACCTATCTCCATGTCAGTGCCATTCGACTCTGCATTACCTACCATGGTTGTAAAGGTCTCCCTATCACAGCTCGTTTAGCCATCCTTGATACCATTTACCTCACCTATCAACAAGCCCTCATTGGAACTGTCCTCACCACCTTAAATGCTGGAACTGTTATCCTTACCATTTGCCTTGACTTTAGCCTCAAATTGTCAAACCCTACCTTGAAAGATAGTCTCCAGGTCCAAATCCAAATAATTTGAGTCGAGCAAGTCCCTAATGCTAACATGGCCATCATCCACCACAAGATGGCCTTCAGAGTATAGAACCATGCTATGGATCTGCATCTCCCTAACCACACTGAGGATGCTGTGATGATTGTTGTAGAATGACAAGATGTCCCTACCATCATCAACATCCCAAGACAGATCTCCCATGAAGATCTTCTCCAGCTCATGCTTACTGACTGGATCACCAACTATGAGTAGCGCCATATTCACAGTTAGCCCATAGCTACCTATGAGCCACCTAAGTTAACTCGCCTTCCAAATGACCAAGTTAAACTTGTCTATAAAAAGCCTGACGAATCCTCTTCTCAGGCCTCTGCTGTCCTACTATTTCTTCAGCAAATTATGCTGATTCATCCCATTGAAGTCCAAGCCATCAAAAAATGGACCATTTCGGTCCACCATTTCACAACCAAAGGCAAACCTGTCTATGTTTCGCACATTCACGATCATTTTATCTGGGACGTTGCCTCATAAATGTGCAAACCTGGTTGCCCCTGTCATGATCCCTTGTACTTCTCTGATGATAGTAGTGAGATCGACCTCTCCTCTGATGATAGAGATTTTGAGGAGCTAGCAAGATCATATGCTAAAAATTGCCCTGCCAAGTACAAAAGATGGCAGAAACGGCGTTTTCAGAGACGCCAACAACTGTCAGACGAGGAAGAAAAGAAGAAAAGGAAAATGTGTAGACCATCTCATCCTTTTCTCCCTTTTTGGAAAGACAAAGACCCCGATTGGAAGCCCTGGACTCCTTCCAATCCTGCCACTGTACCCTATTGTGAAGAGATCTTTATTGAGTTTATGAAAAAAGCTGGCTGTTATCAAGAGCCACAATAGACTTCTACTGATGTCTCCTCGTACTTGCACTACTGCTGCCTTTTACAAATCTGAACTGATGGGAGCTTCACTGGCAAATCTCATTCCTTGTATGATGATGCACCCTATAGAGCCATCTTACAATGAGCTGTTTCCTCCCTTGGAGCGTCAGACTGATGAACACAGAATTTCATCTTGGCCTTATGTTACTTCCAATAGAGTCTCTGTATCTGGAAGTCCTGAGCTAATTCATCCCTCTAAGGAAGTATTAAACTGGAACACGAAGAATACTTCAGCTGAAAATCATGTCCTTCGAAAAATCGGTTCAAAGCTGACCTATATATCTCAATTTCACCAACAGACCCATGAGAGGGTAAAATACCCTCTCACAGCAGATTAAAAGTCTCTGGGAAGAGACCCAACAAAAAATCCGCACTATTGACCAAGAACTTTATTAGTTTATTACCCATAATTACTTTGGTCTTAAGTTTTGCAAAAAAGAAACTGAGATAAAATATTTGAAAGACCAATTAGCCTAGATTGAAAAAGACTAGAGATCTAGGCCACCTCCACCATCCCAGACACCAACCATAACTTCTACACCACTTACACCAACCTTCACACCTTCCATTTATGATTCCTTCATCTCATCACCAATTTACTAAACCCAGTATATTCTTTCGCCATCCTACTCACCTTATCCATCTAAAGCTAATTACACCAATCACTTCAAGATGACTCACCAAATCTTCTAGAAAGCCATGCCTAAACCGACACTACAACCTCCTCCATGTCGCTCGCCTCAACCACCTGTACGAACACCTGGAGCCTTCCCAAAGAAATATTTTGCTCACCTTCCTATACTAAACCGTCCCATAGAGTTTCTTTCTAAGAATCCTAATCTCCTCCTCCTCCACAAGACCTAAGACAAAAGGGACTCATGAACCCCAAAGACCCCTTCCTGTGGCTATGGTCGAACTATACGTCTCCTTCCATCACTCATGTTTAGAAAACTCCAGCTCAGATTCTTGTTTCGACCCTGGATTTGATTCCTATGTCTCAGTTACAGATTTTGATGAGTCCCAGCACTTTGCTGATCTTTCTACCCTATATATGGTTGAACCAGCTAAACGACATGAGGAAGACACTGGCCAATCTTATGTTGTCGATGATACCGATTTAGATGAAGCATTGGCGGCCCAACCTGTGCCACCCTAGCAACCTAAAGATCCAACGCCACCTTGACCTTCTAATGGCCCTTGGTTCTTATTTGATGATGTGTAACCGTTCTAGAGGCGTGACAAGTTGCATGAATTTGGTGCCTAGATTGATCTTTATATGTCCAGTCGTGGAGCCATGTTACCAGATATCATTTGAGAATTTGTTTCTCGTTTCACGGGTACTCTCCATGAATGGTTTCAATATCTTGGAGAATACAGACAACTTCAAATTCTCTAACTCGACAGTCCTGCTACTCTTCTAGGTGCTATTTATAAGGAGTTTATCAATGACTTTCAACTCATCGATAAGAAAAAATGCCAGGAGTATTTCGAAATGAAATGTTGTTCTTTGAAGAAGCATGACTTGGAAAAACATATGAAGTGCATGATAGAACGCTACTATGTCCTGAATGGGTTTAATGATATTACCCTCTGACATGTGTTCGTAGCATCTTTACAAGAAGAATTACAACTAGAGTTAAATCGAGCTCTCCAAGCTCTTCTCCAACCAATGTCCAATATCTCTTTGGGATTAATATACCAATTGGCTCTGGCCACCTTGGACAAACTCTGTGAGCAACAAAAAATGTTGCAGTTTATCATGATTGGAAAGCCTAAATTCCAGAAGATTTGCCAGAAACCCTATTTGAAGATTAAGTGCAAAAACAAGTAGTCTTGTGATTGTAAAATGAAGAAGAAATCTCACTTTTCCAGAACTTATTTTCGGCCTAAACATTTTCGACACAAGAACCATCCTTTACAGCATTTCCGAAAAAGCAAATAGCAGAAGTCTTGGAAATGAAAATCAGATGACTGTTATATTTGCAAGAAGAAAGGCCATTTTGCCCGTCAATGTCCAAACAAGCCCAAACAGGCTATTAGAATGATCAAAAATTGAGATGCAAGTGCCCCTTAAGGATAATGACCTTGAAGAAGTATTATCAGAACAAAGTGAGCTTAACGGAGACACTATCCTTGCCATTCTCGTTTCCCCTAATTCCTCTGACTTTGAAAATCGTAGTTCAAATTCTGACTCTGAAAAACCTTTTCCCCATTACCACCATATTTACAAAATTGACCACCATTCTCCTTCAGTTCAAAATTCCAGCTTCTTTCCCTATCTTCACCTTTTCATACTTTTTGACAAATATGCAAAACCTCTTCCTACTATTGCCCTCATTGATACTGGTTCTCAAGTCACTATTATAAATCCCTCATTGTTGCCTGAGTCAGCCTAGAGAAAGCACTCGTCTTATTTTAAGACAGCTAACGATTTAGTTTTTAAGGTTTCCATAATTACTCGACATCGTATTGGAATTAAATTCTTTCCTGAGTGCATTACTTGGACACACGTCCTTGGCAGTCAAGTTGTTAGTAAAGATATTCTCATTAGCATGGATGTCTTACAAAAGACTCTTAAGTTATAAATTGAAGCATAAGGGGTTTGTTACAAACACCGTTTCAGGTACTATACTGACATCCCCAAGCTTTACATGCTTCAAGATACTTCTCCTCCGTATGTAGACATTAAATAACAACTTCTGGAGCACTGTCCTGAAACTCATTCTAAGTTTAAACATACTTAACCGTTATGGAAAAATGAGAAGTTCTTCATCAAACTCCCTTTCAAAAAGAATGAGGACATCAACCCCACTAAAGCAACCCATCATGGAATGAACCCAGATGATTTTCAACTAGCCTGAGAAGAATGTGACTCCCTTATCCGCCAAGGCTTTATTAAACCTACTAAGTCTGAATGGGTCTGTCAAGCCTTTTATGTCAATAAGAGAGCTAAACAGAACTGAGTTAAGAAGCATTTGGTGATTGACTATAAGCCTCTCAATGTGTTCATAGAATATGACAAGTTTCCAATTCTAAACTTAGCTACACAAAGGGCCCAATTGTTCTCGAAGTTTGACCTCAAAGCTGGTTTTTGGCAGCTTGGCATTCACCCTGATGAACAGCCCAAGACAGCCTTCTGCATTCTTGATGCCCAATACCAATGGACTGTTATGCTTTTTGGCCTCAAAACAGTCCCTTCACTATTCCAAAAGGTCATGGCAGAAATTTTCCAACCCATTAGACAAAATGCTCTTATTAACATTGATGACATTCTTCTGTTCTCCAAAACTAAGGAAGAACACTTGCAACTGTTGGCCCAGTTCACTGATCTTATCAAAAAGCACAGCCTTATGCTTTCAGCTTACAAGAATCAATTGGCCTAAACTCGCATTAAGTTTTGGGGCATGAGATGTTCGAGAATGGATGGTACAAACCTGATCCACACCTGACTGAACAATTGACCCAATTCCCTGATAAGGATCTTTCTCTCAAGCAAATCCAACAGTTCCTTGGCATAGTCAACTTTGTTCGAGATTTCATCCTTAAATGCTCTCATCACACGAGCCAGCTGTTCAAGCTTCTTCGCAAAGGAATCCCTTATTCTTGGGGGCCTACCCAAACCACAGCTATCAAACAACTAAAAGAAGTTGCAAAAGATCCACCTCCATTTAAGATCCTTGATCCTGACTCCACCTTTATCCTTCAGACCGATGCAAGCAACTATCATTGGGGAGCAATTCTGATTGAATAGAAAGACAGAAAGCAATATTACTGCGGACATGCTAGTGGATCCTTCTCTAATGCTGAAGCCAACTATCACACAATGTACAAAGAAATTCTTACCGTAAAAAATGGCATCAATAAGTTCGAGTTTCATCTGGCTCACCATCATTTCATTGTTGAGATGGACAATACTGCCTTCCTAAAGATCTTAGAACTCAAGAACAAGATCATCCCTGATCCTCAGCTTGCCAGGTGGCAAGCCTGGCTATCTCGATATAAGTTTAAAGTCAAACACAATAAAATGTCACCAATCACTTGGCCAATCTCCTTTTCCGTCCAAAACCAAACACTATTTCCCTCATCACTCTTGTCACCACCATCCCCTTGATCCTTATGATCAATTTATATGCTTTGCCCATCAACAGATCTGCAACTAATATAAAGGCCTTCCCTCCTTCCATCTAGATTCCAACCTAACCCATTGAAGTCATGGAATTAGCCAAATCTTCCCTGTTCTTCTACCTTACCGTTACCTTCGAGATGTCCCTTTATCCCATTACTGCCGGATCTTCCATCCATACACTCCTTTTCTAACTTTGTTTCGTTTAAATGTAGGTACTTTTAATGAAGATACTCTCTGGTTCCTATGGTTTCTAACTGTCCTTTACACTGGAGCAATCGAATTCAACACCATGGATGTTGTTTCAACATTTGAACAACACTAACAATCATAAATCCCTTGTCTGGACATTCCTAAAGTGGTTCTCACCTCTCCCGTGGTGGAGAACACAAATTAATGATGCCATTACACTGTGGAAACTTTGGGAAAACCTTGAATTAAGTCACACAGCCTCTTCAATTTTCAATATTCATAAACCTTTTCAATTAAGTCACACAATCGTAAATGCAAATTTGAATAAAGCTCAGTATATCTCTTTATTGAAAGAATAGTTGAGCATGGTCATATGCAGACTTTCTATCAATCAAATCGGCATCTTTTTAATAGAAATAAAAGCAGAGTGAGAGGGCCAAGGCCAAAGTACCCCTGTCTAAAAATCAATCATCTTCGAGCTAAGAAAAAGGTACTACCGTATAGCTGCTAGTACTTCGCATCTTCATGGAGAACCTAAGAGCGATGATCAAGTAGCGAAGAAGACGATGTTTACCAGTTAAATAATTGGAAGTGAAGACTGGAAACAAGAAAGAAATATTCCTAGTAATCCACTGCTTACACCGAGGGAAAAATCTTTCACTCATTGAGATGTGAAAACCTGTTATCCCTTACTAATGATTCCCAAAAGATGTGTCTCTACTTTTGCTTGTCTTAAATTCCCAGAACTCAAAAAGAGTTGTGCTTCTAGCTTTGAAAGCCCAGAAAAAAAAAAGTGAAGCTATCCTTCCCCGCGAGCCTTATCCCTAGCTAGAGGGAGCCCTGAAATGTCTTCCATCTTGCATAGGTACCGAAAGGAATGAATATGAATCTCACCTAGTTGATTGATGACTTACCCGACCTATACTATATAAGTTATCATTTGAAAGAAGATATATTCTCTAGGTTACAAGAATGCTTCTGAGATATTATTTCCATTTAACAACACTAACAGCCTCCTAATGATATCTTTATGATAAAATGACAGGAAATTCATCTTGTCAGCAGCATGAATCTGCTATAGCAGACACAGATTGAAACCGATGGAATAAAGTGGTGTCAAGGATGGCTAAAGGGGCTATGACAGGGAGACCTTTACGGCCATGGTAGGTAATGCAGAGTTGGATGGCACCAACATGGAGATAGGTATAGCCTTGCTCGATCCAGTGGTTTATAAACTACTGAGGGATCTCGAGCTTGACATATTGTTCTGTGGTACATGAGGGAAGTTTGGCATAGTTGAGGTTAGAAGAGTAAATATACTCTTTAACCAAGATTTTGGGCTTGGAAATGAGGTGTTTAATGGATTTGGTCCAATAACAGTTTTGGGTATAAAGTTGGTATAGGTTCATGAGTGGGAGGTTGGTATCTTCTAGGCGTTGAGTGGGTAGAAGATCTTTATAGGAGATTTCGATTAGGTTATCAATTTTGTGAGTGTTGGAGTGAAGGCAAACGTCAAGGATTGAAAGGGCATAAGGAATAGTAGAAGAAGAACTTTCTGAATCCATATGTAAACAATGTTTCTCTTACTCTAACTCTACAAAAAATTATGAACATTCCATCAAGTTAAGGCTCTGATAACATAAAAGGTGGGGTAGGATCCTAATACGTAGTGCGTTAATGGTCTATGGTTTCTTAGTGAATATAATATAAATTAATATGCATTTATTGAAATGAATTCAATCACTTACTTAAATAATTTTTATTGGTTGCAGTATTAATACTTACCTCGTGTGTGCGAAAATGAATGTCACATTATAACCACGAAATAATACTTTTTTTTTTGTAATTTAGACTAAAATGTTGCTTAAAAAAATTTTTGGGCTAAAATATCAACAATACTCCTCAATTTAATAGGTTGTGCAATTTATATGTCTTAACTTTAAAAATTGATCATAATTTTGTTAGAGTTAAAGAAATATAAGTCAATTTTGATACACATATATTGTAATTGATTTGGTGTATTAATTTTAATAAATTATTTTTAAAATATTTTCGTAATAATTTTATTAAAACTAATATACTAAATAAATTGTTATATAAATGTATTATGATGAATTATGTACACCATGAATCTTATTTGTTTTTGCATCCAATAGTTTAAATCCACTTACTTATAATGATGCTAAGTCAGGCAAAAAAAAAAAAAAAAAAAACAGGTGCATTCAATGTGTCATCTTAAATTGCAAAAAATGTGAAATAAAATGATGATTTAGTCTTTTAACTTTATCTTAGTTTCTCTTTCATCATTTAACATAATTTGATTTTTATTTGACTCATTAACTTTATCTTTTATTTTACTTTCATCTCTTACCTTGATTTTATCCCAATTTGGTCTCTTATCTTTGCCTTAAATGTCATTTTTATTCGTTTATTTTATTTTCTTCTAATTTAGCTTTTATAAATTATTCATGTATTTTGTCTCCTTTCATTTTTTATTTTTTTCATTTATCTATTGGGATGAGTAAACCATAGTAATTTCTATTTAGAAGTTTAATTTTACGTTTTATTATTCCATAAGCTAAATTTATTAGTGCCTGGTAGCTAAATTTAAATTATTTTTGTTTTTCCTCTTTTTTGGGTTACTAGCCCAATTTGTTTTTGAGGAATTTTAACTATTAATTCATTCAAAACTTAAATATTTAAAGTTTTTAATTTGGTCGTGTTTAAAAAGAAACATTTGAGTAGATTTTAAAAATGGTCAAATTAAAATAAAATACTATCATGGGATGAAAGTAATTCCTAAGAAAAAGTCAAATAATAAAATTGTAATTAAATAAAATTAATGAACAAAAGTGAAACTTATAGCAAAGTTAAATAACTAAATTAAAATCAAATAAAGTTAAAGAATAAACATGAAACATAAGAAAAAGTTAAAGGACCAAACTAAAACTAAATAAAATTAAGAAACAAAAGCAAAACTTCAAATAAAATTAAAGGACCAAAAAAAGATATTTTCCTTTGTTTTAATTCAAAAATTAAAAAGAAAGAATTGTATTTAAAAATATAATATTAAAATATAAGTTTTCGAAATAAAATATAAAATAAAATTTTTTTGCCCCAGTCTAAAGACCTGACTCTGCCACTAGTTACAGTATTTTTTAATCACACAGGATTGTTGTAAATAAACATTTTATTTTTAATTTAAATTATATATTATTGTTAATTGATTCAAAACTTGTTATATTTTAATTAGATAACAACTTAATAAATATGTAAATAAGCGTATATAAATTTAACCCATAAGAAAATGCCATAAAATTTCCTTTCAAATAATAATATGGATACTATAAACCATGCCACTTATTATCACCTCCCTTGTAGCAATGACGTCAAGACTTAAAACAAGCTTGCTACAAAGTATCTTTTTTTCTCTTTTTTTTTTTTTGGGCAAACAGCTAAATAGTGTCACAACTATGGTAATACGTAATTTAACAAGCACAAAAACAAGAGAACACAATACGTAATGTTTCTCTTACTCTCTAACTCTACCAAAAATTATGAACATTCCATCAAGTTAAGGCTCTGATAACATAAAAGGGGGGGTAGGATCCTGATACGTGGTGTGTTAATGGTCTATGGTTTCTTAGTGAATATAATATAAATTAATATGCATTTATTGAAGTGAATTCAATCACTTACCTAAATAATTTTTATTGGTTGCGGTATTAATACTTACCTCGTGTGTGCAAAAATGAATGTCACATTATAACCACAAAATAATACTTCTTTTTTTTTTTTTAATTTAGACTAAAATGTTGCTTAAAAAAAAATTTTGGGCTAAAATATCAGCAATACTCCTCGATTTAATAGGTTGTGCAATTTATATGTCTCAACTTTAAAAATTGATCATAATTTTGTTAGAGTTAAAAAAATATAAGTCAATTTTGATACACACATATTGTAATTGATTTAGTGTATTAATTTTAATAAATTATTTTTAAAATATTTTTCATAATAATTTGATTAAAACTAATATATTAAATGAATTGTTATATAAATGTGTTACTATGAATTATGTAAACCATGCCTCTTATTTATTTTTGCATCCAATAGTTTAAATCCACTTATTTATAATGATGCTAAGTCAGCAAAAAAAAAAAAAAAGGTGCATTCAATGTGTCATCTTAAATTGCAAAAAATATGAAATAAAATGACAATTTAGTCTCTTAACTTTATCTTGGTTTTTCTTTCATCCTTTAATATAATTTGATTCTTATTTGACTTATTAACTTTATCTTTTATTTTACTTTCATCTCTTACCCTGATTTTATCCCAATTTGGTCTCTTAAATCTGCCTTAAATCTCATTTTTATTCTTTTATTCTATTTTCTTCTAATTTAGCTTTTATAAATTATTCATGTATTTTTTCTCCTTTCATTTTTTGATTTTTTTTCATTGATCTATTGATATGAGTAAGCCCTAGTAATTTTTATTTGAAAGTTTAATTTAATGCTTTTTTATTCCATAAACTAAATTTATTAGCATTTGGTAGCTAAATTTAAATTATTTTTGTTTTTCCTTATTATCCAATCATTCAATACCAGAAAGCAATTGTGACCTATCCACTAGAGTTTATTAGTTTATAAAGCTAATCTATCTCCTAGCTTAGCTACGTAGCAGTCTCAGAGCTTTTTTGATGGAGAGGAAGCTGCTATGGAATCTGCTGCTTTGGCCACAGTTCCCAGTCTTAGTAGAGTGACTTTGTTCCTCTCCATCTATCACCTTTCGAGCTTATGGTCTCAAAACCCCAACCTTTCTTTACTACCTACTGTCGATTAGTTACAGTATACGTTAATAGCGCATATGCAAACTGCTCATCTGCGACAGTTGATATGTGACTAAATGTGGTTTCATTTGTCTTTCGTCTGCCTCGCCCCTGTCATAGAGCCTTAATGAACAAGCAAAAAAGTTACAGTCAGGGGGAGCGATACGAAGGAATGGATGCACTTTAGCTATAGCAGGCGAAGTTCCTGATCAATGAAAGAAAGCCCGTTCATAACATAGCTTATGACCTTTGAGAAATAAGGCATTCGCTCATCACTCATAAGAGAACTCCCTTTGGAAGTAACAGACCTGCTAGAGATAGAAGAGCACTTCTTATTTTACGGAAAATGGAGCTTTCCTATGAACAGCATTTAGGAGCTATCAATAAGAAAGATGAACAGCTTGACCAAGGTAAAGTCTATCAAAGAATCATGTTCCTCTCTTTTTAGTCAAGTGGGTCAACCCTACGTTCAGTCTCGTGTTTATAAGATTAACCGATCTGCTCCAGGTAAGATGACCCCAGCTATCACTGATCAAACTCTAGATGGCATTGATTTAAACACCTTGACCTTGATGGAATAAGATCGTTGGAACCTTCTAAAAGTCTCTGTTTACATGATCAGTAAGATAATGAATGAATTTTACTTTTCTATCCTAGAGTAGCGACCGCTAAAGGAAAGGACTTGGTTCACTTTTGTTAATTTTCTAATTTTCTCAAGAACCATAAGCAAGTCTTAAGATCATTAAAGTGGTTTTTAAGTGACTTAAACAATTATTATGGACCTCCTTCTGTTGAATGCACCACAATGGGTCCATACCCTGGAGATTTCATTCCCGGCGAACCAAAATTCCCGGAACATGACATTCCTGAGCAATCTCCACTTCCACAGATACCCACATATGATCCTCATGTAGCATAGTCAAACAATTATGGCTTCAACCTCCAGCTATTACCAACACTCCATCATCATTAGGCATGCGCCAACAAGATAAAGATGATGCATTATTTAATCAACTGTATGATGACTACTTTCACTCCTTGCAAGCTTTTCAAGATTCCCATGACCGTATGATGACAACTCACCTGACTTATTCGAACTCAATCTTTCTCTGAGTCATGAGCCCATTCTGAGTTATAACAAGGATCGACGGAATTGAAAGTAGTTTGTCTTCTCATGTATTATTGTCCTTAGGTGCTGCGTCACCCTGGTTTTGCTTTTATATTGCTGTCTTTTAGCTTTTGCATGTTTGCAGCATTATTGCTACCTTGTTGTTATACTTTGTCTTATTGCTCTTTGCTTCGCCTATATAAGGAGCTCTCTCTTCTTGTGCTAGGCAGAGGAAGCCTTCCATGAATTCTCTCTAAACTCTTCGTTTCTCTGAAATCTTCTCTCTAGAATTATGAACATTCCACTATATTCAAGTTGATCCTATTATGCTCTGCACTTGCCTCTGATGAGGATCCTGTGCATCAGAATAGATTAACGTTAACCCTTTTGCCTTATAAAGAGTTTTATAACACCTTTGGAATAGCTTACATAGTAGTGATGGAGATTTGTAATAAAATAAATTAAGAACTATAAGAGTGGCTTTAAGATTTGTTGCCCAGAAAGAGGCGTTATGTTCTCAGCCTAACATTAGTTCTTAAGTTTATTATGTTCTATCTCCATTACTAGAAGTAAGCCTTTGCATTTCTGTTAAAAGCCTTAGGCTAGGTATATCGGTTGGAAAACGTGAGACTGCGGGGCTACTGACCCTAAGTTGCCTTATGGCGTGTGTCTTGTGAGGTTTAAGAAACCATAGACCATTAACATGCCACATACCGAGAACCTATCCCCCATTTACTTCTCATGATAAGCTTTTTTAAATATAAAACTAACTTATTTGTCTATACGTTATAGGAATTTTTAAAAAAATTGGCATGTTAATATATTTTAAATTAATGACATTAGTAAGTGTTAGTAAAAAAATTGAATTTAATAGTATATCGTGATATTAAAAAAACCTAATAAGTGATAATAACGAGCTTATTAAGAGGACATCATTATAAATAATTCAATTATATATTATTTTCACTAATATAAATTATGGACAATGACATGTTATATTTATAATATCTCATTATAAAATTTAAGAAATAGTTCATTAATTAATTCATTATGTTCTCGTTGATTGAAAAAAATCCAAACTTCAAAAAATAATTCGTTAATTTTTTTCGTTATCTAAAAAATTATCAAACTTAAAAAAAAAAATTATTTTTTACTTTAGACTTTGTTTTGAAAGTTCAAAATGTCAAATATCCTTATAAAACATTCTTTTGGCTTGTGATTTTTGTGGGAATGTGATGAGTAAGAATAAAAATGAGTTATAATATAATAAAATCATATTGTCTAAAATTATATTTTGTGTGATATGAAATGTAACATAAATAATAAGATTTAATTAGACTAAGTAGACTTGAAGCATGTTGGGTTGGGTTTACTTCATTGGTTTGGGATTTGAAGAAGAAGAGTCAAATATGTGGTACCTCACCTATCAACAAGCCCTCATTGGAACTGTCTTCACCACCTTGAATGCTGGAACCGTTATCCATACCATTTGCCCTGACTTTAGCCTCAAACTGTCAGAACCTACCTTAAAAGATCGTCTCCAGGTCCAAATCCAAATCACTGGAGCCGAGCAAGTCCCTAATGCTATCATGGCCACCAACCACCACCAGATGACCTTCAGAGTGCAGAACCATGCTATGGATCTGTATTTCCCTAACCACATTGAGGATGCTTTGATGATTGTTGCAGAATGACAAGATGTCCATACCATCATCAACATCCCAAGACAGATCTCCCATGAAGATCTTCTCCAGCTCATGCCTACTGACTGGATCACCAACTATGAGCAGCGTTATACTCACAGTCAGCCTATGGCTACCTCTGAGCCGCCCAAGTTGACTTGCTTTCCAAATGGCCAAGTCAAACTTGTCTATAAAAAGCCTGATGAATCCTCTTCTCAGGCCCCTACTGTCCTACTATTTCTTTAGCAAATCATGTTGATTCATCCCATTGAAGTCTAAGCCATCAAAAAATGGACTATTCCGATCCACCATTTTACAACCAAAGGCAAGCCTATCTACATTTCACACATTCACGATCATTTTATCTGGGACGTTGCCCCAGAAATGTGCAAACTCAGTTGCCCCTGTCATGATCCCTTGTACTTCTCTGATGATAGCAGTGAGATTGACCTCTCCTCCGATGATAGCGATTTCGAGGAGCTAGCAAGATCATATGCTAGAAATTGCCCTGCCAAGTACAAAAGATGGCAGAAACGGCGTTTTCAGAGATGCCAACAACTGCTAGACAAGGAAAAAAAGACGCAAAAGGAAAATGTGCAGACCATCTCGTCCTTTCCTCCCTTTTTGGAAAGACAAAGACTCGATTGGAAGCCCTCTGGACTCCTCTCAATCCAGCCACTGCACCCTCTCGTGAAGAGATCCTTATTGAGTTTATGAAAAAAACTGGCTGTTATCGAAAGCCACAAGAGGCTCCAACTGATGTCTCCCCATACTTTGCACAACTGCTTGCCTTCTGCAAAGCTGAACTGATAGGAGTTTCACTGGCCAATCCCATTCCTTGTATGATGATGCACCCTACAAAGCTGTCTTATGATGAGTTGTTTCCTCCCTTGGAGTGCCAGACTGATGAACATAGAATTTCATCTCGGCCTTATGTTACTTCTAATAGAGTCTTTGTATCTAGAAGTCTTGAGCCAATTCATCCTTTCGAGGAAGTATTAAATTAGCACACAAAGAATGCTTCAGCTCAAAATCATGTCCTTCAGATGATCGATTCAAAGCTGACTTGCTTATCTCAATCTCACCAACAGACCCATGAGAGGGTAAATACCCTTTCACAGCAGATTGAAAGTCTCTGGGAAGAGACGCAGCAAAAAATCCACACTCTTGACTAAGAACTTCGTCAGTTTTTTACCCATAATTACTTTAGTCCTGAGTTTTCCAAAAAAGAAACTGAGATAAAATATTTGAAAGACTAATTAGCCCAGATTGAAAAAGACCAGAGATCTAGGCCACCTCTACCATCCTAGACACCAACTATAATTTATACACTGCTTACACCAACCTTTACACCTTCCGTTTATGATTCCTTCATCTCACCACCAATTTACTAAACCCAGTATATTCCTTCGCCGTCTTACTCACCTTATCCATCTGAAGCCAATTACGCCAATCACTTCAAGATGACTCACCAAATCTTCCAGAAAGCCATGCCTAAACTGACACCATAACCTCCTCCACGTCGCTCACCTCGACCACCCGTACGACCACCTGGAGCCTTCCCAAAGAAATATTCTACCTCACCTTCCTATACCAAACCGTCCCGTGGAGCTTGTTACTGAGAATCCTGATCTCCTTCTCCTCCTCCTCCATAAGACCTAAGACAAAAAGGACCCATGAACCCTAAAGACCCCTATTCTGTGGCTATGGTTGAACTATACGTCTCTTTCCATCACTCATGTTTAGAAAACTCCAGTTTAAATTCCTATTCCGACCTTGGATCCAATTCTTATGTCTCAGTTACAAATTTTGATGAGTCCCAACACTTTATTGATCTTTTTACCCTATACAAGGTTGAACTAGCTAAACGCCATGAGGAAGACACTGGCCAATCTTATGTTATCGATGATACCAATTCAGATGAAGTATCGGCTACCCAACCTATGCCACCCCAGCAACCCAAAGATCCAACGCCACATCAGCCTTCTAATGGCCCTTGGTTCACATTTGATAATGTGCAATCGTTCTAGAGGCATGATAAGTTACATGAATTTGGTGCCTGGATTGATCTTCAGATGTCCCGTTGTGGAGCCATATTACCATATGTCATTCAAGAATTTGTTTCTTGTTTCACAGGTACTCTTCGTGAATGGTTTTAGTCTCGTGGAGAATACAGACAACTTCAAATTCTCTAACTCAACAGTCCTGCTACTCTTCTGGGTGCTATTCATAAGGAGTTTATCAGTGACTTTCAACTCATCGATAAGCAAAAATGCTAGGAGTACTTTGAAATGAAGTGTTGTTCTTTGAAGAAGTATGACTTGGATAAACATATGAAGTGCTTGATAGAACACTACTATCTCCTGAATGGGTTTAATGATATTACCCTCCAACATGTGTTCATAACATCTATACCAGAAGAATTACAACCAGAGTTAAATCGAGCTCTCCAAGCTTTTCTCTGACCAATGTCCGATATCTCTTTGGGAGAAATCTACCAATTGGCTCTGGCCACCTTAGACAAACTATGTGAGCAACAGAAAATGTTGCAGTCTGTCATGATTGGCAAGCCTAAATTCTAGAAGATTTTCCAAAAACCCTATTTGAAGATTAAGTGTAAAGACAAGCAATCTTGTGGCTGCAAAGTGAATAAGAAATCTCATTTCTCCAAAACTTCTTTCCGACTTAAACATTTTCGACGCAAGCACCGTCCTTTATGGTATTTCCGAAAAAGCAAATAGCGGAGGTCTTGGAAATGAAAATCAAGTGTCTGCTATATTTGCAAGAAGAAAGGCCATTTTACCCATCAATGTCCAAACAAGCCTAAACAGGCTATCAGAATGATCAAACAAATTGAGATGCAAGTGCCCCTTGAGGATAAAGACCTTGAAGAAGTATTATCAGAACCAAGTGAGCCTAACGGAGACACTATCCTTGCCATTCCCGTTTCCCCTGATTCCTCTAACTTTGAAAATCATAGTTCAGATTCTGACTCTGAAGAACCTTTTCCCCATTACCACCATGTTTACAAAATTGACCACCATTCTCCTTCAGTTCAAAATTCCAGCTCCTTTCCCCATCTTCACCTTTCCATACTTTCCAACAAACATACAAAACCTCTTCCTGCTATTGCCCTCATTGATACTAGTTCTCAAGTCATTGCTATGAATCCTTCATTGTTGCCTCAGTCAGCCTAGAGAAAGCACTCGTCTTATTTTAAGACAGCTAACGATTCAATTTTTAAGGGTTCCTTAATTACTCAAGATCGGATTAGAATTAAATTCTTTCCTAAGTGCACCACTTGGACACACGTCCTTGGCAGTCAAGTTGTTGGCAAAGATATTCTCATTGGCATGGATGTCTTACAAAAGACTCCTAAGTTACAAATTGAAGCACAAGGGGTTTGTTACAAACACTGTTTTAGTTACTATACTGACATCCCCAAGCTTTACATGCTTTAAGATGCTCCTCCTCTGTATGCAGACATTAAACAGCAAGTTCTAGAGCACTATCTTAAAACTCATTTTGAGTTCAAACATACTTAACCATTGTGAAAAAATGAGAAGTTCTTCATTAAACTCCCTTTCAAAAAGAATGAGGATATCAACCCCACTAAAGCAACCCATCTTAAAATGAACCCAGATGATTTTCAACTAGCTTGAGAAGAATGTGACTCCCTTCTCTGCCAAGGCTTTATGGAACCTACTAAGTCTGAATGGGCTTGTCAAGCCTTTTATGTCAACAAGAGAGTTGAACAGAACCGAGGTAAGAAGCGTTTGGTGATTGATTATAAGCCTCTCAATGTGTTCTTAGAAGATGACAAGTTTCCAATTCCAAACTTGACTACACAAAGGGCCCAATTGTTCTCGAAGTTCGACCTCAAAGCTAGTTTTTGGCGGCTTGGCATTCACCTTGATGAACGACCTAAGACAGCCTTCTACATTCCTGATGCCCAATACCAATGGACTGTTATGCCCTTTGGCCTCAAAACTGCCCTTTCACTATTCCAAAAGGCCATGGCAGAAATCTTTCGGCCCGTTAGACAAAATGTTCTCATTTACATAGACGACATTCTTCTGTTCTCCAAAACTGAGGAAGAACACTTGCTACTGTTGGCCCAATTCATTGATCTTATCAAAAAGCACGGCCTTATGCTTTCGACATGCAAGAGTCAATTGGTCCAAACTCGCATTAAGTTTTTAGGTATGATGTTTGAGAATGGATGGTACAAACCTGGTCCACACTTGACTAAACAATTGACCCAATTCCTTGACAAGGATCTTTCTCTCAAGCAAATCCAACAGTTCCTCAACATAGTTAACTTTGTGAGAGATTTCATCCCTAAATACTCTCATCACACGAGCCAGCTGTCCAAACTTCTTCGCAAAGAAACCCCCTATTCTTGGGGGCCTGCCCAAACAACAGCTGTCAAACAACTAAAAGAAGTTGCAAAAGATCCACCTCCATTAAAGATCCTTGATCCTGACTCCACCTTTATCCTTCAGACTGATGCAAGCAACTGAGCAATTCTGATTGAACAGAAAGACAGAAAGTAGTATTACTGCGGACATACTAGTGGATCCTTTTCTAATACTGATGCCAACTATCACACAATGTACAAAGAAATTCTTGCTGTAAAAAATGGCATCAAGAAGTTCGAGTTTCATCTGGCTCATCGTCATTTCATTGTTAAGATGGACAATACTGCCTTCCTAAAGATCTTAGAACTCAAGAACAAGATCATCCCTGATCCTCAGCCTACCAGGTGGCAAGCCTTGCTATCCCGATATAAGTTTGAAGTCCAACACATCAAAGGTGTCACCAATCACTTGGCCGATGTCCTTTCCTGTCCAAAACCAAATACTATTTCCCTCATCACTCTTGTCACCACCATCCCCTTGATCTTTATGATCAATCCATACACTTTGCTCATCAACAAATCTGCAACTAATAAAAAGGCCTTCCCTCCTTCCATTTAGATTCCAACCCAACCCACTGAAGTCATGGAATTAGCCAAATCTTCCCTGTTCTTCTACCTCCACCGTTACCTCCGAGATGTCCCTTTATCTCATTACTGCCGGATCTTCCATCCAGACACTCCTTTTCTAACCTTGTTTCGTTTAAATACAGGTACTTTTAATGAAGATGCTCTCTGGTTCCTATGGTCTCTAATTGTCCTTTACACTGGAGCAATCGAATTCAACACCATGGATATGTTTAGCATTTGAACAACACTGACAATCATAAATCCCTTGTCTGGACATTCCTGAAGTGGTTCACACCTTTCCCATGATGGAGAACACAAATGAATGATGCCATTACACTGTGGAAACTGTGGGAAAAACCTGAATTAAGTCACACAGCCTCCTCAATTTTCATTATTCATAAACCTCCTCAATTAAGTCACACAGCTGTAAATGAAAATTTGAATAAAGCTCAATAGATCTCTTTATTGAAAGAATAGTTGAGCATGGTCATATGCAGACTTTCAATCAATCAAATCAGCATCTTTTTAATAGAAATAAAAGCAGAGTGAGAGGGCCAAGGCCAAAGCACCCCTATCTTAAAACCGATCATCTTCGAGCTAAGAAAAAGGTAGTACCGTATAGCCGTTGATACTCCGCATCTTCACGGAGAACCCAAAAGCGATGATCAAGTAGCGAAGAAGACAATGTTTACCAGTTTAATAATTGGATGTGAAGACTAGAAACAAGAAAGAAATATTCCTAGTAATCCACTGCTTACACCGGGGGAAAAATCTTTCACTCACTGAGATGTGAAAACCTATTATCCCTCATCAACGATTCCTAAAAGAGACGTCTCTACTCTTGCTTGTCTTAAATTCCTAGAACTCAGAAAGAGTTGTGCTTCTAACTTTGAAAGCCCAAAAAAAGAAGTGAAGCTATCCTTCCCTGTGAAACTTATCCCTAGCTAGAAGGAGCCCTGAAATGTCTTCCATCTTGCATAGGTACCAAAAGGAATGAATATGAATCTCTCCTAGTTGATTGATGACTTACTTGACCCATACTATATAAGGTTACTATATAAGGTATCATTTAAAAGAAGATATATTCTCCGGGTTACAAGAATGCTTGGTTCGGTAACTTTACTCTCTTTCTGAGATATTATTTCTATTTAACAACACCAATAACCTCCTAATGATATCTTTATGATAAAATGATAGGAAATTCATCCTGTCAGCAGCATGAATCTGCTATAGCAAACACAGATTGAAACCGATTGTATAGAAATCTAGTCATTCAATACCAGAAAGTAGCAGTGACCTATCCACTAGAGTTTATTAGTTTATAAAGCTAATCTATCTCCTAGCTTAGCTATGTAGTAGTCTCAGAGCTTTTTTGATGGAGAGGAAGCTGCTATGGAATATGCTGCTCTGGCCACAGTTCCCAGTCTCAGTAGAGTGACTTCGTTCCTCTCCGTCTATCACCTTTTCGAGCTTATGGTCTCAAAACCCCAACCTCTTTCTTTACTACCTACTGTCGATTAGTTACAGTATACGTTAACAGTGCATATGCGAACTGCTTATTTACGACAGCTGATATGCTACTAAAGGTGGTTTCATTCGTCTTTCGTCCGCCCCACCCTTGTCACAGAACCCTAATGAACAAGCAAAAGAGTTGCAGTTAGGGGGAGCGATACGAAGGAATGGATGCACTTTAGCTATAGCAGGCGAAGTTCCTGATCAATGAAAGAAAGCCCGTTCATAACATAGCTTATGACCTTTGAGAAATAAGGCATTCGCTCATCACTCATAAGAGAACTCCCTTTGGAAGTAACAGACCTGCTAGAGATAGAAGAGCACTTCTTATTTTACGGAAAATGGAGCTTTCCTATGAACAGCATTTAGGAGCTATCAATAAGAAAGATGAACAGCTTAACCAAGGTAAAGTCTATCAAAGAATCATGTTCCTCTCTTTTTAGTCAAGTGGGTCAACCCTACGTTCAGTCTCGTGTTTATAAGATTAACCGATCTGCTCCAGGTAAGATGACCCCAGCTATCACTGATCAAACTCTAGATGGCATTGATTTAAACACCTTGACCTTGATGGAATAAGATCGTTGGAACCTTCTAAAAGTCTCTGTTTACATGATCAGTAAGATAATGAATGAATTTTACTTTTCTATCCTAGAGTAGCGACCGCTAAAGGAAAGGACTTGGTTCACTTTTGTTAATTTTCTAATTTTCTCAAGAACCATAAGCAAATCTTAAGATCATTAAAGTGGTTTTTAAGTGACTTAAACAATTATCATGGACCTCCTTCTGTTGAATGCATCACAATGGGTCCATACCCTGGAGATTTCTTTCTCGGCGAACCAAGATTCTCAGAACATGACATTCCTGACCATATTCCTGAGCAATCTCCACCTTCACAGATACCCACATATGATCCTTATGTAGCACAGTCAAAGTAATTATGGCTTCAACCTCCAACTGTTACCAACACTCCATCGTCATCAGGCATGCGCCAACAAGATAAAGATGATGCATTATTTAACCAACTGTACGATGACTACTTTCACTCCTCCATGCAAGCTTTTCAAGATTCCTAAAACCGTATGATGATAGCTCACCTTACGTATCCGAACTCAATCTTTCTCCGAGTCATGAGCCCATTTTAAGCTATAACAAGGACCGACGGAATTGAAAGTAGTTTGTCTTCTCATGTATTATTGTCCATGGGTGCTACGTCACCCTGTTTTTACTTTTATGTTGTCTGTCCTTTCGCTTTTGCTTGGCTGTAGCATTATTGCTACCTTGTTGTTATGCTTTGTTTTATTGCTCTTTACTCCGCCTATATAAGGAGCTCTCTCTTCTTGTGCTAGGCAGAGGAAGCCTTGTATTCACTCCTATTTGAATAATATTTGCCCTTTATGAATTCTCTCTAAACTCTTTGTTTCTCTGAAACCTTCTCTCTAAAATTATGAACATGCCACTACATTCAAGTTGATCCTATTATACTCTGCACTTGCCTCTAATGAGGATCTTGTGCATTAGAATAAATTAACATTAACCCCTTTGCCTTATAAAGAGTTTTATAACACATTTGGAATAGCTTACATCGTAGTGATAGAGATCTGTAATAGAATAAATTAAGAATTATAAGAGTGACTTTGAGATTTGTTGCCCAGAAAGAGGTGTTATGTTCTCAGCCTAACATTAGTTCTTAAGTTTATTATGTTCTTTCTCCATTACTAGAAGTAAGCCTTTGCATTTATGTTAAAAGCCTTAGGCCAGGTATATCAGTTGGAAAACGCAAAACTGCAGGGCTACTAGCCCTAAGTTGCATTATGGCATGTGTCTTGTGAGGTCTAAGAAACCATAGATCATTAACGCACCACGTATTGGGATCTTATCCCCCCCTTTACTTCTCATGATAAGCTTTTTTAAATATATAACTAACTTATTTGTCTGTACGTTATACGGATTTTTTAAAAAATTGGCATGTTAATATATTTTAAATTAATGATATTAGTAAATGTTAGTAAAAAAATTGAATTTAATAGTATATCGTGATATTAAAAAAACCTAATAAGTGATAATAACGAGCTTATTAAAAGAACATCATTATAAATAATTCAATTATATATTATTTTCACTTATTTAAATTATGGACAATGACATATTATATTTATAATCTCTCATTATAAAATTTAAGAAATAGTTCATTAATTAATTCATTATGTTCTCGTTGACTTTAAAAAAGTCCAAACTTCAAAGAATAATTTATTAATTTTTTTGTTATCTAAAAAATTATCAAACTTTAAAAAAATTAATTTAAAAAAAAATCAATTATTTATTTATTTTTTACTTTAGACTTTGTTTTGAAAGTCCAAAATGTCAAATATCCTTATAAAAGATTCTTTTGGCTCGTGATTTTTGTGGGAACGAGATGAGTAAGAATAAAAATGAGTTATAATATAATAAAAATATATTTAGTGTGATACGAAATGTAATATAAATAATAAGATTTAATTAGACCAAGTAGACTTGAATTAGTATGACTACTTGGCCAAATTGAATGACAACTTCGATGACAAAGTAGCAAACACAAAAATGTGAAGCCATGTTGGGTTGGGGTTTACTTCATTGGTTTGGGATTTGAAGAAGAAGAGTCAAATATGTGGTGCAGAGAAATGGAAAGCTGGTATCGATTAATTATTTTTTATTTTAAATGTCTTTCTTGTGGGGCTATCTTTTTCATTAACTTTTGCTCCTTAAATATTCACGGGGAGAAGGAATTATAGATTGAGGCATTTCTGTCACCTGATTCCCAAGAAAGAGAAACTATTTCATGGGCTATATGCAAGAATCCCCATTTCCATGTATGTAAAAATGAGCTTTTCCATGGGCTATTATTTCTCTCATGCCAAACACATTTTTCTTGGCCTTTTGATTCACCCACATAAAAAAAAAATTATGTTTAGAATATTACAATGTATAAAATATTACAATCAGGATACTATAGTTTTGGGACTCCCAATATACTTTTTTTTTTAGACTCAGATTGATTAACTCTAAGTCAGAAAAAAGATATGTTAATCCTACATCATCTTAACCTCTATCTTCCATCACCAATAGTATATATTATTAAAATTTTGTTATACTATCTTATTAAATTTTATCATATCAAACCTTATTTTAAAACTTTTTATTATACAGTGTACCAAATAAACCCATATGATATTTTTATTCACTAAATCATATGGGTAATAAATTCAATTTCCATACCCTATTTTATTAAAACCCCATGACTCATTTATCCAACAAAACTTTAAAATAAATACATTTTACAAGACTCATCTACGTAAATTTGGTTCTTGTGAAAATTCTCAATCTTCCACAAATCTCTTTTACAAGCTTCCAGTCATATTAATAATATTTTGTTAAATTAAAGAAACAATGGGCATTTTATAGGTAGAATTCTATCAAGCCTTGACATCAAGAATTAACAATTAACTAGAAAAAAAATTACTTGTACATTTTGATATATACAGTTAAATTGAAAGAAAATAAGAAAGAAAACAAATTGCGGAAGATTCTTACATATTTGTACTATGAGAGAGAAGCACCTCATTTGTTAGTAATTATTAATCTTCATATTTGTGTATATACACTATAATTTACATATAATCAGAGTCTTACGTTATTTATATAATATTCAGTTCTATAAAGTGATATTACGTAATTGAGTCTTATTATAACGTCATATGCAAATTTAGTCTGTTGTAGTGAACTCGAGAGAATAGTATTTCTTTGATCTCAAAAAAATTTACATATGTATATATATATATATATATATATATATATATATATATTCAAACTAATTTATCATCTCCATATTCAAATTTAAATGAATATTTTTTTGGGTATTCATTGAACGTGACATTTTGTTCATCGCTATTTGTTAATTAACTGTTAGTATAAAATCTTCTTTTAAAGAACGGTGTTACAGGAAAAAAATTATGTTATATTCATGTCACTAATTATTTGTAGTCAAACTTTTAAAATTAAACATTTAAAATTTTTTGTAGAAACCAAATTATCTGCACAACTCTATGCTAAAATAAAATTGAGATAAAAATTTCAAGGGTTGGTTATCATATTCTATAATAAAACATGATGTGTAAATTTATTTTTTCAAATAATTCTATTACTTTAATTGTAAAAAAATCTATACTTATCATTATATTACCAAAAAACTTCATAGTAATAACTTAAAAGCTATCTATACATTTTTTTTTTTTACAAGTTAATGGAGATTTTATCATACATTATATTAAAGTAAAATTTTAAACATCGATTTACATTTTAATCCTTGACCAATATTAATTTTTGGATGGGTTGGCTATTATTACAAACTATTTACAAATTGCATATAGTTGCATAACATTATTTTATTTGAATTAAATGTATCAAAATTTATTTTCATCCATGAAAACTCATCAGCCAACTAACGTATCACAGTTAACTTCTACTATAGCTCCTTTTATAGAATGAAATAAATATATAATTTTATAAAATTACATAAGTTGATTTGGTAGTGGACCATACCTAAGGTTGATTAATTGAATTACATGCACATGACTTGATATACTAATTAAAATGATAAGAACCAAGAATAGAGTATTAAATAATAAAGTAAATTATTTTTTAAGAGAAATATTTAAAATATATAAATATATATAGAGAAAAATACACTCTTAATTTCTTATTTATCACAAAATTATTATTTTGATTCCTTTCTTTTTTAAATATCTAATATAGCCTTTCACTCGTTAAAAAATGTTACACATGGTCTTCACTTTTTCAAAAATTATCAAATTTAGTCATTATACTAAATGCTAAATCTTAAATTTAAGGGACAAAATCTGAATATTTGTTTTAAAAAAATAAGAAACAAGTGTGACATTTTTTAATGTGTAATAGATTAAAATGACAATTTTGTGATGAATAAATGATTAAAAAGGTATTTTAATATATATATATATATATATAAATATAAAAGATATCATATACTTATTTCTCTTGTAACAAAACATTTATTACAATTTTGTATGTTTTGACCAATATGTTTTTATATCTATTACTTATATAATATAACAAAGATTAAATCAGTAGTAAATTGATATAAAATAGTTATTTTTTAAATACAACAAATTATAAAATCATTTAATAAAAGATAATTATTAAAAGCAAATAACAAATGCCTGCGCATCGTCCTTTGTATATATATGGATTTGTTGTTAAATAAATCAATAAGAATTAGATTCACTAAATGTTCATGGAAAATATAAATCTCTATGATATTTTTGGCAACTAGTTGTCCATTATAAGTTTTCATAATTTATACTTTTCTTCAACTGCATACTTTAAAAAAAATTATTATTATTTTTGTTGGAAGAAAATTATTTGACAAGAAATCGCACAAACCTATTTGACAAGAAACCAAATAGTCAACCAAAATTCCATATATAAAATTCTTAACAATCTTCCTGTAATAAACACTCACAATCATAGAGCTAACTCACCAGTTCATACTCATACTCATACATTGACCTTGAATCCTCCATAGCTTCTTCTTGCACAAAACTCTATATCACACTCTTGAAGCAAAGCTCAAAATAACCACAACCCCACCATGTTAATCTCATCATGCAAACTATCCTCAATCTCCGTCATCAACTTCATCTTCCTCCTCGTCCTTTTGCTCTCACTAGTCCCAGCCTCGCTTCTCGCTGATCGGAAGCCCCACAAAATCCCTTTCCGGTTTCCAAATCTCTACCCAGAAGGCCTTGCTTGGGACCCACTGGGCCAGCGCTTCCTCTTAGGATCCCTCCATCAAAGGGTCATCGCCGCCGTCAGCGACGCCGGCATCGCCGAAACCTTCATCTTCGACTCCTCCCTCCCCGAGAATGTCTCCTTCTTGGGTCTTGCCGTCGATTACGTCAACAAACGCCTCCTCGCCGTCGTCCATGCCCAGGAGCCTCTCCCTCCGTTCAATGCCCTCGTCGCCTACGACCTCCATTCCCGGCAACGGCTCTTCCTCTCTGTTCTCCCCGTCGCCGACTCCGAATCAGACGACGGCGATGGAGGTGCCACACGTCCGATTGCAAACGACGTCGCGGTGGATCACGTGGGAAACGCCTACGTCACCAACTCCGCTGGGAACTACATATGGAAGGTGAACGACAGAGGAGAGCCGTCGATCTTTTCGAGGTCCCCGCAGTACACGGCGCACCCCGTGGACCGCGACGCTCTGTATAGTTTCTGCGGGTTGAACGGGATAGCTTACGTCAGCGAGGGGTACCTGCTGGTGGTGCAATTCAATACGGGCAAGATGTTCAAGGTTGATGCGAACGACGGGACGGCGAGGGCGGTGCAACTGAACGAAGATTTGATGGGTGCAGACGACATCGCGTTTCGGGAAGACGGCGTCGTTTTGGTGGTGTCTCCTGTGAATAAGCTGTGGTATTTGAAGAGCCAAAATAGTTGGGCAGAGGGAGTGGTATATGACAAAATTGACCTTGACTTACAAAGATTTCCCACTTCAGTGGTTGTGAAGGGAAGGAACAGGGCGTATGTGATATATGGGAAGGTGAATGAGGGTATAATGGGAAGGGAGAATTTCAGTATAGAAGAAGTGAGATCAAAGAAGGATGAAGATGATGGTCATATTTGGATGTGGGCTTTGATTGTGATGGGGTTGGCCGCTCATTTCATAATTTGGGGTTTTCAGAAGCACTGGCTTTGTAATAAAGAGTACAAGCGCAATTGATTTTTTTTTTTCTTTTTCACTTTTGGGGTCTTGTGTTCTTTTGTTTTTGTGCTTGTCAAATTACATATTACCATGGTTGTGACACTATGTAGCTGTTTGGCCAAAAAAGAAAAAAGAATAAAAAAGATACTTTGTAGCAAGCTTGTTTTGAGTCTTGACGTCGTTGCTACAAGGGAGGTGCCTTTTACTAGGTGACAGGAAGTGCCATGGTTTACAGTATCCATATTATTATTTGAAAGGAAATTTTATGGCATTTACATATGGGTTAAATTTATATGCACTTATTTATATATTTATTAAGTTGTTATCTAATTAAAATATAACAAGTTTAGAATTAATTGACAATAATATATAATTTAAATTAAAGGTAAAATGATTATTTACAACAATCTTTGTGATTAAAAAAATATTGTAACTAATGGCGAAGTTAGGACTTTAGAAATACAATTATTTTAAAAAATTATATTTCTAAATACAATTATTTATTTTTTATTTTTTAATTAAAATAAAGGGAAATATATTTTTTTGGTCCTTTAATTTTATTTGAAGTTTTGCTTTTGTCTTTTTTAATTTTATTTAGTTTTAGTTTGGTTATTTAACTTTTTCTTTTGTTTCATATTTGTTCTTTAATTTTATTTAATTTTAATTTAATCATTTAACTTTATTGTAAGCTTCACTTTTGTTCATTAAATTTATTTGGTTACAATTTGATTCTTTGACTTTTTCTTGAGTATTACTTTCATCACTTTATATTATTTTATTTTACTTTGACCTTTTTAAAAATATACTCAATTGTTTCTTTTTAAATACCACCAAATTAAAAACTTTAAATATTTAAGTTTTGAATGAATTAATAGTTATGATTAATCAAAAGCAAATTGGGCTAGTAACCCAAAAATGAGGAAAAACAAAAATACTTTAAATTTAGCTCCCAAGCACTAATAAGTTTAGTTTATGGAATTAAAAAACGTTAAATTAAACTTCCAAATAGAAATTACTAGGGTTTACTCATATCAATAGATAAATGAAAAAAATTAAAAATGAAAGGAGAAAAAATACATGAATAATTTATAAAAGCAAAATTAGAAGAAAATAGAATAAAAGAATAAAAATGAGATTTAAGGTAGATATAAGAGATCAAATTGGGATAAAATCAAAGTAAGAGATGAAAGTGAAATAAAAGATAAAATTGATAAGTCAAATAAAAATCAAATTATGTTAAAAGATGAAAAAGAAATTAAGATAAAGTTAAGAGATTAAATTGTCACTCAAATACATTAAGGGATGAAGGTCAAGTTTGAGGTAAAGTTAAATGATCAAATGTATATTTTTTCCTAAACTAAATGAGATTAGTTTACTAACAATATTTTGATTTTCCTCTTCTTAAATTTAAAAATAAGTTTAGATTTAAATAAGATTGTACTAGATATTATTCTCTATATTAATATTAACTTTATTATCAAGTACCATGAGAACATTTATATCTACTCAATACTCATGTAATGCATAACAAAAATACATTGAAAAAAATATAATTTTACTTGTCAACACCATAATAGTTTAATAAACAACTCAAAAGAGTATTTTAAAGAAAGTAAAAAAAGTTTACATGACAAAGTATTACAATTTATAATTGTCAATTTGCTAGAATAGTATATTTATAAAGTATTATAAATATTACTTTACCCATTTACGTATAAAAAATTTTTACAACATTTTTAAAGATAAATACTCAAGATTTAACTAAAATAACATATTTATATTTGAGTTTGATTATAAAATACTCCGTTATTGTAAAACTATTATTTATAAAAATATATCAAATGTTTACATATAAATTTCACCTATAATTATATATATAATACATAAGTGAGTTTAGTGGGTTCAACTTAAAATATTAAAAAATTAAAAAAATATAACCCAATCATGTAAAATCAATAGTTTTAGTGGGTTCAAAAAATTAAAATACATGGAGCATAAAATTATATCCTAATACTAAATAAATAAATAAAAAAAATTGAGTGGGGCACTCATATGTAGCTCCGTCCCTGATTGTAACCAAAATATACGAAATTTTATGTATATTTTATATATTTATGTCCTATTCAGTTGGTAAATTTAAGGAGGATTTGTTTAGAATTAAAAACTCTCATTATTAAAACTTGAAAAATTTATGGATAATAGAATTTTGTCTAATTTTCGCCTTAAATTTTATAAAACATTTATATATATATATATATATATAAAATATAATGGAAAAAGTATTTTAAAACATATGGAAAAGAAGACATATTATTGTATTAGGTTACAAATTCATAAAAACAGATTGATGAAGGCGTAAGAAATGTGTTCGAAGTTCAAAGTAGTCCAGCGAACCACGTTCAATATAGTCATTGAAGTTACTTTCTAAAAGTGTGGCTTCGTATACTTGTTTCGTGTGTAAATTATACTCACTTTATAAATTTAATTAAACTGTATTTGATACAACTTCTACATACAGATATATTTATGTATGCATGTTATAAATCTGTGTAAGAGCTATTATATACGTTCCTTTCTACTAATAAAATTTACTTTCTATATGACTGATTTGAAAATGATTTTAAGTACTTTTACCGAAAATAATATACAGAGAATTAATTTTATTAACAAAAATAGAATTAATAGATTTATAATAAATATAACGTTACAAAAATCAAATATAATTTCATTATCGTATAATATACAATTGCTTGAATCATTTACCCATAGAACTCACGGGCTTTGTAGTTAGTTTTAATCTGAGTATTACTTTAACAATCAATTTTTAGAATGTAACGCATAGATCTAGAATCAACTAAAGATAAATGAAGCTGGAAGCAGTTGAAACAACATAATCAACCTGCAATAATTGTCGCTTCCGATGCTGATATATAGCAGAGTATTAGAATAATGAAACTTCAATACGTAAACAAAATTAATACATAAAACGTCGGAAATTTCTATTGTTCACTAGCACTCAACCTTGACAGTCGTAACCAACAAAAAACAGAGGACTTAATACTATTCTACTGTTCTCCAGGCATTGTCTTAATAATGTCCGAATCACCTGAAAATAGCAAATATCAAACAATCAGAACAACAAAAGCACAAAATTAACTTCATCAGATGGTTTAAGTTCAAGACAAAGTAAGGTACCAGGATCAATAATGCTGAGGCAGCACACTCTGAAATATTTGCCGCATGCAGTGCCCAAATCCACGTTGTCTATACAAAAGGGTAAAAACTTAATTAGAGATGTTTTAACGGAACCAAAAAAATTCAGTAATCACTCCAGTTTATGTCCTTGGACACTAGATGTTACGGCATTTGACACCAAGAAGAAATGCCACGACACAAGGGAAAAACCATGAAATACTATCAATACCATGTAGAATAAATCCTTATAGCACTTCCAACTTCAATTGCTCGAGAACAGATATAATTGCCAAATTTTATATGTTTTGATTAAAAATTTGCTTCCAGCAGTAGCTCTACTGAAACTTGAGCGATATGGAATGTTACAATACAAAGTGTACAATCCAAATAAATTTGCCAAAAAAGATGACATTCACCCTACAATACATTCAAACCAACTCCTATGAATCACTGCGCAAGAGCATCACAATTCACCAATGCACATGCGAAAATTCCATGAAATAAATATGAACATGCAATTATTTTCAAGTCAGGATACTCAAGCTGGTTCATCAAGTGAACTTGGAGATAGAGTACAATCAATTTGATACCTAAACTCCTAAAGCATAATGATGAGCCCACAGTCATGTTAAGAGACAACATTAAGAATGAAGGAAGTAATGAAAGACAAAATAACCTAAGGGCCCATGTGAATGGGGCTTTCTTGCAAAAGCTCATGTAATAAAGATTATCAATGAGAACAGTAACACCAATGACATAATATTTACTAACAAATATGAGACGAAAGTTGTGCAATTGAGAACTCACTTCCATTGTAATGATGAACTCCAACTTTTGCCAACATGGCATAGTATTCTATTTCTGACTTTCTCAAAGGTGGACAGTTGTTGGCAATGATAACCAGTTTTCCTGCAAAGAGGAGCATTCAAGACAAATTTACAAATAACAACAGCGAACTACTCGACACAAAAAGCAACATCCACCACAGTGAAACTCTAGTTAAGATCTTCTGAAATTTATTCCCTTCAAATTCAATTTTGATTCCCTATCATGTTTAAACTGATTTTAATCCACCAAAGATAAAAGGAAAATTCAAAAAAATTCTACAGCAGCCCACACAATTTGAAATTTGACAATGCACCCAACGCTTAGCTTTAAGTTCCTAAAGTAGTCCAGATTCCAAAACCTAAGGGAACTGTTTTCTAGAAAGCATATCAACGAGAACGTTATAGATTGCCGACCCTGACAGGACCAAATTCCATTTACATCGAATATTAATTAAATTAAAAAATCCACATCAGAACCAATTAATTCATTCTCCATGAATGCCAAAATAGACGAAGGATATCCGGATCAGAGAATGCTAGTGGGTACAATTCATACCTTTAGAGTTCCTGAGGGACTTAAGGACCGTTTTATAACCCAAGGTATACTTCCCGCTCTTCATGACAAGAGCGAGCCTGTTGTTAATGCTCTCATGGGTCTTCTTCTGCAATAATACAAGACAGACAAATCATTAATTCCGTATTTAAATAAAGTGAATGAGAGGGAAAACGAAAAAAAAAAAAAGAGAACGGAAAACTACGAATCAGGAACAAAATGTGAAAAGCTTACTAATAACCAAAGCTGCTTAATGTGATGGTAATGAATCTGAGAGATGAGAACTTACAGTTTTCTTCGCGGCAACCATGGTGGGATTCTTCTGAAGAGAGTAGACGCAGAAACCCTAGCGGCTGGAGGCGAAGAGTGACGCTGGCAAGAATAAATGGAATAATCTCTTGCTCGGCGACTGGGGCTTTTGTGTTTGAGAAATGAGATTGTTATGTTTGGATGTGGACTTATCATAAGCTCGGGATCACAGTCCAGCCCATTTATTAGCCCACATCATTGAAGTAATTGGGTCACTAGTGACCCAATATAAAGCTATTGGGCTTGTGAATGTCTTTCACTTTGGGTTTCTCACGGCAAGCTAGGCCTGTTCCAACAAGTCCAAACGACCCATTGGCGGCACCAAGATCATTAGGTCAATGAAATTCACTTTCTAGAATTTAAATTTGTAGCTGTGTCAAATCTCGCTCTAGTGGGGCACTGATATTGGAGGAATCTTTTTCTACAATAAACGCATAATATAACATTAAATATTTTTTACATAAAATTAAATATTTTAAAAAATAAATAAATATATTAATAGTTTAAATCATTTTTAATACAGAATGATATATTATTGAAAAATAATATATTGTAAGATATATAAAATAAATTATAAGATATTAAAAATAATTCAATCTTTTTTAACCAATTATTATTTTGTGTAAAAGAAAATTTTAAAATATTAATATAAATTTATTTTAAAAAATTACTTCATTTATATTTAAATAAAAAAATTTATAAAAAAATTTAAAATTATTGAATTTAAATCCAATAACTTGTCCCCCTTACTCTAAAAAAAGATACAATAGGGCATGCATGCTCTACACAAGTGTCAATTGATCACTCTCATAAATAGTTGTTTATGCATTAATCCTGACTATAAATTTGTGACCTAACGCTGAGGTCACACTCATCTCACTTGATATACTTCCTATATTCACCATTAAATGAGTAATTAATGGTATTAAAGTAATAAATCATCAATAAAAACCAATATAGTTTTTGTATCAATCTCAAGGGTTGGTAGTCTTCTCATGAATGATGATATTATGAACCCAAGAACAATATGTGCTATATATAACCATGACACAATTGCTACTAAAATATAAAATAATGATTAATTAAAGCGAGAAATTCTCAGCTTCATTCTACACTTGACCCAATGACAGAAAATTTACCATTTTTGTAAGATTGTATAGACTTAACCTAAAATGAAAGTCATAAAACACTAGTAATAGATCTTTTTCCTTCTTTTTTGCAAGCAAGAAACATATCATGTGGGTAGTAATTGAAGTCCTTCGTATCACAGTAGAGGACTAAGCTGGATGGAGTTATATGGCGGAGAAAGTTGGTAGCCCTCTCCTGAAAAACGTCATTCGCCTTTACTTCTATGCTCAGATCCTTTAATAACCCTTTTGAAAGTCAGGGGTCGGTTGGGACATAATTAATTCCTGCCTATAAAAGTTCTAACATTTTTTAAAGAAAACTACAATTTGGATTTGATACATTAGCTTACATGTTGTAACCATCAACACCTATATTAATATAGTAGCATGGTTTGATAGTTTGAAATTGATAACTTAAAATTTTATTTGATGGCTATAATCAATTTAAATCCTTAGTCTAACAATCAGCATCAAACCCTAAACATTGCAACAACACTAGATTTATTGAATAGGTTAATAGTAGTGGACTGAAATCGGTAATTTTTAGAAACCGAAATCGGTAACTTTTTATAATTTTATGACATTATAAACAATTTAAATCCTTAATCCAACACTCGAAATTGGTAGCTTTTAGAAATTGAAATCAGTTTACTTCTCAAAATTTTATGACATTATAAACAGTTTAAATCGTTAATCCAACACTTAAAATTCGTAACTTTTAGAAACCAAAATCGGTAACTTTTTATCATTTTATGACATTATAAACAACTTAAATCCTTAATCCAACCGTTACTAAATAAATAACATCAGAGGGAAAATGATGCAACAATACTAGATTCATTGGATAGGTTAATACTAGAGAAATTAAAATGGGTAACTTTTAAAAACCGAAAATCAGTAACTTTTCACAATTTTATGACGATTATAAACAATTTAAATTCTTAATCCAAACGGTTGCTATATTAAATAACAGTATCATCTGTAAAACGATCGGACACTAGATCCACCGAATAGGTAATTGATACTAGAGAGTTTTTTTCATTTCAAAGCTGGAAATGAATCAATGGGCATTCCTTTATGGCAGTACCGAAAGTAGTATATAGTGCAGGTGGTGTGAGAGTGAGACCATGAATTAATGAGAAGCTAGCTAGCAAGCAGACTCTCTTCTCTCTCATTAAAACCAAAAGTCTGTCTCCTGTGTTCTGGCCTGTGGGTTGTGCAGAGAAGACAAGAGAGAAAGAAGAAGAAGAAGGAACCAATGGACATTAATAAGTATGAGGAAGAAGAAGAAGAAGAAGAAGAAGAAGGAGAGAGGCCAGTGAGCCCGACAGGGCAATACCTGAACAGCACAGTGCTGAGTATATACATTGTGGGGGTGTTAGAGTCTGAGATCCCCATTGATGACTCTCAAACCTTCTCTTTGCTCACTCATGTCTTCCTTCCCATCAACCCTCGCTTCTCCTCCATCATGGTACGTACCTCCGTCCTCCCTATTCTTTTTGGATTGAGACATTCATATTTAAAAGGAGCTGTAGTTATTTCCATATATATCTATATATAAAAGTAGATTATTGAAAATATAAAAGTTAATAAAGCAAATTTTTACAGGATGAAGTAAAGATAATATTTACAAAAGATTATCCAGAAGTTTTAGACTAAAGATTGTAAACTTCGAAGTTAAAACTCGAAGGGTTTTGTGAGCAAAGAACGTTTAGAGTGCTTATTTTTTTTTTTTCTTTCGATGCGAACTGCATATGTATAGACTAAAAGCAAGAAATTCAGAACAGTTTCATGAATCATTTAACTTGGGAAATCTGAATAGTCAGAATTCCTATTTCATAAAGTAGATTTATCTTCCAGCTATATAATCTTGTTTTATCTTCATTTAATTGCTTCTTTCTGAAAAAAGGTCTGCTATTCTTAAGTTTAAATTAAGAAGATGTTAATTTAGCCGAGATTCATCACCATCCTATTAATATTTGACTAAACTATATATATAAAATATCTTTAGAACGTTTAATGAAAAAAGAAAACCTTTCATAGCAAATTAGGGTAGTCTTTTACCAGATCCAAATCTAGAAACCAAAAAAAAAAAAAAAAATATGGTCGAATTTAAATAGTTTTTTAAGAAGTCATATAAACCAAGATTTTTATATATATCTTGAAATAGAAGTATAATAAAATAAAGTTTGAAAAGCTTATGAAAATAGAAAAATAGCACTTGCCTCCATCAATTAAATTGTTCAATATTATCAACCCCGATTCATTTATTCGGCTATAAAACTTTCCCTATTATTTAAATTAGGCATTATTTTTTATTGAATTAATCTTTAAAAAAATTACACTTAAGTTTTGATCAAATTTTTATTATTTTATGCACAAGAGGATCGTCATTGTTTTCAGTTTATAATGCAATTTATTAAAGTAATAATTTTAACTTACAATAAATAATGACAGAAATCTAACTTTTGTATGTCTAAATTTATGAGTACTTATAAATAAGGCGTATACCGTACATATGTATACATTGCTACAAAGCAACAATTTTTTTATTACGTTGGAATTAATTCTCACCATTAGTTAGTTGCCAGCATTCAATTCTTTATTGAACTAGTTGTGTCAAAGGATTGATATTTTCTCTAAAAAGTTATCATTAAATGAACTAGCATTAATTAAATTAAATGTTATCAGCACGTTACAACATATTATGGAAGAAAAAAATATAAACTTGGTTGTGACATTTGATCTTTTATAAATTTACAGTGATAAATTAATTTTTTATAAATTTAAATTTGTATAAAATCAGTCTTTTTGTTTAGACTAATGAGGGACCAATTATACAAAAAATAATATTTTTGAAGGACTAATTAATTTGTGACCATCAATTTATGAGAGATCAAATTGTCATAAAATATAAAAATTAGAACCAATTTGGTACTCTTCTTTATTATAGAACACATTATTAATTATACTAATATGCTTTCTTCTTTAATATATACCGAAGAATCCACATACATAAATCACAGTAGATTATTAATGCACAGGTATAACAACCTAGTTGTCAGTTTCTTAAAAACTATATTGAATTCGATATTGCCATAAAAAAAGTATAAGTAACATTAATTATAACACAAGCAAATGGATTTTAAATTGTTCATCAATAAAATCCCTTTTGTGTTAATATTTGATTTCAATAGATAAGTTATTTAAATATCATTAATGTAGATTTACATATGTCTCTATTTATAGCTTTTTGTTTTAAACAAGAAACAAATTTGGATAATTTTGACCCAAGGTCAATAATGGAGAATGTAACACTTGTGCAACATAAAAGATGCCTGGACTATGCTATAGAACTTTCTTAAATTGTTGGTTGTTTAGGTTTTTTTATATCTTTTTACAATTAAATATTATAATATTGAATTTTCAAAAAAAATCTTTTTGAGTCTTAATTCTATTTTGAAAAAAATGATATTAAACATCCAAAATTTTAATACAATTGGGGGTCATAAGGGTTTTCATAATTAACTTTAAATAACTATACTGAAAAGGGACAAATCTATAATTTAATTTTAAGAAGATGAAAGTCCTTAAATCAAATATTTAAACTAAAAAAGATAATTTTTTATAATTCAAGAAAAGCAAACTTTTATAAATTAAAAAATTAAATAAAAAATATAAGATAAATTTATATACAAAGGTTAATATTTTAAAAATCAAAGAGAGACAACTGCCCCACCAATCTTAGATCCATTCTTGGTACTAATTAAGTAATCATGTTGTATTTCTTGCAGGTTAAGGGCAAAAATGGAAAGAAAGTATGGAAGAAAGTTGAAGTGAAGCTGGAGGATCATATAAGAATTCCCGTATTTCCCACAAGAAATTATAATCCAACCCAATCCTATGATGAATACCTTGATGAGTACATGTCTTCAATAGCACTCCAACATTTGCCACAAGACAAACCCCTTTGGGAAATTCACATAATCAAATATCCAACAAGCAGTGCAGCTGGCACCTTAATATTCAAGCTCCATCATGCTCTTGGAGATGGCTATTCTCTCATGGGTGCTCTTCTTTCTTGCTTACAGAGACTTGATAACCCCTCTTTGCCCTTCACACTTCCTTCTTCTTCTTCTTCAAGACAAAGAGCTGAATATTCTATTTTCAAGAGGCTGCATGAGGTTTTCTCCTCAGCTTTGAGCACTGTGTCAGATTTTGGATGGAGCTTCTTGAAGAGCAGCTTGGTTGAAGATGATGAGACTCCAATAAGGTCTAGGAATGAAGACTCCAAGCTTAGGCATGTCACCATCTCTAACTTCTCCTTTTCTCTGGATCTCATCAAGGAAGTGAAATCTGAACTTGGAGTGGTAAGTTTGATACTATGTTTTTATACTTTTGAATTTCTAGCATAATTGAAAAGTTCACTCCTCTTTTATCACTTGAATAGATCTAGATCAAGTCATATTAATTTCATCTTTAAAGATGAAACACTTCAAAGAATAAATGTTCTTTCTCGTAGTCAAAGGGGTCAAATTATTTCATATTTTAAATATGATCATTTTGATACTTTTTATTTTTAGAGAACCAAATTGATCTTAAGACAAAAAATAAGAGACCAGAAATATAAAATTGACCTAATTAAGCAAGTTTACTCTTGTTTTATCACTCGAATTGAGTTAGATCAAGTCATCACTTTATGAGTTAACCTAATTATCCCAATTGTAGTCCCTGCAATTTTGCAAAGTATTTAGGTCCATATATGAAAGTTTGAATTCTAATTCAAGTTGATTTTTGTGTCTCATACATACATGGGCAGAAATGGTTTAGAATGAGAGATAAACAAAATTAGTCACTAACTATTTATGGATATAAGGTAACTTTTATACATTAGTTCATAGGTAGTTAATTATCACATGGTTTTCAGTTGTGTTAAGAAAAAAATATATTTTTGGCCTTTCATTTATCACAAAATTATTATTTTGATTGTCCTTCACTCATTGAAATATCCAAACTAGTCTCTCATTGATTTAAAAATATCACACTTAATCCATTATTTTTTTTAAAAAATTACCAACTTTAATCCCTTTACCAAACCTTGAACCCTAAATCTAAGAAACTAAATCTAGTATTTTTTTAAAAAGTAAGGACCAAATGTGATATTTCCTAATGAATGAAAAACCATTTCAAACATTGAGGGACTAAATTGTTAATTTTGTAATAAGTGAAAGATCAAAAAAGTATTTTAATATTTGTATTTACAAGGGCTTTTAATCATGATAGTTAATTTTGATTCAAGAGGATTTAGTAATACCTCATCAACCTGTGATTGTAATGATAATACTTTTCAGCATTTTGTCATATATATATATATTCTTATTCTTACTAGTTGATTTTCTTTCTTTCTTACTTTCTTTGGTGTCATTATTATTATATCTTTCTGATTGTAGAGCATAAATGATGTGATTGCTGGCATAGTATTCTTGGGCATGAGGCTGTACATGCAAGAAATGAGCCTGAAATCAAGCAACTCTAAGTGCACAGCACTGGTGTTGATGAACACCAGAAACATCACAGGCTATAAGTCAGTGAAGGAGATGGTTAGTAAGAGCAATCACAGCAGTGCTGCATGGGGCAACAGGTTTGCCTTCTTGCATGTACCCATTCCAGAAATGAGTGACACCAATTTACCAAACCCTCTTGACTTTGTGTGGAAAGCCCAGAAAGAAATCCAGAGGAAGAGAAACTCTTCTGCTACTTTTCTTACTGGCATGCTTATGGATGCTGTCATGAAACTCAGAGGCCCTGAGGTGGGTAATTTCTAACTTTATTATTAATTTTAAATTTAGTCCCTCAGACACATTTAGTTTATATTTAATTAAGAGTAGGGGACTAAATAGATTAACTTTCAAATTAGTGAGGGACCAAATTACGAATAGGCTAATAAGTGAGGGATTAAATTGAAAATGAAAATCAGTGAAAAATTAAATTGAGACTCAAATGATAATTAGGAAACCATAATGATGTTTTATTCATGATAATTATTTTTGTTTCTTACCCCCTGTTTACCATTTCTTTAATCTTGATTAATACTGTTATTATTTTTTAATAATAAATTAGTACACTTCAATCCTTCAAGTTATATTTTGCTTATTTAATTTTAATATTTTGTTATAGTTTAATTCTATAGTTCTGATTGGGTTCACTTTCATTGCTCTCATTAAGAGATTCCACTGTCTTATCTGAATAATGACTTACCTTTTCCTAGCGTTTTTTGGGTTAGTGTTAACAAGTATCTCATAAAAATTTTATGTATTTTTTTTTTTTTTTGTAATCAATGTGGGTTAGCTTATTTGGTTGAAGGGCTCTGCACTCAACATTTGTATTAATGCATAATTGTATAAATGTTCAAAATTTTCATTTGACTGATAGTTTTTTTTTTTAATGGTCAATTTTTTCTAAAAGATTATTTTACACCCCATAATTAGTAGTTGAATAGCATCTTTTAAAATCTACATGTTCTTGAAGGTAATCCTCCAAGTAGGTCTATGCTTGTCTATTGGAACCCTAAGCATGTTATTCTTTTACCATAATTATGTATTATTATTATGGAGATAATTAGTTGTTCTAAAAGTGCATGATATTCTTGGATATACCTAATTCTCAACTATATGAAGTGTATGTAATAATGTTTATTTAAATTAAATACCAAATTGCCTATATGACTTGAGGTTAATTGCAGGTTGCAGCTAGATACATACACAGCACATTGAGAAACTCAAGTGCAACAGTCTCTAGCATAATAGGGCCAGTGGAACAAATGGCTTTGGCTAATCATCCTATTAAAGGATTATACTTTATGGTTGTTGGTCCACCTGAGGTATGTGATTTCAAAATTGACAAATTTTTAAAAAATTAATTCATTAAATAATTTTGTTATACAAGAAATAATAATTATAGATTACTTCAATAATATTGATTAATAAATCTTGCTATTGACATATGGACATAATAATTTATAAATGACTAAATGACTAAGATGAAACAAGAATTTATGGTAAAATCTTACTGATGTTACTTTTCTTTTTCCATTAGCTTTTGATGATTATTGTTTGGACTTAATGATCATATAACTTTTTTTTTTTTTTTTTTGTGGTAGCTGGTTCTCACCAATTGTATCAAATGTAACATTAAACGTCAAATTATTTTTTTAATTCTAATTTCACTCAAATTTAAGTCTAATTTTTATAATTTTAAAATTTGTAATTGAGTATTATAGTTCATAAAAAAATTAGTTTAATTCTTATAATTACACGTTTATTAATATTTTTTTTACCTTTTGTTAACATGACAATTTATAATTATTGTCACTTTGAATATATATTATTTAAATTAATTCACTCAAGTCACTTAACATGGGTCACATTATTTGTCATATATGTGAATTTTATATTTTATTATCTAATTTTACTTTTTTTTCTATTAGCATAAATCATATATAAGATGTTAAGATAGCATAAAGTTGGATGCATCAATAGAAACAAAATTTAACAAAAAGACTATACTAAACATAATTAAACTATAAGGATTTAATTATTTGGGATTCACTTCAATGTGTTACATTTACAATTAGTTAGCAAATTGAGAAAAGTACAAAATTATCTTACTTTTGTACTTTATGACAATTTAATCTCTTATAAATTAATTGTAACAAATAAATTCTTTACAAATTTAAATTTGTACAAAACCAAGCTTTACGTTTGAATTAATGAGATTTTACATAAGATGAACTAATTTATCACCATTAATTTATAAGAATTTAAATTATCACAAAGTATACTAATAAAAAACTAATTTAATATTTTTCTCATTAGCAATTTAGGTGGAGGCATCTCTTCTCTTTAATGTGGTTTTGTGGTGGAATTGCAGAGTCTCGCTATAACAGTCATGAGCTACAGGAAAGAGTTAAGAATTGCATTTGGAATGGAGAAAGGCTTCATCAACCCTGACAAATTCAAGTCATGCATGCTAAATTCTCTTGAGATGATTCTCACAGCAGCACGAAACATTCCGTCCAAAAATTGAGGCAAATTGCCACATTATTGGTTCCTTTGAAGTTTTCACTTTGATTCATTGAAATCATTATTCTGTAATCAAAATATATGATTATTCAGTTCTAATAAATTATGATTGTTGAACTGTTTCCCTTTGATGAATACCGAGACAGAAAATTAGTCAAGGAAACTAAAAAAAGAAAAAAAAATTCTCAAATATTAATTTGTGAAGTTTATACGCAGGTAAATAAAAAATATGGACGACATATGTAATAATAATCAGAGCATGAACCTAATCCAGATTGTTTTAAAAAAGTTGAAAAATCTTCATCTCAATGTGCAAGGGTTTCAAATTCCTTTTTATTGGCTCCTTGACTGATAGTTAGAGCCAAGAACTGTTAGTATAACTTTTTTTTCTTACCAAAAAAATTAGAAAAAAAAAAAAAAACAAACAAAGGAGCATGAGAATGAGGCAATGAAATGGCAAAAGTCAAAGCAAATCAGCTATCAGAACCTTTCTCAAACTTTAACCCCACAAGAGTTTGAAAACCAATAGATGAAGTCAACAGACTATAAGACTAAAACAGGGCGTTTATACTTATTAATTATTATCAAATGTTCGTACATCCAATTGTCCTTCCTATTTTGATGAATAATCTGTTCATGCCAAACCTATAATTAACGAGAGACATTGACAAAACGCAGGAAATTTTGGCATTAGTGCTTAGCTTCTAATCAACATCCTCGGCTTTCTGCTTCCCATTCATAGTTCTCAGTCAGTAATTAGATTCATCTACTTTCCATTCTACTATTGCCAAAGTATGGCGACCACCACAAGCAACGAGTTTGGCTATCCAATGTCCCTCAGCTGCATTTTCACTTAGATTCTGTGGAGGTGCAATGTTTATGGGTACCTCCATTGGTTGACCAGTGGTAGCTTTCCTCCCATATCCGAGTCGGCCATGGTCGCCTCGACCAAACTGCAAGTAGTTAAGGCCATAAACATTAGAACCAGAGCTCTTGAACATAGAAAGAAACCTTCCAGTGAAAGTGGTGAAATTGAGGTCCTATCAATGAACAGAATCACTGCAAAGCAATAAAGATGGCGCTAATAATACTTACAGAAAATATGCGCCCATCGCGGGTTAAAGCAACCGAATGAGTACCGCCACAGGACACCTGACCACAAACCAAATTAATTTTCATCTCAAATTGCAAAGATGCTTAACGCCAAGTAATTGGCATACAGTGCTATTGAAATGGTACAATCCATGATTCCAATCCATAATTTTCAACGATATCTAGCGTTAGTGATATTTATCATAGAATGAATCAAGAAACTACATGAATTGACAACTGAATCGCACAAATCATAGTGCTTCAATCCTATATGGATGAATCACACAGTTCTGCAATTCAAGAAACTGCCAAAAACTTGAATATTGGCTGGATTGAGCAGTCAGCAAACCAACTATAAAACCCAAATTTCAGCTTATTTTTTTTAAAAATAAAATCATTCAAAAGCTCTCACAATTTGGGAATCAAGAACCTGCCAAAACTTAAATTTCAGGTCTCAGCCAGGTTGAGCAGTCAACAAACCAACTATAAAACCTAAATTTAGCTACATTCGTTTCAAAAATATAGAATCGTTCTGAAGCATACAAAGAGTCACTTAAAGTCTCTTTTTTTTTTTTTTTCCCAAACAAAAAAATACCAATTTTGACTCTGAAAATTTGGTCTTTCATCCTCAGCCTTGATGCGGTTTGGTGCCATAACTGACTACACAACTGATTATTGACCATTTTCTGCAGTACCTTTTCTGACTCTAAAATTTCATTGACCTTTTTGGTCAAGCCATCCTCATACCCCTGACCAAGTAATCAGAACTCAATGGATGCTGACCAGGATAGTTAATTGGTTCCTGTTAAAAATAGTAGAAGATCATAAAAAGAAAAGGCAAAAATACCAGTTTTGGATGCTGCAAGGATAATCTCAGGTTCTTGGCCTGGGCCATGGTGATTTGGATGGAAGGCAACTCTTCAGAGGTGGGGAAAGATTTAAGATGAACTCAAACGCCATCAAACAGGTTGAACCAAGGGAAATCAAGGGCTAGGTACAGAGCCAGGAGATTGCGTCAACCTATTCTAAGCTGGCTGGACAGTGAATGATCATTCTAAACATGTCGACACATGGGTGTTTAGAGAGAAACTTCTTTGAATATGGCCAGACGGTGATTAGTACTTGGGAGTCTGGCTGGTCAGCAGCCTCTTCAGGGTGGCAGTTTACTCCCACGCCCAGTGACTGCAATGAGCATGGTCACTGAAGTAAAAAATCTCCTGATGGGAAATAACTAGGATTTTTCTCCCTTGGCTCTTATATTTTGTAAAACTAGATGATTCTGAGGTACATATTATACATGTACTGGAATGAATCATGGTCACTGAAGGAAAAAGGAAAAAGAAAAAGACAAAAAAGATGCCACCAATAGACAGTACCTAGGGATTTTCTCCCTTATCTCTTATACTATGTAGAACTAGAAAATTGAGAGAGGAACCCTTCAATATAGGACATGCATCAGTGATTCTCACTTACACACCTTGGGTGATTCAGAAATAGACATTACATGTATTGGAAGTGAGCTAAATTAAGTCTATAAATCAGCAAAATGCCATTAAAATTTATCCTTCTAAGTACCACTGTCCAAACAAATGGCTTCACCTAAGAGGAAACTTAGATTTCCGAACGGGCTTGTGTATAAGAAATTTGTTCTTACTAGGAGAATGAAGCAGAAAGTGGAAGTAGGATTTACAAGTATAGATCCTAGAAGAATCAAATGGTCCAAATTCTCCTATCAGGATTTCTGGAAAGATGTGATATCTAATCAAACCAAAAGGGTTGCAGATCTGGAGCATTCCTCTTCAGTAAAAATATATGAAAGTGGAAATTCCAAGGAAAATTTGGGCTCTGAATCAACCAGAAGTATTCTCCACCCAAATTTCCTCCCATATTCTGATGCTACTACTGTCACATTAAAAAAAAAAAGTGGTCTAAAATTGTCATAACCTTGAAAAATGAATTTTCAAGGGCTTGCATGAGTAGCAGTGAGTGCTGGATTGGTATCCCACCCATTATAATGCAGTCCATATATATGCAAATTACCTGGTTCCATAATGAAGTTGACTCCAGAGGAAAAAGCAATACCCATTTATTTGCTAACTAAACCTATTTTTTTGGACAATATATTTCCAAGACTCAAACCCCCTCAAATTTTAGCCTACAGCAAGTCTCCCAACTGACCAGATGGTCCCTTCTCTCCAACACCAAACCCAAGGTCAAATGTCCCCTTCCTTGATAAAGCTTGTTAGAAGATTTACAAATACACATATAGATAGTACCTGTACAATATCTTCTCCAGCCAAAAGCTGAACCTTCTGGGGCACCATTTTACTGCTTTTGTCATTGTCACCAAATCCAAGCCTCCCATGCTCCCCCCTTCCCCAGCCATATACCTGCAGTAGAGGACAAGGTAGAGTCAGAGTTTGTTGTCACTGGCTACATATGGTCATTACTAGAAACACAAATCCAATATCCATTTTAGCACGTTGATTTTCTGATTGCATGCATATGCCAAGTAATGCATTCTGCGAATGTGACCATGTGCTCTTTATTTCGAGATAAAAACTATACAATCATACATGTCTTAAGCAACTTGTCTCTCCATTGACTGCTTGCAGCTACTATGTCTTCTTGCAATAAATTACGTCACTAAATATTCAATTTTTAAGTAATTATCTACTCATAATTGACCAATTGCAATAAGGGATCATGATGTTCAAAGGTATCACTTGGTACTTCTTTTCATAATTAACATGCAGTAACTCAACATAGAACAATAAAAATTGCATATGCATCTCCATTTTAAAATTAAAATTTAAGTGGAGGACAATTAATCCAGAAAGTGAATACTTATTTAATGGAAGCTAACATCTGTTTCCAAGATGAAGATTCAACATCAAACTAAACTTTTGACCACCACTAATTTTATATCATAAGCTCTAGACACAGCACAAATTAGAAAATACTTAAGACATGAAAAGAATTCTCCAACCATATCCTGTTTGTTCTTTAAGACTATGCAACTTATTATTATTATTTTTTATTTACATTTCTGAGTAATTGAATTGTAATAATTGATAAAAATTTATAATTCACTTACCATAAATTGTAATTTGATATCCAAAATCCAGCTATAACCAAAAACTTTCCCAAATTAATTTAACCCAAATAACATGGTTGTTAAAATATTGCATTGGATAATTAAATGTTATATTTCCATGCTTTTTAAGACATGGAGTATACTTCTGATTTTACAACACAACTCAATTTGCTAAAAGCATGAGGAAACTTACTTTAATGCCTTAAAAGAGTTTAAAGCATGCTTTTGCACCAGAGTTTTGTGATTTCATTTTCAATCAATATTGGGCCATTTAATATTGTATCTTCAAGATTATTGATTGACCACTAAAAAGCTATTCAGATCCAAACAACTTAAATAAAAATCTTGAAAAGTAAAGGAAGACACTATAGGCTCAAATTGATATCCGTGAGGGAGGAATAGAATTTAATTCACTGATATGAAGATCATATATAGAGTTTATTAATCATCTTAATTACTTTGATTATCCCAAAAGAAAGGAGGATAAGATTTATGTTGTTTCTAATAACGGGAAGGCCATGAGAACATGATGGAAAACTTCTGATCAATTTCTCAGGATTATATTTTGTTATAAATAAGCTTTTTTATTTGTGTAACATTTTATGTTGTCTTCTTAGCCAATCTAGTCATTATTAATTTATTGAAATCTAATTTGTATCACATTTATCATTAATTGGTGACTTGAAATTTTAACAGTGTTCAGGTGATCTTTTAAAGTTATTTTAGGTATTCAAGATTGATAATTATTCACTTTAATGCTTAATGTTGAATTCAAATTTTTATATACGAATGTTAACTTATTTCTGCATATCATTTAATAGATATCTGTATTTGCTTTTGCATTTCACTTTTATAGCTCCCCTAGATCTTAGTTTTGACACGTTTTCCACAAAACACCAAAATAGAAGCCTAAGTAATTTTTCATTTTTAACTTAATAAGTTATTATGAAATTAAAAAAAATTCAGGAATTCACTTTGCCACATGTTTTTTGGGAAGTCATTTCAGTTTGTCAAACAGTTTATAATCTCAGTCAAGAATCATGATCAACAGATTAATGTATCAATAATTTTTTGCTATCTCAAAATTGAGGCGAGAAAGTAAACATCAAGCATTATACACATAGTTAATTATTTTATTAAACCTAATAAATTTGAGAGAAACAGAAACAGTGATCACCTCTCCTTCATCTGTCAGTGCAGTTGAATGCCAGCCACCAGCGGCAATATCTACCTAAAGTTGCAAACAGATTAAAAAAACAAATTAGGCAAGATACTTTATATTTTAATGTCTGACAAAGTAGATACTTCAAGGTCAGCAATTAACTTGAGTATTGAGGTTAGAAGAGCCATATGCACCAAATTTGCATTTAATCCAAAGAAGAAAAAAAAAATCCATTTTGAGATATTTTCTTACATTGATCTCCATATATATAGGGGCCTGAAATTTTTTATAAAACAATTTATTAATAGAAAAAAGAGAAATACAAAAAAGGATGATAAGAAATCATCTTAGAACCACCACAAAACAAACAAAACTAAAAAAGATAAAAGAAAATAGATTAGGTCAGCAGAGTTCTCCAATCTCTGCATATATCATAAATAAACCCCTCAATAAAAAATTTCGATTTAAATTCCACTAAGAAGCCACAGAAAAGAACTCTATCCTGTAAAAGATGCAAGGGAAGAGATTTCTACTGAAAAAATCCTTAGTCTGCAAGGGACAGCAGAATGTTCATACAGGTTCTAAGGATGATGCTTGCCCCTAAAAACCCTCATCAATAGAGCTGCAACATTTGTCAATGGATTGGGTGTGTTGGGGATTGATTTGGAAATTCACAAAGACATCAAGCTTTTGAAAGAGAGATTGTGATATACCAAAGCCGTACATCAATCAGATAGGGCAATTGAGAGGTACATATACCTTCAAAATATACAAGACAGACAAACAAAAAAGAACCAGGCAGCAAGCAGCTATTGCTCAAGCAACTTGGAAACGCCATGCCCAAAAATGGTAGAGCCCAAGTTAACTTGTCTCACCAATGTGGGACTTTGGCTGTTACAATCTGCCTCACTCAAATAATAGACACCCTGTCAGACTTGATGGATTCTCAAGATCCTCCCTTCAGTGCTGTGGACGTCCAGAGGCAAGACCATGTTGTTAGTAAACAACAATGGATGCGGTCCTATCTGCATCCATGCTTGTTCATTTAAGTGCTAGTCTGTAAACAAATGAGTCTTCATATGGAAATGTCTTGGCTAACATCATCACACAGGCTACACAAGTACCAAAGTATCCCAATAGAATGGGACAAGCTACTTTATGAAGTCCAAGCAGATGTTTGAGAGCAAAGGATAATAATATATAGAGGAAAAATAACTTGACCCCTAGCAAGGCTCCATAAGGAACCCAGGGTATGTGTCACTGCCTCCAAACATTAAGAGTAGAATTTACCAACTTTCCTCAAATTATAACTTCATAGTTCAAGCAAATATTAGCATTCCAAATAGAATAGAATTTGAAGCTTGAAAATCTCACAAATGTTTTTTTTTATAAGACAAAGCATTTCTAATAAGTAATAACAAACAATTGAATATCACACTTTAAAAGCCATAATCAATGTGTAACATGACAAAAATTCATTATTCTGTCTATTAACAAGCAGTAACAGTGAAAGAAAAATAAAATTAACAAGATTTTGCAGGATGAAATACAAACCAGAGTAAGTCCAGAAAGCCCTTGCACAGGAATAGATTGTGATCTTGGTTGGGTATCTCCAGTTCCAAGTTGTCCGTATTCATTGTTACCCCAGGCCCATAAAGTGCCATCATCTTGAAGAGCCAAATTATGAAATGCTCCTACTGCAATGAGCCTAACATTTTCAAGACCTTGAACCCGAACAGGTACGGAAATCTGTTTTCTATAAGATGAACCAGAAAGTTAAGAAGTTAGCATACAAGATAAACTATTACTTACTTAAAGTGGAGAAAAGCAACCTTATTTTGTAAAGTGATTTCATGTTGAGCAATATATTTAAGTGAATTAAGATAAAGAAAAATAAAATCATTGGATTAAGCTTTAAGTAATATTTACATATCACCAGGAGGCCAAGGCTGACCCCATGTCCAGACATGTCCCTCTTGTGTAAGTACAACTGAGTGAGTTCCTCCAGCAGCGACCTGCAACTCAAGCAATCAGGAATGTTTTCAGACACCAATCTAGCAATAGCCATTATAAAGTGTAAATGATGCGCTAGAAAATAGACACTGTGAAAGTATCCTAATCAAATTGCTAGATTGGTGTCTGAAAACTGTGAAAGTATCCTAACGTATTTCAAATATTACTCACAATATCCCAATAATATCATGTATTAATTCTAATTTCTCTGATTACTTCCAAATTGGTTATTTCATACTATTCATTCTACTTGAAAATAATATTAGACTGACACCAGGAATTCTGATGGTTGGGCCACATAGATGGAACTTAAAAGAGCTTGTTGCTGGCAATGTGATTATATATTATAACAATTTAATATTTTGTTCTTAGCCATGCAAGTGATGGCATGCAAGCAATTATTGAAGAATGTACCAAGAGAGAAGAATCAGATTTAATTAACAGAGTCATTCCCCAGAAGGTGACATCAATTTGAGAACAACAGATGCCACGTGCCCCACCCTCCCTCCTCCTTTTAGAACAACAGAAACAAAACGGCAAAAAATGGGAAACTACTTTTTTAAGAGCCTTAAAAGAATAATTTGATTCATATAATTCACAAGCAGTCAAAATGATTAGACTTTCACTTGATTTCCCCATGGTGGATGGCAGCACTATGCATAGGCTGACATGCCATGGCAATCCTATGGCGGCCAGTCGCATTTATGCCACATCATTGCATCGCAGTGGACACCATTGACAACACCGACTATGATTTCATCGTTGTTTAAGAAAACAAAATGTAAGTGGTAAACAATGAGCAACATAAACATCTGAAAAATATAACAGTATCATAGGAATTACAGATACATCAGAAATGACTGACCAAGTGATGCAATGCATATAACTACATATAACTAAGAAACATAGAAGATTACTCTTTTCAGTAATAACACTTGGCCTATATTGGCATTGGAATATATAAGTTACCTGACGAACAACAAGTTTAGGGGCACAACGCTGAGGGATCACTATATCTCTCCTCAGAGGTCTACCAGTGTCGTCCTTCTGCTCAGGTTCTTCACCGCATTGCCCATATTCATTTCCACCTAAAACCAAAGATATTGGTACACTATATACATTATCAAAAGCCTAAAAAACATAGACATTGACACAGATATAGCACATGACATGGATACAGACACCTCATCACGGTAATATCTGGGGTGCCCAGGTTAAACTTAAAGTATTACATCATGTCATATACAAATGTCTAACTCTAGCCCATTGCATATGGACATAGCTCCTTTTCTAAATTGTCCTAGCTTCATAGCTAAAAGTTAATTGACACTTTCTTAGTTTCGAAAAGCTAAAAGGAAAACAAGAAATTGCATTTCTCCCATGATCAAATTTCTGTTTTTGAAACTTCAAAAACTTTTTTAAATATACAATCAATTGTGTCTGACAGTTTATTCAACAAAGGAAGGGGGAACAGAAAAGATGAGAAACTCTATGCATGGCAAAGTGATAAATGTACATCAACGAGAAAGAAGAGAAAAGAAAAGAAGAAATTTCATCAGAAAGATATACCTAATTAAGCTACCATATGACAAAAGGCTCTGGCCAACACAAAGCCCTCATTGAATAAGGAATTGTGTCATTGAGTCTATACCCAAACTACATCAAAACCCTTTAATTCTTTCCCATATTCTCAATTCTAAAAATTAAGCATTTCATAGATTCCACTATTAAGCCTTCGACCTTATTAAAGTGTCCATGTATATGATCAATAAATCTAACTTCTATCTATTAGATTCATGCATTACAAAATTTACAATCATGTGCATTCTCATTGAGCACAAAAAGACATATACGCATATATAGATGATATTATTACAAACCCCAGGCGTAAGCTCGGCCTTGATCATCAACAGCCAAACAGTGCCAACCACCAATGGCCGCCTTGCATTGGAAAAAACCCCAGATGTTAAGTATACCAATAGAAAATAGTAAAATACCAGTAAACAAAGTTCATATATCCAGATATTTAAAACCGGGTAATGATAATAAGATAATACCTGAACAATTTTAACATTGGCAAGTGCTTTAACCTGGCTGGGAATATTTTCGGTCTTGGTTTCAGGTGGGTGTCCAAGTGTTCCTCGTTGGTTCCAACCCCACGTAAACAACTACACCAAATACAACACGTTCAACAAACACCAAAATTACAAATTTCCATACTATAATAAAGATTGAAGCAAAAGCAGACTATAGTAAACACCTTGCCGTCTTCGCAAATAGCTAGAGAGTTTCTACTACCAGCGACTACAGAGCGGACCTTTTGGGACTCGAGAGCTTTGACAAAGCATACCCACTCTTTCTCTTCATTGTTGCCAATTCCCAATTGCCCATCTTCCCCAGAACCCCTGTAAGAAAAATCAGAGAAGACAATTGTCACCCTTGAACAACCCCAAAAACACAAGTATGCAGGAGAAAAAGGGGCACAACCAAGCAATGATGGCGGAATTGGAAGCCATGAGAGATAGACAGGAGTGTGGTCGAAGAGAGCAGAAACTAGCGAAGGTGTTAAGTCGAGGGAACAGTAGGCGCACTCACTGATGGTGAATTGGATTCGAGAATGCGTGTCAGGTCAGGTAGTGAGTGGAAATGGGAAAAGTGAGTCTAAACTTCAAAACGATGTCGTTAGGATGCATTTAGCCACAGCCACGTCACTAAAGGGACCTTGACTTTTGTTTTAACACCACCGCTTGCAAAGAAAAGATAGCTTTCATGGAAAAGGATACGGTGCTTTCATTAATTTTTTTTGGCTAAAGCATCTTTTTCATCCTTTTATTCAAGTTTGATATATGAAAACAAAAGATTTGTCACGTTTAAAATAATGGAAGAAGATTAGGAGTGTACAGAGTTAAGTTGTGTTGGATTTTTTGCAAAATTTGACTCGAATTTAGATTAGTTTATATTTTGAGACTTGAGACTTGATTTAGGTTTTTTATTTTTTTTATTAAAATAAATTTTTTATTAATAAAAATAATGTTTTAATAAAAATTAAAATATTAGTATCTAAAATGAATAAAAATAAAATTAAGGTTTAGAATAAAAATTTATTAAAATTTAAAAAGAATTAATATTCTAAACATTTATTATAAATAAACTAAAAAAATTGAACAAAAAACCTATGTGAACTTAGAACTTAATCTAACTTAGTAAAATTTGTAATTTTTTCTATTTTGACAAGATCTAACTTGGCCATGATATAGCTAGACTAGGTCGAGTTAATTGGGCTACTAAATTAAATGTTCACCCTTAAAAGTGACTAACACGAAAAAAATTGAAAAATAAAGAATAATCTGAACTCAACCACCCTTTAATTATGGGAGTAAAGGTGATTTTGTTAAATTGACAAACTAACTTGTAAAAATTGGTTTTATGTAAAGGATAAAGCTATCAAAATAGGTTTAGACCACCAGGTTCGACCCGTTTAACTTGCCATTTTGGTGGGGTTAGGTTGAAATTTTTATGTCATTTAATATAGGTAGGTTATATTACTGGTGCAATCAAACTTGTAAAAGCAATTTGTTGCAATATGCCCAGCTCTACCACACACTTGGCAAATAAGTTTGTTATTTCTTGAATTTTTTCCTTATCCTTTGTCACCTCTATTTTTTTTTTATTGTTTTTCCATTGTCCTCAATTTGAGTCAAAGTTTCAATTTTGAGAGTTTGGCTTATGAGTTGCAAGGTTAGCAACAGATTGACTAAGAGTTAAGGTAGATAGGTTATTAAGTGGCTTAAGTCTACTTTGAAAAGTCAGAAGAGCAGTTTGCAACTTTATCCATAAGAGATTATCTATGTTTGCAAGTTGAATGACTATAGGAGTGTATTTACTATCTAATCTAGTTAAGATTTGTGCAATGAAGTCATTTAAAGGAACTGGGTTACCAGCTAATGTTAAATTGTTGGCAACAATCTTCATTTTGGTCAATTATTCCTCTATTTTCATGGAGCCTTTCCTAGTGCATTATAGTTTGCACATATCCTAGAGTAACACGAGACTTATTATGTGCTCTTAACAAATCTTTTACTGCACACCAAAGTTCTTAAGGCGTTTTGCAATGAAGTAGTTGTGAAGCTATTTTTGGGTTCATGGTATTGTAAAGCCAGCCAAGTAAAAGCTGGTAAGTGGCTATCCACTCTTCATAAACTAGGTTGGGTTTCTTCTGTACAACATCAAAGAGAAATTCTGGGGGACATTCTTTGGTGCTAAAAAGATATCCATCAAGTTTGTTCCCCTTAATGATAGGGGAAACCATCGACTGCTAAAGCAAATAATTCAAACGATCAACCTTAACAGTACATGTTTAGATTAGTGATGAAGAAAAGAGGAAGGGTTTGGCAGCAGAAAGAGACTGGATCGCTGGTGATTAGAACAAAAACTAACATATGAAGATTGAGCCATAAAGGAATAGAACCAGAGATGCTTTAATATCAAATTAAAAATAATAAGAAAGATTGAAGGAAAAATTCAGTACTTAAAGATGCTGAGAAAGAAACCATTCTGTTGTGTATATATAATACAATTTGTCAAAGGTGAGCTAGTGATGTGCTGCTAGGGAAGACAACATAATTATATAGCTTACAACACGTGGTTCAGCAACTCATCAGTAGGTCATATAAGTAAAGGCACTAAAAGTAGTTCAATAAACCATGAAACTAAAGGCATAGAGGAATCATAAGCTTTACAAGACTAAAAGCATTACTTGTATAGGACAACGTAATAGTTGCAGTTAGTATCATGTTCTAACTTGCATTAGTGACTTGATGTGAGCATGTGATTGTTAGGTAAGTTGGATGGTAAAGCTAACATGAGTTGGCATTGCTGGCAGCAAATAAAGCAAAGAATCATGGTTAAATGGCTACTAGAACTATTAAGAAAAGCTTTTAGTCCACCACAAACGGCTTTATATGTCCACCTTAGCTTCATTTATTCAGAGCTTTTGCCACATAGGATGTTGTTTAATGGTGCTAGAATAAAAACAAATGTAGGGACTAAATTTTAAAGTTTGGAAAGTATAAGGAGTGGTTTTAAAAAAATTAAACTATAAGGACTAAATGACTTGAAGATGGTATTTATCAAATTGACACAATAAATCTTTCAAAATTAGTGATTCCAGTTCCTCTGTTGCTTTGCTTTCCATTAGTGAAGAGTGGCATAGAAAACTTGAGCACCCTTTTAGCCATGTTCTTTCACAAGTTTTACAAAAATGTAATGTCAAACATGTTGATAATAAAAGTACCTGTTTCTATGATGCTTACCAATATGGAAAATCTCATAATTTGCTTTTTAAATTACTAAGTCTTGTGCTAAAAATTCTTTAGATTTGATACATTCAGATGTTTGGGGCCTTTCTTCTCTTACTTTTAAATAAGGTTACTGGTATTACATTCATTGCATAATGAATTTAGTCGGTTTACTTGGATCTATCCCCTTAAAACCAAAGATGAAGCACTTAATGCCTTTATTCTCTTTAAAAAACTTGTAGAAATTTAGTTTGAATATAAGATTAAAACACTTCAGAATGATTGGGTGGAGAGTCATGTAGCTTTAGCAACCTTGTCTCTTCCTTTGATATTAACTTTAAATAGTCTTACCCTTATACCTATACTCAAAATGGATAGCAGAGTGTAAACATTAGTACATAGTAGAGTTAGGTCTTACCCTCCTTGCTCAAGCTAGAATGCCACTCTCTCAAGCTAGAATATCACTTTTTTACTGGTGTAATGCATTTCAAACCTCTATTTTTCTTATCAACAAACTTCCAACACCTATCCTTCATGCTTAGTCACCATTTTTCTACCTCTTTCATAAAAAACTAGACTACAAGTTCTTTAAACCCTTTGGCTGCTCTTGTTTCCTATGCTTAAAACCTTATAACGAATATAAATTTCAATTTCATTCCATCAAATATGTGTTCCTTGGATATAGCTATTCCTATAAGGGTTGGGAATGTCTGAGTCCTACTAGAAAGATTTATATCTTAAGACATGTCATTTTTAATGAGCATAAGTTTCCATTTAAAAGTGGTTTACTTAACATTAAGTAACCACATGAGGCCACAATAGTCTCAATTAATGATTCCATTTCACCTGGTTTTGTTTCAGATTTTTCTCTTAACAATCATGAATTAGAGATGGTACCATTGTTAATTAATTCACAAGCAGCAGTTTCCTCTCCTATTTTACCTACTTGACAAGAAATAACAGAGACATTGACTCAATAATACACTATTCTCCAACTGAAGCAAATGATTAGAGTCAGACTTCTCAGCAACATGATAACACTCAATCTTCTCAACAAGATGCCTTTAACATTATTGCTTAAACTGGACACCTTATCATTACACGAAGCAAAAGAGGAATTTACAAACCTCGTTATCCATTTGTTGGCTTTGCTAAAACCACCTTGAATGCTAACCTAAAGCCTTAGTCTACTAAAGAAGCATTGGACATTCCTTATTGGAAACATGACATGGTAGCAAAGTTTGATACTCCATACAAAAATGGAACTTGGATACTTATTCCTCATCATCCTTCTTATAATATCATTAAAAGCAAATGAGTCTTTTAGACCAAATTTAACTTAGATGGTTCCAATCAGCGTTATAAAGCACACCTTATAGCAAAAGGCTTTTAGCAGGATCCATGCATCGATTACAGTGAGACATTTATCCTATTTATTAAACATGCAATAGTAAGAATTGTCCTCACTCTTGTTGTGACTCAAGGATAAGAAGTAGGTAAGCTAGATATTAATAATGCCTTTATAAATGGTAGCCTACAAGAAACAGTCTTCATAGCTTAACCCAAGGGACTTGAAGATCCTACAAAGCCCTCACACATCTGCAAGCTCTCCAAGGCTCTGTACGGTATGAAACAGGCTCTAAGAGCTTGGTATGATAAGCTGTATACAACCCTACTTGATTGGAACTTCTTTAATACCAAGGCAGATAACTCACTTTTTCTGTTTAAGGATAAAATGAAAATCATCTTAATCCTGATTTATATAGATATTCTTTCAATGGTAATACTTCCAATTTCTTAGAGTAATTTATCACAGAACTTCATTACAAATTCTTTTGGAAAGATTTGAGTCTTCTATATTATTTCTTGGGCATTAAAGCTTATAGAGACAAAACAAGAATCTATCTTAATAAGTCCAAGTACATTCTTGATGTTCTTAAGTGGCTTACTATGATGGATTCAGTTCCTTGTCATACTCCCATGGTGATTGGGCAAAAATTATTAGTAGCTAATGGAGAACCTTTACAGAGTCCTACTAAGTTTCGAGCTATCATAGGTGCTCTATAGTACCTAACTACCATCAGGCTAGTCATTTCCTTCTCTATCAATCGACTTAGCCAATTCCTCAGCTCACCTACTGATCCTTATTGGCAAGCTGTAAAATGTGTTCTAAGTTATCTCAAAGGAATAATTCACTATGGCATTCATATAAAACCATCTGATCATCCTCTCATTTATGGATTCTCATATGTCGATTGGGCAACTAATCCTGACGATAGGAAGCCTATGGGAGGCTTCTATGTATTCTTTGGTAATTTCTTAATAGCTTGGTCTTCAAAGAAATAAAAAGTTATTTCTAGATTAAGCATAAAGTTAAAGTATTGCTCTATGGCTAATGTTGCAACATAAATTGCATGGGTGAAGTCATTTCTTAAAGAAATAAGGTACTGCCCAATGCTTGCTCTAGTGGTCTGGTGTGATAATCAAAATGCTGCTGCTTTAATTACAAACCTTGTTCTTCATGCTCACACAAAACACATTGAGATTGATGTGTATTATTTTCGTGATCAGGTTCTTGACAACCAACTTTTGATATGTTATGTACCTTCTATAGATCAAACAACATATTGTTTTACTAAACCCCTCACTCACTCAAGGTTTAGTATGTTATGTGACAAACTGGGAGTGTGTGAACCTCCCACTAGTTTGAGAGGGGGAGTCAAGACATGATATGAATTGCAATTATTACATAGTCCTATACAACTCATGCTTCTAGTCTTGTAAAGCTCATGATTCCTCTATGTCATTAGTCACATGGTTTGCTAAACCACTTTTAGTGCCTTAGCTCATATGACCTGTTGATGAGCTATTGAACCACGTGTTGTGAGCTGTATAATTATGTTATCTTCCCTAGCAGCTCATCATTAGCTCGCCTTTGACAAATTGTGAGCTGTATAATCACAGAACACACATACCTTATCAATATCCAAATTGGTGGGTCATTCATTAATGCTTTTTTCTTTAACCAACACAACATAATATTTTCAATTATTTATTAATATTTTACTTCTTTTAATCAAATTTTATGCAATATAATTCATTCTAATTTATATATTTCAACTTATTATCATATACTATTTTTTATATTTTTTATAATTTTTCTTAATTTCCTTTTCCATTATCTTCTTTATATTATATAATATTAGAAAATTTTATACAGACATCAATTTTTCAAAAACTAAAATAATTTCCTTTTACTTATATAATTTACATAATTATTATTCAAATATTTTTATATCATTAATAAGTTTTGAAGCATAACATAGTTTATTTTCCAATCAATAGTAATCTTTTTAACTTTTAAGCATAAGATAACTCTTTTTGAAACTTTAATAATTTTTCAATTATTTTTTATGATATAATTTTAGAAATATAAACATTCACATAGATCTCATTTATATAACACAAAGAGTTAATTAATCACATTGAATCATCTAAAAGTTTTTTTTTTGACAATATTGTACATTATTAAATATCATTATAATTATAGTATGAGCTTATAAGTGAAATGTAATTTTAAACGTGATTTTAATAGTAGCGTGCAAATTGATCATGTTATAATTATGTTTTTAAACATTAAAAATCTTTCAAAAGTGACACTATAATTATTTTATTTTTATCGTTAAGTACCAACTTTGATCACGCTTAAATCTTTTAGAGACCAAATTGTTGTAATGTTGAAAGATGAGGGACCTGATTAATTTAGTGATGAAAGGCAAGGGATCAAATGGATCTAGTATCAAAAGATGATGGACCAAATTAATCTAATGTTAAAGATTAAGAGACCAAATTAATCTATTCATCAAAGATAAGGGACTAAATCGATCTTGTAGTATAAGATGAGGGACCAAATTATTCAAGGATTGAGCAAACTTCTGATCCACCTCAACAGATAACATGTTGCATTAGCAAAAAGTAGTCCAATTAAGATTAATTTTAATAGCCTTATGATGGAAGGACTAAATGTGATCATTGTACAATCTTTAAGAGACCAAGTACTTTTTATCTTTTAGGGACCAAATTGATCTAATGACAAAAAGTGTATTTTTCTTTATATTTATATATGTCTTTTAGATGCTCTAAATTCACTCTTATACATGATTAGAGTGTTGTCACATCACTCTAAAAGGCAATGGGAAGAAATAGATAAACAAGTAAATTTATGTAACTGCCCCTCTACCAGAGATAACACAAGGTTTCTTCTTCCTCTGACCTTCTTTGCATATGTTTTTCAGCAGTCTTCTCCATTCTCTGAAGCAGCCTCCCAAAAACTCAAAAGTAGGTGTCCCAAATACTCCTCTTCCATTTTGTCTCTTTGAAGCTACTTTGAACTTGTATAACGTAGAATGTCCCCACATTGTTAATTAATATTTTTGGTTGAATGGGAAGCTGTATACCCCACAAAATCCTTTTGAGTTGGTGTCCCAGTATTAGTTGAAGATTTTGTTTGACTTGCAACAAACCTCAAGTTAATGTTCACCCTTTTAAAAGTTGTCTATTGATTGTAAATCTTTTGTGTTATTCATTTTTTTCCTTACCAAATGTATCACTCAATTTAATATCATTTCAATATTGAATTTTTGTTTGATCAATTTTTTTTAATATTGATTTTTTGAACATGTATGTTTGTGTGAAAATGTAAATCATTTTGACAATATTTGGTAAATAAAATTCAAAATTATAAGGAAAATGGAAGAAATAAATTATAAAAAACTATAGTGGAAAGTATGAAAAGTTGTCAAAATGTGAAATTATTAGGAAATGATAAGAAAATATTTAAAAATTTGTAAACACAAGAAAATGAGAAAAAACAATAAGAAAACCCAAAAAATGAGGGAAAAAAATTCAAATGAGTTGATAAATTAATATACAATGGTATGAATATTTAAAGATATAAATGAAATAAGAAAATGCATTTAGGATTAAAAATAATTAATGTGTGAAAATTATGATTAAAAATGCATTTAATGAGATGTGAAAATATTTTGCCAACTTCAACTTGATTAATTTTATTTAATGCTGAATTTCTTAACGCCTATGTATATGTGAAAATGTAAACATTGACAATATGTGATGACAAATAAAACAATTCGTAATCACAAGAAAAATGAAGGAAATAAATTACAAAATTCAAAATGTTGGAAGTATGGAAAAATGTTAAAATTTTAAATTGCTAGGAAGTTAAGAAAGTGTTTAAGAATTTGTAAATACAAAAAAAAAAGGAAAAAAAATAACAAATATAAGGGGGAAAAAAGAATTAAAATGAGTTACTAAACTAATGCATAATCAATAGAATATTCAATGATGTAGAAAATATAAGAAAGAAAGTAATTAGATGTGTGAAAAATATAAACAAAATTTTATTTAGTTAGATGTGAGAATATTATGCCAACTTCAAATGTATGTTTGATTAGTTTTATTTAATGTTGAATTTCATAACATCTATGTGTATGTGAAAATGTAAAACACCTTGACAGTTTGTGGTGAGAAATAAAAAATAATTCAAAATTATAAGAAAAGTGAAAGAAATAAATTACAAAATACCAAATTTAGAAACTATGAGAAATGTCAAATTGTTAAATTATTATGAAATGATAAAAAAGTATTTAAGAATTTGTAAATACAAGAAAATGTTCAAAAAATTGAAAATGTTCAAAAAAAGAATTCAAATGAGTTGATAAATTAATGCATAATGAATGGAATATTTAATGATTCATAAAATATAAGAATGTAAATATAATTAGATGTGTGAAAATAAAATGATATTTAATTATATGTGACAATGTCATAACATCTATGTGTATGTGAAGATGTAAACCACCCTAACAAGAAATAAATTACAAAATACAAAACCTGGAAAGTATGAAATGATAAATTATAAACACTGCTAATGCTAGGAACTAGGATGATTGAAAGGGAAGAAAATTTGTGTATATACGCAAAGGGAGAAATCTTAGAAATCAATGAGGGCAATATATTTACATGCTATAGGGTAAAAGTAATTAGAGTTAATGCTGACGTCACATTAGATAAATTAAAATAAAGAGTTTGCCAGAAACTACGGCTAGGGCAAAATGTAGTCATATCTGAACTATTATATATACAGTCGCTATCTTTAAATCCAACACGATATAAATCATGTCAAATAGAGGATGATGATGATATTCAATGGATGTGGGAAACAAACACACGTTTCTTTCCCAATTGACTCATCTGGAGATGTATGCTCACATTATAATTAATGAACTCGTTCTCAACACATCCAATTAGCTGATTGATAAGCGTCGTTTATTCACACTACTGTCTAATAACATAATCCAGGGGATTGCTATTATGGCTTCACAACACAGTTTAGGGAGTGTAAGCTGTCATTCCATCCTAAACACTGATTTTGTATGCTTCATTTATGTATTTAATTTATGTTTGAACATTTCATTGTTTATGCAGGCGAATTGCATTTTGAAGCCTTATCGAGTGGAGCATTGTGATCATCTTTTCGACCTCCCACTAGTCATTGTATTGCATCTTCAACAAGCAAGATTCTATGGAGCTAATTGAATAGTGGCAACTAAAAGCACACACTTTCCATATGACATGGGGTGAGTGTACAATCACATTGTAAGACGTAGCAGTGCAGTTAGGGTTGCCTTATAAAGGAATATCTGTATCTAAATAAACTAGATTCAATTGGCTAGTTATGTATGAAACTCTATGAGAGTGACTTCACCGCTAAAGTGCTTTAATAGCTAACGATTAAACGTTACTTGGTTAGTTGGACACTTTACACATCTGTCAGATGATGTAGACGAAGTCACCATACAGCGGTTCATCTGTGCATACATCCTATGATTACTTGGTGGCTACCTTATACAGGATCAAATATGACATTGAGTCATTTTAATGTATTTATCACTACTGAAGGATTTCCAAGTTGTTGGCCAATATAGTCGATATCAACAGTCTTATCATTCTCGTTCAAAGAGATATATAATGCCACTAACTATGAGGAGGTCAATATTGGTGGCTACTTACATTTGCTACCCTTATAAGCGTGGGATCATTTTCCTATGCTTGCACTAGCTTAGTCCATATTGCTTGATCCTCGCTTTGATTTGTATCCATTGAATCTGCCATTAGGATTAAGGTATAAATACATTTCCTTAAGCTTATTATGAAATCAAACATTTGAAACAATTCTTATTGACCAATATTGGCTCATTTATGTAGGTGGAAGCATGTCAGGCAGTATCTTTGCCCCTACCATAAGTTTTAAGGTTGTACAAATTGTTCTTAGACCAGATAAGGGAAGATGAGGTTAGTTACCATCCTCACACAATTTCTTTTCATAATATACTTGTAGTAACGTGTCATACAATGTCTAAATATGCATATCTATAGATAATTTGACGACTCTTTGATACTCCTAATGTGCAACAAATGATTCCATAGTATTACTTAGTTTCCCAAGACATTTGGCTATCATCAGTCTCGATCATTTACTTCCACATTGTAGAGTGGTATCATGTGAAACGTATGCTGTGCCTGTTTAGTTGGAAGCAACCCATTCCACAAGAGTCATTTAACTTAGGTTCATGCCACTCACTCCAGCTATGCAACAAAAAGGAGAAAGATTGGCATCAAAAGCATATCATTTTCATTACGTAGTGGAAGTTATGGCGTAACACTCTTTCACCAACTGACTTCTCTCCATGGCTTGTAGATCATAATTCAAAGTACATGGAATGGTATTGGAGATGCACATGTAGATAGATTCATCCAGTTAGTGGTGGTTAAGTTTAGTGTTAAGTATGCTATATTATCTCCTACTTGCTTTGCATTTTTCTTTGAATAAATATGACATTTTTAACCATTTTACATATGTCATAGGTTGATTTGGTAGAGGGCTTGTATTAACTCAGTATTGAGGACCCCTATCCCTTGCTTATGGCCAGTTCGTAGATGCAGTGAGCCGAGACTACCACATAATACTTCGTGCCTTTAGTAAGCATTGAGATATGACTCTATCCTAACCAACTCCCCAAGCAACTGAATTCTCGAGGTTGCCTATTCCAAAGCCTAAAAAGGGTAAACAAGCCCACGGTTTCATGTTAGCAAGGAACCTCATTCAACCACTAGAGGATGATGATGACGATGATGATGATAGGAATGCTACTACAAGATCTTCCTTTGTACTAGCTAGAGTGGTTGAGTCATCATTCTACTCTAGATTTAAGAGGAACTAGTGCCGAACCATCTTCCTTTCCACCCTCGTCATAGTTTTTTAATCTCGAAGAAGTGAATTTATCATATTATGCACCCACACCACTTAGGTCTCCATGTGCTACACACGAGTCATCATCAGACATTTACCCAACACCACCTCCTATGACATTTGACTCTTAGTCTCTTATGGCATTATTTTTTGATTTGTTTATATTTGATATTGAGTATGCTGGTGGGTCTTTTGAATTTGAAGGCTCTCCTATCAATAACAATTAGGATTCTACACTCCACACTAGCCTATTCCTCCTATTCAATCACTATAATGGGACTTAAATTCTCTACCAACTAGCCTTGAACACCTAGTGTGTTGAAAATGAAAGTGATGAAATTGTGTCTCTACCAACTAGCCTTAAACACCTAGTGTGTTGAAAATGAAAGCGATGAAATTGTGCAAGATTAAGTAGATCAACAACCATAACAAGAACCTCATTGGGTTAGACAATGACCTCAATATGGTACTAGAAGTCATTATCTTAATGAACGATATTATCAAGCTTTTCTTTTAGGCCATAAATATTATCATCCTTTGCTTTGTCTAAGTTTTCTTAACTTTAAATTCTAAACCTCTATGTGTGTTCTATGTATTTTCCTTTCTCATTATTTCATATTTCCTTTTTTTTTTTTTCCATTTTTTGTGCATATATTATATAATTAATATATATCATATATGGTTTTCACATATTTTAAAATTACACTTTCATTTTCCATCCATTCATACATTTTAACTTTTATAATTACATAAATTAATCTTTGTCCTTTTTTAAAATGAAATATTCCATTAAACATTTACAACATATATTCACTCATTTTTTAATGTGCTCTTCAATTTTTAAATATCTATGATTACTTCTTTATAATTTAAATGATTTACAAGATAGTATATTATATGTTCAACTAAAAAAATGCTTACACAATTTTCATAATTTGGACTATATTTAATTTTGATAAATCATTAGGGTTTAATTGCAAATTTTCAACATATAATAGGGACTAATTGAAAATTAAATAAAACTTTAGAAGCCAAAAATACATATTTTCCTAAAATGAAGAGTTCATGCAGATCAGTCCATTTTCATCTCCTTGTAAGAAAAAATACGCACATATGAGACAAAATGTATTCCATGGATAACTTTCCCATAATAGTTATAAGTTTTGTTGCAGACTATCATGTGCACTCAATTGTCATGAGCTGCATGTACTGACTGGATCACATTAATGGCTTTAACGAGACCACAAAATGACAAAATGGAACATGTTTTCCCCATTCCCGTGACTGCTTAAATTTAAAGGAAAAAAACTTTAAGCATGTAGGTGGAAAAATAATGACAGCGCAAGATTAAAAGAATTAAATGTTTTGATTGAAGTAGTACGATCAAAAACCCTAACATATACCCTATGACTTCCAAATAATTGATATTATACAATTATGATGATTAATTTTCAGTGTGTCCCTGTAACTTTTATAGATTAAAGGCTAACAATTAGAATTATGTACTAAAAAAATGACGAAGGTGAATAGGAATGATTCTCTAATTTCTCCTCTTAATTTTTTCTCATTCTTTCTTATATTTTCTGTCAGTTTCACAAGAAACATGGCATCTTTCTAATTATCTTACTTTTATGTCCTTAATAAAGTAATATTTAACTAAAATTTATTGTCATTAAAAAAATTCTTGTGCCTCTGCTTGTTCAAATTCTCTATAATATTGTAAATTATGTGTTCAATGAGTTCCCAAACTCACTTCTTCACTTTTCATGCCAATGTAAAGCCTGGTCCGTCGCCCACAACATAGTTCGTATTATGATTAAGTGGGTAGCACAACACTTAGTCACATATTATGTCTGTTCCTTGAGATAAACTTGTTATTGTAATATAGATTATGACTCCTTCAACTTGGATCCACTCTTTATATAGTTTATTTTTAATTTTGATGTTTTAGAATGTTAAAATTTGATAAAAGATATGATTGGTATTGGGTTATTGTAATAATTTCGAAAAGTTCAATATTTAGTTGAGGCTTTCTTGAAATTTTTGAATAAATATTTGAATGGTAAATTTGCATATTCTAATGAAATTACAACATATGTAATTTTTTTTCTGAAAAAACTACAATCAAGTGATATTGACGTTGTGTTGGCATCACATAATCATTTTTCTGCAATTTTGTCAGATGTTGTGTTTGCGAATTATAAACCCAATGCACAATGTGTATTTACAGTAAAATTTATACACAACGTCTTTGTTGGTAAATTCTAACCCAACTATATTGCTTGCCTTTAATTTAGCTACCTCTATTACCTTTATGTCCACCCATTTCTCATTCTCAACTTTGTCATCTTCAGTTTTATTTAGCTTTTTGTTCCAAACTTCTTCTACCTTATGCCCTTCTTCTTCCCATGGTGATTCTCTTGAGCCATCTCTAAAATTCAGGAGCACTCTAAGAATTCTCATCATTTCACAATTCAATGTGTTCATGCTATCTTTTATGGACAGGTATAAGGTTAGTATGCCACTAGACACCTAAATCAATTTTGGACCTATAAACATCTAATAAAGGTGATTAGGGATAGTATACAGAATTTAACATATGACAAGTTTTCCAATTAGATTTTGTTTAAATAAATTTGAAGATTTTCTCAAATAGGATGGTTATTAATTGAAAGGAGATTTTTTTCCCCTTCTTTATTTAAACAAAGTCAAACTTTTTAACCGAAATATCGATCAGAATTTTCTGAACGAAATTCGGTTTGAAACCTTCCTTCTTCATTCTTTCTATCCTTTCTGCATCTCATGCATTTTGGAGTTATTTTTTTGGATTTATGGGTGTTTTAAATTTGCGGATTTGTTGGATTTCTGGGTTTAGGGTTGTTTTCTAATTTTTTTTTTTTTTATACTTCTGCATTTCTTTTGGGTTTTTTAGGTTGAGTATTTTGGATACTTCTTTAATTTCATTGTGTTCTTCTGCTTCTTCGACTCTTACATTTTTATTTATTTAATACAAATCCTTCTGTCTCAATTACTAAAAATCCAAACATCTACTAAACTCAAAAAAGACTCACACTTTCGTAACTTTCATTAACGAGAACGGGCAATTAAAGGAAATAGAGAAAACGAAAGACTTGACTTTATAATAAATAAATAAATAAAATGTAAGAATAAAATTATTCAATTTACAAGTAATGATAGCTGAATTAAAAATAAATGATAAAAATTAGGGTTTTGCTTAAGGCTACTCGTCAATGAGCATTTATTACAATTCCCTGATAATAAAAATTAATGTTTGCTTTCCATTGTATACAATTAATGATTTTATTGGTTTTGTTTTTATAACAACATTACCCTTCATCTTTTTAAGAGACATAATTAATTTTTTAATTTTTATAAATTTATAATTAATTTTTAATAATCATTATATCTCTATTAAATTTAATTATAACATAAAAATTTGTCCAATCTAATGAGTTTAACCCTAAAAAAATAAAGTTTGAATAAAACAAGTTTAATTTGTAAAATAGGTTGAGTTCAGGTTTTTTTAAAGTCTTGAGTCCGAAAAATTTGAATAAATATTTTTTTAATGAATAAAAAGTTATTCTTAAAATAAAATTTAGTATAACGTGAAATTTTAATAAAAAAATAAAAATTAATATATCTTATTTAAAAGATTTATATTAATACAACAACTCATTTGTATTTACAATTTCTTTATATATAATTTTATATGTGATAATAATAATTATCTATATTATTTATTTCAAATCTTAAATAACAAATTAATTTTACTATTATTTAAAAAATCTGATTGGTCCGAATAAAAAAATATGAATAAAAACTCAAATAAAAAAATTTGATTAAAATATGAATTTAAACTATTTTTTTAAACTTAATTTTTAAAAGTGTGATCCAATGATCATATTTAATCTCTATACATTTAAGAAGGATCTTCACATTATCTTTAATTTTTGTTTTTAAAAAATAATTTTAATTTATTTTAAAACTAATATTTTTCAAGAAAATTTTATGAGATACTAAGTGTAATATAGAAATATTATTTAAATGTATGAAAATATAAAAATTGATTAAAAAAATATTGATTATATCTTTTTTAAAAATGAAGGATAATATTGTTATAAAAATCAAACAAAAATAATAATAAAAAAGCATTGTGTGAAAAACTTTAAAAATTATTAGGGCCAAATTATAAATATAAAAAAATTTCTCAAAGGTCTATTATCAATTTTCAATTTTGTCATTTTGCTGTACAGATCAGCGGACTCACTTACTCTCAATGCGCCAGGTATACAGGCAACGTGCCATGGCACGAACAATTCACAAAAACAAAAAGCATCCCATTTCCCTTTTTTTATTTTTGATAAAAAAAAAAAAAAGCATCCCATTTTCAGTCACCCAGAATCGAGTTTAGGAGCTAGCGAATCATCCCAAGCTGTAAGGACTGTTCTCACAAAGCTAATGGGTTTCGTACAAGAGGCACGGGATAATCACGTCAAGAAGAAAGTAGAAGAAGGTAATGAAGTCGTCTTGTCTTTTAAACCCTAAACCTCTGTTTGGTTACTGAGAAAGTAGTTATGAAATTATGAATTGAGAGAGCCACGAGTTTGGGCTTTCATATTTTACCATATTTGTATCTGGAATAGTTGGAAGGTTTACTAACGCTATTACATTGTACATTGGTATGATTCACGTTAATGCTTTTTATTGGATTCATCTTAAAATTTTTGCGACAAGAGATGGCATGCAGAAAATTAGTCTCTCCATTGCTATGCAATTTTACTCTTCGTTTTTCATCAAATTAATGTGTTCGTGAGCTCATGTATCGACAATTTGCCCAGCTTTACGCAGCAAAATGAAGCAGAAGGCACTCAAGGAATGTGATCACTACACTTCAAAATATGCTCAATGTGCTTCAGGGAGAACAATTTCAGTTGTTTGGCAATGTCGCAAACAAGCTAAGGAATTGAATGATTGTCTTCATCAATTGTAAGCCTTGTTACGTATCATTCATTTTACTCTTTACTTAGGCTTTGATTCTTCCGAAGAAAATAAGTTCTTGGCAAATGACTTTCCAATTTTCGTTGTTGTTTGATGCATCAATCAACAGAGAATTTTATGATATGATATTTACTTTAGTATACAGTAAATATCTTTTTCAAATCACTAGAGTACATTTATTGAATCGGGAAAACTATGGTCTTGAAGCAGGAACTTATTCTGGGGACCAGGTAAATGCATCCATTCATACTTATTTAAGTTAGCAGTTCTCATGCACTACCTTTGGTAGTTGGTGCCTCTAAAAACTTTGAAGCATTGGCTATTAGTCATCAGCTCCCCCCCCCCCCCCCCCCTTTTCTTTCAACCCGTTCTACCAGTTGACTTTTCTCATCTGTATACATGAAAATTCTCCGAGAAGTTATGTGCTACATAAAAAATTATCCGAGAATATATTTTTATGAAAAACTAGCAATAGCATCGTGTTATATTCATGGACAAGTTGACCAGAGACATCTTGTTAAATTTCCTTTGTAGATTTGTAAAATGTGTTGCTTAGTATCCTTTATAGGATAGTGAAGTAGTTAAGAAGAGAAAAATTTTAAAAGTGGTTTAGTAAAGATTATAACCAAGGAAACTGATGCTAGCCCTGGAAACCAACATGATAAACTGGTAGAGGGTGAGGTAATCCTGAAAAATCTTCGATATGGCCAAAACAGGAGGAATTTAAATAAATGAAGTGGAACTTCTTATAATATGATTCTTGTAGAAGGCTTATATACTTTTACAAATGGGCAACTTAAAACTAGGAATACAAAAATAATTAGGAGTCCTCCTACAAGTCCTTCCTTCTACAACTTGGTTCTTCGAAGGGTTAAAATGATTTTGTTGAAGAGAGTCAGACTTTAAATTGATTCAAGTCTGTAGGAGAATTTATCTTTTGTTTAAAGCATTATTGTCATAGCCTTTGTCCTTTCTTTAATGATGTCTTGTCTCCTTTGATTTTCTTCTTTTAGAGCATGCACTGTCCGTGCCGTCTTTCCATAGGAAGACAAAATATATATTGTAATGAATTCTTCATTTGGGACCTTGTCTTGGTGTTACTGAGGAAAGCTGAACACTCTTTTATTTTTATGGCTGTGGAGCAAAATGGGGAAACATAGGGTTGGTAGTGGGTATTGTGTTCTGGAAGCCAAGTTAAAGGAATCTGAGTTTGATCTGTCAATGAAGTTAGGCAGGCCATTATTTTAGCAATTACAAGATTAGGGGGGATGTTCCAAATTGATATTGATGATTATTTATGTGCAGGCCGATCAAAAACTAACATTAAAAACATTATACTTGTGCTTTGCTTGTGTGGGTGATTTTGGTATTGGTTTGAGAGGAAAGAAGATATTTCTTGTTGTCTGTACAGCTGTTATGGGATAAAATCATATCCATCTTTTACAACTTTTAGTATACAAAAATGCAAAATGAAAGGATCTAATTTATAGACTAGCATGCTCTTGCATGCAACAATGAGTTTGATGCATATATAAAAACAGTATTTATGCTCTAAGATTAATGAGCTAGTATGTGGTTTACTGACTGCCACTCCATTTTATTTTGGCAATCCATTGCTCAGTTGCCATTATTTACAGTCTTGTTATGAAAGATTTCAAGAAAACTAAAGTGTTCCAAGACCTATATATGAGATCAGGATATTCATTTTCCTTTGTTCTTTTAACACATATATTTTCTTTAGTTATTTTGATATCATGATGTCATGGATGCTGAACTATTATACAAATCCCTAGGTGATTTCTTCCAAAAATCCTTTTGTTCTAAAGATTTCCAAAGTGCTTGGATGATTTGAAATCTTCCTTCTCGACTGGTTGTATTATCTTAACTTGGGCTTGTTTATCAAATATGCCACTTTATTACTTCTTCTTTCTAAATTTCTATTGAGGTGGCTCAAGTTTGAAAAAATTATGATGGATTCTTTGGTCTGGAGCAAGAGAGGCGGCCAACTTATTAGTTTTTTTTTTTTTTTTCCCTCTTTTTGGGTGAGGGGGTTGGTGTTGGATTTGGTGGGTAAATAGCTTTGGCTCAAGATTCTTAGCAAATATGGTTTCTTCAGGATAGATGGGATGCCGTTGCCAGCACTTCTGTCATCTTTGCTTCTCATTCTCATCATTGGAAATATCTTTCTTTGAGATGATGTTCAGGATTTTTTAAGGGTTCAATCAAACACCTCTTTAGGTTAATTTCTTTCATATTGAGTTTATTATCCGTAATGAGTTTGGGAATCTTTGAATTGTTGCTATTCCTTCCATTGCCACCGCCGCCACTGCTTGTTGCTATTTGTGTTGTTATCTTACTTTGACATTACATAACTCAAGGGCATGTTCTTTCCAACCAAGGAGGAATGATGCAAGATGAGATGATAAAGATGTTGATTATTTTATTATTTGGGATGATTAAGATTTGTTATTTATTATAATGGGTAAATTTAGGATTAGTTTGGAGTTATCAAATTTGATGGTTGAGCCTAGGGAATTGATAGGTGCCAGTCTGTGATTAAGATAGATTAGAATTAAGGAAACAAATACTTAAGAACAGAGCAAAAATCTCTCCCCGTTCATCAGGAAGTCCATTTCAAGTAGGAGAAATATGTTCTTTTATTTCATATTAATCTTCTTACATGACTTCCTTCCCTTATTCAGAATACAATATATATTTCCTGCAACTTCTAGGTAGTCATTTGGAAGTTACATAATTGACCATAAGTGGTTATCTCATAATAACCCAGTGGCATATATAATTACAGACACATACGTGAGTATTTAAAGGATAAAAACCATAACTGACAAACATAATTACTAATAACAGATTGAAATAACTGCCTCTGAAAATCTCTGACAATTTCTGCATTAATCACACATGTTCTCCCTTTCTTCCTTGAATAAGTTTTCAGAGGAACAGATGGTGTCCTATCAGGAATTGTTATCCCGCTGTTTTATTTTTATAAGGATTGGTATTTATATTTCTGTATTCTAGTAACCATAGAATTAAGATTTCTGTTTTCCATAGCCTATGAATAGTTCTCTAGTTTATTATTGTTACCCACTTCTTATTTATTATACTAGTTGAGATTATTGAGCTGTGTCAGTGAGTTCTTATTGTTCTATTCCAGTTTTGTTTGAGACATAATTTTCCAAGGACTGGAACGTGTTGCCAAACCTGCAAAGATTAGCATCCTACCCATTCTTATCCAAACTGTACTCTGAATAGCCTGATGCCATAATGATAAGGTTTCATGAGGAAAATGCCACGGCCACTTGCCAGTCAAGGAAATGTTTTTGGATATCAAAGTTTCTATGACAGAATCCCTCATCTTATTTTGGTCTACAACAAACCTCCTAACTGACAAGATCTCCTCAAGTCACTCATGTCTAACCCAAGGTGACCCCTTGTAATCTCTTCCAACCTTTGTCCTCTGGACAGGAGCCACTGGAATCCTAAAATGAGAAAGATAGTCTAGAAGATACCAGAAAGACTAGATTGGGATAATAGTTATGTGACCAACCAAGCAAGTAAAATAATAATTAATATCAACATCCTAAAATAAGAAAGATACTACTTGTTTCTCATGGAACTGATTTACTACTATCACTTGCCCTCCATTATTTTATGTTGAATTTCAAATGTCATCAAATTAATTAGTGTTTTCAAAGGAGAGCAATACGGGGTAAAGCACCAGTGTGACTATGAATGTGGAAGTGAATTCTTTTTTTTTTCTTTTTTAATTACAGCACCAATGATGCTGTCTTAGAGGAAATGAAGAAGGAATACATACAACAACACAATAATGAAGGCTCTGCCAGGATCCAGAGTTAAGTTCATTGAAGACTGACCTATTCATGGAGATTGTATGCCGAAAACAGGTCATCAATATGTTCTAATGAATCTTACATTCAAGTTCTTCAGAAATCTGGAATGAGCTCTTCATCATGTGTGATTCGGTGGACCCAGAAGTATGACTGTGAGTTTCTCCGAATTTTGTGGCGTGAAGTATAAAACTAAATGAAGACAACTTGTAGAATTTTGCAGATTTATGGTATGAAATTTTGTTTACTACTTCAGGGGAATTCAATTTGAGGTCGTTTGATAGCTAAGAACAAGATCTTGGTTTCTTTGCTCAGATTGCATATTGCGTTTTTGACACTATATAGTCTGCTTGATGCCCTTATATCAGTACTGCTTCTATAAATTATTGGACCGACGTGTTGGGTTGAGATAAATCACTTAGCACGATGGTTCCAAGCAAGGAAAGCATCGTAGGTTATCCCTGTTGGGAAGCAAAAACTTACGGCTCTGTACTCAACTATCTTTCGAGATAATGCAGAATTCAACTTCGTGAGTTGCTAATTTTATGCAAACAGCTACCAGATACGACTAGTTAATGGAAGAATCTTTTGGAAGTAGAAACTTAGAGGCTTCAAGAAACCATGTACTCTACATGGAAAGATTATTATATTGAACAGATATATCAGATCATCTCAATTAACAAGGTATGCTATTTCATTCAAAACATGTCAAATGGATAATTTAACTAATTCAATTCCTAATTAAACAAGAAGATTACGAATAAGCTATCTGTAATGTGATGTTATATTTTAAAGTGCTGATGACTAAATAATGTATTGGGCTAGAGTTGAATAAAACGGTATACAACATAAGCATTTGGTATGCTAATTGCACAAGATAATATCTCGGATTATATAAGCACATGGTATGCTAGTTACACAAGATAATTTCTTGGGTGTACTAATGTGGTGCATGCGGCACCACAGGTATAAGCGTTAGCAGTCATTTTATTTCTTATTAAGTTAACATTCTAATGACTGACACATGACGTTTGCGCGGAAATTACTCAGGAATAAATATATAACTGAACTTTCAAGCCCTGGATGTAAACTATAGTCCTTAGTTATTAAGGACATCTTTTTCTTATTACTAGTTGACTTATTGGATTCAGAAACGTAGCTGATAACCTTGAGAAGTTCTTGTAAAACATGGTGCGTCAACTTTGCACTAAAACAATAAGCGTGTATTTAGATCTTCGTAGCTAAGTCAAAATCTTCATGTCAAACAACTGTCTCGAGAGTGATGGAATAACATTCTTTACAATGTTCAAAATAGGAGATAATAAAAACAATAAAAACTGACTTGGAGATAAAGAAAAACCATCATAATATAGATCATCAAAACATTAGTAGAGATGAGCAACCATAATACCCAATGTAATAAAGAGAGTCCAAAATATGTGTGTGTGTGTGAGAGAGAGAGAGAGAGAGAGAGAGAGAGAGAGAGAGAGAGCCATCCATTTATGATGTTTTGACATTGCAAATGAGTTTAATTTCTTTTTATTAACTCTATCAACAATTTGATGGAATAATTATTAACATTGGATAGGTCTCTATCCAGTAAGCTTGTAGGTAACCTAACCTATCACTGATTATTTATACATAACAAACACAATCTATTTTTGGTTTATATTAATATTAATTGTCTAATTAACAACCATGAGGAAATTGTTTTAATAATAAGATTAATGCTAATTAACAAAATAATTTAAAAATTATTCCAACAATCTCATATATGGATAACATTCATTAATTATTAGGACAATTAATAAATCAACAAAATTAGGCAATCAACATTTGCATAAATACATAGACACGCACATATACTAAACCATGCCAAGTTCAAAAATGAAACTATACATGATCATTAAATCTAATAGGAAAACAAGTGATGTTAACATTATCATAAACTTAGCTTTAATAACCAAACATAATGGAGTACAAAATGGTATTCTAGGTGTCATGTTACATCACAAAAGTCCTTTAAGGACTCAACTTATATTCTTACTAAACTATGGCTACATCAAAATGTTTAACAATACATATTTGAGTCTCTTACAAGTATCAGACGAAGAATCACAACATATGGTTAGAGGTTGTGATATGGAATTAACAATATGCATGTCAAAAATCAGTTTCCTCAAACATATGGCTTGGTGGGTGGTTTCATAACAAGTAATGTACTCTTTTTCCATAGATGAGGTAATTGTTACTAATTACTTGTAACTTTTCCATGAAATAGCTTATCAAAACATCATAAAGATGCAATCAGAAGTTGATTTACAATCATTAATGCACAGTATAGTATGAATCAAAGTATCCTACTATTTCAAGTAGTTTAGACTTTCTGAAAGTTAGCATATGATGTATTGTATCCAGAAGGTATAAGACTTTTTTTTATAGCCTTCAAATGATCATAGCCAAGGTCATTCAAATATCTACTAAGCACATTAACAGCAAAAACAATGTCTGAATGTGTGTACACTAGAGCATACATTAGGTTGCCAACTGCAGACATATATGGAACCTTATCCATTACAATCCTTTCATCATCATTATTAAGACACAATGGTTTAGACAATAATGCATGTTAAACTTCTTTAGTACTCGGTCAATATAGGTTGTTTAAAACAATCTAAGAATGTCATAAGATTTATCACAGTGAATATGAATTTCAAGAATAAAAGAAGTTTTACCCAGATCTTTCATATTAAAGTGGCAAAAGAAGATGCGTTTAGTTTTATTTAATAAACATATTAAGTTACTGGCCAATAGGTAGTCATTAACACATAACACAAGGATTATAAAATTGTTCCCTTCAAATTTTTGATAAATACATTGATCTAAAACATTTTTTATGAATCCATGTGAGGCAATTACCTTATCAAATTTCAAATACCATTGCCTTAAGGCTTGTTTTAGCTTGTAGGTTGATCTTATCAATTTACACACCAGGTGCTCTTTCCCCAATTTCGCAAATCCATTAAGTTGTCTCATGTACACATCTTTATGCAAATCTTGATTTAAAAATGTTATTTTTACATCTGTCTGGTGAAATTCAAGATCCAATTGCATAATATGAGCCATATAACTTTAAAGTTATCTTTAGCAGACATCGGTGAAAAGGTCTTTGTGTAATCAATTCCTTATTTCTAATTGGTACCTATAAATATATTAGCTCAGTTTCCATAATTTAAAACTTCTTATTCATTCTCAACATTGATTACTATTGCCTCTGACCTATTTATGTACTTTAACTAATAACTACAATTAAGAAGTTATGACTAACTAACAACTGTTAATACCGGAATTTAGTTATAATAGCTAACTAAAACAACATCTAACAACTAACCCATAACAATTACTCATCAAGGATTATGTAGCAGCCATTATGTTGAAGTTTGTAAAGTGTTGTTGAATAGCCAAAATTGGTTACTAAGTTGTAAATTCTAGCTTTGCATGCTTCCATTACTTTTCTAACTTCTTTATGAGCTAATATAGATTCAGGTTCTATTAAAAATAGCCTTGATCATCCACTTCTGGTAGAGCCATAGTAGATGTCATCTAATTTTGGTAATGCTTCTTAAACAAACTATTATGGAAAAAAAGTGCATTTTAGAGCCAATGAGCAATTGAAGCCTATAAGCTACCTTCCATACCTTTTTTGCAACAAAATATGGTCCATAAAACTTAACATACAGTTTATGGAATGATCAATTATTAAGTGAGTTCTTGCGAAAGGGAGTAATTTTACTTACACCTTATCACCACCATAAACTCTCTATCTATTCTCTTCTAATTTGCATGTTGGACTATTTTATTATGTGCTTTCTTCAAATTATGGCTAAGAGTTTGTATAGTTTGCTTCCTTAGTTTTAAGCTCATCATCTACATATTGGAGTTGTGAGTCCCCAGCCATATAAGGCATATGGAATAGAGGTGCCACCCATAACCTGCTTCATATGGTGTCATTCTTGTAGCTAAGTGGAATGATGGACAAATTTTAGCTAATGAAAGCCACCTTGCCTACTGCTTCAGATGATCCCTTAAAACACATCTCAAATAACACTCTAATGTTTAATTTAACACCTCTGATTATCCATCAGTCCATGGATGGTAGGCTGAAGAATAATGCAACTTAACATTTTGCAACCTAAACAACTCTTGCTAAATATTCCCATAAAAAATTGAATCCCTATCTGTAATAATAGTCTAAGGCAGTCCATGAAATCTCACTACATTATCTATAAAGGTTCTAACTACATCAATAGCTGAATATGGATAATGGAGACTTATAAATTGGGCTGCCTAACTAAAATGATCAGCAACCACTTGAATAACACTTTTATTATAAGATTTAGGTAAACCTACTATGAAATCCATGGCCTAGTCTCTCTAAACTATAGCTGGTATAGATAGTGGCTGAAGTAAGCCCAGAGAAGCTATTTTTTCAGCCTTGAATCGTTGACAAATTGAACATGCTTGCACCATTTTCTTGACATCTCTACTCATCCCTTTCCAATAAAAGAGAGCAGCCAAACATTTATAGGTTAGAATAGATCCAGAATGACCTCCAAAAGGGTTGTTATGGAAGTTTACTAATAACTCCCTTTGTAATTCAAAATCATTACCAACCAACTTCCTCCTTTTTCTACACAAGTATTATTCTGCCATATGTACTTAGGAATTGAGGATGTATCCTCCTTCAACTTAGAAGTGTAATTCCTAAGAGCAACATCTTTTTACGATTTTCTTACTTTCTTATTTAAACCAGAAAATATAATAGTGACTGCCATATAAGATTGTTCTTCATTAATAGGCTACCTAAATAATGCAATGACCATAACATTCTCCTTCCTTTTATGATACTTAATAGTAAAATCCAGCCCCTACAACTTATGTATCTAGTTATGTTGCTCCGGAGTAATCACCTTCTGCTCCAACCAATTCTTAAGAGTCTTGATGATATAATGATGGACTTGTACTATCTAAACTATTTAATAGCATAAATGATGGCAATTAACTCCTCTCATATATTGATAACTGCCTCTGACAATAGCTAAGAGCTTTACTTGCATAAGCTATTAGATGTCCTTCTTGAGAAAGAACAACATTTATGTCAACCTAAGAAGCATTTGTTTCAATAATTAATGGCATAGAAAAATTAGGTAATGCCAACACCAGTGTAGTGCTCATGGATGTCTAGAGTTGTTGAAAAGTTGCCTTTGTCTCTTTGCTCCATACAAATGTTCCTTAACCCTTTAACAATTCAGTCGATGGTTTAAAAATAGTGCCATAATTCTTTACAAACTTCCTATAATAGCTAGTCATATCCAAAAATCCCCTCAAAGCTTTTATAGAGGTAGGTGTAAGTTAAGACAACATCATTTCTATCTTCTTTAGATCTATTACCATTTTTTTTTTAGAAATGACTTAGCTTTAATAATCTATTTGTTTAGTACTAAACTCATACTTACCCTTCTTTGCAAACAAAGAATTTTCCCTTAACACTTGCAATGCTATTAGTAAGTGAGACATGTGATCTTCCCATGTTTTATTGTAGACTGATATGTAGCCAAAGAACATAAGAATAAAATTATGAATAAAAGCCCTCAAAATTATATTTATGAGGCCCTAGAACATTGCTAGTGCCTTTGTAAGTCTATAGGGCATTTCAAGAAACTTATATAGCCCTTCGTGTGTTCAAAAAGCAATCTTATTAGCATCTCTAGATCTCATAAAGATCTAGTGATATCCTGCTTGCAAATCCAGCTTTGAAGAATAGCTTGTACCATAAAGCTCATCCAAAAACTCTTTTATAACAGGTACAAGAAACTTATTTTTAACTATCTAATTGTTCAAATGTCTATAATCCACACAGAATCTCCAAGTTCCATTATTCTTCTTAACTAGCATAACAAAAGCTGCAAAGGAATTGTTACTCAGGTAAATCACTCTATTATCTAACATTTCTTTAACTAATGTCTCCATAGCATCCTTCTAGGTAGGCCAATATTTATAAGGCCTTCATGAGATAAGCTTATCATCTTGTAGTGGAATAGCAAGATCCAAAGAAGGTAACTTTGTTGGCACTCAAAACACATCTTCATAGCTCTATAAAAGTTTCAAAATTGTCTCATCTTGTTACTTGATCTCCTTTTTCTTTACTTTTGATTCAGATTTTACTTGAAGTAAAAAAACCTTAGTTGCACTTAACCATTAACTCTCTTTTGAACACTAGTTCTACAACCTAACTTCTCTTCCATTTAATCCTCAAATTTCATGAGTTTTTCCTTCCAAAGTGAAAGACATAAGATGATGCTTTATGTCCAGAGTGATTTTTCCCAAAGTATTTAGCTATTGAACACCCAATATAGCATCGTAACTTCCTAACTTCATTACTAAAAATTCAACTACAAAAGTTTCACCTTGCATAGTCCATTACAACCCAACAAACTTACTTTCTACTTTAATTATTTCTCTACTAACCACTGAAAGATGAACCCCTGAAGTATACTTTACTTTCAACCTTAACTGCTTAGCCATTGCCAAATCAAGGAAGTTATGCGTACTTCTAATGTCTACTAGAATGGTCATCTCCCTTTTTTAATGTACCTGTTCACCCTCAAGGTAGAACACCCTTTAATTGCCTTTATAGAATTGAGAGATATACCAGTGTGTTATTCCACTAAATCTTTATTTTTAGAAACTCCAAATAAATTAGTTTATCATTTTCTTTATCATCTTTTTGAACTTATATCATATACGCTTATGATGAATAGCATTCATGATCTATAGTATACTTTTCATTACACCAATAACATAGCCATTTCCTCATTTTTTTCATCCATATCTTTCTTTGTCAAATGCTTGATAAATTCACCTAAGATATTCTTCTTGGTTACTGCATTTTTTAAGTCAGTACTAATCTTGCTTCCAACATTACCACTATGTTCTTTTGACTAACTTATTGGTTTAAACTAGCAACAGAACCTAAAAAACCTCAAGAATTCCAATTCTTAGAGAAAGAATGAGTCAACATGTTCTCCTAGACTATAATTTCTTGCAAAGGTTTGAAGATCCTTACTTGTGCCTCAATACCTCTTTTGAACCTTCCAAAATGAAGACTAATCTTGACCTCTTTCGGTAAATCCACCTCTGAAAGTAACATCTCAAACTTTTCATAGTAGTCAATTATAGAAACTTCTTGTTTTAAGTTCCTTAACTCAGCAAAAGGATCCATCTTCAGCAAATTGTTAAAAAGAAGATTTGATGCTTCCATATACTTAAACTAGCTAACATCACATAACTTTCTCCTTACCATGAAAGTTTAATGCCATTGTAGTGATTTTCCCTCTAAATGCAAAATAATTATCTTAACCCTCTTATCTTCATGTGTTTATCGAGATCAAAGAATAATTAACATCTATATGCCCAATGTTTAAAATATGAACCATTAAATTTAAAAATTAGATTCTTGAGTAATGCATCAGAAAAGAATAAGCAAATATCACAATGCCATAGAATGACCCAAATTATGCTTGTTGATAAACAATATGTTACCTACCTGATGAAGATTATTCCTACCATTGCCTTCATTCAAAGCCATTGCTGTCAATTGAATGATTAATGATGACATTTCTACCATTAATTATTCAATCTTCAACACTGAAGTCATTAACTTTGAAATGTTGGCCTTGTTTTAAATAACATCTTACTCAAACTCCCTTACTTTGTCCTGCAATCTTATCTCCCTAGCCATATTAGCTTGGTTAGCTCTGATACCAATGACACTCGTAGGTATATTAGCTCATTTCCAGAATTCAAAACTTCTTATTTATTCTTACCACTGATTACAATTACCTGCTACCTATTTATATGTTATTGCTAATAACTACAGTTAAGTATTTATGGCTAACTAACAATTGCTAATAGTAGAATTCAATTATAACAACTAATTAAGACAACAACTACCAACAACTCTGTAACACTAGTTGTGTAGCCTTTAGCTGCAAGTCTGGTTTTATACCTTTCAACTTCACCATTGGCCCTTTTATTAGTCTTAAACACCTATTTGCATCCAATAGGTTTGCATTCATCTAGTAACCCAGCAAGTTCCTATACATTATTATAATGCATAAAAGAAATCTTATCATTTACAACCTTTAACCACTTAGACAAATGAAGACTTGGCATAGCTTCATCATAGGGAATATGATATATGCCATCAGTTACATTAAACTTAAACTCTTGCAAATATATCATATAATCATATGGAATTGTAGGCTTGTGAGTGCGTTAGGATTATCTTAATTCAATAGCTAGCACCTCTACATCAATTGCAAGAGGTTCCAAACCAAGATCAATTTGATTTCAACAAGAACATCTTCCTTATTAGTACAAATAACAAATGAAGGAGATGACAAAATTAGCAAGGTAAAATGACATCCTCATTATGCAAATTGATAAACCTATAGACATTAATCTCAATATTCAGGTCATCCTCAAAATAAAATACCCTACCGAAGTTAATGACTTTGGTAATATGAGTAAGGTAATATAATCTGCATTCTCTAAATCCATAACAATATCTAATTAAGAATCTACTAGTGGTCCTAGAATCAAGTTTATGAAGCTGAAGGTTATATAATATCACATCCACTTTGTAAACCCATACATGAAAATGCTTCAAACTGGACCTCTTATCGGTAAAAAGTTTATGTAGAGTCTTTGCCGCTAATTTACTAGGAATTTGATTTAGGATATAAGTTATTATCTTAAGAGCATTACCCCATAGAAACTCTAGTAAAGAAGAGTGGCTAATCATCTCCTAATTATGTCCATCAAGGTACAATGTTGCCTCTTAGAAACTCTATTTTGTTAAAGAATGCCAAGCTTGGTATATTGAGCTTTAATCCTATATTCTTGTAAAAATAAAATAAATGGTTTGGGATTTCTACATGTTTTAGTATACCTCCCATACAAAAGTAGCTTAAAATGCCTTGAAGGTATCCAAAGATTCAAATTGCTCATATAACATATCAACCCATCCATATCTGGAATATTCATTTATAAATGTGATGAATCACCTGTAATCACCTATAAAAACAGGTGTAATAAATTCATCAGTGTCCATATGGATCAAACAAAATACTTTCAAATTTATTCATCCCTTACTTTTAACTTTAAGAAGAAGTTTCTTGTAATACAATCAACATAAGACTCAAAATCAGAGAAATCCAAGTTATGCAATATTTCTTATTTAACCGTTCTCTCTAATCTCCCTCTAGAAATGTCACCCAAACGCCAATGCCACAATATAGAAAAAGTTTTATCAATTCTATAGCATTTGTGTCTTATTATAGTATTAATAAAAGCACTAATAGAAGATTCTTAATTAACATTTACATTTAAATAATGAAATCCATTCATCAAAGAAGCAAATCCAATAATAATAAAATCGAAGAAGATATCAATCCTTCTATTTCCTTGCCAAAAGAAATAACTATATTTATCCAATATATAACTAGAAATCAAATTCTTCCTCAAAAAGGGTATATGAACTATATCATTCAAAGCAATGTCCAGAATGTAAATTTAAACCTACAGTTCCTATGTAATCCATTGTAATAGTACTTCCTTTAACTCTTACGATGATCCTTTCCTTTTCACTTAGGTTCCTCCTGTCTTTGAGCCTTTACATGGAATTAATTACATAAATAATTACTCAAGAATCTAACAACTGAGAATCTAAAAAGATTTCAAACCTAATGGATTTAAAACAAACTAAAGCTAAAAGGGAAATTTTAAAAGAGATACCTTCTTTCTTATGTTTGTTCCTTAGTTTAAAACAATATGAAATCTTATAACCCTGCTTCTTACAATAATGACATTCACCTTTAAATAATTTCTTCTTTTGACTGTTATAATTCTTACTACTCTTTTTTGGTCTGAATGGTTTCTTGCCATTAGCATTGTCCTTGCACTTCTTTCCATGTTTCTTATTTCCAGCTTGGTTACATAAACCTTGAGAAATGTAGTTCATAGACTTTAAATGAGAATTTTTCTTTTTTATTGACTCTTTCTCTTGAGTCACTATAGAAATCATTGAATTAATGGTCCATCAACTTATTGAGAATTACAAGCAGTTCTTGGAACCCCATATTTAGCTAAAAGATATTGCAAAACCCAATAGACTAGGTAACTTTCACCTAAGTCTACATTATATGACTTCAACTTGTTAAAATAGTTAACAATTTTCATTATGTGCTCACGTACACTTGACATCTGATCATAGTTAGTGTTGTTTAGCAAAAAAAGATAGTAAACTTTTTGAGTCTTACCAAACTTTTTGAATTTCTCCTTAACTGCCTTGTGATATTCTATTGCAGTGTCCTTCTTATGAATACTTTGTGTGTAATAGTCTTTTTAATGGTGTACTTCATGACTATATGACAAATCTTATTGGACTCATATCATATTTGTGGTAAGCCTTGTCAGCAACACTAGATTTAGCAATGAGAGCAGCTAGATTAAGTTCTCTCATTGCTAAATCGTTGTTAGTGATTGTCAAGTACACATTAAGAGACTCATTTCAATCATCACAATTTGCCTTAGCCCAAGCTTTCACTACAAACAATTGCTAAAATACAAAAGCTTAGGAAAAACAAATAGAAAACATTAATTATGTTCCAAAATTATTATAATAAAATAAGGTTTCTCTCACAAAACTTGTTTATGTAATTGTATAACAAGATGATTATCATAATACCATCTAAGGGACATGAACTACAATAAACCAAGAAAACTCATGTGTACTAAAGAATTTGGGTAATAAGAAATACAAGACAAAATGCATCAATAGTTTCTATATTGATAGGATGCAAGTAACCATGAAAGTATCAAAACAAAAAACACTGCTAACAAGTCACAAATAAGCTTAATTCATAAAATCATATTAACAATGTCACACTGATAGGTCATGCCCACTTTCAATAGGAAATACAATCTCTTATGAGTTTTTCTAATAATTAATCTTATCCCTAATAATGATAATAAAACATTTAAAAAGTATATAATAAATAATAACCACAGCAGGTTAACAATTGTGATTCCATCATGATTGGGTCCATCATATGTGAACTCATAACCATTAGACGTAGATAACCCAAAAAATAGTCCAAAAACAGGTTCCATTTATTTATCCTTTAAATATATGCTTAAACTAGGAATATATAATTATTTAATAATGCAAACAAATTTATTTAAATTTTCTTCATTCATAATTAGGAAAAGTTAGTAGAATATGTTGCTCTTTATTATGTATGGTTAACATGCAAAATTTTCCAAGCCAAAATACTATATCACTAAATTTTAAGGTCTTAAATTTTTAAAGAATTTCAAAAACTCATATTTCTCAAGCTTAAAAAATTTGAGAAAATCTCCAAAAATTAGGAAATGATACGTGGAAGCGAATTGTGAAAATTTAAGGAGCAAAGCCAAAGCATATAAGCCACATGCCCAGGGCCCATGAGAACAGAGGCAAAGCTATGAGGGGCTAGGTATGCCATTCCCCCCTAAAGCTCCCTTATATATATATATATATACACACACACACATAGACACACACACACACACAAAAATATGGTAAAAGTAAAACTACTACTTACTTTAGTAATTTTGTTAAAAACTGCTTTCGAATGGGTTGGAGAGCTAATATATGACCTTCATTCTTTGGAATGATAAGGCTTCTTAAGAGCACACGCCATATACATACAATAAGTGTAAATTATAATTTGGCCTCTCATTGAAGAATTTCTTTTTTTATTTAGCCCCTAGTACTTTTCAAATAAAACAAAATCAACTTTCCCCTCTTATTGTTTCTTTGTCTTATATTCTCCTCAATGTCTAGCTGTACTTCTAAAAAATAATGAATTTAGAAAGCAACATCTGAACAATATAGTTAGGCATTTAAAATGAACAATAAGATCTTGGTAAATAAAAAAGTGAAGCATTGAAATGGAATATAGAAAGAAGAATTATGTTGTACCTTATCAAATGAATGTGTGAAACTTATAAGCTAGAGGTGTAAGCTAAAGCTAGGAAGAACTGCTTCACTACGAGTGAACTTTAATATATGTTATATTTAAAAATAACAAAATATTATTAATTATTATTTAGTTTATTTTAACCATTCTATAATATTTTTAATAATAAAATTAACACTTGACAATATATTAAAATAATATTTTCAACTTTAAAAACAAAAAGTAAAGAGGTGTATGTTAGTATAGAGTATAGACTAAAATTAGAAAGAGTAAATATTACAATTTTTTATCAATATTTTTTGTGTATTTGGTCCTCATTCTTTCATTATTTGATCTCCATTCATTCTAATTTTTTAAGATATTTTCTCTCTTTTGTTTTCTTTAATGCTTTTCAACTTACACTTTACATTTATATTTGTTTATAATTTTTTTAGACTTTTCTTACCTCTAGGTTTAATAAAATGTCTTATGTATTATTATTATTATTATTATTATTATTATTAGTAATAGTATTATTATAATATTACTTCAAATTAGTTTATAAATCACAAAAAGTTAGTCTATGAGATAAATTATATAAAATAGAACTTATTTTAAAAAATATGCTTTATTTCTTGCATATTTTATATTGTAATGTTATACAAACAATGATAGCAATACACACCATGACGGACTATTAATTCATTTGATTTTATTTAATATATTTTCTCATATATATATATATTGTATGTATTAGCCATAAAATATTATATATTATAATTTACAACTTCGAACCCCAAGAACAAATTTCTGCCTTAGCCATTGTGCAAGTGGCCTTTGTTCCACAAACCTCCATCACCTTCTTCAACTTAAAGTGGGTCAAAGAAACAAGTTGTTCAACTTGTTTTCAACCAAGTAATAAATCTGTCAATTTTCTAAGGTTTAAGGGGAGAAATAGTATCAAAATGATCATCTTTGCATGATCTACTAAACTCTTAACTAATTTCATAAAAAAAAAAAAAAAAAGGTAGCATTGAAGATAAATTTTGATTTAAAATTTGAAGGTTTTCGCAGCTTTAGCTTCAATGGTGGCTAAAGTTCTTTTTCTTGTGAGTTTTAAAGTGTGAAAAGGATGCCATTTTGTTCAAAAATCTACTACTCAAAGAACCCCAAACTTATTTTGAAAAATTTCTCTACATCATTGAGTATTTAAATCAAAGGAAAACATAGGGTTTTGTGGGTTTGTCCATATCTCACTTAGATGCATTAGAAGCAATAATGAAGAAAATAAATCTATATACATATCCTCATGAAAAAAATGTCAACATAACAACATCATAAAGCATAAGAGAAAAATTTCTAATTAGGAGATTTAGAAAATGGGGATGCAATTTTTAACTAAGTCTCTATAAGAAAAGCTATGGTGGATTTTTAACACAAATCTAATTAGGGTAGACAAAACATCAAAGAAAGCATATTGACTACTCTATTTAAGAGAGGGGGGAACAAAGTTAATGAGAAGAAGCTTTTATGCTTGCAATGAAGTCTCTGATATTGAAATTAGTGAGGCTTTCAAAAGCATTGGAAGCAATAAGGCTCTTCAGGTTTATGCATTCAATAACTTCTTTTCAAGAAGACATGGAATATTGTTGTTAAGGAGGTAGCTTTGGCTGCTAAAGACTTTTTCAATTCTGAGTGAATGCTCAAGAAAATAAACACCACGGCCCTCACTATTATTCCCAAATACCAAAATTCAATAAGCCTAATTAATTATAGACCCATAGCTTGTTGTAATTTACAAAATCATAACAATGATTTTAGCAAATAAACTGGGGAGAATTCTTAATAGATTAATTAGAACTAATCAATTTAGCTTTGTTACTAGTAGAAACATCTCATATAACATTCTAGTTGCCCATGAGTTTGTTGAAGGCTATCATAAGGCTTGAGCAGATATGAACTACACATGCAAGGTTAATTTGAGAAAAGCGTATGAATTTGTTTGTTGGGATTTCATTGAAAAGATTCTAATTGGCCTTAGATTTCTTACCAAATTCATTTCTTTGGGTGATGGTGTGTATGAGAACTGCTTGCTTTTCCATTATGGTAAATAAAGGTATGGAAGGTTTCTTCCTTGGTAAAAAAGGGCTTAGATAGAGGGATCCAACGTCCCTTTTGCTATTTATGATTACTGTTGAATACCTGTCAAGATGCTTGAAAAATCCTCTTAACAACTTTAAGTTCTATAAGGGTTGTAAAGACTTGAATCTTAACCACATTTACTTTGAGATCATTTGTTTATCTTCTGTAATGGGGAAAATAATGTCATGTCTTGGATTAAGCAAATGCTTAACCTTTTTCATGATATTTCTTGCTTACAGGTTAATGATTATAAAAGCTTTATCTACTTCATCGAGGGCATTGAGGAGAAAAGGCAAAAGATTTTGCAGACCATAAATTTCTAAGTTGCTGAGCTCCCTGTGAAATATCTTGGTATCCCTTTTATCTCTGTTAGATTAAAGAAAAAGCATTGTACTAAACTTGTGGATAAAATTTCTATCAAAATAAATGCTTGGGTAGTAAAATTCTTGTCTTATACTAGCAGGCTTTAATTGATACAGACTGTGTCGAGGAGTATGCAAATTTACTAGTGTTCTATCTTTATCTTACCTAAGTCTATAATCAAATCCATTGATTCAAAGAGTATAAACTACCTTTGGAAGGGTAATGAAGGTTTAGGGAAAGGATTAACTACCTAAAAGGATGTTTGCCTTCCTAAAGAAGAAAGGGACTTAGCATCAAAGACTTTGAAAGCTAGAATATTGCAGCCATGGGAAAGCAAATATGGAAATTACTTACTTTCAAGTCTTCTTTGTTGGTTGTGTGGATTCACCATACAAAGTTAAAATGTTTAAGCTTTAGGAGAGTTACCAAAACCCTAGAGTGTAGCTCTATTTGGAAGAACTTATTATCTTTGAAGAAGTGTTCAAAGGTTTCTATTGGTATTAAATTGGAAGAAATAAAACCTTTTCATTCTGGTTTGATCCTTGGATGGATGGAAAAGCAATCATTGACATGTTTCTTGGTATTAACACTCATGCAAACATTAGAAAGCACTATATTAAAAAAGAAGTTTAGAGGAATGGAAGCTAGAGGCTGCTAGATCCTATAGATGATATAACTACTAAAGCTTGTGAAAATGTAAAGAGAATTAATGGAAATTCTAGTACATGTGATAAGATTATATGGACTCCTGAATCTTCGGGCATTTATTCCATGAAGTCAGCGTGGAATGTGATCAGAAACAAAGGCCAGAAAGTTCCTTAGTATAGGTTTGTTTAGGGTAGGAAACATATCCCGAGGCATAACTTCATTGTGTGGTTTGCACTAATGAATAGGTTTGTTGTCAAAAAGAGAATCCACAAATGACGGCTTACTGATGATACCTTATGCTCCTTTTACAATTGCTCAGAGAAAATAGTGGAACATTTGTTCTTTAGTTGTAGTTCTTCCACTAAAATTTTGAATGAAATTATGCCTAGATGCGAGATTAAAAGGAGGCCTTTTTGTTAGAGACATGAGGTGAGTTGGTTTTCAAGGAAAACTACGGGAAAAAAACCTTATTAGCTATGATTAGAAGATGCATTATAATAGCTATGGTTTGCTTCATTTGGATGGAGCATAACCAAATTCTCTTCCATAAAGAGAAGGTTGACAAGTACAGGGTCACTAGGAAAATTAAGAATATTATTTTCTTTAATTTACTATTGACAATAGATTCATAAATAGATGACACTAGAGCAATGGACGTATAGTTTTGTTTTTGTTTTTGGAGTTATTCTTGCTCTTGTTTTGATTGGATCTTATGTATTTAACTTCTTTGGCAATATAATACTTATTATTGACCCACATAATTTTGGGAGATAATATAAACAGTAAAAATTGACCTGGAAATGAAGAAATACTAGCCATAATATAGTTCAACAAAGGAGTAATAGATATGAGTAATCCACAATACTCAATGTACAAAGAGAGTCCAAAATTGAAGCTTGCCTTTGGAGAGTTTTTAGAAGCCAGAGAGAGAGAGTGTGTACTGAGAAATGGGAGACAAGGAGAAGACTAGAAAAAACATAAAGAAAATGGACAAAAGAGGGGTTGAAAATCAACGAGAAAACCAAAATTTTTGCCATCAATATATGATATTTTGATATTACAAATAAGTTCAACCTCTCTCTATTAAATCTCCATCACCAATTTAGTAGGATAATTATTTATTAACATTAGATTGCAAATTGAAGTCTCTACCTAATAGACATATAAATAACCTAACACATCATTAATTACTTACAAATAATATAAACTCAATTCATTCTTGATTTAAATTAATATTAATTATTTAATTAGCAAACATAATTTAAATTATTCTAATAATAAGATTTATACTAATTCACAAAATAATTTAAAATTATTTCAATAAAGTCCTCTTCACAACACTGATGGGACATCATTATGCACGAAGAAATCTAGGTGAACTATAGCTTTGGCCCCCCAAAATGATGTTTTAAGGTTTGTTGTTGTTATTATCTTCTGAAGTGATTTTCCTCACCAACAGAGTACCTTACGTTAACTGGATTAACTGCGAATTACAGATATGTTGATATAACTTAGCTTTTTTTTTTTTGGTAACCGTACAAATAAGAAGAACGAGAGACAGTGCCTAAAGGGGTATCATGTGAGAGCCGAGATGTTGTGATAGTAACTTGACCATCTTTACACGCAAGGTTGTTTGATGACGTGGCATTTAAAAGAAAAAGAAATTTCTTTACTGCAGTTCACAACGCTTTATAATAAAAATGTTCTGTGAATTTATTCATGTCTTTCTTTGTTTTAACACTACTTTGACATTCTGACCAAAGAAAAAAACTACTTTGACATATGGCCCAATCAAGTTAGCCAACTCAGTGCCATGTGGATAAATTTTTTCACAGAATAATAGATTGTCAAAATTTAAAATAATCCAAGTATCAAAAAAATTATTTATTGCATTGATTAAATATAACCTCTAGTGTTTTTTTAGTTATTGTTTATTACCTCAATCACCTCAATTTTTTAAATTCACAATCTAATCTTTATACTTTTTTTTTTTTAGGAGAAAAAAATCATTTTAATTATCTATTTTTTCATTTAGTTTTATTTTATTCATTTATGAAATAAAAGTTTAAAATAATTTTTCACTCTTAAACATAGTTTTATTTTAATCTTTTACTTTTTAATATTTGACTCAAAATAGTTCTCTTTAGTCTTATTTAAAATTAAACTTATTTGTATTATATCTTAAAAAGTAAAAGATTATATTGAAACTGTCAATTTATAAAAGACCAAAATGAGGCAATCTTAAATGAAGGACTATTTTAAAATTTTTAATTTGTGAAAAGCCAAAATATAATTAAACTCAAAAGTGAGGACCAAAATTGTAATTTTATTATATTTCCTAGTAATCCAAAATCCTTCCACCAAAGCCCCATATCTTCCATATAATGGCCAACGCTGTTCTCTTGCTCCCTCTCGGCCATACTTCGTCTCCAATCACCTCTTGATCAACATTGTTGTACCCATCTTACTACCATCCCATGTCTTTCTTTCTTTTTCTTTTTATCCCTTTGTTTATTCTCTTCAGAGGCTCACATTTTTCTGGTTGCTATTGAATAGAGGCAACATAGACTTCAGCATTGCTTAATTGCTAATAGGAGTTTACTAGTAAGGGCTTACTAATGTTCTTTCGTTGAAAAAGGGAATGAAGTGTTCTTCACCAAAGTGTTGTTTGTAAAATTAAAAGATTTATTTATAGGTGATTCTAGCAAATAAACAACTGAAGCGATTATTAATACGAATCAAGTTTTTGTTGGTAAAAAAAAAAAAAAAAAAAGCCATGATTCATACTACTTCTGAGATGGAACAAACGAAATAGATGAAGACAGTAAGCCGCTATCTGCATCCTATATATAGAATTTGTGATAGTTCTTCATTTTCTCAGCCATCAAGACCAAATATTCCCGGTGAATTTCGTTGAACATACTCATGGTCGAATTTCTATGTGCAAGGATTAATCCATATTGCTATATACCAGACCATGCTCGGAGGAGTCTTATCCGACATTGCTGTGAAAACAATGTCTAAATGGTAAAAAGGTCACTGAAACAGCAATGAAATCCACGCTAGGACAACGCCATAGAATCAGGTCTCTAGAACACGTCTCAAGCTTGAAGATATATATATTCTTTCATCACACCCAAATCTAGAGACACCCGAGTAACCAGTTCAACAATTGAAAGCTCAAACTTTAACTCATTCCTTAATACCATAGCCCAAGCCAAACCAATAACGCAGGAGCCAATCCATTTTCTGCGGCCCATTAACTATGGCTAAACAACTCTGAAAAGAGCACGGAAGATAAAATTAGTGTCACGTTCTCTGGTTAAGCTTCGGCCTACGGATTTTTCTGCAGCTTCCTGTGAGATCTGGTTCTGTTCTTTGTCACAGCTTAACATCGGATACCAAAAGGAAGCTTTAATTCGTGGCATACTACCTCTGAGAGTGAACGGTACATTTCATGAAGAAATGGCTGGTAAAACTAAATCGTACTATGAAAAAACCGCCCCTACTGCACACAAGGGCTCACTTGAATGTGGTAAACACAGTTCAACGATTGGCTCCCATCTCAACCAGTAAACAATCAAAAATGTATCACAGATGCTAAGGACGCTACAACTACAAAATCTACATCAACAAAATGGTGATCGCATAATTCAAAATGGTATAATGGCCCAAAATTCAGTCACAACACAGCTATATTACAAAGTCCTAGAGGTATAAAAATAAAACGGCAAAAAAAATGAGAGAAAAGCAGACCGGTCCATTTTCAGGACAAGTTCCAGAGCAGATGGAGTATCAACAGCTCCACAGATTACGGCTGCCTCCTTAACATTTAAATGCAAAAGAAAACTCATGGCACACCCATGTAAAAATGAGAAAATCTCCATCTCATAAAAAACACCTAAGTTGGCTTCCGCATTTTGTGCCCAGCACGAATTACCTCATCCACCAATAGCAATTGAGATGCTATCATTGGCCTGTGGATCATAAAAATATGAAAAGCATGTAACAAAACCAGCATAAAATAATTAATACTTCTCCTTCCAAACAAAATGAGATTATACACTGTAAGGCTATGGGTTTAGCAGATCCACAAAAATAAAAAAAGGCTTAAAAAACTGGAGGAGGGCATATGGCTTTTTTTTAAAAAAAAAACCCTTTTCTAAATAAACTAGTCACAAAATTCTGGACCTTTTTCCTCCTGATCCTAGTCCAAAAACAAGCATGCATAGAAAAAAGTGAGCATTGATTCTGTCAATAATTAAAGCTCTGAACATACCCTGAGTTTATGATTTGGCGCTTAACAGAGTAGTTGTCAAAAATACCCTCCATTTGGGGGTCTATTGGTTCCCCTGTGTGTTGGTTCAATCCCACAACATTTCCTCTGTCATGTTCTCCCTGAAAACATTCAGTAATCGTATAATGATGTCATTGTGTCTAATACTTGTAAAAACATAATTCACACAATGAAATCAAGATACTGAAGCAGCTTACTGTAAGAGCAATGATCACATCTTGAGTGTCAAGTCCAGAGTTATCAGCAAGAGTCTTGGGCACCACAAGAAGTGCGTCAGCAAAAGCCTCAACACCAAGTTGTGCACGCTGTTTCAAGTTTATGAACATCTGTGTCAGGATAGGTAACAGAAATTTAAAGATTAACATAGGAAACAGTTGAAATTCATATTACCCCTTGAACTGCCTTCTTGACTTCATTCAGCAGATACTGCCTAGCAGCAACTTCAAATGCACCAGCCCCCTGAACACAGGCAAGAAAATTACCTGTAAGTCTTTGACAAGCACCATGACAACAAAAGGTGCAAGCCCTTGTTCTACATTGAGGATATATTACAATGGAGCAATTCTAGAAAGAGCTAATAATAAAAGCCATTAACAGGAGTGATATCACTTGTTCTCACGATTGACTTCTAGAAACTAGATGAATGGATCTAACCACATATAGCTCAAATACTTAGACACATAATAAACTCTTGAAAAGACATTTAGTCAACTAATTGAACAAACCAAACCAATTCACTTCATCTAAATGAAGTGAGATCAATATTTCTACTTCACTTTCAGCCATAACTTAGTGCTGAACATATGTCAGCTTCAGATTCCAAGTCAGTTTTCATCTCCTTAGATCATAAGTGTAATAAGCAATAACCCTTCAATCCATAGTGCAACTGAGATCCAGAAACTTGTTTATCCATTCAAGGAAGATTTCTCAACCAATAATAGTTCATTTTCTGGACATGTCTCATCCCACATTAAAATTTGTCTCATGAGTCAGAACCCAGGTCTAAGAGTGTTGTACCAAGGTTAAACCATCATTCTGCTGCTTAGATCAAATCAGTAAATTCATCTGAAAAATGAGTAAATCAGCACAAACAACTGATTCACTTGAAAGAATGACGTGAACGTGCAACTGGCCACAAAAATGCATGAGACATTTTTATAATAATTTTAAATAGAAAGCCAAAAGCAAATGACTTACTAAGACAACAGATTCATCTTCTATGGTATTCTTGACTGCCCTCAAACCATCACGAACAGCATCTTTAATCTGAGCAATGGTATGGTCATTAGGACCTGTACATTACAATAGCAGAGAAGATCATCTCATCTGAATCCACCAGTGGAAACCACGTGATAACACATCAGATGTACATTGATATCATGCTAAAATAGTAGTGTTTTAATAACCAAATTGGTCATTCAACTAGTGAGGAGAAAGGTCCATGGTTCACTGGTCAAACAGTTAAATCAGAAGTATAAACATACATATACACACACACTAAGAGTCAATAATTCATTATAAATTTTATATTATTTTTATTTTGATAAATAAATTAATTTTATATTTAATATTGTTAATTATATTTTAACTTCAACTGAATGATGAAATAAATACAATGCTCATTGGCCACCACAATCCTCACTTGAAGCAGTGGCCGGTCATCTCTTTAATCCATATCATGGAGGGTTCAAATCCTGCTGTGCCAATTTACACACAGCCCACAATTTCCAAGTGTATACGCAGTGTCCCACTCTGTCCTGGACCAGTTCACAGCCTTGAAACATGGCCACTTCTCACCAGTTTCCTGGTTGAACAGGCCATTTTGTTGACTGGCTCCCAAGCAGGATCGTAGACACATGAGGACAGAACCAGCAGGCCAACTAATTAACCAGTTTACCAGTCAAGGCAGCTAAATCCAGTCTAGTTTGCATAACTAAGTAAAATACTAACAGAGAAGCATCAGCTTCACAAACTCAATATATTCAGTTTACCTTTAATCAATATTGTGCATGAATGAGGGTTCTTCACATTCTCCACAAATGTATATTTCTCTTCACCAAGGACATGCTCATACACCAATCCTGCCCAACCAAGGCATTCAGGAGTCAAATCATCTACAGAGTTTACAGCCTCTCCTCCACAAGCCAAAACCAATCTCTCCATGTTTCTTCTCTTTGCCCTCCGAAGGGCGATTATCTAAAAAAACCCACAAATAAAGAAACATTACAACTCCATCCATATAAGACCCAATGTTCATGTTCTAAAAACAAGTTATACATAAAGTAGCCCAAACTCCCCACAATTTTAACAATACAAAAGAAGTATTATAAACAAAAAAAAGGACAAAATTGCATGTGACATACCCCCGCCCTTGCAAGCAGGTCCAATGATGGGGGATCAATTCCTTTTTGATTGATGACAACAAAATTGCTATCATTACCAGAACATACCTGCATTCATAATATGCACGGAGACAACATCAGAAGAGTGAGATGAAACTACTATAATGCACTGTAACAAGAATCAATCATTACTTACAAATATCAGTGTGTGATGTGTATAAAAATCACAACAAGAGTAAAACTTTTCTACCTTATTTTTCAGTTCAATGATTTTTTTAACTTTTTCATCAACCTGGCGCCTCTCAGCTGCAACCATAGCCTCTCTTTGTTCAGCATTTGAGTAGAAAAAACCTGCATTTATCTCACTGAGAGGAAAAGGTTCTAACATCATTATGCTAACAGACTGCATCTAAAAGATGTAACAAGCTTGTAAAGTTCTCACACAAAGTGAAATGTAGATAATAAAAACTGATTAAACTAAACTACATACAACAACTGACCCATGTCACCCTCATAAGAAAAAACAATTTTTTTTCATGTGAACAAAGTTTTATAAAGTAAAAATTAGAGTCAGATTTGAGGTAAAATAAGCCCGTATGGGATTACCTTATATTTCTTCTTATTATAAAGCTGCTTATTTCCAAATAAAGTTTCATAAATAAGTGAGAATTGTATCTGCCAAAATCACTTAATAAGCACGTCATCAATATTATTAGTCTTTATCAAAATCTTCCCAAAAATAAAAATTGTTTCTTCTGCCAAATCACTAAAAAAGCATATGGACCGACATATGCTTTTAAGTATTTACTATAATAAATTTTAATTAAGTTTCTAATTTTCTATTTAAATACAATAAAAAAATAAAATCACAATAAATATATAAAACATTTTTATATTTATAATCACATATAATATATCAACATAGGTCATTTACTATTTATTCAAAATTCACCTCAAGAGAGGGAGTGAAAATGTATGAAGAAGATATTAAAATAAAAAGGTTAAGAGTCGTTATAATAATTGATGATTTTGAGTAGGAGTATTCTGTCGTCGGAAAAAAATAAAAATAACAAAAATAAAAAAATCTGCTTCTACTTCAGAGGAGAAGCTACAAATTCCTGCTTTCATCTGGTAGCAGAAAAATTGCATCTGCAACCACTTAGAAGCAGCTGACTACTTTTCAATGCTTAACAAAGCACATCAAAAAAATCAAAAGAAGCACTTATTTTAAAAGCAATCAGCCTCTTCTCTTAAAAAAGCTAGGTAAAACAGTCTATAACTTAAGCATGCAAATATTCAGTGAAAGTACTGATTGTCCAATACAACATATTGCTTCCACATAAGTATTGAGAAACCATGCAGTCACCAAAATCAGACCAGATGCGTATAGCTCACAAGTGTCAATCACCAACAAGAAAATACTAGTTTATAATTAATAGTTCCCCATGATTGTAATGGAGCACTTAAAAGTAAATTAATATTTCATGCATTGATTTCCACATTATAGAGCATCATAAAACAGGCTTTTTTGTGTCTAACCATGAAAACTTATAACAAAGTCTCCCCACACATTGTTATGTGTTCGATCATTCACATTCTTCATTTTTTTATTTACACAAAGCTTGACTGCATAAATAAACGGTAATTATGAGAACAAGGACGGGTGGAAACGATCAGATAACCACCGTAAGTGGAAAATAATTATTAGTTCTGTCATTTTAGCATGATTGGGGTGGAACTAGAATAAAATGGCAGAGATGGAAGGTAAGAGAGAACAAAAAGAGAACCAAACGTCTGTCATTTTAACAATACCAAGTATATAATATGTATATATGCAACAGAGAAATTGGATGGAGATACACATCATCCTGATTACTCTATTTACCTTTTATCATACTCCAAGGACACATTGCATGTTAATATATAGCAATTCTCTGCACGCCGCTTCATATCAGGGTGCCTAGAACCATGATCAAGTACAAGACCCTCAACCTACAAAAGCCATGAGTGAACCGAATAATTACAAGATTAAGAGCTTTTAATGTACGCAACAAATAAACCTAATACATGACGTAACAGCGTTCATTGAATAACTAATATGGCAACAAAAGTGATGAATAATATTATGGTATATGCTACACAGGAGAAGTGGGGAAAGGAAAGTGACATTATTGAGGATTTAAAAAAGGATTAAACAAGAACTCTATCAAGAAAGAATAAGGATACAAATGAGGAACATTAGGTATCGTCCGAAGAAAACAAAATTCAGAACAAGAAAGCAAAAAATTAGAGGAAAACAAAGGTTAAACAGGCAGCAGAAATGCCAGTGCCTTCGCTAAGCATATGCCAAAGAGACACTCCCATAAAAAATCCTTGAGCCAGACACCACAAAGAAGTTGCAAACAAATTCTTGTCCATAGGTCATCTAGAGGCAATAAAACATCCACCTACACACACTCTGCTCCAGCTATACATTCCATATTACTGCATAAATTGCACATGCCAAAAAGTTCTCCTGTCCTATTTATGACCAAACCTCTTAAACTATATAAGGATAAATGAGAAACTGCTCTGAATCCCCCAGACAAACCCAATTCTCAAAAGCCCCAAGCAACTTATTCCACAAGAAAACAGCCATTAGACAATGTAACAGTAAATGAGCTCCAGTTCATGTGCCAAAGGAGACATAACAGTTATAGGTATTTAAACTTCAATATCCATTTGTGTTAATTCCATCAAGTACCAATGTCCAAATCAATTTTTGGAGAAGCGTCGAATTTCCAAATTAGTTTTTCAAGATGGAAAACTTCTCTGGTAAAGGAAGTAATAAGGAAAAGAATGTAAGATTTAACAAGAAATTACACCACAATTATCTAAATTCCAAACTCTCCTATCTTTTGTTATCCATCAAACCCTCCAAAACATAGACTGCAAAATTGTAACATTATTAAGAAGTGGTAAACGTGTGTCTACTTCAGTAATCAAAGGCTTCAACTTTTCACTTGACTGGTAGAGAAGGCAGAAAACAATAGTTATTATTATCCATCTAGCATGGTAAGAGTGAAAGTATAATTAGCAATTATCATATTCTAATTGATAGTATGTCCCATACAGGAATATAGGTAAACTAGCAAAAAGATATATTTGTTTTATTTGGATTTTTTGTTCCCTACTGTGCATCTATACCAAGGACTTTCACTCCTTATTTTCTCATACCTTCCATATTCATCCATTTAAATCACCACCTGAAGATTATAGGAAATATCACCAGAAACACCAGTGATAGAACAGGTCCCAATTACACTTTGAATTTTTAAATTTACAATCTGTGCAGGGGATGAAAAGACAATTATGCACAACATATAAACCATTTTCCAACAGCAAAGATTTAGATAACACCAAGGCCAGAAGTTGAAGTTTGTCAAGCTTAGAAATCAAATGCATGCAGCAACTGCTGTTTCTTTACATTCCCACAAATAATGTGTTTGAAGTCCTGATTGGATTTGTATTGGTTTGGCTTCCCAGTTAGGTAAACATGATTCTACATACCTGACCACTTTACTAAACACACTAAATCATTCCAGAAGTTCAGGCGTTGTTTAAATTTAATAATGAAGGAAACCACCACAATAGACTGGCAATTGGGGAAATTTATCACCAATAAGCAAACTTTAAGTGAATATACTGAGAAAACATACCAAGCGTGTGTCTACATCAAACTTGTGCCGCATATGCATAATCTCCACCATGAACAAATCAATTGCCTCCTCAGGCTTCCGGATGCATAAAACCTATAATCCAAAAAGCAGAATCCACTAAACACTGTATTGCAATTTCTAAACGGTACAACACAACCAATTTCAACTGATCCAATTGGGAAAAAGAAATAATTAAAAAAAATTCATTTTTGCAAGACTCCTCTATAAATGTCAACATCTCCAAGCATACTCACCGCATTAACAACTATATCAGTCAATTTATCTGCTAATGCCTCATATAACTGTAAAAAAAATGGAAAAATATGAGAAAAGTAGAAAGAATATCACGCTCAATAAATTGAATGTTCAGCACTTAATTAGTTCGTTCCATCCATATTACTAAAATATGATCATTTTTCAAATAAACAAATTAAAGTAAAACAAGATACCTTTGTCCTAAGGGTTGTTCTTGCTACCATCTTGAGAATCTCTTTGTCAGGCTCATCACCCATCACAACAGGAGTCTTAAACTTTTCAAGGAATTGTAGAGTTGCTCTTTTTGCAATCTCAAAACCATCAACCAAGACCCGTGGATGCATACCTGGAATAATTATATATCTCATGCATAATGCAAAGAAATGCTGAAGAAAACATGGAATCAAAATGTTCATCATCTACTTTGAGAACTGGAAATTCTAACAGATATTCCTATCCTACACTCGGGCTGGGGAAGGAAAACTACCATGAGAGCAAGACTAATTGTCAAATGTCCATTTAATGGCAGGTTTTCATCTGTTGATATCCTCCTGAGTCATGTATATGGGATATGTGGCTATACAGCAGTCAGCACAAAAAAGAATAAGAATTGTCAAGCACTTTCCAATACCATTCTACCTAAAACTTTACAAAAGCCATGCCTGCGACAGGGCGTTCATATTGTACAAGGACCCTAAAAATTTACGGCAAAGCTGTAGATTAACCACTCCAAAGATACAAAACATTTCTTGCCTAAAAACCACAACAAACACATAGTGGGGTAAGGTGCAATGCAACTACTAGAGGTACACAGATAGACATCAACTAGGGAGAGAGAAGACTAAATTAAAATACTATATCATAACTTCAATATTTCACGGCCACTCAGCAGTCAATATATAAGCAATAATCACTAACCTTCATCTATATAACGCTCAGATTGTTTCATAAGTTCACCAATAAAGATCACAGTAGACGTTGTGCCATCTCCACTTATGTCATCTTGGGCAACAGCTGTCCTAGCAATCATAATTGCTGTTGGGTTTTGGATTTGCTGTAGCCATAAATGAAGAAAATATATATTATAGTGGATTTCAAACATAGCAATATGTAACAACTTTAGGCGTAGCAACTTTAGCCATGCTTGGTAGAGGTCAAAACAGAGAGGATTAGGGTGAATTTAGTACTCACATCTCTCACTACCCAATAAATCTGCTGCAAAAAGGGCTACTCACACTCATTCTCAATCTATAAAGTTCAGACTCATCAGACACTTGGATTAGACACAGCACAAAACTTGAAACTACACTTGGACGCATTAAATTTTGTTGTTCGTCCTTGTTCATGTTTGTGTCCATGTTGTATCCATGCATCCCAGTTCCAGATGTTTAGACCCATACCAATAAAGGTTATGCTATCCTCAAAAAGATACCATCATACCACTTAGTGGATTTCATATTTATTGAAATATTCAGGAAAATTCTAGAAGCTTGAGCGTGCAACTCCACATCACTTAGCGGATTACATATTTACTGAGAATCAATTAGAAGCCCAATATCAAGCCATAAGGAATAGCTCATATGGAAAATTGTAGACAAAAAGAAAATCCTCTATTCAGATCTCCAAAGCCAACACTTTCAAAAACCCCAAACACTTCCACAACAACAATAGAAAAAGAGGGAGAAAGGAAACAATCACCAAAAAAAAAAAAAAAATAGATATCGATGCAAATTACTATTTTACTACTACAAAAACCACTTATGTCTTGTAAGGCAATAATCATTCATCTGAAGTTTTAACACATTTCAGATGCACTCGAGGAGGAGTGGGTGAGCATATACAAACATTAAAAACAGAGCACTACAGTGCTACATCTTCCCAATGGAAGATCGAAATGTAAGAGACTAAGAGGTAACAACCGCACTTCCAGAAAATAGCGAAAGAACTGACCATCTCTTTCAAGAGAGTGTTTCCATCTTTAGTGAGCTTAATATCCCCAGCCCCACCAACCAACCTGATCCAAAGAAAGAAAATGCAAGAATGTGAGCTAAAACATGTAAACGGGGAAGCATCAGATATAATGAAAAGACAAGGAAATGGCGGGGTACATTTTGATGGTGCCCTTGGGACCGAGGTTGGTCTTGAGGACGTCCTGCAAACCCTTGGCGGCATTAATGTTCATGTGCAAAGCCGCCGATTTGTTGAGCACTTCGGCATTAGGGTTCAGCACCCGCAGGGACATAATTCCAGCAAAGGCGAACACACAAGTGCAGAGAAATGGGGAGGGAGAGAAAACGCCTAAAGAGCGAAACGACGTAAGCAAACCCTAATGAAGCTGACTAAGAGGGGTGAAGAGGGTTTTAGAGGCTTCTAGTTTTTCAACTTCTCGAGCGTCAGTGGTACCTTGAACGACGGGCAATTTCTCTGCGTTTATGCACGATTAAAAGACGCCTTTGTCGTTTGAATATGAAACTCATTAATGCTGGTGTAGAATCGCAACTTTCTTTCCTATTCACACACTTAGTTATATTATCTATACGCACTAACTTTTAATTTATTACATTATAATTTTCTATGAAAATTAATTTAATTATTTGTGTATATAAGTCAAACATTTTATTAATTTATACTCATTGTCAATTTACATACTGATCAATACTAACACCTTTATATAATTTCTATCACTTGAAATAGGAAGACAAAGAACAAATAAAAAGAAAATTTATTTTCCTCTCTCATTATCTCGCCTTCGCCCCCTACTCTCCTTTACCAAGCACACCGTAGTTATCTATTCTCCAAAATAATTGATCTTTGGGTAGTTTATATTAATAAATTGAAAACAAAAAAGTAGATAAAAAAATGAAAAAATGAAAAAGGAAGACAAAAAGAAATAATAACCAAAAAAAATTTTATTTTATGAGAATATATATGTAAACATATGTAAATTCATTGGATTCAAGCTAAATTTTTAATTAAAAAATTACAAATTATATGAGAGTTATAAGTACATGTGAAAGTCTAGTGGTTCCAAAATTTTATATGATAATAAACTTAAGGGAAAAGTCATCAATGAGTCCCCATATTTTACCTAAATTTGCAAATTTGTCCCTATACTTTTTCATTTAAAAACCACTCCTTGATTATTATTTTTTTCACTGGAATCCTTGTTGTTACTTAGAACCTTAACACTATTTAATATTGTATAATGTAAAAGAACTTGATATAAGTGGATTGTCCAAGTGAAAGATAAATGCCACATGAAATACTAAGTAGACCTCATATTTGCCTTGTTTTCAATGACATGCACTATGAGATTTTCTTTTACGGACATTTTCACTCCCAGCATTCAACTTCATAGCTCTGCATTTGCTTGGTGTCTAAAAGGTTGATGTGTTTGTTTAGGTTGTTCTCCCAAATTTCTAATCATTTTGTGATAGAGTTGCAAGACACACTCAATTTTGAAGTAATTTTTTTTATATATAATGACAAGAAAAGGAAGATAAAGAATGAGAAAAATGAAGAAGTGATAAATGAATCCAATGGTAAAATGAAAGAACTAAGAATCAAATTCAGAGGAAGTAAAGGTCTCAAGTTGCTCCAAATATTCAATACCCAAATCCTTTAACACTAACACATTCTGGGAATCCCTTATAGGCTTCTTATTAGGTTTGGAGTTGAACTTGATTTTTAATGTGAGCTTTCTCTTAAAGCCAACATAAGAGAGGAACCATCCTCTCATTTTGCATAGCATGCTTTCGAAAGACTTCTTCACCCCCTTACTTTAGGAAATTATGTGCTTTTAGTGTGAATCCTTTATGCATGAAGCTCCTTGGTCACAAGCCAAAGTTGCAGCCTTGGCTATGTCAAATGTTTCAATCCAGACTCGAACTTTATTTCTTATGTAGTCTCTTTTCTTTGCTACAAACTTCCCTTATGTCCTCCTCTATACAGCTTATTCTCTTTTTTGCTATTACTACTACTTTGATCTTAGATGCTTGTGTTTTTTCAACTTGGGAGGAGAAATTTTGTGATTCAATTCCTAAACATGTAGACATTAAGCAAAGAAGAAAAAGAAGTCGAGAGGTTAAAAGCAAAGCTATCGAGAGTGAAGAAGAAGAAGAGTGAGGCTGAGAGTGAAGAGTGTTCAAAGAGAAGTGGGAATACTAAAAATGCAAAATCATACATATTCACTCATGCATCATTGAAAAAAAATAAAGATCTACTTGGCATCTCAAACGACTTTTATCTTTTACTTGACAATCCACTTAAGTCAAGTTTTTCCATGTCACACAAGATTAAATGATGTTAAGATTTTAAGTAATGACAAGGATTGTATCGAAAAATAAAAATAAAAACATTAGGAGTGGGTTGAAATATATATATATATATATATATATATAAGGGCTAATTTACAAACTAAGGTAAAGTATAGTGACCAGTTGATTAATTTTTTCTAAATTTAATATTAGACATTAATAATATATACATAGAATTAAAAAAAATGAGTGGGGACATTAGTGCACCCTCGTAAACATAACTTTATAATTGCTTTTACTAGTGGGTTTAGACATGTCTTACCATTCTTTTTGTAGACTTGCAAGGTTTTAAATGACGATTCACTATATTTCTTATGGTTTATTATTAATCCACATAAAGGAGTGAATTTTCTCCTTTTATAATTTATGAATAAAAATTGTTTTAATTAGAATTTCACCAAAGAGCTTCCTATAATGTTCTTTAATTAAATAAAATCTATTTAATTTATAAAGTTAAGTTTAGATTTTGCTAAATGGTTCAAATCAAGAGAGAAAGAAAATTTGATGCATATTATAGTGGCTTAAATTAAATATTTGATCTTACATCTAGTTTTCTAAGACACAAGCAAGGGTTTCACTATTCAACATAAGAAATACAATTGAGAAAACCTTCCTCTAAGCTTAGCCAACCTGACTTTTACACACTGCTTGACAACTAAAATCCTCATGTTTAGTTTATGAGACTTTAAACTCTCACAATGATTTCCACAAGCTTCTATAAACCAAATTGAAAGCAAACTATAAGGGCACATTTGGTATGAATGAATGGAAGAGTATAAAAAGAGAAAGGGTGATAGAAAGAAACAAAATTGTGTTTGATGAGGATGAATTGGAAAGCCTATGGGAAAGCTCATTCTTATATACAAGAGAATAGGGATTCCTTCACTAAGTTGATGGAATCATCTAGGCCTTGTTTGGTTTTGGTAATCAGGGTCAGGGAATAGGAATATCTTTCCCATATCCATGCTTGGTTCAAATAATCTCATCCCTTTCCCCTTCCATCAGTAAACCACTTTTCCAATTTATTGGGATTGAGCATTCTCATCTTTGCCTGAAGCAATGATGATCTTTCTATGGAGAGCAAATTTCGAAGGTCCCCTTTGCCCTTTGCCTTGTATTGTGTAACACCACTGCTGATTCTATTGCTTGTTGGACCTCAACCTTCTCTGCTTGCCACCACACTAGATTGGCAACACACACATTGGTGGTGAGGATTCAAAAGCATCGTCGAACACCATTAAACAATAAGCATTGTTCATTGATTTTTTCTACAAATTTGTGCGTCCATATGCTCTTTTCCCATTTTTTTTTTTCACATTACCGAACGATGAGTTCAATTGAAACATCTTCTTCTTCCATGTGATCTGATTCTTTTCTATGGTATATATTCCCTTTGCTTCAGTATTTGTCGAAAACAGTGCTCTAGGTTTGTGATATGCTTTTTATAATAGTTATTGTTATCTATAATGGGAAGTGAATAAGTTATGATATTGTGGCATATTTGTACATCTTTTTCCTTGCATTTATGGATTCAGTGTGAGCATTTGTCCATTTGGGTCAGTTTAGTTTAATCTAAAATAGATGCAGATGGATAAGAAATGACTAACCATTCAATTACAGAGGTGCTAGAATTTCGATAATGAAATTTTGCTAGCTAATTAGCATATAGGCACTTCATTTTTATATGTTTAGAATCTACATCAATAAAGATATCTGTTGATTGATAAATGCTATGTGCAATTACTTGTTTGATATTTGTAAATAGGTTATTACAATATGATGATACCATGTTTAGATGGAAACCATAGCTTGGCTTCTAAACACTGAATAGAATATGTGTTTTTAGGTCTTAACACATTATCCAAGATTTGTTAAAACCATGTTAATGCCATTATCACCATGTTAATATTACTTTATTTATATTCCTAATAACTCCATAAATGTCTATTTGTATTGACAATAAGGGTGGGAGGGCAAGTTGTTGAGAAAATCAAAGAAGAATGATGAGTTGAGAAAATAATAAGTTAATGTTTGCAAAAAATTTATAATAGAAGTAAAGACATTAAATGCATTAAGTTGAAATACTTAAAAACAAAAAACTATGTTGTGGTCTTGGCAATATATATGAGCAGCTCTAATTACTCTTTTGTTATTATTCAAATGAATTGTAAATTCCATTTATTACATTATTTCCATATAGTTAAAGAAACCATAGGATTTAGCTTAATTTGTTTCCTCTAGAAACACTTATATAAGGAATGTATATACAATAAGAAAAATAATTGAGTTTACACATATAATAACCTTCAAAGTCACTTTACTTTATGTTCACTTATAAAAAATTCACAGTCATTTGTTATGTGTATACAAATGGACTATGCAAGGAGAAGACTGATTGTATGTATATTAGTGTGGTGGGCGATTACACTTGTAGAACTTTATAGGTGTTTTTTGGCCTTTAGGGTATTGATAGCCTAACGTAGGAGATGCATCACATATAGATCGTACACCTTAAACTTTTATGAAAAAAGAGCTCACCTTAGGAACCTAATATACAATAGTGACACCACTTGTTTCAACCAAATAAGAATGTATCGAGCTATATTTGATAAGTTATGCTCTATGCTTGATTCCATGGAAGGTCTAAAACCTAAGAACCATATGCTAGTCGATGAGCAAGTTGGATGTTTTTGCACACTTTTGCTCATCATGTGAAGAATAAGATAATTTAATCCTGATTTGGATGGTTTTGTGAAACTATAATTAAGTACTTTAATATTGTGCTTAATGCTATGATGAAGTTGAACTGTGAGCTATATAAATAACTTGAGCTTGTACCAGATGAATTAACTGATGAAAAATGGAAATGGTTCAAGGTAAGTGCATAACAATTAAATGTCTTCTATATTTAAATGATTGTGTATAACAATTATAGATAATTGTCATTCTTATTGAGATTGTTTTGGTTTTTTGGTAGAATTACATCGTTGTACTTAATGGGACTCATATTAAGGTTAAGGTGTCATTGTAAGACCAACCGAGATATCGCAATCGTAAGGGTGAGTTAACAACCTATGTTCTAGGGGTATACTCCCAAGACGTGCAATTTATATATGTATTACCTAGATAGGAGGGATTAACTGTGAATGGCCAAGTGTTGCGTGATGTAATGACAAGGAGGAATAGACTGATAGTGCCCCAAGGTGAGGATGTGCCCTTCACTTGACGTTTTTAGTGGTTGGTGATATAATTAGACATCTAACCCTATTGTTTATTATACATGTAGGGCAGTATTACTTAGTGGACTCGGGGTTCACCAACTTTGAGGGCTTTCTTGCACCATTCAGAGTGCAATGATACCACCTACATGAATGGAAGGAAGGTAGGCAACCAATAAATCATAAAGAATACTTCAACATAAAGCATTTGGCTGCATGTAACATTATTGAAAGATGTTTTGACATGTTGAAACTATATTAGGCTATACTAAAGAGTCTATCATTCTACCCAGTTTAAACACACAATTGGGTCATCTTGGCATGTTGTCTACCGTATGACCTTATCAGACAGTTTAACGTTAGTGATCCTCTTGAAAGTGAGATTGAAAACATTGAACTAGAAATACCCGGTTTAGCTACACCCACTATATCCACCACTGAGCCTAGTGATGGTTAGAATGACTTCCGAAAGACCTTAGTAAATCAAATATGGACCAAGTATAGAGCACATAGAGACGTGTGATGTAAAATGTGAAGTTGTTGTATATGTCAATTCATATGTGTTTTAATAGTATGTTTATGCAATCTAACAATGAGTTGTGTGTATGTGTAATATGACAATGTGATGTAGATTGTATGTGTTTGTGTTCTATGACAATGAGTTTTAGTATGTAAATGTTATTTTATCAATGTTGTATGTGTTATTTAGGTGATATGTTGTGATATTATAGTTGTGTGTATGGTGTATGAGTTTCATAATTTAATAACAGGATAAGTCATATGCATTGTTTGTAATAATGGTGACCAAGAAGGTTTATTATCCATATAAAGACATGGATCAACAATTAGAATCAAGCAGGCAATAGGTGGCAAACACGTTTGGAATCCAGAGGAGGACAACATCCTTATTGATTGTCTATTGGAACTATAAATATACCAGAATCACATTCAAGGTGGTCAACTGAAGCTTTAGAGTTTGCAAGCCCATCCACTAATGATGGAGACTCAGTGTCCAAGTTATGGAATCAAAGCAGTCCCCCACATCCAATTTCACCTCAAAACTATGAAGATTAGGTGGCAGGTTATCTACAATATAGTGTACGGCCTGAACACGAGTAGTTTTGGGTGGGACGACACCAAGAAATGTATGGTGGCCGAGAAAGCCATGTAGGATGAGTACATCAGGGTGGATATTATGAATGTCATTGTTTTGTTTAGTTGTGTAGTAACTGCTAGTGTTTAATTAATTCCTTTGTGGGGATGTCTATCACGTTTCCTTGCACATTTCCTTGTAGAGCCACAATAAGGATGCACCGTTTAGTAATCGACCATTTCCGTAGTTCCACAAACTTACCATGATATGAAGGAAAGACAGAGCAATTGGATAAGATGCAAAGGCCAAATGTGATGTCCAGGATGAGAATGAGAACACTCATATCGAAGTCAGCGTAGATGATATTAAAGATATTGATGCTGCCATAGACTTAGGTACTAAGGTGACATTCACTGAAGCACTTCTTGTCATTCCTGCTGATGCAGCATTAGAGTCAAAGAAGAGGAAAAGATGATTCCAAGCTGATGGACTGGTGGAAGCATTCAACAGAATTGGTACATACATTCAAGTTGGCCTATGAACACTGGGAACTAAAGTGAGGAAGTTTGCACATAAGGCTCACATGACTACTAGATGAGAGAGGTTAGGCGTTAAGTTAGCCAAAGTGAAGGGCTTAACGAAGCAAGATTATATTCATGCTCACTTGAAGATCATAAACAATGATATGCTAATGGTAGCTTTCTTTATAATGGTTGACCACCTCAAGGCTACATGGATAAGAGAACTATAGGATAGATTGTACAAGGCTACACTTCCACATCTTTTCTTTTGCGTATGTATAAAAATATTTTGTATCCATCACTCCCGTGTTAATCCCGTATCTATTATTAGGTGGCTAACCAAATCATTTTGTTGTATAGTTGTAAATAAGGCATGAGAATGTGTAAGCTAAATGTAAAAGTCTTGTATTTAAAGATAGGACCAAGTTGAAACCCCTAAACCTCTATGTCGGCTCACAATATATTTTTTTGTACAATTGTGAGAGAGGGAATGTTGTCACTTGTTAATATGTATAGAATGTGGCAATTACTAAATGGAAAACATGCATGCCTGTTGGGTTTGTAAATGATGTGTTCTAGTTGATATAACCTTCTTTTTGTGTTTTGAAGATTAGAAACATGTTTGTATGAGATGAAATTAGTGGTGCAACATGTTTTTAGGGTTTAATTCACAGGTTCTTGAATGGGACAGGTGTTACATCGTCAATAAGTTATAAGCAATGGATGGGTGTTCTCTATTGTTTGGTTATTAAGAGTCTTTAAATTATGAGAAAATTATTAATCTCATTTGTTTAGTTATGTATTGATCATAAGATTTGTTCACTATGGTCTTTACTAGTTAAATTATATATTCATTGTATGTCAAACCTCACTATTTCTTCCTATTTAGTGATCTAGAGTTGAAGCCTATGGGTGTATTAGAAGTCAAGCTTGTGCAAGCTAAGGAGTTAACAAGCAAGGATATTATTGGTAAATCATATCCATATGTTGTGCTATATATATGACCTTTGCATGACAAAATGAAAACTAGTAAGACAATTATAAGTTAGTGTACTTTTCTCCCTCTCTTTTGTCTATTTATTGCTTCTCAATTCAGGAAGAAATAAGCTTTCTTGGTTTTCCACCTCTAGAACAATGATTTGAATCCAATTTGGAATGAACACTTTGAATTTATTATTGAAGATGAATCCACTCAGCACTTAGTGGTTAAAGTTTATGATGCTGAGAGTTCACAGTTAGCTGATTTGATTAGATGTGCACACATACAGCTTAGTGAACTTCAACTAGGTGAAGTAAAAAATGTGTAGTTAAACAATAATGATTAGAGGGTTCTTACTTGGTTAAGGAAATTTTTTATTTTTAAGACTTTATTGGAGACAGTGCAGAGTGTGCTCTATATATTGGATTTGGTTACTTTTTTCTATATTGTAAATAATTACATTTTCCCCCACCCTAATGGTTTGGGGCCCTTTAAATATGACCTAACCTATTTTCTTTCCTAATTCTTTAGCTATGATATGTTAAATTAGGTAAAACTTTGAGTGAAACATAATGCAATCATATTAACAGCATAGGGCTACTCTAAATAAGGAGCTTAATTTGGTCCACATATAATTACATATATATCATATAATAGTACAAATTTACAAGTATGAAAATGTCAATAATTATATGAAAACATATCTAAGATATCTTTAACCATGTCAAGAAAGTATCTAAAAAGTAGTAAACATTGAAATCTTATACTTTATTAGTTATGAGAATTCCAATCACAGGTGTTAGACTGTCATTGTGAGTTTTGATGTATGACATATGTTAAATACAAAGATGACTTCTCTCTTGAAGGTTTGTCTTTATGGAATATGAATTTGAAATTATGTCTTTATTAGTAAACTGCTACCAAAAATACATTTTCCATTTTATATATATTTTAACATAAGAAATATATGTTATTTTATGTTAAATGTTTTCATTTGTCCTTAAATACATTTGGAGCTTCTATACTATCTTTTTGGAATGGAGAATGTGTTTAGTAATCCTTTTGCTTGCAACAATCCATTAACATCCTTAGAGAAGGTTCTTAAAGGTGCAGTAAATGGAGTAGATGGTATTGAAAATGAAAATGCAGTTACACATAAGAGAAAAGAGGTTATAATCATAGGAGTCTTTTCTATTACTATGATATCTACTAAAGACTTGCCTGCAGTAGATGTTATAGGGAAATTTGATCCTTATGTTGTTCTCACCATGAAGAAATCAGAAAAAAAAAAAAAATGCAAAACTAGGTAAGAGCCATAACTAATATCTCTTTCATCATAGTTTTGATGTTTTAAAAATCCTTATATATGATCAAACTTTGTCTTCTGTTTTAGATCTTTTTTCTTCCTTTATTCTTGGGGTGGGTGGGAGGCATTGTGGAGTATATATTTACTTGCATTGCATGCCTATTTTTACTTTTCACTTACCCTTGCCTAAATAGTTATGCACAATATATTATGAAATTAAATAAACTAAAAAAGTTGTTAAATTTCTCAAGTTATGAATAACTCATTGAGTCCCATTTGGAATCAAACTTTTGACATTGTTGTTGAAGATACATTACATGATATGCTAATAATTGAAGTTTGGGATCATGGCACATTTGGAAAGGTTAAAAAAAAAATCATGCATCATATATTACTTAATGTAAAAAGGGACAAATAATAGTCCATAGCTGTTGACAAGTCTAACATATTTTCCATAGCATTTAAGAGGACCAAGCAGAAGGATAAATGCAAGAAAGTGATGAGAAGATTGTTAAATTGGACCAAGGCTACATTTGGTAGCATGGAAAGACAATGATGGAATAGGAAAGGGAGAGGGAATGTGTGAAAAGTGTTGTTTGGTATGTCCTAAGGAATGGGAATCTTCATTCCCTTAAGAATGCTATTTCCCACCATGTATCAATAGAATGGGATAGTTTCCAGGGAATCTTAATGTTTTAGACTATTTTGCCTTTTTCTTTGAAGCATTATCGTGCATCACCTCTTTCACCTTCATCCCCAACCTACATTAATGCTCAATTATCATTTGCCCTTTATTGCATAATTATCCTTCTTTGGTCACGTAAGGGAACAAATCGACAGTCATGAAGATTAAAGATGAATCCTATGATGAAGACAATTGTGCCCCTTCCTGGGTCCATTTCGATTTCATCACCAAAGACATCGTGACTTGGTGGTGGATTGTCACCAAGAATACTGATGAGTTAGCTCTAAAGTAGCTTATCAACACCAACGATAGCTGCAACATTGATGCAATCAACAACAACGGGCAAACCTTGCTAGAAAGCTTCGACATCTGCCAAAAAATGTTGTCAGAGTTATGCTATAAATGTCGTCAGAGCTTTGCTAGAAAGCAGGCATTGCATGAAGGAGAAGGAGATGAAGTGGCCATGTTTTAATATTTTTATTTTTTTATAATTAAGGATATTTTGGTCTTTGTCTATCTTATTCCCGAAAAAAGAAAAGCCATCATCCTTATTCCTTTCCATATCATACTAAATATGATTTTAAGCCATATGATTCTATTCCATTGCTATGCATTCCCATTCCCATAAAAATCATTCGATCCTACCAAAAGGCCTCAAAACAACCACCAAGTACCACAACAGTCAACATATATCATAATTGTGCCAGCATTTTACAAATTGTAACAATCCATTAGACCAACAACAGCTAGCAAGCATTATAGGAAAATTGTGCTATAGTTACAAGACAAGGAATAGATTCAACACGACTTTTTACATTAGTAAAAGGTGGACTCCCAGTGCATACATTATATTGGCAGTGAAACCATAATATTCATTACAAAAATGCCCATCAACATAAAATCTAGCTATATTGCACTAGTTACACATTGCCTAATTGGTTTCACAAAATTTACAATCATTATAATGCCTATTTGGTCATCACTAAACACACTTAACACAACTACAATAAAACATCCCCGCAAAAGCTTAATCCCTTTAACCACATCTTCCAGCCCTCTCACTGCACCTTTCATTGCCTTCACTGCAGCCTCCAATATTAAAACTTTGTGCATAAGTTTTTCTATGTGCTTTTTGACTACATTAACCTTGTTGGACATGTTAAAGATCACCTTGTCCACTGTCACCCTATCAGTCATACAGAGGGTCAACCATTCAAAGTAACCACACTTGTTAGCTCCACACTTTGCAAACAACATATTTGGATTCTACTCAATCTTAGAAATTTTCAACATCACCCTCCACAAAAACAAGTTCTATTTATGAGACCTCCAGTCATGAGTCCATTATTGTCTCCCATACTGAAGTAAGCCATATTGTACATACAAATAGTGCATAACATCAACCACTCCTTAACTTAGCATCAAAGTTTCAAATATTGGCCATAAAAACTTTGCTTACATAATGGTGGATCCATATAAGTGACAAACAACAACCTATACTACTTTGAACTCATTGCAGGCAACAACTATCTTTGCCAAATGATGGGTGACCAATAGACATATCACTTGTTTTCATAACCACCTTTGGCAATTATGCAATATTTATGCCAACTGGCATGTTGAGAATCTTAAGCCTCAAAGCACAAGTTGAATACAAGCCCTCAACTCTTTCACAATTATGCATTAGTATACCTAAATCCTAGTGCTTTGTCAAATAATGATAGTAAGTATATCCTAAATTATAGTGACCCTTATAATACAGTATAACCAAACAATGCAGTTTCATTTTAGGGGAATAAACTAATGACAAGCTTGGCAATACAATAACTAGTGGTTGGGTTTTAGTGTTCAGCCTAGTTCGAATCAGATGATATCCACCCAAATAGATCGATAAAATGAAAAATCAAAGTAAAGTATAACATTGTCAATACCTAGTAGGTCAACAACATCAACGCTACCCTATCCTTTGAAGTCGACCACTAGCACGTTGTCCACACTCGATGGAGGACAACCTTAAATGAATGCTTAAGGGCATAGTTCACTTGGCAAACGTAGGTTGATTAGTGGTGAGCCTTCTTGATGATGCATAATGCAATTTTTTGTTCCCTCTCTTTAATTTTTTTTTTCGTTTACTATTATTTTTCCTAATAGGGTCAAATTAGGCATTTCACCCTTGTTTATTTAATTAATGTTATTGTTATTATTAAATATTCCATCTACTATTCATGTCCAACTAAACATACTCTTAAATTTTTTATCTATTCCCAGCCTCGTTCTCATTTTTATTTTCATTCCCTCCAACCCAAATCCCTTAACCAAACGAGGCCCTAGTCTTCTGGGGATAAACACTTTTGACCAAAATGCCCCTCATTCTATTGTATAGCATCATCTCCCTTCTTTTATCATCATATGTATCTCCCTTCAACATGTTCTTCATTTGAGGCAAGGCAAGGCATCGCAAATGAAAGGGACAACAAACTTGCGAAACAAATCAAATCTTTCTTTCCCTGTTGCTTTTCCTTCATTGTTGTTCCTCCTTTATTGTCATTGGCATTGAAAATAAAAGGGATAACGAACTAGTGAAGCAAAACAAATCATTATTCCCTAGTCATTTCATTGTCGTTTATCTCACTTCATAGTCGCCGGTGTCACAAATGAAAAGGACTTCGCACAGAAAACGAATCAAATCCTTCTTCCCTAATTGTTACTTTTTCACTATCACTAATGTTGTAAAAGAAGCGTGAAGGAGATAAGTGAAGGCAAGAGATGACACTTGAAGGATTTGGGTGAATGATGACATCACACAGTGGCAAGGGAAGGGGAGTGAAGAAGATGAAATGGTTTATTTTTTATAATAACAATTTTTTGAATTTTTATCAATAAGGATATTTTTTCTTTATCTATCCCAAAAAGAAAAAACTTATCATTCTCATTCCTTTCTATATTATGTCAAACATGATTTTGGGTCATATAATTCCATTCCATCTAGGCCCATTTCCATTTCTATTTTTGTTCTTAAACCTACACTTAGATTTACTATGAACACAAATTAAATACAATGCTTGAAATCTAACAAGAAAAACAAAAAACAAAAAAAAAAATATTAGCCCAACATGCTTTTTGAAGTGAACTCTTTTATTTCTTGTCAGCTCCAACTTTTTATCTTCCTTGCGGAGCTTCTGATCTATTTATGCTTCATCTTTTACATATCTTCAATGTTCACCAACAATTAGTTGATTGGTTTGAGACATTCTCCAACATTCACATGTAAAGCCATAAAAGACCAACGAGCTTCTTTCAGTTTTTTCTTCTAAATAGATATTTTGAGTTTCGATCTATATATCCTTATATAGAAGGCTCTGGTCAAACTGTATTGCTATTCTCTTTGAAGCTTCCTTTTTGATAAGCTAAGTTACGGGAGCTTTTTAGGTAAGGCATTTATTGCATAATTGGAACTTCCCACAGTTGAGACATATATGTATTTAGAATGTTCTTTTAACCATATTCAAATTGCATTATACTTTTCCATATATATGAAGGTGTTCACTTGTAGAAGAAAACAAATGAGACAGACAACATACATGTATTTGAGTCCTTTTTACTCTTTTTTTTAGAAGAGTCATTGTTAGATAGATGAGAAAATGTATTTTTGTCTCTCTGTGCCATGTTTATTTATGGGGATCCTTCATTGGCTTTGCCTTTTTGGACTGGTCCACTATATAGATCTTGGCCCAATAACGTTTGCTTCAAATTAAAAAGGGGTTCGACCCATATCCTTGAGCTTGGACTAATTGACCAAGGGCTATTTCAATTTGGGCCCAAAACATTTAAGGCCAACTTAAATATTTTTGCTCGTTAAGATAGAATTAAAAAAATAATAAATAAATATTTTTATTCCAACATTTTATATTAAAATAATATTTTATTTTTATTTAAGTGAAGACAACTAAATTTTACCAAATTAAATCAATTATTAATTTATATTTAGTCAAAATACGCCCTACATAAAATTTGATAATCATTAAAAAAAAGTTTCGTGCCCCACATTAAAAGGGTTTATAAATTAATTATAAATTCTTGATCAAGTACCACTTTTCTTAAACGTAAAGAATCAGAGATATTGATGTGCATGCATATACAGATTCCACCTTTAGGTCCATTAGTTTTCCCACTTCTAGCTCTATGGCCTTGTGCTTCCTCCAATAATTTGTAACAAAACAAGAAGTTCATAATATGTAGTAACCAATCAGATTTTGCCCCACATGCAAAGTGACACGACGAAGCCAATCAAATCTAAACCACATGTCTTTTTATATAACAAAAACAAAGAGTCGCATAATCTTGGAAATTAACAATATTAAGCAATCATAATCATTCAAAATTTACTTTTCACTTTATAATTATTTTACACTTTTTAAATATAGAATTCTATTGAAACCTATGAAGTTAGCATGCTGGCGCAAATGCGCACCTGTAGAGGTTAATACGTGGTACCCCAATTGCTATTATCTTGTAATACAGAGAAGTAAAAGTGGGTTCAAATTTTATGGATGGATAGTAAATCCATCTGCCTCTGGCCAATTAAATTCGATCCTCTTAGACCAAATACGAGTATAAATTCATATATATATATATATATAGGCAATACCTACATATGCAAACATGTGCGAATGTATGCGTATATATTAGGAATGGATTTATGATTTTATTTTAAGGAGCAAAAGTCTTTATATTAATTAGTTAAATCAAGAGAAATAAATTCTTATAAGTTATAAGGCAAATTTTTATAAATTAAAAATATAAAATAAAATTATATATATAATTTAAAATTTTAAATTTTAAAGGAGCAACCATCCCCGCATATCTTGAGATCAATCTCTGTATACATTAACACATGTATTTGTATATATATACAAATGTTCAATGTTAACTCATCCATTACAAGACATCAACAATTTGCTAATTTGCCACTCCTGAGCCACCTATTTATCAATTATAAATTGAAGAAACATTTAAAATAAAAAATACTACCTACGCTGGATAACTAATAAAATATTATAAACTATAGGAACAGATCACGTTCCGCATTTAATAAGTTAATAATCATAACATGGCTGTCGATATTTATATATATAACAACTATATGATTAAAAAAATTTGTTTATTTATGTTATCAACAATTTATATTATGCTCTTTTCTCTTGGCATGCATAATATATAAAAGAATAATTTTTTGTGCACTTATAATTTTGAATATATTGGTATACTTAATTATAATGTAATTACATAATTTTTAAAATATTAATTTTTAAGTTAATATTTAAAATGACAAAACTATATAAATTAATATATAAATTCAAAAATTTATATACAATCAATATTTAGTAATTAACAAATTTATATATCAACAACATATAAAAATATTCAATTAAAAGATAAAAGCCGAATAAATCTAAGCGTTCAATAGAATGATGAATCCAGGAACAGGGATTAATTTGGAACTCCAGAGGATTCTCATGAGAGAAGAAAGGTGTCGTTCATTTTTTGGTCAAAGAAAAGATCGATCCCTCTCACTGTCTCTGGTTATCTTATTCTTACTAGGCTACGTACACAGATGGACGAAGATATTGGTCAAAAAGAGCAGAGGAAATAATTAAAGGAGGAATAATTAAAGATGGCAACACCGTTTCGCATATATATCATCAGTGTGCTCTGAAACTTGAAAGGCTCGTGTGAAGTCGAAGATATGGGAAGAATATTAGCTTTTACCGCCATGAAAATTCGTGTGAGGTCTATTCTGCTCATGGGACCACCTCATGCAGTATCTAAATATAATTCTATGGTACTTGGACAACGATCAGTTCAGTGGATTATGGACTTCCACGACGTTAAGTAATTGCATGAGGTTTAGATTCTCGGGATAAAATCTTCCAATGGGACCTACTGAATATTGAAATCTTTCAAGATATTGAAGGGCTCTCGTTGATTTTGGTTCATAGTTGTCTACTCGTATAAAACACGTACGATTTGATATAATTTAACTTATATATATCAGCACTTTAACTTTTGTGTTGGTATCTTAATAGTAATATGTCTGACTTATAAATAATGAGAGAAAGCTTACTTAGCCAGATGATTATTTTCAATTGTAATTTTCTCTTGAGTTTATAAAATGTTGCAATTAATTAACATTAGTTCTATTGAAGTAACTCTCACGGTTTACATAAGACGTTAAATCTATTCAAGCCGAACAGATTTATATTGTACATGCCTCTCTCTTTACTACATCATGCGAAAGTCTTTGCTATGCCTTCCCATCTGATTAGGTCTCCACAGTTAGTCTAAGATTAGAAAGAAAGAATGGAAAAGAAAATGTATGAATTGATAGAAAAAAAAAAAAAAAAAGGGCAATGTTTTGGTAGAAAAAAATAATTTAGATTACCACATTTAGTAGAAAATGTATAAATCTAATAGTTAATATTCAAGGAAATGCATAATTTAACGCTTTTGATTAAGGTTAAATACCATATGCAGTAAAAAATTTTAAAAATTGATCATATGTAGTTCAAAAATTTTGATTTAATAATTTAAATTTAAAGAAATGCGTAATCTAACCATCAATAATTCTTTTTAACAATTATTAGAAATTCAATTAAAAAGAAAATGCATGTATAGTGCATGCTTTCTCACCTTTAGTCCATTGTTGGGGACATTAATTGCCTCAAATACTCGAAAACTCAATTGCCAATTTTATTTCTTTATACTTATTTTTTTTTTTTTAAATTTATACAATTGTAGGTTATTCCCCTCATTTAGCCCTCATTCAGTATGATTTGGATCTGCATATTTAAATTTGACATATTTGGTGCATTTAGTTGTCTTAAAAAAATTTTTGAAAGAAAAAATTAATATCTACTTAAAAAAAGAATAGAACAATACAAATGCACTAAATAAGTTAAATTCTAAATACAAAATATCCAAATTATTCCCTTTTGGGTATTTGAAGAATGTCTCTCCCCGAAATTGATTATTGGGTCACAGTTCTATTACTTCACAATCCAATAAAATTGTTAAATTAATATAGGGTTGTGGTCTCAAAGACAATCTAGAAGAAATTAAATTGGTGTCTGAGCTACAAAGGCATTAAAATAAATAGCAGAATATATATATATATATATATTTATTTATTTATTTATTCTGCTATATATCTAACGCAGAGTTATTGCAACATGATTAATTAACACATCAATTATAATTTTATATAAATTAGACAAAATTTGTTGATGAAAAAATATAAATAAATAATTCCAATGTCCCTTCCAGAATATCTTGCATGGATGATGAGCATATCTTCTTGCTGCACTGATGCTTGAAGAGACGTATGAATTAGCTGCATTCGGTTTAACACTTATGGTACGCGTATAGAATTAGTGGATCCTGGCATCTTAATTTGATTTAGAGATATTGGGTGATGATGATCCATGTAAATTAGTTTATCTGATCATCAATGTTGCAATTCACCAATCTTATCATAACAAAACCAAGAAATTGTTTTCCCACATTTAACACGTGCAAATTCCATAAGCTGACAAGCTTGTACTCTCAAAGACAAGTAGCAATAGAAGACAAATACAGGGACAATTTGTGGCATCTTTGTTGATATATATACTTGATAGTATGCTTCGTGCTACGTACTGCTGGTTATCAAACAAATTGCGCTAGACGTGAGACTTACCTTTCTTTAATATTCTTTTTCTTTCTATTATTCCTTTGTCGAATTTCAGAATTTACTTCTTGTTTTTTGTCTTTCAGTGTATGTTTTGACTTTAGTAGCTACTACTTCTTGCCAAGTGTTATTTGGTAACCAATGGTTGGCACAAAAAGGGTCACTTGGGAAATTGAATTTGGCTTTAGAAGAAATATATATTTGACTTTTGGTAATCCGTATACATGTGTGTCAGTTATAAATTTTTTTGGATCAAAGGTTGAAAGATAAAATCACTTAAAACTAGTGTTATCCAAACAGTCTGACATTGAAACCCATTGGATATGTGACTTGAAATACCTCACAAGGAACCCCTAAATATACGACCAAGTGCTCTTTCACTCAATTTTTAATGATTTCAGCTACAATTGAATGAAAATTAGCATGACCAATTGCAGAAAAATGAGAAATGACTAAATATTCAATATAGTAATTATGATAGATTATAACTCAGAATGTTTTAATTTAAACACATGTGCATAAACCATCATCTTTAGGAAGTAAATGTGCAAAGTTTTTTAAATATATGTATTCGTTACTGAGTGTTTAGTTATTGTAGTGACTCTTAGAAGTCTCTAAAAGAATACTACATATATAAAACTGGAGATGGTTCATTGTATCAACATGCATTACACCATAGTTCCTATATTAAAAGATCTAGATATAACAATCTCCGTTTCTTTTAGACTTTCTGTCTATGATATACTTTTAAGTTATAATATGATATGAGAGATTTTTGGACTTGTAAAATCTGTATGCGGTTGCTATAAGTTATTCTCATCCAGATTAAAAAGAAAAAAAGAAACACAGCATAAATGCTGTATAGTATCCGATTCAAGTTAGACAAAATACGAACAAGTTTTGCTATCATTTTCTTTGATAATACCACTCTTTCGAAATTACATACTAACATATGTTGCATAACATGTTATCCACCTGCTGTTTCGAGTCACCGAAAAGTCAAAAGAGAAGGGCGACTTTACATCGTCGGTAGAAGAAAAAACGGTAAGGATATTAAATCGTTGAAAGATTGACGAAAGATGAAGATTCGAACGCAAGTACAGAGAATGAACTCCAATACAATTCACGCACCATGTGTTTAATTTCTGTTCTTTTTCACCTTATTTATTGTCGTCGAGCGAGTTAATTGATTTTCAATATCCCAAAGAAAGAGACAATTAGACTATCGAGCTCGCAGAATCAGAGAGCATATTTGTAAGGAGATTTGGGATATTTAGAGAATAAAGTTACCGTCCATTTGCATGTACTTGGAAATGGATCAGGAATATCTTCCTTCTGTTCATTTTTTGGTCCATTCTCTTGGGTCAACCACCAAGTTGTTTGTTACGATGAACATAACAATAGAATTGTGATTAAATAACTAAAAACTTTAGACTTAATAATTATAATGCTGCAAGTTTCGTCATGGTGTTGGTTAGTTTAGCTGGAGGGGCAATTTATAATGTTGCCTTAATTTATTCATTGTAGCTCGTTCATGGTCTTCTTTTTTATGAGTGAGGTTGGCACTACACCGATCTGAATTCTCTACAGGTTTTTGAAGGCATTGTACACATTTAATTTGAGCAAATAATAACCATTGAATTAAAATTTTAAATTTTATTAATTTTGATAAGTTATTAAATTCTGGTGCACAGAATTAAGTATAATTCTCTAACTTTGCGTATTTTCTCTAATCTCAGCCATCCAATTTATGTAGTTCTTATGAAATGTAGAAAATTCAAATTAGACATTACAGTTGTTTTTTATATATGCAATTTGTTGAGTTTTTTGAACTTTCTAAAAGCAGATTGGACCTTGTGGACTGGTGAGATTCATGTGCTGTTAGCCTAATCATATATGCAATTGGGTAGTCATGAATTTCTTATTTATTTTTTTTCATGACAAAAATGAATTCTTCAAGTGAGGAGTATAATTAACAAATGAGAAGTGATGATCAACAAATCCACACTCAACAAGCTTGTATACCTCAATCTTGAAGATTGAGCTAGTGCGAATATAGTCTTTTGACAGACAATATTGAAGTTCAGTTGGACATAATTATTGTGACAAGAAGGAAAGGAGAAAAAACAAGGAAACTTGCGAGAGGATAAAGTGATAAACCAAACAAGAAGAAGCCTATCCTAAGTTTCCAATCACTTCACTGTACAGATTGGGTATCGGATAAGCCTCTGGAAATAGGTTCACAAATCACAAACATCCAACAACTTCAGTTAATAGCACAAATTAAGTTCGCACTCACGCTCAAGACAAAAATGTACGCATGAAATGATTCATTCACCTCCATCAGATAGGAATAAAGCATATCTTCATTCGATCAGATTCTCTAAGATTAATCAGTTAACTCTGAGTTTCTGTGGGTTAAGACTAAGATTATGACTTGTAGCACGTAGAAAAGAAGAACAACTCTAAACGACAAAATTATTAAGATTTCATGCAAGAATCTTCATGAACGCATATAGTAATTCAGCTTGGCCACTTGTCCTTGACTAGAGCAGGGGAAGCTTCGTAAGCCTTCTTTCCAACTTGAAGCTTTCTGGTTTCTCAGTCGCCTTATCTTTTGACTCTATTATGAAGTTGATACTTCACATACGGAACCTATCTCCCTATAAAGGGACTACACCAGAGCACAAGTTTTGCAGTAGGAATCACAAGGAGAAGTTCAAGTTTCGTTCCTCTCAATTTTCAGAGTGATTGTTACATTAATGGCTACCATTTCCTATAGGCAAAACCCACATGTAAGCAACACTTACCAGCAGCGCGGAGTCATCACTGAGGAAATCCAAGGACTCATTAGAGTTCACAGAGATGGGTATGTCGAAAGGTTTCCAATCGTGCCTAACGTCTCCTGCGCAGTTGCATCAGAACGGTGTCGTTCTGTGACTGCCAGAGACCTCGTAATCAACAAAGACACCAATCTATGGGCACGTTTGTATGTCCCAGTAAGCTCTAATACCAAGCTTCCTTTGCTTGTTTACTTCCATGGCGGTGGATTCTGTGTTGGCTCTGCTTCTTGGAGCTACTACAATGAGTTCGTAACCAATCTTTGTTTCAAAGCAAATTGTGTTGTTCTCTCTGTGGAATACCGTTTAGCCCCAGAAAGCCGTCTTCCTGCTGCATATGAAGACGGTTTCAATATTCTCATGTGGTTGAAGCAAGAATCTCTGAATAGCTCTAGTGGGCAAAAATGGTGGCTGAGTCAGACCAACCTGTCTGCCCTTTTTCTAGCAGGTGATAGCGCAGGAGCCAACATAGCCTACAATGTTGCCTCACGCATTGGATCAAACACCTCATTATCTCTCAAGGGTATAATCTTGATCCAACCTTTCTTTGGAGGAGAAGAAAGAACTATCTCTGAGAAGCAATACTCAAATCACCCACCAAATTCTGTTCTAACTCTATCAGCTTCAGACACTTACTGGCGCTTAGCACTTCCTATAGGGGCCAACCGTGACCACCATTATTGTAACCCTCTTGCTTATGGCTTCTCGAAGTTGAGAGACCAGAGGCTTCCTGGTATTCTGGTGTGTGTATCAGAGTTGGATATATTGAAAGACAGAAACTTGGAGTTCTCTAACGCTTTGGTTAAAGCAGGGAAGAAGGTGGAAACTGTGATGTACAAAGGCGAAGGCCATGGGTTTCAAATTCTGAATAACTCCCATCTTTCGCAGTCTCATACCCAAGAAATGATCAATCATATCAGGAAGTTCATTACTCAGTAGTTACTATTGCTCTGAGTGATCTTTAGAATATCTGCTCAGAGATTGAGCGACTAGAGTCTAGTGTGTTAGTAAATTTAGTATCTGGGGTTGATAGGCATTCTTGTAACTGTTCTCTGTATCAAGGGATTGGAATTCTAGCTTGAAGTACTGAAGCAAAAAATACAGACTTTGATGTTTTCTTCAGCATGAAGTATAGAACCAACAGTTTTTCTCTGTTGGGTTTCTCTAGCGTACTTGACTTCAAATAATAATTTTTAAAAAATATTAAATATAAAAATTAAAACAATAAAGACATGAAAAAAGGAGTCGCCATCTATAAATATTTTTGTAAAGTTAGAGAGAAATAGAAAAAAAAGAAATAAATTAAAAGAAAAAAAATTCATATATATATATATATATATATGTGTATATTCCTTTGTACCACTATCTCTTTAAAATTTATAAATATATATATATATATATATAAAGAATCCATTCTCAAAGAGAGAGGATGACATAGAGTTTCAGACAAAATCAAGTCTAAACAACTTAAGAATAGTAGTCAACAGGAATATTATATATATATATATATATATATGATAATGTTATTATTTGGTGCCCCTTCAATGAAGTTGGTTTTTCCTTTTATTATTATTATTTTTTACCAAACTTCGGATTAGTTTAGTCAACAAAATCTCTTCCATACAAATTGTCCCAAACTTTTCTATGTATATAATAAAATAAGAAAACAAATGGGGATCCAAATATATAGAAGTCTTACCAAGTATTATTACACCCACATGAACATTATATATGTAATACAAATGAGAATTAAAAATTCGAAGAAAAAAGCGTGACATAGCCAAAATAGATAAAAGGAGTGATCCATGTTTCTCAGCATCTTTATTCGTCCTTTAACCAACTTTCACAAGAGCAAAGGATAAACACAGTAAAAATAAAATGTGACGAACCAATTGTAATATAGTGCGCGAATACAGTTAGGAGGCCACCTGGGGTTCTTCATATGGGGAATAGAGTCAGAGGATTTACTGAAAGGAAATTGACGTTACGCGAAGAAAGAAGTATCCGTGCCATTATCATCTTCTAGGACCACGCAATGTTAAAGCATTCGAGTGGAAGACAAGATTATGATTGAAGGGATTTATATCATATCGAAGGAATGAATTTAGGATTTAATTTTAAGAGATTGAAAATTTTTGAATGAAAGATTTTAAATGAAGATATGCAAATTCTTACAATTCAAGAAAATACGTTTTTATAAAATTAAAAAACTAAATAAAAATTATAAAATATAATCAAATATGAAAAATTAAAATTTTAAAAATTCAAAGCCTCCCTAGATCGATCTTTATAAAAAAGTATGTTTAGAAAGGTTAAAGGGAGAAAAGGAAAAAAGGAAGATGTATGATTTGTTGTTGTTGTTGTTTGGAAGTTTTTATTTTAAAATTTTTATTATTAAATTATATTAAGCTGGATTGGATTATATTAGATTAGAATTACATTTTAAATTTTTTTATAAAGTTAGAGTAAGTTCTAAACAAGTGTTATTAATAGGGTTGGGCACGATTTACTCTTAGTGTGTCCACTTTTAATCATCATATGACTCATGGGAGCAAATTTTTCTTATCACCATTTGACTGATTGTGTCATTTGTAATTTCATGCAACAATAAAAAGAAGGAAGGAAGTCAGTAAAAAAAGTAAAAGTGAACATTATACAGTACATTATCATTTTTCCTGTCACTCTCACTCTCTTTCTCTTTAATTGTTCAACAGTTAATTACAAAGAATTCATAGTATCTAGCTTGCATGCACAAAATTTTTTTTAAACCAAGCTTTTTGGCTCCTTGTCTATGAGCAAGAAGCTTAGCATGAAGTTAGAAGCAGCTCCCTACAAAAACAAGAAAGCCACCTAACCCCACCCTTTATGTACTTAACTAATCGCCCAATCTAAGTTTGAAGACCTCAACATTATTAGGAAGAGCATTCAAAATAGATTTCCAAGTAAAAGAGTAGAAGATGGCAAGCCATTAAGTAAGGTCTTGTTCTTAATGGTGATCCATTAAGACCTCAACTTTGTTTTCATTGATCTAGAAAAAAAAGGCATCCTTCATTGCCTATATGGAACCTTTGAACCATGCCAGCAACCATGTGAAGGACCTTTGTTTTAGACAGAATATAATAGCGAGGAATGGATTTGAAACAAAGAAAAATTGTAGGGAGTCATTCGAAAAGTTAGACTATAAGGACCAAATTACAAATAAAGCCAAATTATAGGGACTAATTGTTTAATTTTCCTTAGTTATTTACTCAACACAATTAACTTACTCTCAGATTTAATATCTAAATTAGCATATTGTTAAATGTGTGTTAAATTTTAGATGTTGATGAACTTTTTGGCTGTGACAATTTTTGAGGCAGCGAAGGCTTGCAAGCTTTTGGTGGTTAAATTATATAGGGCCAAATGGAGATAAAAATAAACTACATATGATGGCTAAAGCTGTTAAAACATGCTAACAAGTTGGCCTACATGAGCTTGTAGAATAACAAGTTGGCTCATTTAACCCATCATAATTTAATAGGTTAGGATGTTGAGCCTCTTGTTCACCAAATAGTCATCTAATTGGCATAAAATATAAAAAAAAAAAATTGTGAAATTTTTTTTTTCGAAATATCATATCATCAAACTAAATATCTAATTCCAATATCAAAAGTCCATTCATGTAAGGCATTGTTAATCAAATATTGAATTTTTAAAAGACAAAGTAAGGATAAAAATTATTTCAAACTATAGAATATTATATACTACACAAAAGAAACTCCACAGAATCACATAAGTAGGCTAACCCACCGAATTGACCTTTTTTAACTAGCAAGTTGGCCAGTAATCCATAATGTTATATGAGTTGAAAATTTCAATCCAATCCACTAAAATGAGAAAATTTCACTTTTAGTCCTCCAATGTTGGCCTCCAAATTAATTTAGTTCTTGAAAGATGGAAAGTACTGATGTAGTTCCTCAAAGTTTTACCCCATGATCATAGTTAGTCCCTCCGTAAACAAGGTGTTAATAATCATCTGACGTGGCCTGTTATTTGTCTACTATGTTAACTTGGATTAGTAAGGCTCCTCATCTGCATCCATATTTGCCAAATGGACTGGGTTTTATAACCGAGTTTGGAAATAGGTATCTGATGGAACTGGGTCATTTTTGTTTACTCCATAGATGATGTGTCCTGATCTTTTCAAATGCATCTAGGGCTTCTAGGGTTTCTTTTCAATACAGAGAGATAGAAGGAAACTCACTCAACGGCAACAAGCTAGGGCACAAGGGAAATTGTCTGAAGATGGTGATAGAAAACACAAGAGAGTTCTCTAGCATCACAGATGACACCATTCTCCCAGATTGACTGACGACACTGGGCAAAAATTAGAGTTCAATCATTAAAAGACAAAAGGGACGAAGTGTTGGAAGGTTAAAATCAAAGGATGAATCATCAAAATAGCTAAGGACAGAGAGTCGATGGATAAAGAGGAGTTACGTCTTTAAAGGTACATGGGTTTTAAGTAGATAGATTTTTTGGTTTCTATTTTCTTCATTTGTCATGTTGTGGGTTAAAAAATCTTTGTTCATAATTATGTTTGCTTTTCTAACTTTCATTGTCCTTATTCCATGCTTTGCGTCTTATAGGGAGATAAATCTATGATTTTCAAACTCTTCAACTGTGTATATATATGATATGATATGTACGATTATATGATAACACGATGATAAATGAAATTACTAAACTATATAAGCTCTTGTTATTGTGAAAGGCACTTGGTTAAGGAAGTGAAAAGTGAAGGCTATACTATATAAATTAAGGAAAATTATTATATGCAAGGTGAATGTTGGAATACCATGTGTTGTGAAAAATTATATTGATAATATCAATATTGTGTGTTAAAGATAAGATTATATTAGAAATATGAACCTTAGTTATTCCATTTATATCATTTTTAAGTTTTATGATAGTGTTTTACCTAAAGTTTATCTTTTTTTATATATTATTTATTTATCATTTTTAATCATTTATAATATCGTTACTTTCTTTTCTTATAAATTGCTAATAATTACCCTTTTATTTAATTGCATCAATAAAAGTATTTTTTTAGTACTTATTGTAATTAATATGTTAAGTAGTATATTATTTATTTATGCAACTTATTTACATGATTTATTTATATTCAATAGTTTTAATAATTTAAATGTTAGATGAGAATTCATGTAAGAACCCCGTAGTTGTTAATGGGGATAATGACCTAAGTGCACCTTGTTAAAATGAATTATTAAGACTTATGTAGTAAAAGGATACATGTATAAATTACTGAGATGTATCTGGTAAAAGAATACGGGGTATGAATTATTGAGACGTATCTGGTAAATAGATACGAGTATGAGATATTGAGACGTATCGAGTAAAGAGATACATATATGAATTATTAGGACGTATTTAGTAAAAGGATACAGGTAAGATGATATAAGTTCTTTCTTTGATACCCACTTTATACAAAATATAAGGTTTAGAAATGATATCTTTTTTATTTCTTTTATCAAAACTTGTTTCTTTACTGAAATAAATATTCGTTAAAAACTCTAAGGACTATTATTTTTTCCTTCTACTTACTTTATAATTTATGTATTCACTAAGTTAGTAGTAGACTTACACCTCTCTTTAACATTTTTCCTTATAAGTATATATTAAAGTGAAGTTACTTTGGGATGCCCAGACTTTTTCGTATATCATTTTGGTTTAGTTATAGTATACGTTTGACTTCAAGATGATGGCTACTAGAAGTCAGGCTATTTGAGGTTGTATGGATGTTGTGAACATTATAAGCATTGTATAGGTTGTTATCTTACTATATTTTATTACATATATCTTGAAATATTATTAAGCTAGTATTGTTGTTTACTATGACGGTAAAATGGTTAGTCACAACTAGCTATAGAAGTTTGATAAACATGATATTTTTAAGGGAGGTGTTGTCAAATTTTAGACAACCTCCAAAAAAAGATAAATAAAAAAAATTCGTTGAATTATCTATTTAATGTGTTTAATTAATACTTTCATGAACATTGTGAAAGTGTTATATTAGACTTGTTAGGCTAAGTTGATTTATCTTATGCACCAGTCATGATCAGTGAATTAAGGTCGTAACAAGTACTATTCAAGAGCATGCAAACAAAGATTATTGGGAGATAACACTTTAAGGTTTAATCTCCTTAAAAGGATTTATTTAAAAATTTAATTCAGTTTCTTTTAATGTAGTGAGAATGAGCTTTCATTTCCTTCTTTATGATTTGTCGTTTTCCAATTTCTTTTAATAATCAATGTACATAATGTACCTATAATAGGGTGTATATTATGATAATGCCTTTGTGTTCCAACTTTCAAGCTCTCTCATCCCATATAGTTGAATTCATTCACTATGGGTTTATTCATAACTTTGAGTATGGAAATGTCATATAATGTAACCCTTTTGTTCCTTCTTTGAACATTAAGCAAAGTGAACAGAAATTAACTTAGAGGAATCATCACAACCATTATATATAGCAACTTAGGTTACTTTTAAGCTAACTAATTACACTTCCAGCTTGTTTAATTGAAGAAAAATTCAATTTTTTCTTTCGTATAGATAGATGAAACTTGTATTAAATTATCAGCTTTTCTAAACACATGAGAAATCCAAATCAAATTACTATGGCCTTACTCTTATTTGTCTATGTGTTGCTTGGCCATATTATAACCAACTATCCATATGATTAAAGTCAAATTACTAAGGCGCGTAATTCTTTTTCAACAAGCTTTGAGCAATAATAAAGTTATTATACTATTCCAAATTGTTTGAGTTAGACTCTCTTGCAATAATAAATTATACTTTAAAATTTACACTAATTATTGTTGTGTTTCTTGTATTATGTGGTTACCGTAGTTGTTGAGTTGATTTCAAACACATTTTTCTAAGTATAATTAGTTACTGTTGTTTCTATTTTGTCATGTTTATGACTTTATGGCAAATGACTTATTTTGTTGACATATAAAGTTTTGATGGTTTTATTTTCTCATGGCTGTGACCTTGTGAGTTTGAATAGGTTTCATTACCTTAATTTTACCACCAATCATTGCCTTATATCTGATAGCAATTTGTTCCTTCAACACTTAGGGATATATATGTACATATCTATGGGATCATCCGTTATGTTCAATTGGTTTGAATAACACCATAAGATTTCTTTTCCTCTGCAAAAGTAGCATTTTATGGAACTAGAATGACATAATTTATTCATTTTTGTAGTATCATAGACCATTGACCATTGCCTTCATTTATGATTAGTCAATGGAGTTTATTGTGTTTTAATTGTCCATGTTTAATTGAAGATCTAATACTGTCCTTTATTATATGCTTTGCAAATATGATAAGATTTTTAGTTGATAACTACAAAAAGCTTGTACCAGCAATATGATAGGGTTTTAGTTGATAGCTATAATAATCCTCATTAGTTGAATTGTAACTTGAATACTTCAACTTTGTGGTTTTTTTTCTAACTAACTTAAATTATAATATACAAAAGAGATTGAGATCTCTTGAAAATTGGCAATGGCTAAAATGAATTTAAAGTATAAACCAATAGCAAAATACTATATAATAAGCATTGAAGCCAAAGCCAATATTTTAAAACTCCTCAAATACTATGACTAAGCCACACTAATTTTTATACAACAAGCATTGGTACACGTCATAAGAGTTCATATAATCCAAAGTAAGTACATACATATTCAAAACTTTCCATTTTTCATGCTCGCGCCTACTTAGAATAGTTCTTGAATTAGAATAATAAATTGTAGTATCACAAGGAAGTAAAAAACCAACTTAACTCCACTTGCCACTCCTTTTAATGCTTCCAACTTAGACATACTCCTTAGATCGACTATATTTACATCCGTGACATCTGCATCTATACTTCTTTCTGGATCATGTGATTGTTGTACTTTTGTGTTCTCATTGCCATGCTTACTTCCCTTCTCAAGGGCATTACTACATAACCAGTCAAAGAATTTACACTTCCTTTCTTTACATATGACATAAAGCTCATTTAGGGGGGGGGTTTGCAAACTCTGAGATCTTTACTTATGCCCTTATACCACAATAACAATTTTGGTTTTGAAATCCATTGACCGTGATCTCACTAACACTAAAAGGGGTTATAACACACTAAAATTGATATAATTAGCACTTATGACTTCAATAAACCCAAATCAAATATATGCAAGAGGAAATACATTAGTGAACTCTTAAAGTTAAAATTACTTTCACTCTTAGTCAATACCTATAGGTGTTTGATGGGCAAATATTATGCTTGTGATCATAGCCTTATATATATAATACTTGTGAGGTTATCAAGGTATATATAACACGTTAATTACTAGGGAATTTATTAAGCACATATCTTGAGCAAATTAACGAGCATGACTTATATATGTACGTGTTCCAAAACATTCAAAATTTTTCAAGTTTGGTTTGTGATACCTCACATAGTCATTTTTGACTTTTGTGCAGATGATACATTAAATAAAAGGATTAATATGAAGAAAATAAGAAGAAGACAAAAATGTAGGCTCTCAGTGACAACATAGAGAAATCACAATGTAAGCATAAATAAATAAAATAACACCACCCTTTAAGAGTAGATGAAAAACATTAATAGTATAAAATGCTTCAAACAAGTTTAAGAAAACATGGAAAGACAATAACATTCTTAAACCTGATCAAATATAGAAACAAGAACATTACACTTAAAGAGTAGATGAAAAACATTCATGGACTAAAATGCTTCAAACAAGTTTTAGAAAATATAGATGGACACCAACATCTTCAAACCTGATCAAATATAGAAACAAGACCAACCAACCTGTCATCTTTAGCCACCAATATCTCTTCCTTGGCCATTCTCCTTTAAGCTTGTAGAAATTTCGCCGATGTTGCCTCTGTTGCAAGAGGAGTCTTAATTGCTTTGCATCGACTTATGCAGAAGGAGACATGGCTTTATATTGTTTGATGTGTGTGTTAATGAGGAGCCCCACTAATCCAAGTTAGCATTTTATGATGTGAGTAGGTAGATAATGGGCCACGTCAAACGATTTTTAACATCTTCTTGATGGATGGACTAAATGTGGTCACATGGTAAAACTTTGAGGGACCATATCAGTACGTTCCTTCTTTCAAGGACCAAATCAATCTAAAAATCAAAGTGAGGGACTAAAAATGGATTTTTCTCCTATTAAAATGGTGGGTTAAATAAGTCAAACCTAATAAGTCAAACTAGGTTTAATGGTCCTAAGAATGATTATCAAAAATGCATTTTAGAAGTTATAAGGTCTCCTATTATTGATGAAGCTTATCGAAGGTATTCTAATTGTTAGAATATCATATAATATATGGGGTTTAAATTTGTTAAGATATTATACAGAGTCTACCCATAAGGGGTGCTCATTAAATAAGGGTAAAATAATAATTATAGAAATTATTAATAAACCTTAATCTTAGTTAGCATTTTATAAATAGGTTTAGACTATTATATGAGTGATAACTTATCAATAAAGAGAGACTTGAGATGCTCTAAAAGGAATAAATGCGAGTATTTTGCAATCACATTTGAGAGGGGATTTAGGTTATAAAAACTTGATATACACTTAATATACTGTAAGTATCTCATTCGATTAGTGATCTCAGCTAGAGTTCAATCAGCTTCTGTAATTAAGAGATTTATGTAAGACTTATACTTTGAATCTATGAATGTGTTCATTTATTTTTTTTATTCCTTTCACTAATAATTAGTACATGGTAAGAGTTTAGCAAGTGAGCAAAAAGCTTTTGTACGTGCGGAGCACATGCTAAGTGCCTATATGTAGGGGTGATCACAGGCCGGGTTGGGCTGGGTTTTTGGCTGACCTGGAACCCGACTCGGTATCACATCAGATTATTTTTTGGAACCCGGGACATGGCCTGACCCGGTTAGACTCAGGATAGTGATTGGGCCGGGCCGGGTTAAGCCAGGTCCGGGTCGGGTCATCTCTTTTTTGTTTTTTTTTGTTTTTTATAATATGAAATATTTTGTAAAAATAATATTTTTAAAACAAAAAAATGAAAAAAAGAAGACTTGAAAGGAAATAAAATAGAATTAAAAAAATTTTAAGATTTGGAATAGAAAATAATAAAAAGTTGAAAAAAATTGATATTTTAAAATTTATTTATAAATAAAATTTGTTTTAAATTAAATTAAAAATATATTATAAAAATTAAAAAATTTTTAAAAATAATATCGAGCCGGGCCTCATAGCAACCTTGGGACTCGGCCAGGCCTGACCACAGACCCAGCCCGACCCTATAAATTTTTCAAATTTTTTTATTTGGTTTGGTTATAACCCCACCCGATGTAATCGGGTTGGGCCGGGTTTACCTAGTTGACCAGGCCCATGATCAGCCCTCGGTGAGTGGACTATTGGATCACTTGAAGGAATGGTTATCGAAAATATCCATACCAAGTGGGCTTTTGGAAATGGGTTGAATTGCATGTTGGTTAGTTGGTTGGATCATGTAGTGGATTTATAAATCCAAATTATAAGATGGAGATGTTTTAGATGGATGAGATTAAATCATTTTATAAAAATGAAACCAAATTAAAATTTTTATGTAATTAAAAAAATAAAATTATATTTAAGTTCTAAATTGATCTAGATATTTTATTATCAGGATTCATTGGACAATTTTTATTAAAGTGATTGTAATTAAATCATCAATCGTAGTAGCATTTAAAATTTGAAATCAATAAACCTTATCCAATGGCTCGAATCACGTCAACTCCTTTGTAGTTAAAATAAGATAGCAGAAGATTTGGACTCATTAAATTAGCTGAATAAATTCAGTTTGTGTGCATTTGTTATAAGTTTATAAATCTAGCTCAATTTTCTCAAATGGCCTGAGCAGCCCATTTTAAGTTAAATTAGAGATTTGGATTTCCTATAATCAAAATTGATCTAATAATTATATTAAAGTAATTCTATAGATCTAACAATTAATATTTCAAATTAAATTATCAATTGTAATAAATTTTGAAAATTAAAATTAATAAACCTTATCCAATTGTTCGAATCACTTCAACTATTCTTTATAGTCCAAAATCTGGACTCATTAAATTAGATGAATAAGTTCAATTGGTGTGTAATTTTTACGAGTCCTAGCTCAAGGCCTGAGTAGCCCATTTGCCACGAGCCGGGCTGGAAAACTCTACAAGATCTGGCTCATTCACATTTCACCTCGAATTGCAGTTGCCGAGTGCAACCTGCTGGGAGGCAAAATAGCCCCGCCTGTTGCTGTTACGCTTCTTTATATGGCTTCGCAAGTATCCCGGGTAAAAAAAACTCACTTCCTGGGTCATGGCTTCTCTGCAACGAAGTTAATTGATCAACGTCGTCGTCAATTCTTCTTCTTCCTCTTCCCCTAAGTCCTTACTAGCCATGGCTTCTTCAATGGCAAAGAATCTAATGAGAGATAACGTGCCGCTTTCGCGCTTCGGCGTTCTGGTGGCTCAACTGGAATCCATAGTGGCCTCTGCAGCACAGCAATCTCCAGACCCGCTCCTCTGCTTCGATCTTCTCTCTGATCTCATCTCCGCCATTGACGAAGAGACGAAGGTGATTCGACTTTCTCCTCACTTTCCACTCCCCAGCACACTATCTCAGATCTCTGATACTCCTGAATTCCGTTACTTCATGCGGCACTTGTCTTAAACTAGGATAATTTGAGTTTTATAAAATAGGGACTGCTTTTTATGTTGTCCAATCTTTACTTTTACTTTCAAAGCCGCAATGTGCTTGTGTAGGAAGACATATTTCGAATTTGATTAGAATCCAATGATCAGATGAGTCACTCTGATACGTTTTTCCTTTCTAGTATGTTTGTTTATCTTCAAGATTTCACTTTTATTTACCTGTTAGGAGATCTTGTAGTAGATTGAATTTGAGAACTACCTGCATTTAGCTGCAACATATCCTATAGGCAGTTTTCCCTTTATATGACAACTTTTCCGGCTTGTTTTCTGAAGATAGAGAACAGAAAAATCTGCAAGAATGAATTTGTAACGTAAATAAAGCTCTTATTAGTTGATGACAATTTGCACATTCATGAAGTACTTATACTAGCGGGAGTTTCATTCTTGATCTTTTGATATTACACTTACGAGAATTTTGAGCGTTCATGCTCTTGCTAGAATCTCAAATATAAGTTTCACTGCTTATTTTTATGCTATTGAATTCAAAATTCGACACTCATATGATCTTGTTGACTTCTGATGCTAAAATATCTTATTTCCAGGACTCTATTTTATTGTGGCAAAGGAGATGCGAGGACGCACTATATTCCCTGCTTGTTATGGGTGCACGTCGGCCTGTGCGTCACTTGGCATCAGTGGCAATGTCAAGAATCATATCTAAGGGAGATGGGATATCGATTTACTCTAGAGCTAGCAGCCTTCAGGGATTTCTTTCTGATGGGAAGAGAAGTGAACCTCAGAGAGTTGCTGGTTTGTCAAGACTAAAGAATTTTAGAGCTTTTATATAGCTGCTGAAGTGTTGAATTATTCATGACTGGTTTTTTTGACTGATATAATGACTATATAAAAGCTAATGAATTTGTTTTCCTAGCATGTTTCTTCTCCAGAATGCCTCACTAGTTCCCTGATTGCAATGGGACATTCTTGTAGTGATCATACTATAAAACTCGTAGTTACATCATTTCTGTAGGACTTACACAAGTTGTTCATATTCTGTAGTAAATGATTGTCATCCATTTGTTCTGGTGGGCAGCCTTAGAGTTCTATACTAAGTGTAGGTGTCTTGGTGGAACATTGAGCTTCCTTCTCATTAAGTTGGCTTAGTGTTCCTGACTTGGTGTTGATTTCTGCTTTGATATTGCAATAGCCAGCTGCTCTTTCTAGTTGTGGCTAGAGGAAAGTAACAGAGTGGTTACCATGTATGTGGTTCTTGTGTTTGTTATCAACTTCATATTGTCATTTATGAAAGAAAAAAGTCAAACGAGCAAAATGGGTAAGAGGTGCTTGAAAAAGTCTCTAGTTTTATTTTTGTAAAATTAGCTGTAATCCTACCCAAAATATGTAGAAGAGATAGAATTAGCAGCTATGGTGAATTACAAATAGCAGTAAAGAAAAGAAATAAGCAGAAAACTCCCCTGGCTTTCAAGAGGTTAGGGTCTCTCCCAAACCGAGTCCAAGATTTTCCTTGCCTTCTCCTGTCACAGATTCCTCACAATATATCCTCTTCTAATTAACTTTCTCTTTCCCTCTGTCTCTTCCAGCTCACCCCACCTTCCCACTAGGGCTGCTTAGTTAGTTACTTGATTCACTTTCTTGGTTCTTAAATAAGTTCTGACCTCCCCTGATAGATTACTACCCTTTAGCCCAAATCTCCTCTTTTCTACTTTCTTTTCTCTGTTATAGGTCACGAGCTCATCATTGCCTCGTTATTTGTTCAGTTTGGATTCCAAAAAGCCCTTGCTTTGACTCAAGGAAATTACATTTTTTTACTTCTATCATGCTATGCACTGCCTGTTTACATTTTTTTCTTCCCAATTCCAGTCACAAGTGCATATTTCCTATTCACTCTCACTTGGATTGACATAAGGAAATTAATGAGTTAGTACATATTTGTTTCTTTGCTAATGCTTAATAGATTTTAATCTATTAAAAGTATAATCTCTATAGATGAATATCAATATATTGCACTCCTGATCTTTACCAAGAAGAAGATAAACTGAGAGTACTGACAAGTCAGACTACCTCATAGCTGTGATATTTGATATTTGATATGCCATGCTTAAGCTATCATTTTGAAAAAATCATCCTCGGAATTGGTGAAAGCCACAAATTTTCCACCGTTAACATAACTTGCTATAATTTTGATACGTAAATGTCATGTTGCATACTTTTCTACAATGTATTTGTTATCTTTTTGTTTGTTGCATTTAAATTTTTGTTGGTTGCATTTAAATTTATGTTTCCCCAGTCACCTTTACTGTGTCTTACCAATTTCTGAATACAATTTTGTAGGTGCTGCACAGTGTTTGGGAGAATTGTATAAGCATTTTGGCAGACGGATAACTTCAGGTTTACTTGAAACTACAATCATTGCATCCAAACTTTTGAAATTTAATGAGGTATTTCCTTTTTTCTGGCATCTCTGTTGTTTAATTGAAAATTTTATACCCTGGAAAATGAAGGGGCATAAACAAAAGGCATTGAGAAAATGACCCTTTTTCAATCTTGTTCATGATTTATGGATACATGTTTTCTTCTGTCTAAGAAGATTAATTCTACAGTTTAATAAAGATTATTTTAATTTCTTTTGAATCTATTATGCTTCTCCATATAATTTCAAATATTCATGATTTTAAAGTCCTGGACAGAGTTTAGAGGAGCTGAGGATCTATTTATTCCTCATTTAAGTGTTTGTTTCTGTCCATTTTCTAATGTTTCAGTTCAAGTTCTTTATCCTATTCATCTTCTTTTGTTCCCAAAGGCTTTTATGAAGTTACGGTTTTGTTGGTTAATAGTCATGAATCATGACTTAGGACAACAACTGTAAATATTCAGAAATCATGTAGTGCTCCTTCACCAGATGTTTGCTTCATGTGCCATAATTCTGATACTCAGTCATCTGTTTTTCACGGCCTGAGACATGGAACATGTCTGGTAGGTTGTATCCTTTTAGTGGGGACACTGGGAATTTTTCTCTCCATCAGTGGTAAAATATACCCTTGCTCATAAAAATTCTCCAACAGTATGCTGCGGCCTGCAGAGAGTATTTTCCTCAGTTTCTAGACTTAAGAAGATGTTAATCTCTCTTTTGTACTAATTTCTTTTCAAAGCTAAATTGGTATTTCTCCTTGTACAGTTCCTCTGTACTGATTAATGCATCTTAAGTTTATTTGCATGGCTTTATTTTCTATTAACAAAAGAGAAAAGTAAAATATTGCTATGGTGTTTTGCTGCTTTCTTTTATCGAGGAATACAATCATTAGGAGCTGAAATTGACTTTGGGCTTTAATTTGCAGTTCAAATTGCTATATTAGGCTTGATGTATATTGGCTCTTTGATATAAGCACCTAGATCATTGTTTTGTCCCTCCTTCCACTTTTAAAATCTGATTTGTCTGTCAAATTTCAGGAGTTTGTGAGACATGAGGCTTTGCATATGCTTCAGAATGCTTTGGAAGGCTCTGGTGGTAATGCTGCTTCATCAGCATATACAGAGGCATACCGTCTCATTGTCCGATCTGCTACTGGGGATAAGTCATTTGCCGTGAGACTAGCCGCTGCAAGATGTCTGAAAGCATTTGCAAACATTGGAGGTCCAGGATTAGGGGTGGCTGAGCTTGACAATTCAGCCTCTTATTGTGTTAAGGTAGATTTTTTTTTTTTTGGTCTTTTTCATATTCATTACACATTACTGTGGCCTCTGTCTGAGTCTAGATCAGTTATTTATATGTCTTTATGCTGCTGCTTGTGTTAGGCCCTTGAGGATCCTGTGTCATCTGTTCGGGATGCGTTTGCTGAAGCTTTGGGTTCCTTGCTTGCTCTTGGACTGAATCCTGAGGCGCAGGTTTCTATCTAGTGGTGTTCTCTGGTTTTTGCTTGATTCGAGCAATTTTCTTAACTTCTTCTGAATCTAAGTAGGTTCAACCAAGAGGAAAGGGTCCTTTCCCACCAGCCAAAAAGCTAGAAGGTGGATTGCAGAAGCATTTAATTTTAGCCTTCAAAAAAGGTATATTCTTGATTGGATCATCACAACTTTGTTTGAGAATTTTGCTTTTTGCTGGTTACTATCAAGGGCCAACTCATCCCAAATGTTTAATCTGTTAGGTGATTGCCTAACACTAGTTTTATTATTATTATCTTTAACACTCTCCCTCTCCTAAAGCCCCTTGAGGTTGAAGCATGGACAAAGCACTGACTTGCTGTACCTTGTGGTGAAATTAATACAATTTTGAGAATCAGGCGGCAGCAAGGATTGCACTCTTGACCACTTGGTCCTCCTATTCCATGTCATTGACCAATTCTTCTTAAATGCTCATGCTATTAGGTGAAATCTCAGGATTGGTTTTAATGATACCTTTAATGGTTCTGCCTTACATAAATAGACACAACTTCAAAGAAATGCTGGGTTTTTCTACAGAAGCAATGGAGATAACATGATTGGTTCAGGTTGCTAGTGTTCTAGGATGGCATGCATGTTGGAACTTCTAACTTTCTATTTATTTAGTTCAGAAATAGGATAATGCCTCAAAAATGGCCCCTTGTATCTCTGATAAACTTGCGCTTTTGCTTAGGGGTCAAAGAATTTTGAGGGTTTTCTCTTGTTGATTAAATTAGTTGTTTTTGATGTTGGTGCATTTCATACAAACGTTCATATGAGATGGAAACCAATTTTCTTTTATGAAGGCTACATTTTATTAATATTATTTTCAGTTTTCAATTTCATAAGGTACATGTTTGGTACTTCAACCAGAATGATGCACAATTCTTAGGATAGAATACAACTTTATTTTTGGTTGGGATTTATTAAAATTTTACAATCGTCCCATTTGCTTTTATATTGACATTTCACAAGTCGCTTTACAGCAAGCGGAGTGCGTTCTAGAGATGTTCGGGTTGGAATAACACTCTCTTGGGTATTCTTTTTACAGGTGAATCTTGCATTTTCTCTGGAATCTTATCTTGCTCTCTCCTTTCTTTTTAACTCCTCTTGTTGATGAGGCTATCAGCTGAAAATTTGTATTAGCTGTTTGCTGATTTACATAAAAGAAAGAAAAATTTTAGAAGGGAGGAAACATGGTTACAGAAAAGAAGGAACTGTTAGAGTCTCTTCAATAAATTGAACTTCCATAAAGACCCCTTGGCAGTCATGTCCAAGGTAGATGCCACTTGAACCAAGGCTAAATATGTTGATGATAGAGTGAAAGGTAGTGTAGCTTGAGATACAACTGACGTGGGACTAGTACAGTCTGACTACATAACGGAGAAAGATTCTAACTTGATTGGAATTGGAGCATATAGACCAAATGCACTCGGCTTGTTACAAAGTATGCAACTCTTAATACTTAAATAACTCCAATAAAATCTTAATGAAGTAAACAAGAAACTCAAATAAAAGAACTCAACAATAGAAACTAATTAGTAATACAAACTAGTTAGCACTCCCATGATGACAAATTTCTATGAGCATCATGTTGACCTTTTGGGCAGAAAGCAGCTTTAATAGATGATCTAGAATAAAGAACAATGATTGGAAAATGGGTAGACAACACAAAAAGTCGCCATATACCTGTCTGAAACCTCACCACGGAGGCCAAAAAATATCATTGCTACTAGTTGGTTGTGACCAGTGCTACAAATGCAGGTGAAGAGTGCTACTAAAAAGAGGTAAACATGTTGGTAAACCGCACAATGGAAAGAGCAGTTGGTGTAATACATAGCTGAAGAAAAGCACCTCTGGAATGATTGCACCAGGAAGAGCAGTTGGAGTGACATGCAACCAAGGTCTTAGTATGATGTAGAGTGAGAATGGCTGGAATGAAGTGCAATTAGAGAAAAGTGGATGGAATTATTCATAAATGTGGGAAATTGATGAAGAAAAATAGAAAGAAGTGGCTGGAGAATAACCAAAAAAGCTGTTAAGAGTTCTGCTTGAAAAGTGGCAGGAGAATTGTTTTGTTTGGTGGTTGTCGTAGATTGTGGTTGGACATCCACTTGATAGGGGACGACATAGTAGTCAGACATCCATCGAAGAAGGGGGCTGGATCTCCACTGAAGATGTGGGCATAGCTTCAGTGCTGAAATTCCAAAGTTGGAAGGCTTGCTCTTCTCTCCCCTTATTCTTTGATACCGTGCACTGATTAAAAGAAAGAGAGAGAATGCTTTGAAAAGCCTTGACGAAAGGGGGCTTTGTTACTTATGTTTATAAGAGTGAAGGTTGTATAGCTTGAGATACAACCACTGTAGGACTACTGTAGTCTAACTAAATTAAAAAAAGATAAACTAAGGCCTCGGTTGGTGCATTTTGTCGAATAAGGTTGTATAGGATAAGGATCATTGGATAGGATAAGATAAGTTATCAACCTGATAAGCTTTTGTACTATCAAATGTTTGTCACATCAACATATGATATTTTGGATTGTATAACATAATACAATAATGTGTTTGTTCATAAGCTGAATTGCAATAGATAGGATAAAATTGAGCAATTATGACAAAACTATCCTTATTTAAAATGTATTAAATTTTGACAAACCCACTCACTGAAATTTATCTATTAGCCTCTGGAATTGAGAGCATGTTTCTATCTATGGACAGACTTACTACCATTTCATATATTTGATTCTGCATGAACTCATGCCCATTTTTAGAGTATAATTTTGACCCAAGCCAATCTTGTTTCCCCCTACATTTGCTGAGTTTTGACACAAAATGCCAAACTTTTTCACTGTTGCTGAACATCAACCTCAGCTTTCTTCCGTTGCTTCTATTTTGTTCTCAATTTCCAAGTAACAAATTTTTTTAAATGAAAAAAAGCCTTTAGTCTTCTTGTATTCTTATAAAATCTTTCTAGACATGGTTTTACTTGTGAAATCTGCTAAATGGTAAAGAGCTCTTGTGAACATTGATGGCATCATAACAGAGAAGGGAGATTGCATGACTAAAGCATCTTCTCACTTGATTACCTATCATTGAGAAAATTCATGTGACTCCAATTGTGTGTATGTAATTGAGTTAACTAAAACATCATTTTTGTTATCACATAACAGAACTAAGATTAAAGGATTTAAGTACATTATTTTTAAATGTTGAAGTACTATATTAACTCAATAAAAGCGAGTAGGACTTAAAGTGTACTTAAGCTTTCTTTTATGTTTATTTTTACACCAAGACCTCTTGTCCCTTGGTAGTAAATTCATCTTATATGAAGGGAAAAATGGGGTCTATGTGCTTATATCTGCAATATGTTCCTTTACTCTTCTGTTTTTGCAGTACGTAGCCAGTTGTTGAGCCTGAGAAACTGAAATAAATGTGCTTGATTAGGTTTTGATCTTCATTCTTATTTAATTCTCTCTTGTAGGCCATACGCATAAAATACTTGCACCCAGATAGTGAGCTTCAAAACTTTGCATTGCAAGTTATAGAAATGCTTGATGCTGATACCTCAGTTGATGCTCATGCACTGGTATACTCAAGATTTTCAGGACTTCATGCATAGTATATCTGTATACAACTTTCAATTGTTTTTTTATAATTTTTAAAGTGACATGCAACAGGTCTAGAAGACTTTTTTTTTACAATGTGGTTTCCACTGTTTGCTTGGTTTTTTGTTTATGACCTCTTAGATGCCTTATACTCCACTGTTTTTCTCTTGTATTCCTTTCTCATAATAATTCTTCTTCTGTTAAAAAAAAAAAATGATGAAAGATAATGGAATAAAGAAAAAAATGGCATTGTTATATCCCATTCTGTCAAGATTTTTACTGTTTATTTTTTTGGCAATTACTCTGCTTCTGAAAATCAATTTACTTCTTGTCTTTGTTTTTTTTTTTTTTGGGGGGGGGGGGTGGTTGTTCAAGTTTGATCCTTTCTCCTCTCCATGGAAAATTCACTGTATATACAATATATGTATCCGTACTTATTTAGGTATTGTTTAACCTCTAGCAGTTATATTTAAGAATTTCTCTTTATAAAAGCCAAGTAACTATTTTTTTTCAAAGATAGACAATTTATTTTTACTTCTTGAAGTTGATCTGTAGACTTTAGGCATATTTGTGCAATTGGCTTGGTTGAAATGTAAAATGGATGATTTTTTGGTTCATGAGATTAAATTGTAAGTGGCTTTATAATGCAACCTCTATGAATTGTTCATATTATGGATTTTAGAGAAATATGAATATACTCACTCTAGTGTCATATGCTTAACCAAATTCTGTTACATCTATCACATATATTGTAAAGCAATACGCACTTTAATCTGTAATTCAGAGATAGAGTTTGGTAAGAATGTACTCTCAAGTTCGCTTCTCATTTTGCTGTTCTGCTTGATCTATTAGAGGCTTTGGCAGTTTTTAACTCTGATGATGTGTCTTTTGTTGCTTACTGCAGGCTTGTGTTCTTTATATCCTTCGTGTTGGTGTAACTGATCAAATGACTGAACCTAACCAACGGAGCTTTTTGGTTTTTCTAGGAAAGCAGGTGTGCTAAAGTTTTTTAATTTGAATCATTAGTTATCATAATTTTACTTTGTTTGTATAATCAGCTTTGATACCATCATAAAGATATGTATTGAAAATTTTCCTCTTTTGCTGTCTGGCAATTTGCAGCTTCAGTCACCTGAGGCTGGTGCTTCCATGAAAGTGGCTGCATTGCGTACTCTGTCATATACTCTGAAAACACTGGGAGAGGTAAGGCATAACTTTATATGTTTTCATCCAAAAATGATTTTAAAATGGGATATTTCTGTTCTTATAAGCAGGGAATGTAAAAGGGATATTTCTAGGTACATGTGTGATGGATGTAACTTAATTTAGTGATGTTTTGACTTGTCAATTTGCAGGTTCCCCTTGAATTTAAGGAAGTTCTTGACAACACTGTAGTTGCAGCAGTTTCTCATTCTTCAAAGCTAGTGAGCTTATTATATATGTGTGTGTGTGTGGATAAATTAAAAAGTTCCTATATATCCCTATGCTTGTTTATTTTGGATTATATATTTATTCTGGTTAAACATCATTTTTCTTGTTCCTTGTTGGGGTATGATTGGAAACTAGGTGGCATATCCTGTAGATACTTTCTTTGAGGTAAATGTTTGTTTACACAATTTTATTTGGAGGTCTTTGAAATTTAAGTTTGCTTCTCATGCCAGGCTGAGACCATATTTCCCCAATTATCTGAAACTACTGAGTCTTAGTAGAACATTGAGACATTCCAGACAGTTGGGTTTTTTCTTTCTGATCTTGTAAACATATGATACTGCAGGACGGGAGCAAAAATTGTAAAAATTAATATAAGGAGAGGGAGTACTGAAAAAATCAGGGGAGCTAATCAAGCATGTAAACATTTCTAAGTTGGTGGTTGAGTGGTCTCCAAGCTATAAAATCTTTGTCTCTTGCGTAAAATCTTAAGCTCTAGAGATGGTTCTCCCGTTGACATGGTATTAGTCACATATTGATCAAGAGGTCAAGTGTTTGATACTCATCGCCTCCATTTTCTTTATATCAAATAGAAGCTCAAGATAGGGGTGGGCCTATGCTTTGTTGATGTTAGTTGCCTAAGAGGTTCTCGTGTGAGGGAAAATGTCAGAGCTATGGATAAAAGAAAATTTCTGGGAATGCACCTTACTGCTTAAGCCTTCGGTATGACTAATCACTTGATAAATGACTCTAAGCCCATGGGGTTTTTACCTGAGACTTTCTTTATCCATAATTTTTCAGTTTCAGGAGGAAGCCTAGTTCTTTCTGTGTACTATAATTGTAGTAATTTCATTCCTAGCGAGAAAATTATAGCTGAACTTGGTTACACTGTAATTCATGTTTTGATTGTCCTTAAGATGATGTCATAGCAGTATTCTTATATATATATATATATATATATATATATATGCATGCTTTTCTTTCATGTTTGTTGTAATATAATTTTGAAATATATTTTTAGGTTCGGATAGAGGCTGCTTTGACACTACGTGCATTGGCTGAAGTTGATCCAACTTGTGTTGGTGGGTTAACTTCATATGGGGTTACCACTCTTACTGCATTAAGAGAAAGTTTATCTTTTGAAAAGGTAAAACTAAAATTTCGTGATATGGTATTTTATTTTTGCACTTATATGCTATGATCAGGTAGTTTAAATTCTTTGTCATTAAAAACTATACCAAACTTGTTTAGATTTTAGTCTCTTTTCCCCTTGCGTTTTATATAGTCTTCTTTCCAGTTCTAGCTATCACCTGTATCTCTTGCCTTCATTTTTATACATTCCTGTTGATGCTGAATTCTTTTCTCTATCTAAGAAGCACCGCTGCGGGTACATGTATTGGATACGACATGATACGATATAATATGTAGGATACGACAATTTTACATGGGTACATGATATATATATATATATATATATATATATATATGTTCACAATTAACACATTAAAAAATGAAGAATATAAAAAAATTGAGTAAGCAACTTATTACATATGATACATTAGAAAAACCATGAGGTAGCTAATTGCTGATGCACTAAACCAAAAAAATAATGCACAGAATTATAGGAGTCAATGCACAAAGCAAACAGGACAAGGAATCTTCACATCCAGTGATGCATAGAACAGAAGAAATGAATAAAACCGAATAATGCGTAGAACAAATGAACAAGGATTTCTCTGCTTCTAATGTGTCTATACACCCAGAAAATGTACAGAACAAGGTGAACAGAAGAAACAAATGGACAATTGGTTGAGAAAAAAAAGAAGAAACGAATGGACCAGAAAGGATTTGGCGCAGCAGAAAGAACAAATTGAAGATGCAGTAGTATAATTGAGTAGGAGTTGAAGGAACAGGTTAAGTTTTGAAGGAAGACATTTTTTCCAGCCATAAGTTTCGAAGGAAGACATTTTATTCCACTAATTTCCTTCTCAATCTGCTAGGTGTAGATTAAATCTGGATTTTGTCCTTGAGAAAAAAACGTTTCAAAGCCATTTCAAAACAGCTTCGAAACGCAATGGTGTCTTTTTTGAAATGCATCAGTGGGTTTTGAAGCTTTTCAAATGTATAGGACCAAAAAAAAGCTCTGGATATGCGTTGCAAGCGTATCTTATGGATATGCGTGCTCCAGGGATGTATCAGTGCAACCTTGTTGTCTACCTTTTGTCTCTTAGGTCTTTCTTTTGTTGCTGTTGTGCATCAGTGAATGTTAATACTTTTATGTAGGTTAATCTGATTAAGTGATGAACTCTTTTCGGAATTCTGTTCGGAAAATCAAAGCCAAGAAAAAAAAAAAAGGATTTTTGGAATGCTATGTTATGTTTCATGGAGGTAAAAAGGTAGAAATTAGATCTGTTGATATTTCAATTTAAAATAAAACCTTTTTATGGGCTGAATTAGTTCTACACATAAAAAGGCAAATGCTATGCTATTGGTTCTGAATTAGTTCTACACATAACACATATATAAGGAAAAAGAGCTGCATCTTTGTCTGTGAATCTTGAAAAATGTTTTATCCAATCTTAACAGTCCATCAACGAGGGCATGATTGGGTAAAAGCTTATCTCAGGTGGTTCTTTTGATTGATGAGGATCTCTTGTCCTTTTTTCCTTTAATTGTTTTTACTTCAATGAAATTTTCATTTCCTTGTCTCAAAACAAAAAGAAAAGCTTATCAAATGGATGTTGTAATGTTATTCTGTCATCCTATTTTATGTCATGCCTTATCCTATACAATGTGCCAACTTGTCCTCAGTGTGTGAATGTGATTGATTGAGGGGTATAAATAAGCTGCTGCTATCTAATTAACTTGACATGCTTATACACATGTCAGCTATTCACGGTTTTCCATGGAAGATAGAAACTATCTTAGAGCTTACCTTGATTGCATCAACTACTTTTGATACATTGTTTGCAGGGAAGTAGTTTGCAGTTTGAGCTGGATTCTTTGCATGGGCAGGCTACTGTCTTGGCAGCTTTGGTGACTATTTCACCAAAATTACCTCTTGGTTACCCCGCTAGGTAATTTGTCCTCCTCTCTGGTCAAGCTTTTTCTGTTTGTTAGGCGCTAAATAAGTTGGAATGCTTTTTATTCCAAACTGAGACTTTTTCACAATGTACATATTGTTGTATTATAAACCGTCATGGATTTTGAAATGCTGTGACCTTCAGCTTGGTATCCTTTCTGTTGGAGATGATGGGCTTTGGTCCAAGTTACAGTGGGAAAATTGTTAAGCTATTTTATATTTGTTGATAGTGAAGCCTTTATTCAAAAAACCTAAGGTAATTTGGTAGGTTAGCTTCAACACTTATATGGCTTTCTAGCTTCCTTCAACTTTCGAATGTGGGATTTTTTCTTTCTTTATCTTTTTTATTTCAACACTTTCTTATGCTACTTTTGTTTTCATTTACATTTTAAGATGATGGTTTAACAGCTGATTTAATTTGGATAATGTGGTTTCTATAGTTGCGTTGATTTGAATGCTAAATTTCCCTGTAAATAGAAGCCATAGCTGATTTATGGACTCAATCACTTTGTAGTACTGTTGTTTTCTATTTGATAGTATGGATTTCTTTTAGCGTTTTATTCATGTTTTATATCTTATTAGTACTGCCACAAATTGTTGTTTTCATGGAAGAGCATCATGGATATTCCAAGCTACTTGATAATCTCTTCTAGTTTAATTTGTTGGCTAAATCAATTTGGTTGGTGGATGCTTATTATTGTTGTGCCATTCCTATTTTTAGTTTGCAATCTGACTTTCACTGTGGTCATCATGTTAGATAGCAACAGAAGAATGTCATTATTGAATTGTTTTACTTTCTTGACATGCTGCATTAATAAGCATGAATATGCTATGAGCAGGTTGCCCAGATCAGTGCTTGAAGTTTCAAGGAGAATGCTGACAGAACACAGTCGGAATCCTGTGGCAGCTGTAGTTGAAAAAGAAGCTGGGTGGTTGCTTTTATCATCTTTATTGTCTTCTTTAACCAAGGAGGTATGGAGTAATCTGTTTATTATGATTGTTGTCAAGCAATAATTTGCTATGAATGCTAAAGAGGATATATGGAGTATTAATGTTTTCAAAGGACCTACTTCAAAATCAAATTAAAAAAAAATTAATTTTTGATAAAAGAATAATTTCATCGATGGGGAATAAATATATAAAATTAGGATAAGAAATCTTTCTCAACACTCTAATACAAGGAAAAACACAGGAAGCAGAAGCATTACATTGATAACTGAAATCTTCAGAATCCCTCTGCATGTCTAAGAAGGAAGTTTCTTGTGAAAATCCATGAGCTGAACAATAAAAAGAGGCAAAATAAACAATTTTATCCATGACAATGGCAAAGGGTGAAAATTATGCTACTTGTATGTACATTATGCTCTGACAAAATGCAACGAACAGCAGCATAAGTATTGTATCACCTTCAGACCTCAACTTTACTCTAGGATCTTAGGGCCTGTTTTTTTGGGGTTGGGGGGAGAGGAAATAATCTTTTCCTCTCTTTCCCCCCCTTTTCCTCTTCTCCCTTACCAAAGAGGCCCTAAAACCAATAAGCACTGAAAGTTGATTCTTCATATAACTGGATTCAAGGTATGAATAAGTGAGTTCCATTTTCAAAATTTGATAGTGCACAGTTCTGGGGGAAAGTGCTTTGAGATCTTCAAATTTGCAGCAAATCATAGTATTACATCACAAGCGTTGTCCAAATAAAAAGACTCAATCTTTGAGTGGCTTTGCACTTTTGAATGGGATTGGAATGAAGGAATTTATCTCTGGTTTGAGTTTGGGTAAGGAAATGAGTTTAGAATTGCAAGGGTACACACCAGGTAATCCAAAGTCCAGATCTTGTTAGAAGGGCCCCCGGGATAGAGATAAGCAAAACCTACTGGACTTGAATGAAAACTCTTTATCATTTAGATTTCTGGGTTAAAAAGTGAATGGAGTAGGTTGTACAGTTCCAATGCCATCAAGAGTGGTGGTAGATCCACCTGCTAATGTCACATGTCTAAAGGATTTGAAAGATTGAACATGAGAAAATAAGCTAGATGTACTTAGATATGATTAATAGCTCCAAATGCCAAACAAAGGTTTAGAAAGATTGTGGCTAGAAGATAAACAATTAATTGAGGTTTATAGTTGAGCGTATGATGCTATAGGAACAGATGCCAGCTGAGATGTTTGAGACTGAAGAAGCTTATACTTTTCCTCTTTCGAAATGTTGATAATTTTTCCTGTTTGTTGTTATTTGATGGGAAACAAACCCTAACCTAGTGTTTCCAGGCTCCATAATAAAGCATATGTTCCAAAAAGTGTTGAACTACTTCACAAAACAAGAAAATTCAATGAACAGTATACTGAACTGAATAACATATAATGAAGGTAAAATGATACTAAAATGGTTAGGAAAGTGGCCATTGGTGATGTTTGTGGCTGATTTAGGGTTTCTTTAAATATAGGGTAAAGGCTTTGTTACCTTGTAAAATATTCACAAGATACATAACTTAGGCTATGTTTGGAATTTTTATGAGGGAATGTAACAGAATGAAAAATAATGGAATTAAATGGAAAGCCAAAGAGTGGAATGGCAAGTCATGTGCCATTCCATTGTTTGGGAGTTTAATGGCTGAAGAGAGGGAATAATTAATAGAATAGAATGATTTATAAATTATTTTTCAGTATTACCCTTGCAAATAGAATGTGATTCTAGCATGATTTTAGCCAAAGCGTATATAATTGTAATCATACCAGTTGCTTGTTACATTGGATCCCACATCCTCCAATTTGGAGGGACAACAAAATTTGAGTTTTGGATGGCAAGAAATGATATTGGAGTCCTTCTTTTGTCATTCTATTTCACCTTTAAAAATAAAAAAACTCTCAAAGAATGGTTTAATTCATATTTGCCATTCCATTTGATTCCAATCCATCCCTTGCCATCCACTCAAACACACTCTTTGGGACTGAGAGAAACTACTTAAGCCCTTGTGCCTTATTTATTTATCTTGTAAAAATAATAGTTTGACAATTAAACTAGCTCCTAGAGATAAACTAAAGCAACATCATGAACAAGATAACAACTATGTGAAACTTTTATCTCAATGCCAACTCTCTCCAAGAATCATATATACACACACACACACATGCACGCATGCACATACACTTGTTACAATTTAGAGAATAATATATATGACCCTTGCCAGAGGGTCAAGCGTAATGCCAATGGCGAAAAAATGAAAAGAGAAACAAATCGGTTCTCAAAATGATTTTAAAAACCAATTTATTTGGAGTTGTTATCAAAATTTTTAATTGATTACTTTGGAAAACTATTTTAAAATGAAAAGAAATGGAAAGTGGTATGCAAAAAAGAGATGAGTTCGGGAATTTGTTTGTGTGTGGAGAAGAGATGCTTAACACCCCATAACACTTGTTTGTAGCAACATAAGTGAATTTAATGTAATATGACTGTAATTTTATTTTGATCACCCTGTTTAAAGCGCATGCAAAAGGAAGGAGAGAATGGAAATAGAAATAATTAAAAGAAAATAAATGAAGTATGAATATTGACAAAGGGTAGACTTCATATGAGATTAAAGTTTAGGGCTTACGGATCTAGCGATAAGGATCAAAATCGAATAAAAAATGAGTGTTTGTTGGTTTGTGATTTTAAATTTTGCCAACATAACTAGATAGATGAAATTAAATTGATTTTCATAATCAAAATGGATTTAAGATTTGATTGATGTGTTTTAATTTAAGAATTTAATTTGATCTCACTTTCTTGCCCCTTTCATTTTTTACTTTTTCCTTTTTTTTTATTTTTATTTTTTGTATTTTTTGAGAGTGAAATTTATTTATATTTTTTATTTTGAAAATAAATGTGAATTTTAAAAGGAAAGAGAAATTTTGTTGTTTAATTTTCTTTTAAAAGAATAATTTTGAAAATGCGTAAAGAAATTTTGAAACAAGACTTTTTTTTGGTATCTTGATTTTAGAGTGAATAAAAAGACATTGATGGAAAAATTTTAAAAATATATTTGTTTTTATCTCATTTTTAATTTTTTGGATTTTATAAAAGCATAAATCTAAAGGAAAAGAACAAAACTTAATAATTGTAATAAAAGAAGGTTGTGAAATATGAGATGGGGTTTTCAAGTGAAAGTGAAACAATTTTAATTGTTAAATGTATTTTAATTTTTTAAATCTTTTTTGATTTTATATACATGTATTTTTTTCAAAATAAATCAATTAGATATGGGCCTTTGGAACCCAAGTTTATTAAAACGCGACTAACTAATAACTTGACTTTTTATTTTTATTTCTCTATTTTATATCAGATGATTATTATTTTTGGATTTCATGGTTAAGATATGAAGGAGGAGGTTATTTTGATGTTTTTCTTTTGATTTGTGAAGAAATTTAATCTTTTTTGTTTGAATTGTTTTACTTTTATTTTTGAATTTCTTTATTTTATATCTAATGGTTTTCTTTGGATTTTATTAAGATATGAAGAAGGAAGTTATTATCTTTTGATCTGTGGTGAAATTTGTTCTTCTTGTGTGATTTTTGAATTTTAGAAAGATTTCTCCTCTGCCATGAGTGAGTATGTATGAGGGATGTGTAAATCCCATTCTTTAAATCAATTTCATCAGGTATGCTTGTCTTATTCTACTATTATTTTTATCTTATTTCTTTTTTTTCTGAGATGTTTTTTAATTGGATCATGGGATTCTGATTTTGTATTAATTTATATATATATATATATATATATATATATATAGATAGATAGTGAGAGAGAGGGTGCACTTCATTTTCATCTAATTTGTAACTGATGGCCTACTTAAATTATATATATATATATATATATTAGAAAGAGTATTTCTTATAGAAAAGGTGATAGGGGAGTTGAAGTCTTCGTTGGTGTCATATCTCATGCTCTTGGGGAACCTTCTCATTGTGTTTGCATATGTGATTCGTATTTCTTATGTTTCTATTTCTTTAAATTCTAGGCATGTCATGTCCTGCAAGTGTTACATGCATAGGCCATGCACTTAATTCATTGATAAAGTTCTGTTGGTTGTTTTTGATTATTACTTATAAAGGAACTGTGCTATTTGCAGTGTACCTAATGCATGCATTCTTCACATACAATGCACCTTGTGATGAACCGGATCTCTTGGTATATTATTTGAATGTGTAAAAAACATGCGACATTTCTTACTAATCAAATCAGACCTGCCTAGGTGTCATGAAATGACACTTGTTTGAGTTCAAGCAATCATTCCTGAAAGAGATTAGGGAAAAATGTTATGATATCCTGTCATAAAATTAAGGAGATATCAAATCACTGGTTCTGCAGCTATGCATAAACAGCAAATCCTTATGCATGGTTCATATGATTTGTGAAAGTGAAAAGTGAAAACTACTTCTAGCACCTGAATCTATGCAAGGGACTAGAACTGTTTCAATAATTTACATGTTACGGGGTCATTCCATGCTTGCAGGAGCTTGAAGAGGAGGTCTTTGATATCCTTTCCTTTTGGGCTACCCTTTTTACTGGGAATCCAGAAAATGAAGTTAGGCAAACTGAAGATTTAATGTCAAGAATAAAGTAAGTACATCTAAAGTATAATCTATTTTTATAGGTCATGAAATGGTTATTATGGTCGTCTATGTTGTCCATTGTAATTTGTTGTGTTAATTTGATGGTAATCACGCTGAACAACTTCCTAGTCTGTATAAGAAATTGTGAGATTTTTTAGAGTTTTAGGCTCCTGTGTAAATTAATGTTATGAAGCAATATACTGTTGCCAATGAATCTTATAATTTCCTGGACCAAGGCCAGATATAGATAAATTTCATGATCATTTTTCATGAACAAAATTAATTTTTGAATGTAGAGCTTTCCATTCACTTTCTAAATTCATAAGGGCTCCTCCCCCCTGAAAAGAAACCATTAAGTGAAACCTTGAGGGAGGCCAAAACCATGTTCATTCCCAAAGAAGATTTGACAGTAGAAACTTCATAGCAAAAACTCTTGCATTCCATTCTAACCTTGGGCGCCTCTAGCCTGCAAACAGAGCACTTTACCAAAGGGTTTTATGCTTCTTCTTACTCCTTCACCCATGAACATAATAGCTGAAAAGTTATCCATGTCCATTGGACAAACCCACTGCCATGCCACATCAAAATGCTAGAATTGAATGTACCAATTAAAAAGAAAAACTGGCTGTTTTATTGATTTGAGGACTAGATAGACTACGATGTAGTCTAATGAAGATACACTATGAAATTGTGTACACAACTTTTTCAAAAGAGCCAGTGAAAGATGTCCTAGCGGACAATGTGCTTTAATTGGATAAGTTGAACAAGTGAACATAGTATCCAATTATTAAGAATGTGGAGACCATTGTATACGTGTCCTTTATGAATAATTTGCTTTGTTATAAGATCCTAAAAGAGGTAATGATTAGGAAAGAATGAGATGTAGCAGTTGAGGTCACGAGTGAGTTACTCACATAAGCCAAGTTAAAGGCAAGGTTAGGAAGTTTTGAGATAGATGATAACTTAATTGAAGAAGTTGGATTAATTATCCCAAGCCCCATAAAGTTATAAGTGGTCCCATAAGCTATTGTAACAGGAGAGCATGCTTTATGTGATTGAAATGTGGAAAAGAGATTAGGGTTACTTGTCATATGATTTGTGGCGCCAAAATCAATGACCCATTTGGATGAGGAAATGGGACATGTTGTAGGTTTACTTGCTTGTGAAAGAGCAGTAATTGGTGTGGAATTCCTTAATGATTCTTGGTATTGGCAAAATTTGGCAAATTCATCTGCTGAAATAATAATTGCCTTCTTAAATGAGGAGTTTGATTTAGTGGATGCAACATTAGCAGTTTGGTTCTTTGAGTACGATTGAGCAATTCCTTGCAAGACTGCTTCGTATGACCTGTTTCATGACAATCGTATCATACAACTCTCCTTGATATATTATGATGGCTTTTGATAACTTTATCTTGGTTATTTTCTCCATTATTGTTCATCTTTTGGCCAATATCATTGCCACTTCCCTTTGTAACAAGGGCACTTTTTGCTTAACCGAGTAAGAAACTTTGGTATGGAGTACTTGATTTCTTGGAGAGAAGTGGAGAGGGTCTTTAAACTTGAGAGAATTTCAGATTTGACAGCTTCAATCTCATAAGAATGATGGTTAGAAAGCTCATTTTTGCTACTTGTTCCCTTTGATCTTGTTGTACTTTGATATTGGAACTAAATAATACAATCATGTTTAGCTCCTAATAAGTTTGCTTGAAATCTACAAAATTGGCCATATGAAATTTGACCTCTTTCTTATGATAGTAAAATGGCCTTGCAAACCCTATAAATTCGAGAGACATTTTCCTTTCTAGAATAGGGTTCAAAAAATTTAAGTAATCCATTAGTTCCTTGAGAAATTCATAGTGATTAATTATGCTAATTACTTCAAAATAAATAGAGTTTTGAATTTTAGAGCATCTTTTCCCAACCAAATTTGTCTGGTGTCATTAGTCAGAGTATCACTAGTCAAGTGATCATCTTTGTCAATAATCTGCAAATAACTACAAATTGTCTTACTCTAATCCAAATAATTAGAGGCATTCAACTTGAGTTTAGTGATCTTGGATGTTATATTGGAACCTTGTAAGTCATAGATGGCGTTTTTTCTTGTCATTATGGCTAGGTAACCTCAACCAAAGCAAACCAGAAAGTTTTTCCCCGCCTATTTTTCTTCTTTAACAGAGAATAGAGGACAAAGTTTCAGATGTGGCCACAGGAAGAACGAAATCAACACATAGGAGAAATCTTAGATTTGCACAAAATAAAGATGAAGAGGGCCATTGATCTCTATGTTCACCGCATCAATCGCTAGTATTAGACTTGGGCTAGGTCGGAAATGATGAATTGATCATTGAAGAAGAAGAACAGACGTAGGTTGGACAACTACATGCCTCCATGCGTTTGTGCGTGAGGCGGAGCATTAAATTTCTTGACAATGCGTGGGGCGTTCGCTCTAGGGTTCATGCCACCAAACTTTGGGGTTTGGCGAATCTTGACACCTTGAACCTCCTTATGCCAGCAATGAGACTAAATCAACCACCTATGAGACAAGAATTTCAATAAAGCTCTGATATTATGTGATCAAAGAAGGAGAATATGTTGTGTTTGTACATCATGGGTAATAGAGTAATTATACAAGATTTTTGGTGCTTTAAAAGTAAAATTAATAACTCCTAATCCCCTAATTATACACAAATCAAATCCTACAAATCTACAGGTCAATTATACAATTATTACCTTGTAACACACTCTAACCAAAGAAACTACAAACCAGCATTGACTGCATATTGGCAAAGAATGATATGATCCTTTTGCCTGCTGAAACTGATAAACTTGATAGTTAGGAGAGCCTGAAATTCAGTTGGAAAATCTAGCTCTGTTTGAAGAAACCAATTAGCGTATTCTAAATTTGCTAAGCCACTTTACAATGCAAAAAAGATAGTTGTTCATCTTTGCCAAAACACATCACATAAACATCATATGATAGTTGTGTGGCCACTCAAATCACTAATTATTTAAAGAATAAAGAGTGCTCTTTAGCTCAAAACTTTTCTCTGTCAATGACCATGCTTGAATATTGTACATAGTAGGATGAATGTTATACATAAAATAGGCTAGGTTTATAGGCGTTTGGATTCCTTGAATGTACTTTACGTATTAGCTGTAATACTCATTGTACTCCTTTATTTTATTTTCCTTATAAATAAGATAGAATTTGAAGGAGAATATACACCTTACATTTACTATCTTCACATGGTACTGGAGCCTATTGTGTTTCCTTCTAGTAGCGCCCATCCCCTTCCAATAAAGCCTCTTGTGTCTCCTTCTTGTTGGCTATGCCTCTTTCCAGCCTTTACTCTAATTTCCCTTTATCCATCATTTTTTTTTTCTGAATTTATCTTCCTCTCTCATAGTTTCCCACCTTAGATCTCCACAACTGACCTATCCTTTGTCCACACACGCCTCACCATCAGCCTCTGATGCTACTGATCGACCAATCCACAGTGGTCTAATGTCAAACACTAACGAGATGTGCTGTCACGTGCTAGATCTGTGTTTTTGCCTTCGTTACCTCACGTTGGCACGTGTAAGTGCGTTCAATGTCCTCCCTAGTTGGTCTCTTCAAAGTTTGACGTCCTCTCTAGTAGGTTCCTTTAAAGTTGATCGCCAGCTTGAATCCAGTTTGGTATCAGCCTTTGTTGGTCTAAATGTGGTCTTTTTAAATATTTTTGTTTGAGCTTTCTTTGATCTTACCCAACATGTTCGCTTCTGGTGTTTCATTTCCTTCTATTTTGTGTGATTAGTGCTAAGCTCTTCTAGGCCAACTAGCACGAATAGCTGTTGTTGCCCATTTAGAACCTGTTGAGCCAGCAAAGGGTTCATCTTCTTCCTCTATCACTTTGATTGGGGCCAACTATGATGATTACTTACACTATTAGCGATCACGTCAAACATTTATTTCCACTGTTGCTCACATTGGCAATCTAGTTTCTTGTCTAGCTCTCCCTTCTCCTAGACCTTAGGGTCTTGACTCTAGTGCCACTTACCACATCCTCTTGTCTCCCACTTGTTACTCTTGCTAGTGGTTCCACAACTATAGCTAAGGCATTGGGTTGGCCAGTATTCTTGCTTCTATTACTTTGGATTTTCTCCTTTGAAGCTTATTTCTGTTAGCAAGTTAGCTCAAACTTTTAATTGCTTTATTACCTTTTCTGACAAACATGTCTCTTTGTAAGATCAGTGAATTGGTCAGACAATTGACGTAGGGCATGAATCTTAGGGACTCTATCTCCTTACCTCCTCTCCGTCTCTTGTAGCTTGCCATTGTATCACTCCAACTCTTGTCCACAAGTGCTTGGGCCATCCTAATCTTTTTAAACTTCATAAGATGGTTCTTGCCTTTCTACTTTACCATCTTTAGATTGTGGGTCGTGTCAACTTGGCAAACAAACTCGTGCTTCATTTTCCAAATGTGTCAACAATTGTGCTGTGTCCCCTTTTAAACTTAGTCATTTTGATATTTGGGGTGTGTCGTCTGTTTTAGGTTTTTACTATTTTGTAACCTTCATTGATGACTACAGTTGTTGCACTTCGTTATATTTAATGAGATCACATTTGGAAGTTTTTCCAATTCTCCATCCTTTTTGTGCTAAGGTGAAAAGTCAATTTAGTCCTTCTATATCTATATTATGTAGTGATAATGCTTGTGGACATTTTTCCACTTTGTTCCAAGATATCTTATTGCCATAGGGAATCCTTCATCAATGCATAATCTATGAAGTGAAGGCCTATGATTAGTTCTTTTATTATTTATAGCAACCTCTATCAAAAGGTAAGCATTAATTCAGAACTTAAATCTGAGCAAGTGATTGAACAGATTCCAATTTGTAATTATGATGACTTCAAGTTACAATTTTAAAGATGTTTCTGTCATAAAAGAAAAAAAAGGGGAAATCAAAGAAGTAAAATTTGTAGTTCTTTGGGAGAAATTTGAATAAGGAGTTCCTCACAAGAAGTATTTTTGCATTGAAACAATTATCCAGCTAAATGATTTATGTCAATATATGGTTAATTTATTGATTACTCTTTCAACATTGTTAACCACTTGCCTGGTTAATTGTTCATCAAACAGAAATGTTTCCAATAATTATCCTTTTTTTTTAATACTTAATTTTGAGAATTATCAAACAGCACCTGATTAAGAAACCATATTTTACTATTAATCATGTAAATCCTTCTACCAGTGAAATAACAGAATCAAACAAAACAAGAAGACATTTAGTCTTCCATGTTTCTTTATCATTAGGGTTTCACAAAGAAAGTACAGTTGATAATGAAACTTCTATCATGTCGAAATTGATCTTTATTATAGAATTTTTATGGGCCGTCTATTTTCTTCTTTTCCATTTTGTAGCGTGTGGTCTGCAGCAGTTGATGCACTCATAGCATTTATAAGATGCTTTCTATCTCGTAATGTTGTGAATGATGGAGTGTTACTTCAACCAGTTCTTGTGTACCTCAGTAGGTATGTTTATGATTGATTGTCTTTCATTGTTGCTTTTATGTGTTCTGTTTCATTTCTAGCTATGACTTTCTATTAATATTAGGTAGTAATTTTCGAAATATGTTTGAAGCAGGGCTTTATCATATATATCTTCTTTAAGAGCCAAGGAACTGCCAAATGTAAAGCCTGCAGTGGACATTTTTACCATCAGAACATTAATAGCTTACCAATCCCTTCCTGATCCACAGTCATATAAAAATGACCACCCCCAAATCATTCAACTATGCACAACTCCATTCAGGTAGTCTTTTTTCTTTTTTTTTTCTCCTGATATTGTTTTCCGCTGATGAATAATCTTCTTTGCATTCATGCAAATAGTTTGGACAATTCTCCTTCGTTGATCAGCTATTATTGAGGACTTCTCTTATGTAGTTCTGTTTTAACTCTGTTCCTGTTTTCTTTGTTTCAGGATTTCTTATCCTCTAGTGTTCTGTACTCTCTTCTCTTCTTAATTAAATTAATTTTTTGTTATGCTTATTTTGGAAAATGATAGTGGTCTCTGCATTTTTATATGCCATCATTGATGCAAAATATGCATTATATGGCTAGATTTTTGCTGTAAGGACTATAATCTTTAAGAAAACCACTTCTTTTGGTGGAGTGAGAGAAAAAGGATTATGTTGATTGTTGGTGTCTTTGAACTGTGCTTTAATTTCGGAAGATAAAAAGTTCAAAGTTGTTTTTCGTTTTGGATGATGGAAGAAACATTGTTATAGAGAAGAGGAGATAAAGTACAACTTGTTGAAAGATAAGAAATCATCAAACTAGGATGAAAATAGTTCTAACAGAAGAAATAATCAAATGCCCTATACGGTTTTTTTGTGTAGGAGAGCTATGCAATCCCCGTGCTCTAATGAAATCTTGTTCTTGACGAAAGTCAAATGATTGACTAATGCATTTTCTTCTCTTATGCTTCAAATTTTCAACTGTCTATACTTGTTTGATTGACTTGAATCTTTGTTATTGCTTTTTTAAATAAGACATGCCTCAGGATGTGAAGAGAGTTCCTGCTTGAGGTTGCTGTTAGACAGGAGAGATGCATGGCTGGGTCCATGGATTCCTGGAAGGTCTCTCTCTGGCTGTTCTCTAATTGTACATTGTACATTGTGGTTTACTATGTTAATTTACATGGAACCCGTTTTGAGGTTACTTAAAATTTATAGGGATTTCCTATTTTGTTTACTAAATGAGTCAATCCTTCTCATAAGTGAATGAGCTATGCTGCACTCTTTTTGATGCTATCCTCATTCAAATCCCTTTAGATGTTTTTCTTAGCATCCATTGCAATGGCTTTCTACTTTGGTTAACTTGGTTTGCTAGAATTAGATCTGATCACTAGGTGCACTTTATTTTACACAGAAATTTTTTGGGCTTAGGCTTGGGTTTTTCAGAGACTGGAAAAAGCCAAGAAAACGGCTCAGCCTTTGATAGTGGTTTGGTGCAAAATTTAGTGTTAAAGCTTGATTTCAGAAGCTCAGTACCCAACTGATGTTGAACAGAGGAAAAGCATTCTGTAGCTCAGTTCCATGTCTACTGATCTCGATACTCTGTTTAATGGTTTATTTTTCAACTACAACCCTTCAAATGAGAATACGTTTTCATGATTTATTTTATTCAAATTAGATTTTCTGAGCCTCATTTTGTATTCAATTGATAGATCAAGTTGCGCTTGATATCACCGTTCAAGCTATTTATGATACTTTTGAACTTCTACCCACAGATTAAAACCAACTTCAACTTTTAATATCATCTATGTTTCAAAAGCAACCACCAAGAAAAGCATATTAAAATACACTAGTTAAACATGGGAAGCCTTTTGGTATTCTCATTTGTTTCATTCTATAGAAGACAGCACCTTCAGCTGTTATTTCCTGTACTCAATCTATCTTCTCCTGTTCTATATTTTCCTTCTTTTTCTTGCCTTCACTGTTTGTCCCTCTTTTACTCATTGCATCCTAAAACATTGGGATGTGTCATAAGTTCATCACCACCGGCAATGGGAAGCTCCTTGGCCTCCATCAAGGCATCAACATGGGGATCTTCCCGAACTAGATTTCTCACTGTGTCTGTTAATAATGTCCAATGCGGGTTGTATATAAAATTATGTGCATGTATTTATCATTCTTGTGCTTGGACCACAGATGCTCATCTGTTATCAATTGGGGTGGAAATATGTGAATACAATGTAATAATATCATTCAATTTCTTTCTATAAAGGACAAATAAAAGAGGGGGTAGGCTAATGTTACTTAAGAAGTTAAATTAGGGAGTTCTGAAGTTAAATTAAGAGAGGTTTTTGTTATTTTGGATACAGGAGGGGAGATCCCTTTGATTTCACCTAATCTCAGTTATTAACTGGTTTCTGGCTTAGTTTCTCTTCCCAAGCCTCTCCTCTCCCTTTCTTTGGTTCCAACTGACTTGTCTTGTTCTTAAATTATGTATAAATAGGGATTGGTTTGAAGATGAGCTTCGGGCTTTTCAAGGTGGAAAAGATGGCCTTATGCCCTGTGTTTGGGAGAAGGAACTTTCTAGCTTTCCTCAGGTATTATTCTTCTAAACAATTGCTATTTTTCTTTTAAAAGTCAATATTATGGTTCTTGATCTTTATGATAAATCTGTTGTTGTATGCATCCTCTCCATTTTATTATTGAAGAAAATGGTGGAACATCATGTTCTGAATGTTCTGTATTTTATTCAGAATTAGAGATACATTTATAGGGCCAATGGCATTAACTCTGCTACTGAACAAAATCTTGAAAATTGAAACTAAATGAAGGGAAAATATCTAGACATAAATGAGGAACCAGGAAAAATGATGTTTGAAATTTGAAACATAAAGACTCGTGAAGTGTTGACCCAGTGCCCTGAAATGAGCAACCTATGTCAACAAATCAAATTGGATACCGACACTCCGCCTCAAGTTGAAGAGTAGATGTTAATCATCCTTAGCTTGCATCGAAGTTCTTCAAATCTTACCCTCAATAAAGCCTTAGTCAGGACTTCTGCAACCAGCAATGTAGTTGAAGTGAACTAGGTTCTAGGTGATGCTGATGGCCATATTACCTTCATTGGTTCTTGATAATTGATTCTAAGTAGAATAAGTAATTGTTTTAACAAAAGCGCCTCATAGATTTCTTGTGCCTAAGCTCTATACGAGGATCCCTTTCTGTGATCTAGCAACTTGCATTCCTAGGAAGTATTTTAATGGTATGAGGTATTTGACTTTAAATTCTTTAGCTAGTGCACTTGCATACACAATTAGGATAGCAACTTTTCCTTTAAGGGAGAATTTAGTGAATATTGTATGGTTAACTTGTCCTCGAGTATATCCTTGGTTCCTCATTGCCTTGTTGAATTTTTCAAAACTCACTCTCTGTGATTGTTTACCAGAGAGACTTTTGCATTTTGTAAACTTTGCTTATGCTGTTTTTATCAAACCAGATGTATTCAAATGTAAACCTCTTCTTCCAAATCTCCAATCCATTTAGTAGTGCATTGTTGATATTAAGTTGATGTAGTGGCCAATCATGGTTGGCAACATGAGATAGCAGACCATTTATTGAATTTAATTTTGTCATAGAAGTAAACGTGTCTTGATAAGTAACAAGTCTTGCTTGGTGCTGGTTAATTCTGCCATCTGAGTGATATATTATGCTGATCCTTTTGCATCCAACTGGTCTTCTCCCTTTAGGGTTTGAGTGCTTGGGTAAGATTTAAGGATGTATGGCGGAAAGTCTATTTATGAGATTAGTTGCTGTGAGAACGACATCACCCTAATAAGATTTAGGCATATGTGAAGCAATCACAATAATCTGATTACTTCCAAAGTGTGTCTATTATTCCTCTTGGAGACCCCATTCTATTGAGGACTATCTACACATGAACTTTGGTGTATAATACTCTTTTCCTCAAAATTCACCAAGGACAAAATTAAAATGTCTTTCTAAAGAACCTTATTAGCTTTAAATGAGTGAGTAAAAACTAACATAGTGGGTACTTTGGATTTTTCTTTCACAAGACAAGTCCAGGTAACGGTTGTGCGATCATCAATAAACATATCAAACCATCTATTCCCTAATTTTGGATAAGCCCCATACCCCACTTTATATAAGAAAGGCTTTGAACGAACATCTATTCCCTAATCGTTTCCTACTTTTCTCCTCATTGACTATAGTGAAAACCTCTCTAAGGGATGGCAGAGGATCAAGACTCAGAGTTCTGCTTCTAACTTCTTCAAAAGTGGCATTAAGGCCAAGAAAAAAATCTATAAATTCTTCGTTCCTCCTTCAATTGTTGGAAGTAATCCACATCACAGTGCATTACCACTGCTATGTCTCATAAAGATAAAGTTGCTGCTAACTATTAACTAGAGTGTTGTAATATTGAGCATCAACCTTTTTTCGTCTTGAAGAAAACCTTTAATCTCAATTATTGCAGCCTTGTTCTTAACTGAAGATTAAGTTTTTGAGAGGGGCTGTAATATAGGAAAGGCAGGAGAGATGGGAGAATGGAATAACAAACCTGATAGGATATTTCAGAATTGAAATTACAAAACATGAAAATTACAAACGTGTCTCCTTCGTGCAGACTACACTTCGTACATGACAACATAGAATTCTTTTCCCTATCTGCCACTTGAATGGCTTCATTAGCTATCCTGATATCAGAGAATATAAATATTAAAATTAATTGAAGTGGGAAATTGGGTAGTTACTCGAGAACATGTGGAAACATGGGTAGTTATTCAGGAACATAAATTAACTCAGAATATGAGTCAGCAAAGTGGGGCTGCAATTAGTTAATGTAGCTGCTCTTTCTTATCACGTGGCAGGTTCCTCCTAGAATAAGTGTGCAGAGGCTTCTTCTTCCTTATAAGAATATGTGAGGAATGGAGTTCTATCAGTTTTCCTCACTGCTTCTGGCACACCCTTAGCAGATATGTGAAGGAGAAAATTATCCCCAAGTTCCACATTTGTTGTGTTAATCAACCAACACATCATCAAGCTACCGATGCCCAGCTCTTGTATGTTGGATCAGTCACTGCTGGACATGCAGCCTCACTTGAGAGGAAATCTTCTTTACTCCTCCTACCTTGGATGAAAAGTGTGACGCTGGATGATCATTGTAAGGAATTATGCCATGGGTTCTATGGCTGTAATCACCACTGATATTGAATCTTGTAATGGTTGGGTGAGGTAGGCAGAGATGATGGGTTGTGGTGAAGAAGAAATATCAGATACAAAAGGAGTGGTTGTTTGGCTCTCAGGTCTCAACATTCAGGTCAGCGATACAGGCAGAGCAATGAAATGAGAGGTCACCTCATGGTTGTTTGGCTATGATACCATGTTGAATTCTAGTGAAGAATCAAGATGAAGAGAGTGAAGAGATGGAATGAAAGAGAGCTGCGTTCTCTGTTTTTCAATTCTTATTTATGTGGCAGCAACACACAGAGAGCATAATATATGTTACATAGGACTACCCTAACAATTTACTACATATGCTAATCGCTTATGTGGGTTGTGTGCAGCAGAAGTCAGGGGAATTAGATAACTATAGCTGATTCGCTCTAACTTATAAATTAGGAAAGTGACTGGGAAAAAATGTTAAAACAGAGCCAAGAATGCTACTCTGTAAATGGAAAAAAACAGGTAAATAATATTAAAATATGATGGCAAAATAAAGGACTTCTAAAGCAACTCTGATGCTGATATAAAACATGATCACCATTCACCAGCACATATCATTTGTTATAATCCCTACTATATACTAGTGTTCATACTCCAAAAAAGAGTTACCTTAGACGGTGTCTGGATTTATAAATGTGTTTGTCAAGGATGAATCTCACACTGTACTTGTTACTGTCTGTTTTAGATTTGATACAAAATTAAGGTGTAGTGTGAATGCTAGCTGTATGTGGGGCTATAATATCTTTCTTGTTATGGTAATATAGTGTCCTGTCTTTCATCAATTGTCTGTCTCTGTAAATTCAAGGTTTCATGCTGGTCAGAATTTCTCGACTACATTTCCCTCAATAGACTTTCAAAAGTATTCTGTCTCCCTTATTAATTCTTTGCAATATATAAACATGACAAACCATTTTGCTAAAACTTATCTTTAGAGCTGAAAATGATTGGACATATATATATCTGTTCTTTGTTAGATTGTCTTTTCTCTCATCTTCTTTTAGTACTTTGTTCTTTTTGTATGGTGTTGTTCACTACTAATTTAACTTTAACCTTGAAGCCGGAGATGATAAGCAAGACTTTGGTGAACCAAATGCTTCTCTTCTTTGGTACCATGTTTGCTTCTCAGGTAATTGGTGGGCCGGCCTTGGGATATTGTAGAAGAAATTAGAAAACAGTTGTTATTGTCGCTGACATGACTTGGTATTTTCAACCCCAGAATAGTGGTGGTATGCTTTCCCTTCTTGGAATTATTGAACAGTGTCTGAAAGCTGGGAAAAAACAACACTGGCATGCAGCAAGTGTGGCCAATATCTGTGTGGGATTACTTGCAGGCTTTAAGGTGCCGTTGATTGATCTGCTGGCATTATATAATTATATTGTTTAAATATGACCTGATATAATGATTTTGTTCCCTTAGGCTTTGCTTTCTTTAAGACCGCAAACATTAGGACCAGAGATTCTGGGTTTGGCACAATCTATTCTTATGGTAACAAGTCTTTGATAAATTTGTCTTGTGTCAGTTTAAATCTATTTTAATTTGGATTGTTCTTGTTATTGTTGATGGTTGCACTTTTAAATTTGGTCTCTTTATGCTTTTCAAATTTCATTTTAAGAGTATCTTGGTGGAGGGAGATGTATGTGCATCACAACGTAGAGCATCTGCTGAAGGTCTTGGATATTTAGCTCGGCTTGGAAATGATATTTTCACTGCAAGAATGGTATGTTTTTCAATCTTTTGTTCAAGCAACATTTTATCTCTAGGTGTCATGTTGTACATGTGATATTTTATGGATACCATCTCTACCTTATTTTATTGAATAAGCTAAGATGGAGATATGATTAGTCTGTGATGGCTTGCAATTTGACTAACTAAATATGCAGTGCTATCAGTTCTAATATCTTTTTCACTGCTAATGGTGGCAAACAGACTAGATCACTCCTTGGAGACCTAAATGCAGCAACGGATTCAAACTATGCTGGATCGATTGCTTTTGCCCTTGGGTGCATTCATCACAGGTTATTTATTGAAGTACAATTGATGGTTTTGATGTTTCCCCAATAAAAAAAAAAGTTTATTTGATCTGTTTCTTTATTTTTTTTCAAAAAATTGTTTATGATACTGTCCCCTGAGGTATCTTACTATACTTTGAAATCACTTGTAGATGTTAATTTGTTTAAAATGTGTTTGTTTTTACTTTTGCACACAGTTCTCACTTACAATATATATAGTCAATGGTTGACGACATCCAAAAGTTCCACAAACTAGCAGTAATTATCTTACATGTTTCTTTGAATTTGAGTGACGCTCAAAATATAAGACTTTTGGATGATATTAGGATGGGAAAAGTTCCTTATTCTGAAGCATATTTTCGTATATCGGCCTTCTGCTTTCCTTTATTTTCCTATCCATAATTTCTTTGTCTTAAACAATTCCAATTGTTTATTGAATTTTTCATTTTCCCAAAAACTTGAATTATTGATTCAAGTTTAAAATTTAGTTGAATTTCCATTCTTTCTTCTCTCTTAAAAAAATTATTCTTTTTTCCAGAAAAAAAATCTTGAAGATAGAGAAAGTGAAAAGCTACAGTTTCTTTCAAATTTAATTGAATTTGTTTCCTTTTATTCTAGTCAAGATACAAGAGTTTGGAATTCTTCTGGCATATTTTCTTGCCAATCTTATCTTCAGCTCCTAGCTCATTCTCCTACTAGGTACAGGTTTCTTTTCAGTATGCCAATCTGGAATTCTAAAGCCTCCCTCGTAGTTCAACTGTTTGTTCAGTCAACAATACTTAAAAAAGGAAAAATGCATTGGTCATGTTGCAAATTTGATGGCCCTCATATTTCCTGAAATGTGTGTAGTGTGCCGATCTGGCTCAGAAACTCTGCTGCATTTGTTTCTGTTCCATTGTGTGTTTCAATTTGGAATAAACTCTGACATTTTTGGTGAGAGTTGGGTATGTCCTGGATCTGTTTCTCCTAATTTGATCTAAAGGGATTGGTAATGTGATGGAAACATAACTGTGAGTGGATTATGGGATTTCGTGGTTGGTGTGGTTGGAGAGGATGCACAGACCTTCAAGGGCATATCGCCCTTTGATTGGGATATGGATTAGAATCGTGTATGTGGCTTACCTCAGCACATTTTTTTTTTTTTTTTAAGGGAACCACTTTATCTGATACACAATCTTAAGTTTCCTGGTTTGAGGATATCTTATTCTTTAGCTAATTGTAAATACTTCTAAGATTTTTCCTATGTAGGAAATGTGGAAGAGTAGGCACTGGAGGAAGAATGACCAAATAAAGTTTGTTGGGTGAACTGCTGAATTGTAATTCTAAAATTAGTAGATATAATACAATTGTTCTAAGAATTTTGTCTAAAATTAGTTTAAAAAATAATGTTATATCCTTTCTTGGTTCAAGGTCTCAGTAATTATCCTCCTAGTGAGCCCCTAAACAAGAAAGTATTCTCATAAAAAAATTTTCTGATTAGTCAACAATTTTAATCCAAAAATAATTGTAAACTTAAATTGCATAGACAACTGCATTGATTTCTTTTTTTCGTAATCATGGTCATGGGCTCATTCATCATATGAATGAACAAACAAATAACATTTGTAATGTCCAACAGAACTTCTTCAATAATTTATTATTTCATTCAGCATAATGTCCAATACTAGGCTTGCATAATTATCATATTTTTTTATAACATTATATTAAAACTAAATTAACTCTTCCTAATGAACCTCTAGTATACAAGTCAATTTGTAGTAAAAGGACTTAAAAGATCTAATATTATTCTCATGAGGATAGAATACTATCTTTATTATTCTTAAGATTAAGTTTTTGTTTACCAAATATGCAATATGTACAAAAGTATGAGTTAGTATCATTATTTACATATTTACACTAGTAGCCTTGATAAATCCAGTCACTCGAAAACGATACAAGTATAATAAACAAAATAGCTAAACTAAATTACTATTTTAAAGGGCCCAAAATAATAATATAAAACTCAAGACACTGTACTTGATTAAGCTGATTTGGAGTAAGAGTGAGAATAAGTTGAGTTATCAAGTTCATTCTTAACTTTGTTGTACATAGTTCAATTTCACTTTCAGATAATTTAACTCACTAAAACGATAAACTTGTTTTCGGAAGTTATCCTAATTCTAGTTCCAATTACACTTGGAGGTTATCTCCTAACATTTAAATGCAATTTTCCTTAGAATGTGTTAAGCTTAAGAGTTAAATCATCTAACAAAACCTACCTAAAGGTTGTTCCAAACATTTAGGTTGCATTATTTTAACCATTAGCCTCATTTAGAGGTTGTTTCCAAACATTTAAGGAATACTATTTTTGATGGGCTTTAACCCCTTGGAAATCATTGTGAATATATGAATTTGCCTTAAGTTGTCTCCAAACATTTAAAGCAAAAACACTCAATTCTCAATGAGTCATTTTGTCAAACATCTTGTGGGCACTTGACTCCATGACAAAAGTTGTAAAAGAAGTCAACAAAATGAACCATTCAATTTGCTTGCATTTATATTAATTGACTAAAGCATGTGAAAGTCTCAAATTAGAAGCAAGATACATTCATATACTAATCCATAATTACACGAGAAGAAAAATAATCTCTCTTGGCATATGTGGATACAAAACCATGAAATCCCAACTCAATATTCACAAAGAATCTAATACAACAGCCAGCAACAAGCTCAAATCTAGCTTACATTAAGAAAATTAATAGAAAAATGAGAAAATAAGGGAAGGAGAAGAGTGGAAGGAGACCTCTATTGAAGAATCTATGTAGGTTTGACTAAGGAAGGTCCAAGGAGACCAGCCCTTAGCCTCTCGTTCCATGAAATCACCTTGCAAGACCCAAGAAAGTGAAACTTTCCCTTGTCATCAAAGAGTTTTGGAGCCTCCTTCTTTCCCCTATGGTGTTTTGACCTAAAAATCCCAAAAAATTCCTTTTTATATCAGTAAAAAGCACAAAGTATCATATTTTATGCATGTTTGGGCGCCTGGGCACCCAGAGTAGGTCCCTTAACTCAACTTCTCACTTTTGGCCATAACTTCAAGGTTTGATGTCAGAATTTAGCAAGTTAGCACTCGTTGGAAAGCTCTTGGCGAAATCTACAACTTTGTGTGAAATGGTCGTTTCAAATTTTGATGTTTAGGAGTTTAAAAGTGGCATTGAAGTTGAGTATTCACCAAGTTCAATTGAATCGCATCTCAACTTTTTTCCTTGGCTACTTTCAATTTCCAAGATGTTTGTGAAAACCTTCAAAACATCATTGAATCTTCCTCTTCCATGTCTCCAACTTCTCATTTCCATTTATTATAACAATTTTCCTGGAATTTTCATCAAAATAGTCCAAAATTAGATTATTTTAATGCATGGAAAAAACCAAATAGTCCAACCCATAAAATTCATGAAATTAACATTATTTGGTTACTAAATTAAACGAATTTATCCAAAATACATGATAAATTCCCAGTAAAACATATTCCTGTTGTTATTTTGTTTTATTTGAAAGTTATGCAATTTAAGATTGAGAAGATTGTGTTACTATTTTGATAAAAGAACCATTGAGTTCTATAACTCATTTACCATTGGTTATGATTGAAGAGAAGATAATTGTGGTTGATGCTTATATAGGAAGAAAGTGGAAGTTTACGCTTGATGTACAAAAATTGTTCTACACATCCCATGATATGTAGTTTGAATCATTGGACTGCGAAAAGCCATGTTGTTTCAAGTTGAACCTAATAATGATCATATTTCAAGTTTAAAATGGTTTACGTAGTCACTTGATGAGTAATGTTAACATGTTGGTTAGACCTTCTTTATTGCATGGTTCTTGTGCATACTCAGTTAACGCTTAGATACTGGGCTTAGCACATTAGCACATCTAAATACTTCCTTACCTCATGGTGATGAAATCATTTTATATCTTTCTATTGCAAGCACTCTGTCCTAAGTGTTTCTCTTTATCTTCTTCCCTTATGTTTATAACAATTTTCATCTTATATATCTTGAATGCAGTGCAGGAGGGATTGCATTGTCAACTTTAGTGCCTGCAACAGTGAGCGCTATCTCCTCATTGGCTAAAAGTTCAGTTGCTAATCTACAGATCTGGTCTATGCATGGGCTTCTTTTGACGATTGAAGCTGCTGGCTTGTCCTATGTTTCTCATGTCCAGGTATTCAATTTCAGATGCCAGCATTTTGTGATCAATTTATTTATGACTTTTTGTCACATAGATAGAACTGACAGTCTGTTTGACAGACTTGTTGGAACTTGAAGAGCTGTTCTTTCATTTACAATCTCGTGTTGAAGAAGTACCAATGTAATCTTTGCTGTGATATGTTACTTGATTGGTTTATGTGGTCCATTTGGTTGTTCTTTGATAGAACCCTGCACTTAGTATTATCTAGATAACAGAAAAGAGTCCTTCTCAGCCCAGAATTATGATTCCAGCTGCTGAGGAAAGGGAATACAGGGTAGGGAAAAAGACAGAATAAACAATGTGAAATGGTGAAGATATTCCCCTAGCGTTTGAGAGGCTAGAGTCTCTCCCAAAAGTCACTCCAAATCCTTCCTGCATATTCTTCCCACTACTAACCTCCTAACTAAACACCCCCCCCCCCCCCTTCTCTATCTTTCTTCCAGCTCACCCCCACTAGAATACAGTCAATTACCCAATACACTCCCCTGGGTCTCCCCCTGGGCTTGGTCTTGATGGCTGGCCTGCTTCTTCTGTCTCCTCTCACACCTTAGATATTCCAGCCCTCTCAATTCTCGTAGGCCCATCATTCTTTAGTGCCCTTTTAATTTTCCCTATTTAGTTTGATAATTATGTAATGGACCCAATGAGTGAAATGAGTATTATTTATCTACATCAGTCCCATATATATGGAAAACTGAGGAATGAGCTTAGAAGCTCAATACACAGCAAAACAAAGACAGAGCAAGATAGGTCCCCTGAGTCTCGAGAGATCTGGGCTCTCTCCTCTCATGCACTATTCTTCAGCTGCCTTCCCTCCAATTCCCCCCACCCTCATTCCCTTACATACCTGTATTCTGTTACACTCCCATTCTCTCTCCTAGACACCTGTCCTCTCACTGTTATCCCCCCCAAGTCTTGTGCTCTCACCCATTCCTTGCTGTTTCTTCCTCTCATACCTCCGATGGACCGTGGGCCTATCTCTACCAGGCCCATCATTATGTCTTTGCTCAATAGACAACTCTTACTTAACATGGGCATCGGCATTTCTCAGAAGAATTGATTTCCAAATGTCTGTACAGCTTATATTATCATGCATTGTGGATGAGTGGTGTGTCAAACTGCTTTGTGGATGTCCTCATGTTTGTGTAGACAGAAAAGGAGGAGAATTAAAAGAGCTAGCTGGTTTTATTTGTTCATGAAGCAGACTTATAAGTTCATTGTCTTCGCAGGGAACCCTTGGCCTTGCTATGGACATTCTTTTATCTGATGAAAGTGGATCAGTTGACATTCAGCAAGGAGTTGCCCGCCTTATAAATGCTATTGTTGCTGTTCTTGGTCCTGAACTTGTGCCAGGCAGCATCTTTTTTTCTCGCTGCAAGGTTGTACTGTTTTACAATGTGTCACTTCATTTTGGGATAGAATTCTTTATGAAGTCTGCTATGTAGCACATTCTGACTCAAATTTACGAGTAATACTAGTTGTGTGGACTTATAAGCTGTTATTTGATTTGAATTCCGCATATGCTTCATGCTATGTTTTCTCTTCCCAGTCTGTTGTTGCTGAGATAAGCTCCTGGCAAGAAACTGCAACAATGCTTGAGTATGTTCAATTCCATGTACCTCCATGTTTTATTTATTTCACATAATGATCTAGTGTTTGGCTCTCAGAATGTTTAGTTCTTTTGTTAAAAGATTGCATTTATTAATGATTATTGGGCGTTTTGCTTCCCCTCTTGCAGGAGTGCACGCTTTACACAGCAACTTGTTCTTTTTGCCCCTCAAGCTGTTTCTGTGCACTCCCATGTGCAAACTCTTCTTTCTACTTTGTCATCAAGACAGGTTTTAATTTTTGATATTATACATCTTCAATAATGTAGTATTCACTTTCCTTCAATACATAATGTACTGTTCTTATTTTCTTGTGCTTTCTTGATGCAGCCAACATTACGACATCTTGCTGTCTCCACTCTAAGACATCTCATTGAGAAAGATCCTGTGGGTTGCTCATCTTATAAAGATTTCAAATTTTGAAAGACTTGCATATAAAATTTTCATGTTTGGAGCTGTTTTTCTTTGCAGGATTCTGTTATCGTTGAGCATATTGAGGATAACTTGTTCAGTATGCTGGATGAAGAAACTGACTCTGAGTATGTAAAATTGTTCACCTTTTGTTTTTTATTTGCTCATGGGTATATCTTGAACACCTTTTCTTTCTAAGTGATTTTCTTGAAATTTTGTGGTTTGTGGCTATGATTTCATTTATGTCACTTTCCTTGCAATAAACGATTTTAATGGAGAATAGAGTATATGGGACAAACGGGGAATAAGATGTCCTCTTAGACAAATCAGTGGAGAAGAAAAAAATAATGTCTGCTTGTCTTGCTGCGTTATTGACAAGCTGATGTACTTACACAATAAAGCCAAATAAGGCAACTTTATGGTGGTAAAAAGGTGGTGAAGATAGAAGCTTCTCCTTATGGATTGTCACTTTACTGCTATGCGTGCCATCCTTTGGGATCTTTTCTTGGAGCAAAGCCGTCTAATATCTTAATGATCTATTTATCCGTAGTCTTGCTTTGGAGAGGAGCATTTTTTCTTCCTCTGTATATGATGTTCAAAACATGGTATTTCATTGATAGTTTCTTTGGTAGATTGGGATTGGAGAACACTTGGGGTCTCGAGTCTTTATTGGATTTTACTATGCTTAATGTCAATGTTTTTTAAAATCATGTTCTTTATAAGATGAAATTCTTAACCATATTATATTTGTATCCCATGTATCCTTCTAATGAAAGTTCATCTTTTATTAGATGATTAAAAAAAATCATTCTTTAGTTTATTAATCTAATTTGCTCTAAAAACATACCCAAAAGTTTACCTTAAATATAATTTTTGTTCCTATTGTTTCATAGAATTTTCGAGTTGTCCCTTCTAGTTTAAAAGCAAGCATTGTTGCTCTCCTATTTTCTAAATTGATCCAATTTTGCTGTTTTGTCTCATTTCTAAGTTGATTTTGATGCCTAATCTTAGTGTGAGTTAGCAATGCAAGGTAATTAATTAACATCTAAGTTAGCAAATTTTGAAATTTGGTGTTTTAGATTGATGATATGATCAAGGGGTAAAATCAAATTGTTTTAACTTAATTCTTGCTGCTTTTATTGTCCATAATTAAATTAAATTTCAGTGCAATGTTTTGATAGGCTTGTGCTTTGTCACACTTAAAGCCTAAAGGGCATTTGCATGAGGGGTTCATAGAATGAATATATCATAATTTTGGACAATGGTCTTGGATCAAAACTCTGTTAAAATAGTTTGTTGATTAAAAAAAATTTCTTTGTTAAAGTGGTTGAATTTACACGACTTATACAGGGAATAGCCATACTGTTGGCTTATTACGGGTGTGACGCCTTATTTTTTGTCCATATGTATGTTTTTATGTGTTTGAACGAAACAAATCTTTTGTTTCTGCATTTTGTGGTAGCTTGCCCCTTGTAGTGTCAACTATTTACTGTCTGTGGAGGAATGGGTTAGTCATTTCAAAACATGAGATTTTGATGATGGTTGTGTTTAAGGTTTTGTTTGCAAATGGGAGGGGAAAAGCTTTTGTACATGTGATGGGAAATTCAAAACCTATGTTAGGCGTAGGAAGTAGTTAATCTTTTATTGAGATTTTATGTATTTTGGACTATTATTGGGCTTTACTTATTTAGACTTTAGTTGAAGTATTTCAGTTTCCTATTTTGTAATAGACCTCTTATTGGAACTCTAGTCTATTATTGTGTGTTAGGGTTATCTATAAATAGCCCTAGGGTTTTTGTTATGCAGCAGACTATTTTGATTTGATTAATAAGAGTTTTCAGTATTAATATAGGGTTTTCTTATTCTCTCTCTTAACTTCTCCCCACGTTTTCCCCACCTCTTTCTCCTTACCTATCTGGTGTTTTACATCAATATGTCTTTAATTTGGTGCATTGAGGTTAGAGTAGAATGGCAGAATCTTTCATGGGCAAGTTCTGGAACTTCCATTCGTGTGAAATGAAATTCTTCATGAGAGATCACTTTAGTAGAGAGTGACAAAAAAAGTTCATGGGGCTAAGTGTCTTGCTACACCTTTGCCTTCTGCTGTATTTATTTAGATGATTAAATGGATATTTTTTATAATATCCCAAGGATCACTCAATCCCTTGATTTTTGTATATCAATTAAGTCTTGATTTCCTTCAATTTTTTCATCTATTCCAGCTTAGTTGGCGCTGTTCTTTCCTATTTGTTATTTTTTTAATAGTTTAAGATTTGTAATTAAAATTACCTTTGTTCTCCATAACAAATTTTCCTTTTTGAAATTATAAATTTCTTGATTTACTTTGATCAAGGATCTACTTCAATGGTTGATAACTTAACATATACATGTAATTTCTTTTCATAATATTTTTCTTTCTACTTATGAAATTTCTCATAAAAATATAATCCTTATCATATATGAGTTACATACCCGTCATTGTTCTGAATCTTCTTCACTTTATGAGGAATACTAAGGCTTTTTCTTGTTCTTCGAAGTCACTAAATTATCCCATAGGAGGTATTAGATCTTCAATCAGTCATAGATCTTATCCAATCTGTATCTTAAAAAAACTTCAACCTAGTGTTTTTTTCCAGGAGTCATTTTAAGTAGAGATATACAGTCCTTTTCTAGGAGTCATTTTAAGGTACTTGTAGATGGATTTCATTGGAGTGTCAGCCAGCTTGCAACCCAACATATTGGTTTCTTCAAGGAGGTCTAGAGTATACTTATGCTGAGAGATGGAGATGCCATTTTTGTTCCAGACAACCTCCATTCCCAAGAAGTACCTTAAGCTTCCCAAACTCTTCACTTCTAACTCAATTGCAAGTGATTTCATTAGGCTATCAATAGCCTCAGAGTAATCTCCTGTAACACCAATGTCACTACATAAACGATTATAATGGGTAACTTCCTATTTGGAACAAATTTGACAAATAAAGTATGATTAGCTTGACATTGAGTATGCCCAAGACCTTTAACAATAGTTGTGAACCTCTTGAACCAGGCTCTTAGGGATTGCTTAAGTCCATACAAGGATTTAAATATACATGCCTTGTTGGAACTCCGTTATGATTCTAACTATAGTTGTGACAAATAAAGTGTGATTAGCTTGACATTGAGTATGGCCAAGACCTTTAACAATAGTTGTGAACCTCTTGAACCAGGCTGTTTGGGATTGCTTAAGTCCATACAAGGATTTATATATACACATACCTTGTTGGAACTCCTTTATGATTCTAACATTGGTGGAATTTCCATGTAAACTTCCTCAAGATCACCATCCAAGAAAACATTTTTCACATCAAGTTGATGGAGGGATCAATCTAAATTCACTGCAAGGGAGAGTAAAACTTTAATGGTATTAAATTTGGCCACTGGAGCAAATGTCTATTGGTAATTATGAAATTCTTTGCAAGAAAGCTTTTTTCTTATCAAGTTGATGGAGGGACCAATCCAAAATTCATGACAATGGAGAGTAAAACCTTAATGGTATTAAATTTAACCACTAGAGCAAAAGTCTCTTGGTAATCGATTCCCTGAGTTGGAGTGAATCCTCTTGCTACTAGTTTAGCTTTGTGACCGTTGATACTTCTATCAGGGTCATACTTAATGGCAAATATACACTTGCATCCCACTTTAGTTTTTCCTGAGGTTAGATTAACAATTTTCCACATTCTATTCTTTTTTAGGGCCTGTAGCGCTTCCTGTAGAGCATCTCACCACTCTTGTACTATTGTTGCTTCATAGACATTAGTTGAGGTTTTTTTCGACTGAGACATTGTATGCAAATGCCCGTAGCTTTGGTGATATCTGATCATATGCAATAGAGTGACTGATAGGGTGTCTACTGCAACTTCTTACCCCTTTTCTCAAGGAAATTGGTACATTTAACTCCTCAAATGATTGTGAACTTGAAGGGAAGTGGCTTTATCATTTGCTCAGGACTTGTGCTTTAAGGTGCAACTTCCTGCTCTGTCATTATGTTTTTCATCTTGAGGTTTTTACTCTCCATTTACCATAAGTCCACGTGTCTTCCTTTTGATCTGTGATCATTGGTTTTACAGCTTCTCTGGTAAGGTATAGCTCCTTCCCATGCCCTGTTATGATTATCAGGGTGCTCTGGGACCATTTTAGACAGCTGTTACCATTAAACTGATGATCTGTGATCATTGGGCATGGATTTTCGGTAGCCATATGCCCTGGGGAAGGATTGTCTTGGCTGTTTGGATTGAGAGGAGGCTGTGACAGCAATGATGACTCAGTTGTTGACTCTTGAACATTCACCTGATAGGCATGCATTGTACCAATGGTGGTCATCAAGGTTTGGGGATGCCTGGAGGCTCTGATATTGTGATGAAAACAGAGAAGGGTGGCAGAAGAAGTCCAAGGCATTCAACCTCTGTTGTGTTTTTTTTTATACAACAAAGTTGACTCATTAAAAGGGAAAAAACATACTAAACCCTTGTCAACTTAGTCCCATAATATCTGGGATAGATACAGAAATTAAAGTAAATCAGAATTTCAAATTTATCCTAATAAAATGCCTAAAAAACAGCTGACAAAAACACCCCTTTATTGAAACTGACTTGGTGCCTTTCTAGTTGCTGACTTAGGGCAGGCACCTAGGCTCTGGTCCATGGATCTTGGGTTTGGCACCCATAACCAACAGTTTATGTGTAATACGACTTATTTCTGTTTCTTGAATTTGTTAAGGTTGGGCTTGAGGTAATATTTTGACATTCCACTTTCCATCTAGAGCTTAATTCTTAATGATGATATCAAAATTGGCTATGGCTGATTATAGTTATTATGTGGCTTTTACATCTCATTTTTCTTACGCCTTTTATTTTTACAGAATTGGTAACTTGGTACAAACAACAATTATGCGATTACTGTATGCATCATGCCCTTCCTCTCCATCTCATTGGATATCAATATTTCGCAAAGTGGTAAGCTTTGTCTCTCTTGATATGCAGGATTAGTACATGAAACTAGTTTCTATAGACGATGTAGTGCAATGGGTATGTGGTATATTTGATTCCTCTTAACTTATCTAGTCCCTTTGGCTTCTTATAGACATAAATTAGTTTTTTTGAATCTCATAAGTTATTATTGGGTTTTCTTTTCTGCATTAAATGATTAGATGAGCAGATCAGGAACCAGGACAACTTACTTTGGTCATTATTATCTGACAAGCCCATTCTGATCTGTATCTACTATGCACGTTAAACTAAACATTCAGTCCTGTTTTACATGTGTGAAATAATAAGAGAAACTTGTTTTCTCTTTGTTAAAGATTTGCGTTGGAGGAAACACATTTTGTTAGTACAATATGATTAGTCATGAAGTAAGTTCAAATAATTACAAAAGCTTTCAGTTTGGGGAATCTGATAATTTCAGCCTCTTGTACCATCTTATTTATAGAGAGATAGAGATGTAATATGTTTGGTACATCCTGCTCATACCAGGAGTACTTATTCTACATTAAGTAGAGCATAGTTTCTGTAAAAACTAGTTATAGGTCTATACTTTGTCCTGGTTACATGTCATGTGAGCTTTCATGTGTGCGGCCATGTGAGATTATGAAAACATTTTAGGTTTTTGCTTAATAAGTTAAGGTTAAGTGGTCTCTGGTTCTTTCAAATCTAGTTCCTTGTAAACATAACCAGGTGACACTATAATACTTGAGAAAGTCTAGCTGGGGATGTATAAAGGCCCCTTTCATATTTCTCTGTTTCCAGGGACTGTGGCAGCGAGCTTCAATCTTGCATTGACTTTTTAATGGAGAGGGATTCATAGAATTTCTAGATTCTTTGTACATTTATTTGTTTCTCTCATTTTTTTTTCCCCTTGTCCCAGAGTTTTTAATTGTTCATTACCTCCTTTTCTATGAAATTATGTTGTGTCGTACTTTTTCTATTAAGTTTTATAGCTATTAAACAAATAATGCTGGCATAGACGGAAGAGAGATGTTATGGTTTGTTTCTTTAGAATATTTGTTCCCTTCCCCATTTCCAGAAGTTATTGTATGAAATTTATCTTCCTTGGAAGATCATTTGGAGGTCTCTGGGTCTCTCTGAAGTGTAGAAATTCAGGGATTGATGCCTGATCTTTGCCAATTTACTACTGTCTTATTCCTTTCTGATAACATTATTTGATACAACTCCTATACCTCCTCCTTCGAAGAAACCTTTTCTGACATATTCTCGAAGCACAGTGCACGTTTGAAACATGTAGAAGATAATTAATTATTATGTCAATTTGTGTCAGTTATGTGTGGTAGTTGTTAAGGTTAGTTATTTATGTCTGTTATGCTTTATGTTGGGTATCTTATGTTAGTTTTATGTCTGTCCTATGTCAGTTACTGCAGTTATTTGTCTTCATGGGTGGTTATGCTGTCAGTTATTATGTACTGGAGTGTATATATGACTATGTAACTGTTTGGGATTTATGAAAGGAATATTTATCAGTAAAACTATGGCGATTCGTCCACTCCATAAGGACCCATAGAGTTTTAGATTCTGGCTCTTTACTTCTCTTCCCTATCTCTATAATGTCACCCTATCTTGGCATCTACCATTATTCTTTTATTCCTTTCTACCATAATGTTATCTCATAATTAGTGTTACTTCAGTATCATGTTAGGACTTGATTATAATGTTTCATCATGGTAATGGCATGCTTAATGTGTGCGATCATGGATGTTATACCAAATATTCCAGATTGATCATAACTTCCTATTATGAATGTCATTATGGAACTTTTATAACCCCTTTAAACAATAAAAATGCAGAGGAAGTGTTTTGAAAGGGATGGATAAGGAGAAAAAAATATTTTGCTGTTGAAATTTGAATTTTGATTCCTCACAGGTCCTTGCGACATCAATGAGGAACACTGAAAATAACAATAAGTCAGGACATGACAACTCAGATGGTGATACAAGGTTGAACTTTGGGGATGATGAAAATATGGTTTCCAGCTCCAGCAGCACCCAAGGTTATAAATTTGAAGCTTCTATTGGCACTGGTAATAGAGAGAAGCACCTCAGATATCGGACTAGACTTTTTGCTGCCGAGTATGTATTGCTTAGTTTATATGTGTGTGTGTGTGTGTGTGTGTGTGTGTGTGTGTGTGATGGTTTACTTACACTTCTCTCTCTTTTTCAAAAAGTTACATTAGTTTTCTGCCCTTATTTTAGTCTTACTTTCGCCCCATCCATTTAGTTACTGATAAAAATTGCTTGATGCTTATATAAAATGTGATGTTAATGTATCTTTTTCCAATAATATTTGCGTTGTTCATTAAAAAAAATAAGAAAAAAAGAAAAAAAATGAGTTTATGTAGTTAAACCTAAATTTTGTGAATCTTAGAATGGTAGGGAGAATACATGCGAGACTGTACATTAAACAATTTTATTTTGTAATTAGAAAAAGAAAAATATGATTTAAATGCATACAACTAGAACAATTAGGAAATTAAATTGTAGAGTTAACAACATATATTTTTTCCATTTGTGGAAAGGACATGTGCAATTTCTTAAAAAAGAAAGGAGGTGAATGCCATACCTCACAGGGTTGTTTGTGAAATTTTACTCTTTTGTTTATCATACTTCAAAATTATTTCAATTCAGTTTGAAAATTGAAATCTTGTTCTTGCTTGTTGCCAGCTTTACGATTGTTGTCAAGGAGATGAAAAACATATCTTATTGAAATTTGAGTAGTTTATTTGTATTTTCCTCTAGGCAGTAGGACTTTATACACAAAATCGACTGCAGTGATCTGGAACAACCATTAGTATGCCTATGGGTTTATTTATGCTGTAACTCAGGATGCTGCTGCACTTGGGTTTCAATAGGATTGATTGCACTACGTCTTTTTTTTCCAGCATTAATAGACTCTACACAAGGAAGGAAGTAAAAGGAAATTATGAAATTACTTATGGTATTGGAACCTTAAGGAATAAAGTATGATTTGTTTTTAGTTGCATCCATAAGTTACTTTGAAAGATATACTAAAACTTCATTTGTTTATATCTTGATTTCTACATTGATCTATTTTAACTTTTGTGCCCTAGAAGGTCTGCACATGTGCAATGTGCACACTGATTTCGACTTGACTACATGTATATAACTTGGGTGTAATTTCATTCTAAACTGGATCTAAAATTCTTTTCAATACTCAAAATTATGGCAGGGTTTACATTTGGAATCTGTGTCAAATTTTGTACTTCGTTTTGATATTTAAATAATTAATTGTGTTGTAGGTGTTTAAGCCATCTACCCGATGCTGTAGGAAGAAATCCTGCACATTTTGACCTCTTTTTGGCAAGAAAACATGCGAAAGGCCAGGCCTCTGGTGATTGGCTAGTTCTCCACTTACAAGAGTTAATATCACTGGCTTATCAGGTGCTCCCTATTAAAATATATCAAATGATTATATTTTATTTATGTCTTATAGTTGAACCATTTAGGAAAATAATTCAATAAGCCCTGAGCATTATAGTATGTATCACTGTTGGATAAATATAACCTCTATGATTTTTCCCATATCAGATAAGCACTATTCAATTTGAGAACATGCAGCCAGTTGGTGTGGGTCTTCTGGGTACCATCGTGGACAAGGTAACATTTTTCTCTGAAACATGATATTGTGTAGCTCCTTTCTCTCTTGGTGGTTGTCCAATTTGTCTATGTGGCCTTTCTTTTTCATTGTCCCACTTCAATTTCTCCTTTTCTGATGAAGTCTTTTCTTGAGAGCCTTTTAATTGCCTCTATGTTTGGACATTTTCTCTGGTAAATTTTAACAGATCAGTTTAGTTCTTGGCCAGATCTTTGCTGTCTGTATTATTTAAAGTTAGTTTGCATGCGTTGAATCCAAGCTTTTTTTAGCATAGTAATCAGAATCTTACGATTTACAATTCGAATCTTACGATTCGAAACGAGTCATAAAGCCAACGATATGAATCGCTGGCTGAATTGGAAGTAATTTTAAATCGTACAATTCACAAATTAAATTTTACAATTCACAATAAGTCACAAAGCTAACAATATGAATAAATCGCTAAATCAAGTATTAATAATATTATTCAAGCCAATACAATAGAATAACATGACTTTGCAATTCGAAAATGTGAAAAATCATTGAATTGGTATGATAGAATTGTATTGTTGTAAGCATAGTCTATGCCTTTTATAAAGAAAGCAAAGAAGATATTATTTGAATTTATTTCAATAATTAATTACTAACAAATCACATGGTTAACAAGGTTCTCAAAAATTTATTTTGAGCATTTTATGCATATTATATATGTTAAATTTTATATTTTAGGTCATTTTTTACTTGTTACTGAATCTTACGATTCAATACGTTATACGATTCACGATTCAAAAATGTGTTTTTCGATTTGCGATTCGTATCACGATTTGATTACTATTTTTTTGAGTATCACATATCAGTCTTTAAAATATGGTGAATTCACTCTAAGACTTTCAGTAAACACTGAAAATTATGACTACTGAATTCCAACCAACATAATAACATACTGATTTCAACACCTCATCTGACAAATCTTGTCTTAGGCTATTCAGTCCTACACAGAAGCACAGAGACAAAACATGCACTGGGAGATTGAAAAGAAGAATGCTTCAATAGAAATAAAATTATAATGGAATCTTTGGCAGTGTGGATGTGCTTACACAGACCCTAATGATTATAATTGGAACTAGTTTTATTTTAACAAAATGAAATAGCAAAGCTCAATCATTTATTTTAAGTTAATTCTATGAAGATCATGCAGGAACATAATTATTAGTTTTTGTTTTCTACTAATTCTAATTTAATTGTGATTATCATTTTTATCCCAACTGGTCAAGTTTCCTTTTTAATGTGTTATTTGTGAATTTGGAAGAACAGTTTGAAAAAGTAGCAGACCCTGAGCTTTCCGGACATCTTCTACTAGAACAGTATCAGGTATATGATCTAAAGCCTTTTAAATTTCCCCCTCCCTTCTCTTTATTTTTTCCCTTGCATTTGTTTCCATGATAGCACTAAACATCATCTTTTTCTATTTGAGTATGGATGCTTTAATTCCTAACATACCTTTGTATTCCTGAAAGGACTTCATAGAGACATATGCTCGGTTTTATGCTTTGATGACTTTTAGCTTCTTAAATCACTTAAATTAATCGAAGCTGTGCTATATATAGGCCCAGCTGGTGTCTGCAGTTCGTACTACCTTGGACACATCTTCAAGTCCTAGTTTACTGGAGGCAGGCTTGCACTTGGCTACAAAGGTCTAAATTTGTGGTTCATTTTTCATTAATTTTGGAAACCCCTCCCAGCCAAAAAAATAAAAAAAAACCTTACTTTTGGCATACCAAAAGTAACTTGAGTTATTTTTGTTGCACCCAAAAGTATTTTTGGGAGGTTTTCCAAACATTCACTTCAAGTTAAACACATAATTGTACACATTGTAATATGTGAAATTTTCAGATACTGACTAGTGGAATAATCAGTGGAGATCAAGTGGTGGTCAAGCGCATATTTTCATTAATTTCACGCCCACTGCATGACTTTGAGTACATTTATTATCCTTCATTTGCAGAATGGGTCACAAGCAAGGTATGTTGGCTCTTATTTCTTTTGTACATTTTAAAGTAAATTGAGGCCGTAAGTATATTCTTTTTGAATCTATTTTGTTTAAGATAATTTGATATCTTGCTCTTTTGTCTTTTTTCATCATATTTTAGATTAAAATACGTCTTCTGGCTGCTCATGCTTCTCTGAAATGTTATATATATGCATCAATGAGGAAGCACAAAGATGTAGTTCCAGATGAGTACCTGGCATTACTGCCTTTGTTCCAGAAGAGCTCAAGTATACTGGGGAAGTACTGGATCCGTACAGTGAAGGACTATTGTTATACATGTTTGTGCTTGAGTCCAAAAAGGAAGGTAAGCCTGAATTTGGAACTTTTATTAGATTTTCTTGAGTTCAATTTCCATCTTTCAGATGAAACCGGGAATACTATAAAGCTGTTAATTTCTCCATGGTTGCATTCACATTCTAGTTTAACCTTTTTTGGCAGTGGAATCTGTTCCTTGAAGGACTTCAATCACCTGTTGGTTCTTCAAAGTTGTTGCCATGCTTGGAAGAATCTTGGCCTGTAATTTTGCAAGCACTTGCACTTGATGCTGTTCCTGTTAGCCTTGAAGGGAATGAGTGCCCCAAAGCCTCAATTGAAAACACCCAAACAAGTAGCTCTACATCTGAATATAACATGGTTGAATTAAACAGGGAAGATTTTGAGTTCCTGTGGGGGTTTTCTCTTCTCAGTCTGTTTCAGTCAAAAGATTCTTCCCTTTGCAAACCAATTATAAAGCTGGCATCTGCTAAAGTTAATCATGGCCCTGACTTACCAACCAATGAAGGGAATCCCTCAGGCTTGAAGTTATATGAAATTGTTTTACTGGTTTTTCAATTTCTCTCAACTGAAAAATTTTCTAGAGGGGGATTCCTTACCATGGATATCTGCAGAGAACTGCTCCAGGTGGTGATCCTTTCAAGTCTTTTCCATATAATTTATAAATAAAATTTTTTGGTGCGGTGGAATCTCATTAGGGTTGACCTGCAGCATTTATCTTTCCAACTTGATTCTGTAATGTCTGATGAAGTTTCAGTCTTTGCTTTCGAGTCCTATTGAGATAGCATATTATTACCTTTAATGATATTTCTGTTTGCTTGTTTTGGACATACAAATACTTTGTTCCTTCATTGAATTCATCAACTCTTTAGGCTAGGGGTATTTTTGAGCCTAAGTGAACTCAATCAATATATTGTTTAGCTGGAAGTATCTGCAGAAAAAGTTGACATGAACATTGGCTGTTGAATGCAACATATAGATTGCTGATAGAGGAGAGCTAATTGAACATTGCCTTATAATGTCTCTTTGGTATATACTGTTAATACACATTAGGAACTGCAATGTCTTTTTTGGAGCCATATGGTTACCGTTGAAATTTGGGGCACCTGAAACTTAGAAATCTACTGACATAAAAGAAATTTTCCTTTTCTTTCCCTTTTTGGTTCAGAGTAGAATAGTAAAAGAAAAAACATAATGTCTTATCTGCCTGCACTCTTCATAATTCCATCACTGCAGTTCAACTACTGCATATGATTTTCTTGAGGTAGGGGGAATGGGGTGCTAAATAGTCAACTGCTTGTGCACTCATGATAATACCTATGGATAAATACAAATGATAATACCTTTGCCTATGGATAAATACAAATGAAATGGAACAGTCAAATGGAGAATTCTTACTTATCTTATTATGTTTATTGGTGCAGATTCTTTCATATTCCACCTATATGGATAATTCATGGAATAGTCTTGCGGTAATTGTTTTATCAAAGGTATACAACATTCAACTATTTTGGTAGAATCTCAATTATGTCTCTTCATTTTATTTTATCTCCTTTTTGGTGTAGCAGTTGGATAAACTTTTGTCCAGGACCACTTCATTTCAAAAGTTTAAGCTTCTAATTGAACATCCATAAACGATTTTAATTTATATCTAACACATGAATTACACAGTTCGTCATAAAACATGATTTGCTCGTCGCTGGCATGTTTTGCTGCTTAGGCCAATTTTTCAAACACATAATAGTTCAGGTTAACATTGTTTTCCCACAAGTAGTGCAGAGCTGCCCATAATATTTTTTTTAAAATGTGAATTTTTCCTTATTCAGCAGTTGTATTTGGCTTTCAATGGTATTTGGTTAATCTCTAACACACTTAAATAACAAAATTCCTGGTGCAACCTGATTTGCTCCTAACTGTTGTGTTAATCTAGGAACCTATTTTCTGCTTAGGCCAATTTTTTTGGACATATAATAGTTCTGGTTAACATTTTTTTCCTACAGGTTGTGCAGAACTGCCCACCAGAATTTTTTGATAGTGAAAATTTTTCCTATTTAGCTGTGGAACTTTGCTTTGATTACCTTTTCAAAGTATTTCAGAGGTAATATAATCTGTTGGTGAATTAAGAATTTGATGTATTTTCAATTATATATTGGACTTTTTTCCATCAAATATATTTTGCTTAATAGTTCCTACTTTTCCGTTGTCCAGTACTGACTCACATTCTGTGGGTCATCCAAAGTGGGAAGAAAATGTGATACATACACTAAGTTGCACGGCAAAGGTGGTTATGCACCATGTTGAAACCAAGGTTTGTCAATTATTTATGTTATTGGATAACTTGACTGCTATCTGAGCCATATTATTTTTTTATATTCATACTCGTGGAAGGGTTTGTGCAATTTCTTTGTCTTTAATTTGTCTTGTCTGCATTAATTAGTTCAAATTATCTTTAGTGCTGATTTGATCTTCTATTGTGATTACTTCAGATGCAAAAGCTATCAAAATCAGTGGTTCTGGGATTTATTTTAAGTGGCTACAGGTGCATTAAGGAGGCTTCAACTGAATTGTGCTTGTCAGAAGCAACTGACATGGTTAACTGCACAAATCCTTTATTTGAAAGAGTCATTAATGGTGAGAGTTTTTAGTTGGAACTGATTTAGCCCGTATTCATCCTTGTTTTTTGGATAATACTTGTTTCTGAGATGCTGACAATTTACATTCATTTTTTATGTTTTCCTCTCTGGTTATTACTAGTGTTAGTTTTATGCATGTAATGTGAGACATTTCTGTGCAAGGAACAAATTGGTCCTGCAAGATTCCAGATGCTTGAATTGGAATTAAGCAACGTTAGAAGTGAAGAGTCAACTTTGATTCATTAAGCTGTGACAATTGATAGATCTTTACTCCATTTTGTGGTGCAGAAGAGTCTAAGCTTGATGATAGCATTCTCTCTCGGAGAGAAATGTTTGGAACTTGTTTGAGCGTGGTTGCTACATTGGCTAAAGATTGCATTGAAGGATTTGACAACAGCAAATTATTGAAAATGAAGCTGGCATTTTCTCTTGAACAACTTATATCTATAACTAAATTGGCTCTTGAAGTTGAATGTTCTAAAGATTGCAAAGAAAGCAACCCCAACTATGTTAGAACACTGAGATATTGCATTAAATGTCTTCAAACCATACTCACTGATTCAAATAAGCAGGTATATCAATTTGTGGTAGAATTGTCATTGCTGATTGTTACCCAGAAAGAAAAACATCTTGATAGAAATTTCTTCTTGTCAGGTTCAAGTAATAGGTTTACAAGTTCTGAAAGTCAGGGTTCAAAAAGGTGCAAACACAGAAGATTCCAGCTTCTTAATGTTTCTTGTTGGGGAACTAATCACTGATATTCTCACCTTGATTCACAAAATGTTGAAGGTACAAGCAGCTTATGCATCTGTCTTGGCTATTGACATTGGTCACAGTTTAAATTTTCTTTTCTCCATATCTTTTTGTCATTGAATAGTACATTTCAAGTATCTTTCTGAAGGAGTGTTACATTTCTAATACCAGCAGAATCCCATAACTAAAGAATCAGTAACCATTGTTAGTGAGTGCTTGAGTCTCATGGTTCTGATACAAACCCTGTCCAGAGGGAAGGACTGCCAGAGAGGTTATACGAATCTACTTCTGGAAGCCATTGTTATGGTTTTCTTGTCAACTGGAGATGGATTCTCTCAGGTAATATAAACTGGAAATTCTAAATATTGAACTAGATCTTAAATTTATTTTATTTGTTCTTTGATCATGCAAGCAAATGACAGGAAGTCAGTGATTTAAGAAGCACAGCCATTAAGCTTGTTTCTCGCCTTGCTCAAATTCCTTCATCGGCAGTTCATTTCAAGGATGCTTTACTATCAATGCCTCCACTGCACCGCCAGCAACTTCAGGTAAATTTCTTGTACCATTTTGTTTTGGTTGGATAGATTTAACTTTATTTTGTTCAGTTGGCATGGTAAGCCATATGGAAGAGTGAAGACTAATATTAAAGGGAATGGCAAATTCCTTACAGTAGAAGAATTAGGAGAAGCTGAGAAGTAGGTAATTTTTATTTAGAAGAATGAAAAATTCAAAGAGGGAATGAGTGACTCCTTGTGCGGCAGCCTCCAAATATATATACAATTTGGAAACCCTAATCCTGATTTAACTCAAAGACTAATAACCTAATCCTAATTTAACTGAGACTAAGAAATAACCTAATCCTAATTTAATTCAAATACTAATTAATTACATTAATAAAACAAGCAAAATAACAAAAAATTAATAACAAGTCTTAACGCATAACAACATTCCCCCTCAAGCTGGTGAATGGATGTTGATCATTCCCAGCTTACAAACTAGTTCTTCAAACTGCAATTTTGAAAGAGATTTGGTTAGAGTGTCTGCAACTTGTTGTTTAGATGGAATATAGAGAAGTTTCAATGTTTCTAAATCAAGCTTCTCCTTGATGAAGTGTCTGTCTATCTCAACATGTTTAGTCATATCATGATGGACAGGGTTTTTGACAATGTTCATAGTAGCCATGTTGTCACAAAGCATCTGCATGGGACTATCAGTGCTTACCTTGAGTTCATCAAGTACTCATTATAGTCATAGTCCTTCACAAATACCTTATGACAGTGCTCTATACTCTGCTTTTGCACTACTTCTTACCACAACTGGTTGTTTCTTGCTTCTCCAAGTAACTAGGTTACCCCAGACATAAGTACAGTAGCCTGAGGTTGACCTTCTGTCAATAATGCAACCAGCCCGGTCTGCATCTGTATAAATTTTGACACTTTTGTCACTTCCTTTCTTAAACAAAATTCCTCTACCAGGAGCCCCTTTTAAATATCTCAAATCCTGTAAACCATCTCCATGTATTCTTTAATGGGTTTTGTCATATACTAACTAGCCACACTAACAAGGAAGCAAATGTCAGGCCTTGTGTGAGATAGATAAATAAGTTTTCCTACTAACTTCTGATATTTGTTGGCATCAACTAAGGGACTTTCTTCGTTGAATTTGGTCTTGTAATTAACTTCCATAGGTGTGTTGACTGGTTTACAACCCAGCATCCTGGTTTCTTCCAACAAATCCAATGTGTACTTCCTTTGGGAGACAGCTATGCCATTTTTGGATCTTGCAACCTCCATGCCCAGAAAGTACTTTAGATTACCTAGGATTTTAATCTCAAAATCCTTCGCTAGGCTGTCTTCAGCACTTCAATTTCTTCTTCGTAATCTCTTGTGACAATAATATTCTCAACATAAACAATTAGTGCAAATAATTTTCCATCATGAGAAAATTTGGTAAAGAGGGTATGGTCAGCTTGTCCCTGACGGTAACCATAGCCCTTTAATATTGTAGTGAATCTATCAAATCATGCCTTGGGAGATTGCTTCAGGCCATATAGTGATTTTTTCAATCTGGGTACTTTCCCTTTCCCCCTTTCAACTTCAATTCCAGGAGGAATGTCCATATACACCTCCTCCTCTAAGCGACCATTCAAGAATGCATTTTTTACGTCAAACTGATGAAGTTTCCAACCCAAATTGGCAGCTAGGGAAAGGACTACCTTAATGGTGTTAAATTTTGCAATTGGTGCGAATGTCTCATTATAGTCAATTTTATAAGTATGAGTGAACCCTTATGCCACTAATCGGGCCTTGTGGCAGTTTATACTCTCATTCAGGTTGTACTTGATGGTGAAGATCTATTTACACCCTACTGGTATTTTTCCATGTGGTAAATCTGTGATTTCCCATGTACCAGTCTTCTATAAAGTAGTTATTTCTTCTTGGATGGCACATCTCCATTTGAGACTGTTCAAAGCTTCATGAACATTTGATGGAATAGCTTCATCTGAAAGATTAGTGATCAAGGTATAATGTTGCGATGATAATTTGTTATAATAGATAAAGTTCCTAATAGGGTGGAGAGTGATGATCTTACCCTTTTCCTCATAGCAATAGGCATATTGTCATGAATGGAGTCCATAGGAGGAGAGGTAGGACTTGAAGGGGATTCTAGGCATGTCACTGGTGGAGGCGTGATTGTATCATTTACCTTTCTCCTTCTGGAATAAACCTACAAGTCTTTTTGACTGACTGTGTCCTGATTTTGTATGACTTTTTTGGTGGGAGATGGGTGATATGATTGTGGCCGAGGGGAGGTAGGAGTTGGATGGAGGATAGATTGGTCATGAGTAATGAAGATTGGAAGATCAAGATTAGGATTAATAGGGCTAATAGGAAGGGATTCACTATGTTGTTCACTTTGGCTTGTAGTAAGTTTCACTTGCTGCCTCCCACACTTCATTGGCGGTTTGATATAACAGAAAATTCTCCTCGATGTCAAGTGTCATGGAATTGATTAACCATGACTAAATCACGTAGTTTTCTGTACTTTATATCTCGGATTATCGAGTTTAGGGGGGTTGGAAGCACTAGTTAGATAATCAGCTTTGGCCTTCCCCTTAATAAAGAGCATCACACTAGTGGAACATTGTAGATAATTGTGGCCATTTAGGCAGTGAGCTATGATCATGATAGGGGTGGGTTCATTGCCAGTGGTTTGGACAGCTATGGAGGGTAAGGAGGTGTGGCTAGGAGTAGGGTCCTAGCTGGAATCCAGTGGTATGTCTTGGCTCTCATGGCTGCCGACATTAAGGCCATGTTTCCCAAATTGGATCATTGTGTTGGAGCCCCAAGACTCTGATACCATGTAGAAGAATTAGAAGAAGCTAAGTAGTAGCTAATTTTTATTTAGAAGAATGAAAAATTCAGAGAGGGAAAGAATGACTCCTTGTGCGTCAGCCTCCAAATATATATACAATTTGAAAACCCTAATCCGAATTTAACTCAAGGACTAATAACCTAATCCTAATTTAACTGAAAGACTAAGAAATAACTTAATCCTAATTTAATTTAAAGACTAATTAATTACATCAATAAAACAAGGAAAATAACAAAAAATTAATAACAAGTCTTAATGCATAACAATACTTACAATTTCTCCATTGAAATAGTAAACTTCCCATTATATAAACGCTGGCTGCTTATTGATGTTGTGTGTGTACGTGGTGTCTACATTCAGGGGATAATTAGAGCTTCTGTAACACATGACAACGATGCAACAGAGTTAAAGGTACCAATTTTGGATGTAAAAATACCAAAGCCGGCAGGACAAAGTGAAGAGAAACCTTCTGCTCCCCCTACCACAATGCATACAGATAAGAATAATGTGGAAGACGAAGATGAGGTTAGTGAAGACGATTGGGATGCTTTTCAGTCTTTTCCTGTATCTACAAATGATGCTGGAGATGAATCAAAAACAGAGCATGCTGCCGAAGACCCTAGCCTGGTTGAAAAAACATCTGATATTGATGGTACTATTGAAGATTATAAGTTTCGAGAATATTCCACTTCTAAAACTTTGAACAGCACTGAAAATCCAGAGGAAATCAAAGAGGAAGCAATCTCTAACACTGCTGTTATAGAGATATCTCTACAGAGCCAGCCTTCATCTAACGAATTAATGACAGAGCCATGTGATGTTCAAACTCTAAACAGTGCTGAAAATCTAGAGGAAATCAAAGAGGAAGTGATCTCTAACACTGCTGGTGTAGAGATGTCTCTACAGAGTCAGCCTTCATCTTGCGAAGTAATGACAGAGCCATGTGATGTTCAAACTCTGAACAGTGCTGAAAATCTAGAGGAAATCAAAGAGGAAGTGATCTCTAACACTGCTGGTGTAGAAATGTCTCTACAGATTCAGCCTTCATCTTGCGAAGTAATGACAGAGCAATGTGATGTTCAGACTCTGAACAGCGCTGAAAATCCAGAGGAACTCAAAGAGGAAGGGATCTCTAATACTGCTGGTGTAGAGATATCTCTACAGAGCCAGCCTTCATCTCACGAATTGATGACAGAGCAATGTAATGTTCAAACTAATGATGGTGCTAACATGCCACTTAATATTGAGAGTAGAGAGGAGGGAAAACTGCAAATTGACGAGCCTCAGGATGAAGCAGCATCAATCCCAAGTAATGAACTGGTTTCTTGTGATCATCAGGCCAACAAAGAAGCTAAAGGATCAGTTGAAGAGGATTTAGAGGCTGATTGTCTGGACAAAGAACATATACCCGAGCAAGAAGCATCAGAATCTCTGGCACTCAAACAAACTTCATGTGAACTTGGTAATAATGAACAGATTAACAAATCTGAAGATACCGTGGACAATAAAATAAATGAAAGCAAGGGCTATGACCAGCAGGAGAGAAAGGGCGATAGTGCTGTAGAAAGTGAAGATAGTACGAAACAAGAATGACTTACTGAATAACACCAAAAAGCGAATGGTATATGTCAACTGATGGATACAGGATTTTGTAGTTGTTACCTCCTGTGCATGGTAACCTTGTCATGTATTATCATTCACGTCAAAGCCACAGTAAGCATTTCAATCATATAAATTGCTGTTAGCATCAAGTAATATTGCAATACCTTCTCACAATAGTTTGACAGGCGACTTGTTTGTCTGCATATCAGGCTATAAACAGAGGGGCAAGCTGTATTTTGTAATATTAAAGCTTTACAAAGAAAAAAATATACATCATTCGTAAGTAATTTTGTTCCACTGAGGTTCTACCTAATCTTGAAATACGTCTTAATGTATTTCATGTTTCATTAACATGTTGGATCATAGTTCTTAATATATGAAGCCACAATTTTCTTTATAAATAACCAGTATGTTTTAGAACTTTGATAAGACAACAATGATTATTTCTTCATTAAGCTCTAGATTTCTGCAGTTTTCTTTTAACATTTCCCATCTGTGAATAAGCTTCATGCATATTACGAAGTGTCATACTTCGCTCCATTTGAATAAAATATGCCTATATCCGTTGTTTAAAATACTAAATAAATAGATCAAAGTTTGATTAAAGAATTAGTAAGTTGGTTTCAAACTTTAAAATTGACCAAATAACTAACAAATTTGGACAGAAACCAATGAACCAATACGGTTTTCAAAATTGTTTTTTCCGGAGAAAACTTAAACACAGTATTTTATATCTTTGTAATTAAGTTCTCTAATAAATTTATCTTATGTGGACAAATTTATTTTTTCTAAAAAAATCTCTACATTAAATTCTGTTGACAGCCAAAGCTTCTCTCCTTTATTTGCAACGTGATAGACGTTAAAGGATATTCTTTTGCTCAGGATCAGTTTAGGATGTAGCTATGCCAGTGAGGATTACTGTGACAGTGGGTTTGGGCATAAAGAGATGGGGAGCTTATACTTCTTGTTGGGTTGTTTACAAGATTATGGGGCAAAGGATCTAAATTTATCTTGTAAACCGCTGGAAAAGGAGAGCTTTTGTGAACATTTGTCTGAAGCCGTCCACATGATTTGAAGGGAGCTTTTTTTTTTTTTTGAGTGATAATGATACGTCTTTTTTTGGAATATAATATTCTCTATTTATGGCATAATTAATTATAATATATTAAATATAAAATAATAATTTAATTTTTAAATAGATTTATTATTATCTTCAAAATCATTAATTACTACCCACAAAACTCTTGATGACACGTGTGTGGACATAATTTAGATGCCTAGATTGTGTTTTATGTCTTATTTTAATATTTTATCTTTTATTTATATTTTTAGATTTGACTTTGTATTTTCTTTAACTATTAATTAGTTTTTCATTTGTTATTTTTTAGACATTAGGTAATTATTTTATTTGTTATTTCCTTATATATTAAGTAGTTTCTTATTTGTTATATGTCAATTTAATTGTCTTATTTGATCTTTCTTTAAATACTAATTTAATATTAGATTATAAATACTATTTTTGAGCATTATACGATATGGAATTGAATAATTGAATAATATTAAAATTTTTCTATATCTTTACAAGTAAAACACGTTTGCGTTTTAAATTGTACCAAAAATTTAATATCTTATTAAGATATTTATTTCTTTTGTGACAATTTTAATTATTATTTTCAAAGGCTTATTATTTGCCTTTCTAAGAAGAGGTTTTTTAAACATTTAGTACGGCAAGAGTTTATATTTAAGTGTTGCTTCAATCAAATTATATATTAGTATTGAAATCTTCTTAAGTTGGGATTTCCCATCACACTATCATTCAAAATTTGAATACCAAATCCCTTCAATCGTCATGGTAGGATGATTACATAACCCAGCGATAGGATTCAAGGATATCTTAGGGTCCTCTTCCACGATGGTAGCAACTTGACCCACTTTTACCTCACTCTAAACTTCCTTATACTTATAGATTTGCAATCGTGAAAGTTACTAAATTAATCTTCTATTTTTATATTTTATGATAATTTAATTTTTAACAAATTATTTGTGCTAAATTTATTTTTCACAATTATTAATTTATATAAAATTAGTCATTTTTTAATCTCATTAATTAATTAATAAGATAATAGAATGATTAATTTTATATAAAATAAAAATAATAAAAAATTAATTTGATACGATCATTTTGTACGAGACAAAATTGTTGTAAAGTATAAAATTAAAAAATTAATTTAGTCCCTTTTTTTTCAGTTGCAATCTCTTATGTTGAGGATAATCTTGTCTTGGTCCAAAATTCTCATGATAGAAATAATAAAGGTTCGATCTATGATGTTTCTCGACCTCAGCAGAAGATAAACTTCGTTAGAAACGCAAATTTGGTTTGCCTATGACGCCCTTTTGAACATCTTTATGATGGTAATTTGATTACCTATGAATATTAGTATTAGGAGATGGGTGATCAGCCTTCATTCATTCCAACAAGCAAAAAGAACCTCTTTCATTTGACAATTCACCCCACAATGTCCTCCATAGTAAATTTAGAAATCAACTTTTTTGAGTCTACCGGGATGAAATGATTTTAAGTTATTTTATGGATTATCGTTAATTTTATTATTAGAATATATATTTTTTGTAATTATTAATTAGATAATCAATATTATTTTAAATCAAGAATGAATTTAATTCATTTTAATTGTAAGTCATTAGTAATAAAATAAATTATCGATAAGTTCATTAAATAAAAATCTAAACTTATAACTCAAGATTTGTTAATAATAATTCTATCAAATTATTGAATAAGGGTTAAAAGAGAAATCGTAAACCCTTCAATAATTATTTAATTAATTATTAATTTTAAGGAGTTAAAGGTAGCAAGAAGTTATTTGTGAAGAATAAACATATTATTTCATGTATTTAATCAGTTAACTAATGAAAAATATATCATTCTGTAAATAATTCTACTTTCCTGACCTGTCACTTTGAGTATCATTAGGGCCTTTTTTTTTTTTCTTTCTTTTTTAGGTTCACCTTCTATGAAAGACTTAGGTGTTACAAGTTGTAAATTTTAATAATTAATCATGGCTGAATAAGAGTTTTCTTCGTATAAGTTTTTTCTCTAATCTATCTCCCAATATTTCTAACATTGGGATCAAGTAATAAACTCAGTTCTGATTTTGGTTGGTCATGGATTTCAATCATGATCACGGTGATTGGTTAGTTCATTCACATGTATTGCGAGGTTATGAACGAGCTCTTGTAGTCACTGACAACCATTGCTAAGGGTCTAGCAACTTTGATACCAGTGTCTCAAGAAGAAGAGGGCAGGGAGGGAAACAGAATCTGGTAGAATAGAGAAATTGATGTATTCATCACACAAAAATCACATTACATCATAAACTATCCTTATTTAGTTAAATGATGTAGAATTCTAGTATAGAGAGACTATAATATCAACTAACAATTTAATTCAACTAACAATCAAATTTCAATCCAGACTTTGTTAAACTCCTAAAAAACATATTTTTAAAAACATACACATATGATAATGCTCGAAAAATTAAAATTAAAATTAAAATCATCCTAAAATAAATAATTACTTTGACAAGATATCAATATATAAAAAAATCATAATAGTTTTCAATTCTTCAATTGTATCTCATACAAGATATAGTTTAATATTAACTTAATACACAAAAAAAATAACAATAAAATAATTAAATTAATACTTTAAAAAATAAAAAATCAGACAATTATTGAATACCAAAAAATAATATATATGAAAATTACTTTAACATATGGTTACAGTCATAACATTGTCTTAAAAGAAGGAAATGGCCAAGGGAAGCGGTTTAGGCATGTGATGGAGAAAATGGTTAGAGGAACAATATACAGTAGCGTTATTCGTTGTACCTCCTCACCCTTTGTCTCACTCAGCGGCGGAGCCATCAACATAAAGTGAAGGAGACCAAAGATTAACAACGAAATTTAATATATATATATATATATATATGTATATATATATATACCTTATCACTAATATATTGTATGAAACAAATTTGATATTTAATTAAATAATATATATTACTCAAATATATCTGGCACTAACATCATTAAACTTCAAACAACATAAGTAGCATTTATATTCATTTTTCTAATTATAATATCTCATAATAATTTTTTGTCAAAAAAATAAACTAAGATAATTTTTAGTGTACTCACAATTTTGACTATATAATATACTTTATAATAATATTAACTCAAATAATAATAATAATATAATTATATTCTTACATTATAACTAGATGTATTAATGTATTAATGTACTAAAAAATGTGAATGTATAAAATATTTTATTATAAACTAAACCAAACACATTTAATTTTCCAAAATTTATTATCACAACAATAAATAAAACTATTAGTATTATATGCACAACAGTACTACATGGTCTGAATTGAAGGTACTAATAAAAAATGAAGGCATTAAGCATAGGCAAAATATGGCTCATGAAATAACAAACCAAAAATTAATAAATTATTATACCAAAAATTAAATAAAAGTCTAAAGTATGAAGCTTCCTAAGTCTTTGAGAAAGGATCAAAATTTGGACAATAAAAAATAAACTGGGCTGGAAAAAAAATGAAATGAAAGTGTGAAGTATGACAAGTGTTAAAAACTCTTAACTAAAGTCGTGCTTATACAAGTAACTGAGTGAGAATTAAAGAGTAAAGTTTAGAGATATAAAGTAAATAAAAAATAGAGAGACATGACTGATTTGAAGTTAAAAGAAATAATCCAAAAGGACACTAAAAGAATATATAGTAGAGTATAAAATCATATTGATATAAGTTAGAAAATGAAAGTTGAATTTTGTTTTATTTTAAAAAGCCAGCATTTGATATTTTTTAAGTAATTTAAGGGACCAATGTAAATTTTATTTGTTACACATGGGACAAAACCTATATTACACTATATGTAAATGGGAAATTTAAAATGAACCATAGCATATGGTAGCCTCCCTTCCCTCCGCCCATAAAACGATGGAAATTAGTGTTTGTGCACAAATTATGTAGTTGAAAAAAAAAAATACGGTTAAAGATAAAGTATAATATTTCATGACGAGAGATGTTAGACAAGTAATGAGGCCTCTATATATTCTAAAATGTTACTTTAATCTATCGTCTTCGTTAATCTAGCTGGCATGGACCAAAAGAAAAGTATTTCAACCAAACCAGGTTGATTAATTTTTTTTTAAAAATATTATTTTTAACAATTATTTTATTTTATTTAAAATGAATTTTATTTATGATCAAATTTTAAAATATTAATTTTTTTTTCAAACTCTAATGATTTTTCATTTCAAATATTAGTTCTTTTTCATTCCATTATTTTCATTTCATTACTTTCAAGGAAAAAATTGTTTTTATTAATTAAAAAATACTGTAATTTTTTTTTTTTGTAAATTGACAATATAAAAAAATTAGCTCAATTCAATATGACCTATCCTAATTTGGTAACTAATTGGGTTTAATTTTACTATGTTAATTCTGAGACTTTAAACATAGTTCCATCGTAAAATCAAGCTAGCTCTGGAGTTTAGTACTAATCTGATCTAATCGGATCCATCTTTACCTCTACTTCAGCCATTTTAACTTTAATTGAATTCATATTATTCTTTAACATATTAAAACTAATATTATTAAGTCATTTCCAAAAATGATGATGCTTTAACTAATTTTCATATGTAGAATTTAATCAAGTGATTATGTACTTTGGTAATGTGCTCTTAGTTCTCCGTTTTCTTTTTTCCAAATTTAAATAAAATTTAGAATAGCCTCACTTTAATTATATGTCATCTAACAAATTATATATGACTTCTTAATAAAAAATCACACTGCTCAAATTCTATTTATATCTTTCAATTAAAAAATATATTATTTTTAAAATTTTTTTAATACATTTATAATTTTAAGTGTACTAATATACTTTATTAAAACATAATTATAATATTATTATTTTTAATTTATATTATTATAATTATATTTTTATTAATATATTAAACATTATGAAGATAAAAAATTATTTTTTTAATTATCATGAAAATAAAAAATTAAAACAAAATAAATTTATGCCTATAAAAAAAGGCTCAATCAAAATTAGATATACAAATTAAATCTTTTCATACTAGAAGTGACGTGAATATGTTAAACTTCTGGTCTGCTGCCGCCAATTGATTTTTAGTCTGCGACTGTGAACTCGACGCTGATCAACCGACAATCAATTCGTCGTTGAGTAGTCTCCACAAGTCACCATTCCAATATCTTTTGCATCCATTCTTTCTTCAATTATTCATATAATGCTCCCAGATTTTTCTTCCCAGCTTTTGCTGAATCAATAACTCAAGCCGTACCTAACCTTACTGTGACCCTTTACGCTTCTCATCGCTACCCAAATCAAAAGCTTCTTGACCCATCTGAATAAGTTGGTTACGAGTTCAATATATAATTTTTCATTTTCTTTTTGGTTGAGGAATTGGATTCTTTGTAATGGAAGACCGGTCGAAGCTACTTATTCTGTATGCTACTCAGACTGGAAATGCATTGGACGCGGCGGAGCGGCTTGGTCGCGAAGCCGAACGAAGAGGCTGCCCTGTCAAGCTTCATTCAATGGACGAGTATGATCCTGTGAGTTGCTTTCTTTTTTTGTATCTCAAAGACGGAATCGCAATTTCAGATATGATTTCGTTGTTCTTAATTCCCCTGAACATTTTTAAGAAAGACCAAAGTCGAAAGCTTTATATGCCAGAGGACACATTATGATTTCTTGTTTTAAAGATAGTGGAAAATATATTAAAAGCTCATGGGTGAACGAGCTCTTATTGACTATATTATACCTTTGGTCGGTTGAAGTTAATATGGGACTATGGTACAAGATTGTGTGCATTGTCTTGTTGGTACTTTGCTCTTGATTGTTTTGAGGGAATACGTTTCGTTTCTTTTTTTTTTTTTTGGGGGGGGGGGGGGGGGGGGGTTTAGTTAGAGACTTCCAATTTTTTGTATGGTACTCAGATAGTTAATACTAATGACACTTTGAACATTCACTGACCTAATACAGCCCTTGCCCCTAATATTTGTATTGTGTTATATGCATGTCCGGTTCCGAAAATATTGCCCACTTATTTTGATCCTGATTCTTGGGTGGCAATTTTCTTTTGGAAAGAAGTGTTTGGTTCAATTTAGAGCAGTTTCTCTTGATTTATTTCAATTGTTTTGGATGGAAAAAAGATCGTGAGGCTTTATCAAAATGTTTTCTCTTAGCAATACTTTGGTGCATTTGGCTGGACCAGATGCCTGCATCTTTAAGGGTGTTCCCATGCTGGTAGATATTTTATGGATAGGATTATGTTTGTGGTCTCTCTCTAGTCTTCTTCTTGTGGTTTCTTTAAGGGCCTTCCTGTCATTTATGCAAAGGGATTGGACTGCTTTGTTACATGTTTAAAGCTATTTCTCTATCTAAACTTTCAGTTTCTTTATGAGGATACCCGATCCTTCTCTCTATTTGATACAATTTATTTTATCCCCAAAAAAACATATTTGTTCTCAGAGCTTATTACCAAAGGAGGAGGCTGTGATTTTGGTGGTTTCTACCACAGGCCAGGGGGACACGCCGGACTCGATGAAGGTTAATTAAAAGTGTCTTCTGTTTCTTTATTGTTTTAGGGGCATTTTAGTGGTAAGGTGGAGCTAGGAATTTTTTTTCATTTGCTCAGTAGATTATTTTCCTGATTTTGCTTTTAACTGTGCAGGTCTTTTGGAGGTATATTTTGCAGAAAAACCTGAGCAAGCATTGGCTGAATGGGGTTTCTCATGCTGTCTTTGGATTGGGTGATTCGAGCTATCTAAAATACAATGTAAAAATATGTATTTACCTTTTCTAAATAATTGTTTGTATTATACTTGCGTGTTTTTCTTGTGATGGTACTTATGACTTAAGAGTGTTGCATGGTTCTTCTACAAAGTACATCTTTAATTCTACTGCTAATTCATGCTGAAATTAGAATGCTTGATCATGATATTGACTTTAATTGAGTAACTCTAGAACTACTGTTTGATGAAAGTATTTTTTTCCCATCTTGTTAGATATGTTCATATATTTAGTTTTTATCTTTTGCAAAATAAAATGTGTATACAAAATTGCAGTTTGTTGCGAAGAAGCTTGACAAAAGATTAATGGACCTTGGAGGAACAACTATTATAGAAAGAGGTTTGGGAGATGACCAACACCCTTCAGGGTAAGATTATGCAATATGTTATCATTAAGGTTTTTTTTTTTTTAATTTTTTTTTATTTGACTGAAACAATTATCTTTGTGCTTGTGGAATATGAGAAATTTAACCATGAATGGACTATTTATTTATCTAGATAATATACTATTTGTAGATATGAAGGTGCTCTGGATACTTGGATGTTATCTCTCTGGAGAGTGTTAAGTGAGATAAAACCCAAATTCTTCCCCAATGGCACTGAAGTCATGATTTCAGATGCAACATTAATTGATCAGCCAAAAGTCCAAATCACATTTCACAACACTGACAATGTGGGGTCACATTTTTCTACTGCCTCAGGTAACCCAAAGTCATTTAATTCTTGGTTGACTTGCAGTGTTCCCTTAACAGTTAAGCTTTGTCTGGTGCACCATACAAGATAACGCATGATAATATATGAAACATTGGTTAGTATTGTATAAATTATCCATCATATAAGCTTTTATACTATCATGTGTTTGTTGTATTAATGTATAATCTTATACATTGATACAACTTGTTATTATATGTTTGCTGATGGGATGAAAACAATAATACATAGATTTTACTTTATCTCACATCATTATATCATAGTGGTGATAATGGTGACTGTGGTGGTGACTATGGCAGTAGTAGTGGCATGGTGGTATTGGGGCAAGTTGTGGCTATAATGATAGCAGGGCAGTAGTGGTGGTGGGAAGGCAGTTGTGAAAGTAGTGATGGTGATGATTTGACAATATGTTAGATAATGAGGATAACAATAATTCTTGTTATTTAAAAAATTATACAAGATTTTATATCAAGACTGATCCCTCATCTCTTGGGCGTCAGATGTATTAGTAATTGAACAAGTCTTCCTATGGCTCTTAAATTTTGGCAATTTAAGGAAGGTAGAACTTTGGGTTTTGTGCTGTAGGGTTGCTCCAGTTGCTCAACTTGGAGGAATTCACAGCACCAGAAATGTGTTAGAATTGAAGAATTATTTTATACATCTAGAATGGACACACTGATTCATGCAATTTTTACTGTGATTCATGACAATATTGTATCTTGGTTCATCTCATTCTGAAGTCTGCAACTTGTCCTCTCCTTTATTCATATCATCTTCTTTATAGCAGTTTCTTTTTATACAGTAAAGCTTTTGGCCAGAAGGAGAGTTGAACTTTTTGGCAATGTGTGAGTTTTCATTGTTCTGTGGGCAAGGATTTTGTTTGGGGCTTTGTCTGGTGTTTGATTCAGGGCCTATTTAAGGTTGTGGCTTTTAGATGTACAAAGGGACTGGGAAGCTTAGCTACAATATTGACTTTCTATATTATCTACTTTTGCAATTGTTTTGGTCTTGGACTTTTTGCCTTAGGAGGAATTCCTATCTTCCTTATCTGTATCTTTCTTTCTTAATGCCTATTCATCTTTCATAGAAAATATGATGCTATCTCGAAGTGTCTTTCTTTATTGTAGATAATTGGCTTTTGTTCTTTATATGATGCATGGCTCTTTGTGTTTGGGTTGTACTTTAGTGGCACCTTTTTTGCTCCCTTTGTAAGAAAACTTTGGTTGCACTTATTATATTTGACAATGTATATTTGTGATGTTTTTCCCCAGGTTTGATGTATAATGTTATTCAAATTGGAAGTACTCGTTCAATGCATCCTGGCACATTTAATCCTGACAGAAGTAGGCCTGACTGCTTTCTTAAGATGGTATTGGATATGAATCTATCATAGTATTGCCGGAAGCATTACTATAAAAAGAAATTTTCCATTTCTTTTTCATCTGTTTTGTGTATATTTTGTGGTCCAACTTGTATTATAAATTGATTAGTTCACTAGCTCTTTCAAAGTAAAGACAAGACATTTGATGTGCAATAGTTTATAAATAAACAGTAGTGTGGGGAATGTAATTATTGTATCATTCTAGGTCTAGGAAAGGCCCATCCACTTCCTTTTTGCCATGGTAATTCCCTCTCCGTTCAAATGATATAGGGATTATTGACAGCCGAAAACCCGAGGAGCTGTAGGAAGGAGTGGTTATGGAGCTGATATTGGGGTAACTTTCTGCACTGACATTGACTTTGCAAGAACATCTATGAAACAACACTGGGAAAGGCTAAGCTGCCTTTAAACTTCCATCTGAGTTACTTGGTGCAAGTTGCGTCATTTGCTTAATTTAATTGAGGATCAAATTTTAATAAACAATTTTAGTCAAGCATACATAAATAGAATAAAGTCTTGAGGAGCTCTCGTGTGCTGATTTTCTCCACTTTGTTTTTGTTTTTATACTTTTACTCTGTTGTAGAAGTCCCATTCCTCTTGCCATGTATTTCCTCTCTCTCTTTGTAGTCTTTTCTTTCAGGATTAGAAAAAGAATTGTCTAAATTGCAATGTGAATGAAATCAAAGCTTCTAAGTTATAACTTCCAATCAACTAATTTTCATATCATTATAATTTTTTAATTAAAAGTATCATAATAGAACTCTGCAATTAACAAAAGATGAGATATATGCTAGCATTATAAAGCTTGCACTCTAGTCATAATAATATAAACTAAAACAATTGTTCCAAAACATAGGAAATCATGCTATCCAAGCATAAAGTAAAAACACTTAGAATATATCATATAACTTCTTGCCTGTACATCAGGGAGGTATTGGCTCCTTGCCCAGGCAAGAGGCAACGATCCAGTCTTGTGCATCTTGACAACACTGGTTTGCATTTTGTTTGGATAATTGATGAGTCTGATTGTCTGGTCCAAGGGAAAAGCCATTTGTTAATTGAAGGTTTAGGGTTTAGGGTTAGATATTCATAAATATATGTTATTGAGACTCTAAATTTATATATTCAAACCACTCCACCAATGCATCCATCCTGTTGCATTCTTTAATATATCTAAATCTGATCATGCAGGTAAAGAATCTTCCTTTGACCAGATCAAACTGTGGAAAAGATGTCCATCACTTTGAATTTGAATTTGTTTCACATGTAAGCTGTCCTTGTCTTCCATAATTTGAGTTTTATTTAGGCATGTATTTATGTTTTAGTTATTTATTTATTTTTATATTTTGGTACAACTTTGTTTATTTTTATGACATATTACTTTGCTTCAACTTTAGATATTACTTCATGTGGTAAATAGCTTCCAAGGTTATTCAGGTTCCTCATTTGAAGTAAATTATGCGTTTATTGTTTTCCTCAGGCTATTGAATATGACATTGGTGATGTCCTTGAAATTCTTCCCAGACAAGATCCAGCTGCAGTTGATGCTTTTATACAGCGCTGTAAATTAAATCCAGATTCATTCATCACTGTGAGTGCTTTCTGTTATATTTGAGAATATTGTAAGTCTTCTATATATGAGGTTAAACATCTGCACTGAGTTCACGCTAAGTTGCTCCATGTATACAAGTATTTCCATAAAAGCATCCCTTCCAAGATATCTTTAGAGAGTTGACTCATCTAGTCAGCTAGAATGAGATTTCATGGATGTCATATAGAAATAAGAAAAAGTGCTATATAGCTTTTCTGCCACTGACTTGGTGATTCTTTGTTTCTGAACTGAAAAAAATGCACAAAAAATCTGTTTTCAGTTTCTTCTAAAAGTTGAAAGTTTTATTTATCACTTTGTTATTTCTGGGAATTTTAAATTGGAATTTTCTAACAAAATCATTATTCTCTTTCTGATGTATCTACGTAATTTTTTTGTTTATTGCATACATCTGGTGACAATTATGTGAATATGCAAATTTCTAATGTTTTCTTATGAGCAATTCCTCTAATTTCAGGTTAGTCCTAGAGAAATGAATAATTGCAGTGCATATGCCTCTATAATCCCTGTAAATTTAAAGACTTTTGTGGAATTGACAATGGATGTAGCTTCAGCATCCCCGCGACGGTATCTTTTTGAGGCAAGATGCAGTATGTTTTTTACTGTCTTTATGATGTCAATTTAAAAGAGCGTTACCCCATCATGCTATATTATTCAACATTTTAATATAACAGCTCACTAACTAATGTAACCCACACCAGTGGCACGTAACAATACTCCCCCTCCCCCACCCCCGTATAAAAACATAATCCTTGTCCTCAAGGATAAAAGTTCTAAGAAACAGAAAAATTAAGAAATTATTCACGAATAGCATCGATGTCCTCCCAAGCTGCATAGTTAGCATATTTCCATTGAATGAGAAGTTGGGTGACAGGCATATTCCCCCTCTTCACTAGTTTCCTCCCCAGTATCTGTTCAGGTTCCATGCCAAGGTACCCTTGACTGTCAATCTTAGGCGATGCTGTATAAGAAATTACGGCCTCCCTTTTATGCTTCTTCAGTAATGAAACATGAAAAACTGGGTGTACACCAATAGATTCTGGAAGATCAAGTTTATAGGCAACCTTCCCAATGCGTTTTAGTACTTGAAATGGTCCAAATTACCTTGCAGCTAGTTTATGCGGAATTATTGGTCACTTGATTTCTCCTAAATGGTTGTATCTTGACATACACCATATCTCCTTCAGTGAACTCCCTATCAGTTCTGTTTTTATTAGCAAACTGCATCATTCGGTTCTGAGCCTTGGTCAAATTCATCTTAAGCAATCGTATAGTTGCTTCTCTCTCCTTACAACTCTTATCAACCACCTCATTAGTGGAATCTCCAGCTAAATAAGGTAAATGTACTGGAGGAGGTCTCCCATAAACTGCTTCAAATGGTGACATCCCTATGGAAGAATGGTATGAAGTATTATACCAATATTCAGGCAATGAAAGCCATCTAACCCATTGTTTGGGGTGATCTCCTGTCATACATGTTGGATAACATTCCAAACACCTATTTAATACTTCTGTTTGCCCATCGGACTGTGGATAATAAGCTGATGAGTAGCAAAGCTTAACTTTATGTAGCCTGAAAAGTTCTGTCCAAAATTTACCACAGAAAATAGGATCTCTATCTGAAACTATAGTCTGTGGGAATCCATGTAACTTCACCACATTGTCAAAGAACAATTGAGCCACTTCCACCGCTGAAAATGGGTGTTGGAGAACCATAAAATGCACAGCCTTGCTAAGTCTATCTGCAACCACCAAGATGACTGATTTATTGTATGATTTGGGAAGCCTAACACTGAAATCCATGGATAAATCAATCCAAGTAGCCTGAGGTAAAGGTAAGGGCTGGAGGAACCCTGGAGAAGCAATATTTTCTGGCTTATTAACTTGACATACTGAACACTCCCTAACAGAATTCCTCACTTGTTTCTCCATACCTTTCCAGTAAAATACCTCTGCCATCCTCTTATATGTTCCCAATATCCCTGAATGCCCACCAGCTGGATCAGAATGAAAATGCTGTATCAGTTCTTGTTGTAACACCGCGTCATCTCCTACTACTAACTTGCCTCTCCTTTTCAAAGTATCGCTGGCCCAAGTAATCTTAGGATGAGAGTTAGGATTATCTTTCAACTGTTCTATAATAATTGCTAATGCAGAATCAGTCTTCCATGACTGCTGAATCCTTTTATTCAGACTGGAAAAAACACAAGTAATTGCTATACATTCCCCTAATTGCATCTTGTGACGGGATAAGGCATCTGCTACAACATTTTTTGCATCTTTCTTGTAGCAAATTTCATAATCAAGACCCCACAATTTATATGCCCACTTAAAGTATTCTGGAGAAATATTTTTCTGATCCAGTAAGTACTTCAGTGGTAAATGGTCAGTCTGAATAATAAAGTGCTGTCCATACAGGTATTGTTGCCATTGTTTGATAGCAAAAACAATAGCTGTCAGCTCACATTCATATGTTGACAACATTTTTTTGCTCTCAGATAAAGCCTTGCTAGCAAATGCCACTGGTCTACCATCTTGGATCAATACAGCTCCCAAACCTACACTGGATGCATCAGTCTCAATGATAAATGGTTTGCTAAAATTTGGAAGGGTCAAGACCAATGTAGTAGTCATAGCTTCCTTTAAACATTGAAAAGCTTCATCAGCTTTTTGCATTCCACATGAAACCTCCATGCTTATTGAGTAAATCTGTCAAAGGACGACTAATTGCACCATAATTTTTAACGAATCTCTGGTAATAACCTGTTAAGCCTAGAAATTCCCTTAAAGATTTAATACTTGTTGGAACAGGCCACTATGACATTGATTTCACCTTGCTTGAATCAGTTGCCACCCCTTCATATGAGATTATGTGACCCAAATAGTCTATTTAAGTAGCCCTAAAAGTACATTTGGACTGTTTGGCAAACAACACATTACTCTTAATATCTGTAATGTAATCCGAAGATGCTGTAAATGGTTTTCCCAATTAGAGCTATATACCAAAATATCATTGAAGAAAACCAGGATGAATTTACAAAGATGAGCTCTAAACATTGAATTCATAAGTCCCTGAAAGGTGGCTAGAGCATTTGTTAGTCCAAATGGCATCACCATAAATTTGTATAGCCCTTCATGTGTCCTAAATGCCGTTTTATGAACATCTTCAGGTTTCATTCTTATTTGATGATACCCAGCCCGCAAATCCAATTTAGAGAAGAATATAGCTCCATGTAACTTGTCTAGAAGCTCCTCAGTAACTGGAATCAGAAATTTGTTCTTGAGTTTTTGATTATTCAACCTTTTGTAATCTACACAGAACCTCCAAGACCTATCTTTTTTCTTAACTAATACCATTGGTGATGCAAATGTATTGGAAATAGGACAGATTACCCCAGTCGTAAGCATATCCTGTACCAAGGCTTCAATAGTAGATTTCTGAATTGGGCCATATTTATATGGTCTACTAACAATTGGCTGATCATGCTTCAATGTGATAGAATGGTCAAATACTCTTGGTGGAGGTAATGCCTTAGGCTCCTGAAATATGTCTATAAATTCTGACAGTAACTGTTCTAACCTTTCTGCTCCTTCTGCCCTAACAAACTTTGCTGTAAATTCATTTCAGATTCCACTGCACAAGCATGTACTTGTAACATGTAGGATTGGTTATAATTCAAGACTTGTTTATCTTGCCATTCATCTTCCTATAGTAAAATCTGAGGTTTTCCCATGCCCTGAAATTGATACTGCTTCCCATTCAACTGGAACATCGTTACTTGAGATTTTAAATCCCATGTAATTCCTCCAAGGGTTGCTAACCATTCCACCCCAAGAATGATATCATAACCTCCCAAAGGCATTAGTAAAACATCAGCTTGAAATATTTCGCCTCCCATGCTCCACTCCAACTGTGCCACTTGTTAGAAATTGTTAATTTGCTTCCATTAGCCAATGTCACTCTAATGGGTTTGGTTTCGCAAATCTTCAATTTCAGGTGTTTAGCCAATGAAGTATTGATGAAATTATGAGTTCTTCCTGTGTCTAACAAAATCACAACTGACTGCTTTTTGACAAATCCTCTCACTTTCATAGTTGAGCATTTAGACCCCTGATCTTCCATAGCATTAAGTGATGCCATCTCCATTGCTGTCTGTGATTGTTCTGTATCTACTTCCTCTCTGTCGTCGTCATCTTGGTCAGCCAATATCATATAAACTTGCGTATTCTTACAATTATGATATTGAGTATACTTCTCTGTACACCAGTAACACAACCCCTTGCTCCTTTTTTCATTCATTTCCTTCTTTGTTAGTTGCTTAACTTGCTTGTCACCAGAATTCTTAGCAAGATTTTTGGAGCTTGATTCTACAGATTCAAAAGAAGTAGCAGACCTCTTATATGTATACTGACTTTAGAAAGTGAAGATGTATTAGATGCAGCAGTAAAGGTAGAACTCTTAGGTGGCATGGTAGGTCTACTATATTTAGAAGCATTTACCGTCGTCTCCTGCAACCTCACTAAGTAAAAGGCATTATTAAGGGACTGTGGTGTAAACATTCTAACAAGTGATTTCACTTCTAGTTTAAGACCACCCAAAAAACAACTGATAGCAATTGGATCGGGTATATCCAATTGAGCCAACAGTACTTCAAACTTCTCTTGATATTCAATAACAGAGTCCTCCTGTCGTAAATCCTTCATCTCAGCCATAGGGTCAATTTTTGTCACGTCGCTAGATTGTTCATTCATCCTTTCCATATAGTCGATCCTATTAACTTCACTCAATTTCTTCTTCCAAAAAAATGACTAATGCCATTGAAGAGCTCGTCCCTGCAGATGGATACTAATCAACTTAACATGATGTTCCATTGGTGTCTCATTGACATCGAAAAATTGATGACATCTGTAACCCACTCTTTGAAATTATCTCCTTCAAATCAAAGAAATTCAATACGAGAAAGTTTAGTTGGAAACATGTAATTGCCAGTTACGTTCCAAACTGAACTCCTTTGGCCGTCGAACGATTCGCATTAGCTGTTTCACTGGACGTTTCTCCATTCTGAGTTACCTTGACCACAAGTTCTGTCATCAATTCTTCAATCCAAGAGATCAAACAATGTAACTCCTGAATGTCTGCCTTCGATTGAACGATTCTCACTGCGAACTCGTGGAATCGGTCTTGCGAACGCGTATCTCTCGTCATCCTTCAGTCACTGGCTCTGATACCAATTGGTATAGAGAAGAATATGCAATCATATTATTTGAGTAAAGATTTTACACACCCTTACAAAAGCTATCTCCCTCTATTTATAGTTCTCCATCTTTTGCCATGTGCTCCTAACAACTATGCTAGACTAACTCCTAATATAACTACTCACTAACTAACGTAACCCACACAACTAACACAGAATAGGGTCACTTCTGTTTAAGGCTCTTCAAAGCCTAGTTTGCATTCTTTTCCTTGGGAATAGTTGAGCTATTTTCATGCACCTTGCTTGTGTGTGCTTGTTTGAGATGGAGAGTGTGAGAGAGGGGGGTTCAAATTCAGTTATGCTCCCCACTTAAACTTTTAAGGAGGTCAAACAAATTCCACAAGTGGTTTTGTCTTTGATTCTTTCATTGAGGATGGTGGTCTCTGGGTGTTGCTCTTTTCAAATATCTAGTTTCATATGTAGTACAGTTTCTTCCTGCTTGGACAGGTTTTTCATGACTAGTGCTTCAGACTTTTGAGAAAATGTTCTCTAATCATGTGAAAGAGACCCAGTTTTATCTAATTTTTAGATCATGTTTCCATTTTCTTGGTGTCACAACTGTCCCCAAGGGCACTGCAACACGTGGTGAAAAGGAAAACAAAACTCAGATTTAATAGAGTCATCACCAATTTTTTATTTATATTCAGAAGAGTCAGCAGTAAGATAAATGGACATCTTCTTGTGTTCAGGTTTTACATTGGTTTCATCACTAGTTCCATTCTAAAAAAAGGTTTCTTTCTCTGATTCGTTAACATATATAACTTCCCTGGACCTATGGAAAATATGATTATTTCATTTTCTTGTGCTTATCTTAGGTAAGTTTGTGGTCATAATCTGCTTTGAGTCATATGGGGCCCTCATTGCTAATTGCAGACCAAAGGCAAACTGAAACAAGAGACATAATGGGTAAATCCACTGACGCCAATTGATCAAGAGATAACAAAACGAAAATTGGAAGATAAATCATACATAAATGGATTTATGAAAAAACTTCCATAAGTGATAGGCTGATTGCATCTGCTCAACTAATTTAAGCATTATGCAATAACCATAACCTTGAGGCTTGTATCAGAGACAAATGTCCCTGCTGGTGAGTTCTATGGCTGTTGCCACATAAATGGCAGAAGTAGCTGAAAAAGCACTGAAAGCTTGTCTGTATTCAAATTATGTCATCTTCCTATTTGGAATTTCAACACAATGGTTATGAGAGGCAATAAGAGCTTCACTGGTGCCAGTTGGTCTTCTGCCCTTCTCTAAGCCGTTGGCTGAATTTATACTTTATTTAGTGTAGCTTTAGGGTTTGGGTTGATGAACAAGAGGTAATATCACGTTCAAGCATGTGATGAGAGAGAGTAGGCAAATGTGAGAGATATGGACTGAAACCCTTGGTAGTCTTTGCTTTTTTATGCAGAGTAACAATGTAGTATTCACTTTTATTTATGTGAGTACTAATGCACAAAGAGGCCATTAGACCCTGTTGTAGAATGCCGTACCCTCCATTTATTTTTCCTCTTTTAAGCTACATTACTCTTCATTCCTTAGCTGGATGCAGGGGCACGGTTCTTCTATTTTACCTTTAAAATTTTATTCCTACTCATCATAGGAATTTAGGGCATGATGCTTTCTTAAATTTTTGTGATACTAAAGGAAAGGATGCATGGTTGAAACAAGCAGATGCTTTCTTGAATACAATTTGCTTCTTCATGAGACCTATTCTCATAATCATGCCCTTTTACACGCACGCAAGTTACTTTCTGCATTAAAAACCTAAATATCAATTATTTTGTTATTCAAGGTTATGAGTTTTTTTGCAACGGTGGAACATGAAAAGGAACGACTCAAATATTTTGCTTCTCCTGAAGGAAGAGATGACCTGTACCAATACAACCAGAAGGAGCGGCGAACTGTTCTTGAGGTAAAGTCAATAAGATATACATCATACATGATTTTTCTTTTAGGAACTTCGTTCTTTTTTTATCCCATAAATTCTTTATCTGACTTCCTTACGAGCTTTTTCTTCCCAATCTGTTGAGCAGTTTCTTATTTTAAGGCTATTACTGGGATTAAGTTGGCATTTCAAATTTCAAATAGACTGTCCACTTACTGGGATATATATATGGCTCAATGCCTTGCCTTATTGATTATGATTAACCTGAAAAACTTAGCATCCATTTAAAATAATTTAAGTTTTTCCTGACTGTCTGCCTTTTGTCTTGCATTTTTACATGGCATCATACTGCTTTGATTAATATACATATGTATTGATCTGTTCTTTCTTAAATTAAACATAGGTGTTGGAGGATTTTCCTTCTGTAGAAATGCCATTTGAGTGGCTAGTGCAGTTGGTTCCTCCACTGAAAACAAGAGCATTCTCCATAGCTTCTTCTCAATCAGCTCACCCCGACCAAGTGCACTTGACTGTGAATGTGGTGTCTTGGACAACACCTTACAAAAGGAAGAGGAAAGGCCTATGCTCCACATGGCTAGCTGGAATAGATCCCCAAGATGGTAGGAGCACGAAAGGGCCACATTATACAGTTTATTTTAGCTGAGAAACCATATGCTTACTCATTTATGTGTCCAACTATTTTCCTTTTGTGCAGCCATCTACATTCCAGGCTGGGTCCATAAAGGTTCTCTTCCTGCACCATCACCATCGCTTCCCCTGATACTCATTGGACCTGGGACTGGTTGTGCACCTTTTCATGGATTTGTGGAGGAAAGAGCATTACAAAGTAAAACCATTACAACTGCACCAATTATTTTCTTCTTTGGTTGTCGAAACGAAGATGGTGACTTTTTGTACCGAGATTTCTGGTTGTCTCATTCACAAAATGATGGTGTACTTTCAAAAGCAACGGATGGAGGTTTTTATGTTGCTTTCTCTAGAGACCAGCCTCAGAAGGTTTATGTTCAGCATAAGATGCGTGAACAGAGCCAAAGGATCTGGAATCTACTAGCTGAAGGGGCTGCTATATATATAGCAGGTTCTTCAACCAAAATGCCAGCAGATGTATCATCGACTTTGGAGGAAATTGTATCTAAAGAAAGTGGGGTTTCTAAGGATGAGGCTGTGAGATGGCTTAGGGCGTTAGAGAAGTGTGGTAAATATCATATTGAGGCATGGTCTTAGAAGAAGAATTGATTCTGTTCGTGGTGGGTAGTTTGAGAGGAGTCAAGAAGATCCAATGTAGAGTTTCTGGTAGTCTAATATGATGTCATGGATTCCAGATTTTGGTTCTAGAAATTGGATCTTGTTTACTGCATTTATAGCAAATGCTTGGCGATTTAATTCATGATTATTAATTAGAACTAAATTGTATTTGTTTCGATTAGAACTAATTCGGATCCTAGTCAATTATAGCCAATGTTAGCACCTAATTATTATTTACTTAATGAATTGTTTGCACGTAGTTCAAGTCAGAGTGAATCCCTCAAAAAAAAAAAAAAAAATGGTCGACGGTTAATTGTCATGGATAAGAGTGTAGGGCTTATCGTTCAATTCTGGGTCTTATATTTTCACATACGTCTCACTGACTTACCACTCAAGTAGTTCCATTTATTCTGTCAATTTTTATCTAACATGACAAAAATATGGGAGAAAAGAATATAAAAAAAAATCTAAATTCAAATCTTAGAGCTGGAACAAGTATTCACTTCATTTTGATCAATTTAATTAAAACATATAAGATTGTTCTAACAAAATATGTTATTAAATTAAACTCAAACTAAATAGAAATATTTGATTTAGTGCATTTATTATTAAAAATATTTTTTATTTTAGTACTATGAAGTTTAGACCTCAAATTTCGTCATTGACTTTTTACGTTTAGTAATTTAGCCAAATTTAATGATGGTTGTCTTCATCTTTTTGGTTAGTGGATTTTAAGTAAATAATAAAAATTATGTAAGATTCATTTCAATTTTTTTCGTTATTTTGTTTTCTTATTTCTATTTTTTTGACTGTTTTAAACTTTAATTTTTCATTTTCTTTCTATTATATATAATCAAATTGCCGAATTCTCATTTTTCTTTCATGCATTTTATTTCAGGTAAGTGCAAGCATGAAAGTTATATAGCTTAATTTATAAACAAAGTTTTTTTGACTCAGCTTAATCATTATTTTTTTGGTTAATTCTAATGATGTTGAGTCAATATTAAAAATTAAAAGAAAAAGGAAAAGACCAAATATCAAAGTTAATATCTCTTTTTGGCAATTTATGTGTGATAAATATTTTGAAAATAAAATATTAAAATTTACATATCACCCTTAGGAGCGAGGAAGGGAATAAGCTTAAGAAAATTTTAAAACACTCAAATCATATAAGAAAAAAGGTAAGAAAATTAAATCACCTCTGAGCACCAAAAGAGTAAAGCATGTTTTCACATCTCGAAACTTAGAAGTGTAATCGACATAGGAAAACGAGGGAAAACCCTAATTTTACAAGCTTACGTTAGAAAGAATATATGGTCTTATAGAAATTTTAACAAAGTCTCTTATAAAATTAAGACCTTTTAAAATTTCTACAATTACCTGTCAATCCATCCAATCAAAATAATAGAGAGTTTGACTCTCAAATATTATTAAAAGAAACAAAATACACAAGGAGATGTGGGGATACACAACTTGTGATAATTAGGATATACAATTAGAATAATTCAAAAGAAGCTTTAATTTAGCTTTACAATCTAAAATTATCCAGCACAAAGTAATTGCCTTCGCAAAATAATGTGAGACTTACCAAATGGAGTCAATGATTACTCCTCAGATCTATCAGGTAGGTTAGCTTTATTATCGGTGACAACAATAATTTTTTGATAGATAGCACCCTAAAATCAATAACTGATTAATATATATAATTAGAAAATTAAAGAAAGAATATAAATTAAATGAGATGAGATAAAATAACAAATAATGTAAAAGTTTTCAAGAGTACAAATAAGTTATTGATGAACATAAGAATCATCATTTCTACACAAATAAAGATGCACTCAATGGCTCTTCTTATGTAAAGCAGCTAAGCTTTCTTTTCCAAAGCTCTTGGTAAGCCAACCAATTGAAATTTACAAATTTAATAGTGAAGCGTAAAAATAGTTAGTTTCTAAAATCCGTTCAAAGGAAGGACTACCATAGATATGCAACTAGATATTTAGCATAGGCACATAGCCCCTAAGGGTAATCCATAACTGGCGAGGACACGCAATCCTTAAGGGTAAGTGACCAACTAGTGTGAGACTATAGCTCATGAATTAATCCAACTGGCATGAGGCCATAGCTCGTGAAATATACTATCCCTCCTATCCATGTGTGATGGTTGTCATTGGGGCTAGCATATCTAATAACCCTGCTATGGTCATCATCGGGGCTAGCATATCTAATAACCCTGCTATGGTCATCATTGGGGCTAGAATCCTTAATAAACCTACCAGTTAGGTATTTCTTAAGTGCACCAAGAGCTAACAAAGCTGCCATTAGTTTCCAGCGTCCTAAATTCTTAAACCATAGATATAAAACGAGAAAAATACAAAATGAGTCCCTCACTTTTGCACTTTGTGACAATTTGGCCCCTCACAAATTAATTGTGACAAATTAGTCCCTTACAAATTTAAATTTGTACAAAATCAGTCCCTTCATTTGTATTAATAAGGGACTACTTTTGCATAACATAGAATTTGTGAGGGACCAATTTGTTATAGTTATTTATGAGGGATCAAATTGTCCCAAAGTGTAAAAGTGAGGGAATGATTTGGTACTTCTCTCGAAATAAAACCAACGTGTATGAGATTTGATGATTTTATAAATATGAAACAAACCTGGCAGTTGTATATAACCGTAGACATAATTTCTCAACTATCTTTACCAATTCCAAATACGATATGATTATGTAAATCATTTTTGGAAAGCCATCTAATAAGAAATGAAAAAATCGGATAATTACTAATAATAAAGATAATCATAAAAGTAATATAGTAAAGGAAAGGAAATATAAATTGCATAAAGAAGTAGGGTGTGCTATTTGCACACCTAGATGCTAAACTACTATAAAACAACCTAATCTTTTATAACTTTGGCAAAACTCACCCTATTAAGAGGACCCTATGTAAGAAGGAAATGATAAAAGTTTAATAAATAACCATTTAGGAAATTTAAAATTAATTCCTCTTCTTATTCTGCATAATCTTTGTAATAATTTTATAAGGTAAGTCTTGTTAAAAGTGCTATAATAATTCCACCATTCTACGACTCTTAAATCAAGCTTTAATTTCCACAACTTAACATCGTTATATAGACCTTAAGAGTTTTCCTTAATTTCTTCTAATCACCATTTACATCAAGTCTTCATAAGAACATTCACAACTAACGAGGAGTTAAAATCTTATAAATATATCATAGTGAGAACATATATTCTTACATACATTCAAGTATAAATTGGATTCCTTATTTCAATCATTGCTAAGTTTCAATCCAATAATTCCCTTAATACAAAGACCACTCTTAAATTTTCTATTAGCCTAATTAGACATTTATTCATTACCAATATGTTCTTACAATATAGTTTTCCTTCATTTCTACCCCCATCCATAACCATGAAAATTTAAGGAAAATTGAGAAAAATCATCAATTCACCTTACCTCTCAACACAACAACTTTCAATTGCTCAAATCACTTCTCCTTGATGTTAATTGAAGCCCAAAGTCTTAAATTTTTGAATATGGTCTCTCAAGAACCCTAATTAGGTGCCAAATTAGGGATTTCAAAAATTAACTTTGAATTTTTTATGTAAACTTCACTTGAGAGAGAGAAAGGGAAGAAAATCTCATTAGGAGTAAAAGACATAAATCAATTTTGGAAATCACTCACGAATTCGTGCCAAATCTGATGGAATTCAAAATTTTCCCTTTTTATGAACCTTAACAGTATGGCCATGAAAATACACAAATTGAAGCTTAAACTCTAATGTTTGATCGTGTAAAAGATAGGAGAAGGGATAAATTTAGCTTAAGGAAACAAAAGCATAAATATATATATATTTTTTTTAGGATCCCCCACCAATTCACATCCCAACAGCTGAGAAGATGAGAAATGTAACCTACGCTGGTGCTGCATGTATTCTAGCAAGATATACGTTAGATGGACAATGAAAACACTAGAATTCAAATAGAAATGAAGTGGTTGACAATAATGAAGGAAAGGGGAGGAGAAGTCACTGTTCAACCATGTTTTAATGACACATGTTAAAATGGAAAAAGAAAACACATATAGGTAAGCTAGGATTCAAACTTAGGACCTTTAGGATGCAGGAGAAATGCTTAACTACTAGTGCCAGCTTCAACCTCTATTTAAAATTTTCACCTTGCTTAATACTATACTATGCTTACTCTTTGTAATTAGTTTAGAATTTACTCCTTGCCCAACATTCTTCAAATATACTTCCTAAGCCTAAGCACATGAGATTCCATTCATAACTTTAAAATAATTAAATTTAAATGCATAAAATTATTGGCTGATAAACTGCAAGTATATGGGTCAAATTGTAATAAAAGAATCTAAAAGATCTAATGTCATTCGTACAAGGATACTGTGTTATCTTTATAGTTCTTAAGATAAAATTTTTGCTTACAAGTACAATTTGTACAAAAGTATATGTTAATGCGATTATTTATATATTTATGCTAGTTGACAAATAAATTTAGTCGCTAAAAAATGATTCAAGTATTATAAACAAAATAATTACCTAAACTAATATTCTAAAAAGCTAAACTATAATTAAAAGACTCAATATACTACTAGATTATGTTAATTGAGAGTTAAAGTAAGGATAAATTGAGTTATCAAATTCATTCTTAACTTTGTTCCATATAACTCAATTCTATATTTGGATAATTTAACTCACTAAAAAGATAAGGTTGGGTGCCTCGACACCTAGAGCTAATTTAAAGAGTAACACACAATTTTTGGTCTAAACTAACAAAGTTGTAGTGTTTTGGACATATCTTTGTGATCCAATGTCAAAATTGGGGGAATGACCACTTGTTGGAAAGATCTCGACGAGCTCTACAACTTTGCAAGTAAATAGATATATCTAAATTCTGGCATTTAAGGGTCTAAAAGTGGTGTTGAAGTTGAATGTTCATAGTCTTAAGTCCAAACCATCTTAACTTTCTTCCTCGACTTCTTCCAACTTCTATGATATTTGTGAAACCATTATAACATAATTGAATCTTTTTCTTCTATGCCTCTAATCACTAATTTTTTTTTTTCATCAAATAAATTCTCCAGCATTTACTATTAAAACAGTGCAATATTAAATGAATTTGATACAAAGAAGCAACCAAATGTTCCAACCTATAAAATAAATGAAATTAACATTATTTAGTCACTAAATTAAATGAATTTATCTAAAATACATGATAAACCTTTATTAAAACATATACAAATATAACCCAATTAGAGGCTTACCATTGAGTATTGCACATATCACATGCCTAGTTAAATTTTTGAAATTCTCATGTTCTAGTTTTTCTTTAAAGGAAAAAATTTAGATGTAATTTCATATTTTTTTTCTATAAAAGTATAATAAATGTATGATTTTGTAACTTAGCATCACATTATCAGGATTCTCAAAAAAATTTTACACATTACGTTTTTTACTAAATAATATAATAACACAGTTAGAAGGAGCCTAATCTATTTTAATTGATCTTTTACCAAAGCCTTTTAAAAGTAATTAAAATTAAATGTAATAAATTAATTATTTTTATATAGATTAATTTTTTAAAAATTGTCCAAACAATTAAATATAATTAGCCAAATTGGTCAAATATCATAGAACGGATATAGATTCAAATATCATTTAAATGAATTTTAAATATAATTTATCAGGAATATATATTTTTTGCCTTTATTTCATTTAATTTTTAATTTAATTTTTATAGTTTAAAAATTTGTAATTATGCCCTTAAAGTTTAAATAATTTTTAATTTAATCCTTATCATTATATTTTTACTAATATTTTTGTGAGATATATGAGAAAATTTTACTTCATTGTTTATTTTATCACTTTATTACCAGTCGTACATATCTAAAGTGTTAGAATAATATATGATTAGTTATAGCAACCAAATTTAATAAAATTTTAATAATAAAGACTAAATTAAAATATTTGTGAACATAGGAATTCAATTACAAATTTTTAAAATATAAAAATAAATTAATAATTAAATAAAATTATAAAAAATTAAAGTATAATTTTTCCTAATTTACTTTTACATCTGTACAATTTTTTTCCAATTAAAGTGGCAACTAGAACTATCCTGGAAACTATAATCCGATTCTCCTTATCTTCGCTTCGCCTCTCACAGTTCTAAAGCTGCAGTTGAGTTCCTTCTCTCTCTCTCTCCCCAAAATATCCTCCAGCTTACAGGATGTTATCCATGGCGGTCCAACCCAATCTTCATGCCTCTCTCAAGCCTCTTGCATTTTCATCCCCGAACTCCTCTTTCGCGCGCATCAAACCCTTTGTCTTCGCAAAGCCAAAGTCCTTCTCTTCAAATCTATATTTTAATACAACACCCAGAAGCTTTAGGCTCTCTGCTGCGGCGGCTACAGCTGAAGAATCTGTTACTGAGGATACGGTGTCGGATAGTATTTCTGCAGAAACCCCACCTGAGACTCAGGTTTGTTTGTGGAACTTTAAGAGGAATTTTTTGTCTTGGTGAATTGCAAAGTATATGTCTGATGTTCTTTCTATGCAGAAAAGAAGGAAGAATCATCTTTTTATTTTGTTTTTGTTGAAATGAACAAATGGATAATTAATTTAAGTCTTCCAATACAAATTATAGCTATCTATATAATTTACTTGTGTAAGCACTAAGCACTAAGGCAAAAAAAGAAAAAAATTGAATTCTGTTATATAAGAGCCCGACAATTTTCAAAATAGAGACACCACATTCAATGTGTACTTAAAACGCGACATATTTCATCATATTTATGCTTCGTAGATGCACATTGAGTTGTTCTCTGTTGAATATTTTCTGTAACATTTTGGATTTCTTTTAAGGCCATATTGAGCTTTCTGTTTTTGATGTTTTAGAAGCTTGGGGTGGTCGTGAAGCCAACAGAGAGGCCAAGGCTTGTCTTAAAATTCATTTGGATGGAGAAGAACATTGGTATTGCACTTGACCAAATGGTTCCGGGGCATGGCACCATTCCTCTGAGCCCTTACTACTTTTGGCCAAGGAAAGATGCTTGGGAAGAGCTCAAGGAGCTACTTGAGAACAAGCCTTGGATATCTCAAAAGCAGATGATTATTCTTCTCAACCAAGCTACTGACATCATCAATTTGTGGCAGCAGAGTGGCGGCAACTTGGCATAATCTTAAATGTAGGATATTTTAAATGCATTTGATCTTGTGTTAATAGTATGCTCCCTTATTAATGTTAGGAAAAAACTTAGGTAAATTTCCTTTTGTATTTGCTATTAGGTTCTTCAATGAAAATATCACATATAGAGGAACTTTTCTGAAAAATCCAATCATAGGTTATTAAACTGTAAAAGATCTTCACGAGTCATGTTTGTATTGGAGAGCCTAGCAAACACCTAAAAACTATATCTAAGTCTTGTCTGTAATGTTATGGTTTTTCTGTTGTATTGCATTGCTGTAGAGCTCTTTGTCTTTCTCTAAATAGAAGACGTGTGCCCAACTCTTTCAGAAGAACCATTACTGTGTTTTATCGATTATCACTGAACATTGTGATGCATTGGATGGTTTGTTAGCGTCATGTTGCAAGTGCCTTTGGATAGTCTTGGAGTGACTTTACCTCCAAAGGACTAGTTTGTGAGATGTGTCTGTAATTAAATGTTTAGACCACATTCATCCCTAGTATTTGTATTTGACCCAAATAAGTCAGAAAAACTTGAGCGTACTATGGATCTCACTATTCCCCTTTGGATCTAACAAATCCCATCACTTGTCCTCCTATAAAATTAACCGTAGATATTGAGATCACAAATATAGGATCATTGGTGCATATATGTGGTTGTTTATATGTATACATATAATTTTTAATAATGTGTGGCATCTGCTGAGTACAATAACTTTTTTGCAAAATAATAGGTATTTAGTAAGACAGAAAGGAAGTTTGGATTAGTGAGACGAAAGACCTATCAGTAGAGTTTTCTGAGGTTTAGAGAGACTTGAGGCTAAGTTTACTTTTTTAGATGGTAAATGGACCATTAGAAGAATTTCTTTGTTGACATTTCACTTTTTCTCAATGTGTTGCTTCATCTTCTCTTGTTTAACAGCAAGTTGAAAAGTTTTACAACAAATTGTCAAAAAGTATGTAAGTAAATAAATGATGTGTATTGTGAGATCACATATGAAAACATATTTTTGTGTGTGCATTAACTGGTCCCAAAAAGGTTTATGCCATTGTTAAAAATAAAAACTTTACACTGTTTTGTTAATTGCATGTCTGCAAATCTGCAACTGAAAATTTATTTAACATTGGAGCATGACAGTTGTCTTGTTCATCTTACTTTGACACCCCTTTTCAGGTCAAGCACTTTCTTATTTTCAAATTCTACATGATTGATTTTATAATTCTCATGCTTTTTTCAGTTTCTTTATGATCTTACCCTCTGGTAGCAAACACCATATAAGTTGTGAATCTGTGATTTATTGAGTTTACCTTTTTTCTTGGTCCCACTGTTGTTTCATAGACTTAAAACCTACTATGGACTGTCTTCTTAAAGTTCAAACAAATGCGTGGTTGCTTCTTTCTCAAATAATTCCTTTTTAATCTATAGCAACTTGATCTATATGTAACTTTTTCTGGTTTGGTAGCAATGGAAAGGTTAGTGTCTGATTACTGACTATGATATTCGTAATGTGAGCAAAGCCAGGAGTTTAAAGGAAGATAAATTCTTTCACTGTTGTTCTACTTGACTATCTATTGCAATAGGATTGATTGCCTTTGAAATATTGCCATTAGAATCCTGGATTGGTCCTTACATTTCCCCTCATCCTTCAATTTATTTCACTTATATTACTCCATTTATTGACATTCTAAGTGGACAAATGTGACAGTTTTGTCATTATGCATAATTCATTATGGTTTTGAGTTTTGGCTTTTGAGCATAGACACAAATTCTAATCCAACAACTTAGTTGCTAAGAAGTCTAGCTCGATGAGTTTTTACACTTTTTTTCAGTTTTGAAGTGAAAAGTTTCACATCATAAGCTGATCAACAAAATGTGAGTGAAGAACCCAAAAGGGTTACTATTTCTTAACAACTTAGGTTCAATTTTTCTCAGGGCACTTTGGTAATACATTTTTAAAAGCAACAGAGCAATGTAGGGAAATACGCTTTTGAGATTGCTTGGGAAGGACTAGTTGGCCGTACTAACCAAAAATATCAGTGAAGAAATAAATAAGGTAGATGGAAAAGAAAATCATATAATCTGAATAAGCTACAAAATTATTTTGGCTCATCCTTGTGCTTGTCTGGTGCTCTGACATTACCTTCTAGTTCATATGTGTACTGCCAATCGCAGGTGTTCCTTTCCTTCTATACGGTACACAATGCAATCAGATTGAGGATTCTGCAGATTCTGACTTGGAGATTGTCAGACTGGTAAGCAAGATGAATTCTATCTTCACTGAAGTGTTAATTCTTTACAGCTGCATCAGACTCTGTTGTTTTCATGCTTATTCATGGAAGACCCATCTCACCATTCATTTTGTCCTTCCTCTCTGTATCTTCTACCATGTATCTACTGGAAACCAACTCTATGCACTGATAATTTGGTTGATTTTGAATGAGATTCAGCAGTTGAAAATTATGATTTGATTTCTCTCTTCCAAAACTCTAGACTAAGGTCTAGTTACAAAATAAGTACACAAATTTTGAAGTACAACAAAACACCTCTATCAACTCATCAATTCAGGGTTATGCTCCAATTGCAAAGTAACTCCAATTTCTGTGGCAATGTCTTTCAGTATCTTCAATCTAATTTCCAAGGTTGGCCGTTTAAGTGAAAACTTTTGTATCATCTGACATAGAACCAGACACAGTTGTCAGAATATTATGTTGATTGTGGATCGAGATCCTCTTACTCGATATCCACCAAGTTTATTTTTAATTGAAAGCTAATCTAAGGCTAAATAGAATCTCCAATAATAACAGTCAAAATTTACAAATTAAATTACTGGAAGTGTTACTGGTGATTTTATTTGTTATATGATATGATATTATTGAATTATTGATTTTTTAATTGAATATAAACAAGTAAAATTTTTTGGTCCTTCACATATAGGGTATTTCTTAATTCAATTCCTCATAGAATCTTTTTCTCTATTTATTCCCTGATAAATAAATTATTTCTTAATTTGATCTTTCTTATATACACATTTTTCAATTTCATCCCTGATTAATAAAATTGTTGCTAATAATATAATGAAAGGATATGTTAATTTCAGATATTTAAATGACATTATTGATATCAATTTTTTAAATTAAAAAAATATCATATATGTGAGAAACTATATCAAAAAAAAATTATGAAGGATTAAATTAAGTACGTAATGGAGCAAAATGGAGTTATACTAAACAATAACCAGAAATTAAAATGATTTAACTAGGTAAATTTATTATATAAAAAGATATGATAAGAATATTCCATTGAAATATGGTCTCAGACTATCCAATAATCATCACCTTAGAGTTCACTCCGTTATGTTTGTGCAACTCCACAGCATGAATTGCAAATTCCTTCCCAAGTCTGGACGTCAAAATCTCTCTAATCTTTTGCAGCTCTGGAAATTCTCCACATCGTGAGGATGCAAAGATGAGGCTCGACGTTGCTTCCTTGAGCCCCTCAGGACACTCCCTACTTTAAACATTTGAATTTATCTAAATATGCAATTCAGAATGGTAAAATACAGTTCATTTAATAATATATCACCACCTTTAGTATTAAAATTTGAGAAAGTATTATTTTAATCATTAACTTATTATTGAATTGTCATTTTATTCTTTTACATCCACTTTATTTTAAGAATTATTCTTTATTGATAAGAAATGATCACTCTTGATTTCTTAAGTTAGTTTAAATTAGATGCAGTATAATATTATTTGTTGTGTATTATGAGTCGTTGGATTTATAATAACATCATGTGATTGTTTTTAATTATTTTGATATGATGGCTCACAATCTACGACAGATAGTGGTGTATTATACCTAATTCAAATTCAAATTCAAATTTATTTATTTTTGATATTGTTACCATACATAGTTTTGGGATTAATTTCATTTAATTCACTTAAATGGATTAAAAGTAATAATTTTTAATTAATAGGAGAATGTTTTAAAAAATAAAATAAATAAATGACTAAAATAATAATTTAGTGATAAATAAGAAATTTTTTTGACAAAATTTACTGAACAACAATAGGTAAGGACGTGAAAAAACTAACTTGTTATTTTCAAGAAGTTCAGCTCTTTCTCTCAAGAAGTTGCAGTAATCCTCAAGCATAACAAACACATCCAACATGTATTGCTCTCTTATCAACTGCTCCACCTGTTGGTTAGAATATAAATTCATTGACGGCTTGAAAGTGACAGAAAAACCATTCTTAGATAGATTCTTGTTCAACTTATACGAAGAAAAATTTTTATATATCTTCTATATTTATCATGAGGTGTTTTTAAAAAATAAATAATAGGTGTTCGTTTTTTGTTATGATTTTTCAAGTAAATCATACATTATTATTAAAACTTATATGTTTGTTATATATTAATCAAAGAAGATAATTACAAAAATATAAAAAAAAATCATTTAAATTTAATCATTATACAAATTAAATAGACTAAGTGAATCATACATTGATATATCATGTTAAAAATAGATGTTGACGAGTTTATCTGTCTTAATAATTAGCTTGTTTTAAAAATGGATAGCTCACGCATTGTATCATTTAAATACTAGAACCCACAAAGTGTTTATAGTTCTCGCACATTAAATCTTTTTTCTGAGATTGACACCATTTTTAAAAGAGGAAAATGTCTTTTTGTCTTTCATATATTATAAAATTATAATTTTGATCCTCAATATTTAAAATAATATCTCATTCATTAAAAAATTTTACAATTATTCGTCTATTTTTTTAAAAATATCATATATAGTTTTTTTATTAAACTCTTAATATTAAATCTAAAGAACTAAATTTAGTATTTTTTTTTGAAATTTAATAAATTAAATTTGATATATTCTAATAAACTGAAAACTGTTTTGGATATTACAATAAATAAAAATAATTGACCAAAATGATACTTTTAAGGATAAATGAAGAACTCGAAAAAGTATTTTACTCATTTTAAAAGATTGAAAATATTTATATTCTGGAGAAGGGACAATTAATGCTTACTCGAAGGAGAGCTTTGTCATGGAAACCCAGGTTCAAGAGTTGAGCAACATCAGAGCGAGCATAAGATCCTCGTACTTGACGCTGCTTCTTCAATATAGCAATCCTAGAAACTGCAAGTTTGGTGATTCCTCTAAATTTGGAAGCGAAGCTTTTCCCGATAAGACCCATGTTCTTCACTTCTACGATATATATATATTATATATCCCTCTTTGATGGCGTCAAGCTAATAATTTCGCCACCAGAAGTACTGTTGCTATATAGCTGTGTGAAAAAGAGAATAGAAGATGAAGCAACTTATGATCACAGAGCCTTTTATAGGAACAGCTAAATGAAGTTCAAAGTTTTTGGCTTGCTGGACTTTATTTGCCAAGTCAACTTGTGATTGAAAACCATATATACCAACCCCACTGCTATAAAATATAGGGAAAATTCTATTTTTAGCTGTTATGGGTTTATGTTTAGTTTTTAAGTTGGTCCCTAATTGAGTAATTAGAGTTTAAACAATTTTTAATTTAATTCCTATCAATATATTCTTACCAATATTTTGTCATATATGTGAGTTAATTTTATTTTATCATTTATTTTTATGTTTATAAATTATATATTTTTTGAGTGTTAAGATAATATATAATTAGTTTATTTACAGAATTTAATAGTGGAGAGTAAACTAAAATATTTGTAAATTGTAAGGACTCATTTATAAATTTATAAATTATAAGGATTAAATTAAAATTTGAATAAAATTATAGGAACTAAAAGTATAATTTTCTCTATATGGCTATGATAGTATTCGTTTTAAATTGGCTTGTACTAGGAGCTTTCAGGGTTGATTACTTCTTTTTACAAGTTGCAAGAGGTTGATAAATTCTTTTGAAAAATCAAATATTAAATACTACATATTCTCTTGACAAGGAGGCTAATATGAAGAGGTCAACAGGTCGTTAAATGGAATTCTTGAGGACCCCATCTTGGTGACTAGTTCAAAGGGTCAAACCTATACCTTCATTTTTTTTTTTTTCCTATTTCTAATTTTCGCTGTTTAGGGTTTCTTTAAATGCAAATATGTGAAAGTGCAGGAGATAACCTTTAAGAAAATATTTACAAATGAATCATTACTGAATGATGTATTTGTATACTACAAAACAAAGATTAATTATACAAATGGTGCTTTGTATATGACAAAGTCTGGATATTATTATTACAATTTGGATAATATTATTTAAATTTATATAGACAAAACTCTGTAAGGGAAAAAAGTTAATTATGAACATGAATTTTTTTTTCATATATAAACAAAAATTTGATATTCCATATATTTGTAACTAGTTTAAAGGGTCAAAATTATACCTTCATTTTCTTTTCCTATATTTTTTTTTCTCTGTTGGTTTGCCTGTTGCAATTACTTTATTTCGTTCCTTATGATTGACCAAGGTTTTTTTTTTTTTTTTTAATGCAAATATGTAAAAGTGGAAGGAATATTTGCTAGTCATATAATTAGGAAAATATTTACGCATGATTGATTACTAAATGACACATTTGTACTTTTTAAAATACGAATATCTAGTGCTTTGTATATGACACAGTCTGGATATATATTTTAATTTTTTTGGCCCAAGGATATATATTATAATTACTATTGGATAATATTATAGATATATATATATATATATATATATGTCAGGGAAAACAGTTAATTATTAACATCAAACTTTTCTACATAAATATGTCATATAAATATTAATGATAATTATGAAGGTTATATACAAGGGCAAAAGAGGGTCAAATTATATTTTTCATTCTTTTACTGTTTAGTATCATATGAACTTTCTAACCGCAGCTTATCTGTCATCTCACCTATATATGTTAATAACGGTATGAAAAGCAGTGAGTCTATGAAATCATAGTTTGTTATGCATGGGAACCAAACACGTGTAACATAATATATTATAATAGTTTTAAAACAAATGAAAAATATTGCATAATACATCGATCCAACATCATGGCTTTGTATGTAAAGGAGAGCTTAGTATTATTTTCACCTAGCCCAGATGAAAAATAAGATTTGAAAACTTCAGAGTACATCATAACAGCTATATTTTCTATGGCTGCCATAGAAATTATTAAGAGTTCTGCAAAATTGTGTTAGCAAACCAAACCAAGAAAAATTGCGAAGAAGAGGGTGGCATATGTGATTTATTTAGAATATGGATTTTCAACATTTCTTCGAACTATACACCATTAAGTAGGTCATTTCATTTGATGTGGACCGTTAGGTTAATATTTTTTATTTTATTTATTTTGGTAATTAAAAAATTACTGATTTTAGTATTTAACTGTAAATATAGACTATTAAATTTATGTTATTCTTTAATATTAACCATTTGATATGTATTTATAAAGAAATGTAAGAAATATAGCAGACTATTCCAAGGGGAGTTAACATAATTAAAAAATAAAAATAATATTTTATCTCAATAATTTATATGCATGTGCACATATACATAATTTATTACCCTATCAGAAGAGACGGAGAATTTTATATAAAAACAGAGAAAATGAAATAATAATCTTTTCATCGTAATTAATGGTCACAATTAATAGAAATATTTAAAAAAATTTAATTATATATAATTAACTAAGTAGATACGAAACACCACACTGAGTGCGACCTTCAACTGTATTGAGCGAAATGAATAAGATGCTTTTAGACCTTTTTTCTTTTGCGGTCCAAGGACGGTGTTCGTGACTTGTTCAAGTCAAGTTTATTTTAATAAATTTCGCTTTTAATGCCTATTCAAGTTTATTGAATTATTAAGATGGAAACAGTTAACAGTTTCATAAATATGACCGTGGAATTTAACTTCCAAAGAACATGGCACAATTTTTTTAATACAACATATTTTGATAATTTACTTTTTAAAAATTACATTCGAATGATATAAGGTTAAATAGACTCTCATCATATTAGAATCAAAGAATATCGTCTTGTTAACTATTTAACAAAAAAAAAAAAAGCAATTACATTAAATACTGACTCAAAATTTTCATGGGTTAAGTAAGTTACATTCCCAATATTTCTCCAAGTTGTTCGATTTTTTTTTTTTTAGACATTCAATCCTCAAACTCTATCAACAAAAATTAAAGATTTTATAGAAGAATAATATAGGTTATTTTGCCAAATCTAGACATTTTCTTTAAAGGAAAAATATGGGCATTGTATTTATATGTTTTTAATCGGGGATTCTATTAATTGATCAAGGAAGAATTTCAGTCTTCACTACATGGAAAATTAAAAATTTCACAAGAAAAGTTGGGGTACCATAAGAGATTCCATTTTAGAGAAAAATTTTGGAGAATATTGTATTGTGTGTATCAAATTTGTGAATTCAATTGGCCAATAGAATATTTTCGACCTTCATTGCCTATTGACAGATTAGATATTTCACAAAAATAAAAAAGAATTTATGAAAAAATTGGGTACGGAGGAATTGAAAAATGACTAAATTATAAGGTATTATATATAAACTGTGTATTATCCCCCATTTTCTTTATTCTGCTTCTGTGGTCTATGGCCAGTTGAACACACCTTTCACATATTTTAAGGATATAATTATGAGAAAATTATAGTTTAGAATCCAGCGGGACAAAAATGAGCTTCCAAAAAAACCTGCGACACTAACCATATTTTAACTGATACATTCTTCAAGTTTCTTAAAGAACTCATTATCCCCTCTCAAGTTTTATTTTTTAAGTTGAATAATTCCCTTTTTCTCCTAATTAAGTTTCACCATAATTTAAGAGAGAATGACTTTTTTTGGATGATACTGAGGAACTGCTTCCAATTAACTTTTTTTTTTTTTTTCTTGTAGTGTATATAAACTAATCAAGTATTCAATCACGTGCAGTTCTATTTATTGTCTTTATGGAGACATATTATTCTTTACACCTACGAAGTCATATATATAGATTAATTTGACTGCCTCTTCTTGCCTTAGTTTTATTAATTAATGCATTAAAGTACTGTTTTTAGTGTAATAGCTTCATATACATGAGCTTGGGGTTGAGACTAGAATTTTTAAGGTAGTTTTGGCAAAGAGATTTTTTGAGCGTAAAAGTCAATGTAAAGATGATTGACTAATTAATCGATCGATGATGAGTCTGAGAGAATAAATTACTGTTGAATGAAATTATTGTCCATTATTTTGGTCAGTATGTTTTTCTCCAATCTTCAAAATTTATTTTGAAAATTCCTTTTCACTTCCTACGGATCAATGTGGAGATAGAAAATCCTACCGAGTAAAAGACTTGCAAAGATCTACCAAAAATATATAAATAGGTTATCTTGATGGTGACTTTGCTCATTTCCTAGCAAAGATCTACCAAAAATATATAAATAGGTTATCTTGATGGTGACTTTGCTCATTTCCTAGCAAATATGTTTTAAAGAGTTGCTAGAATAATTTATTAATTTGTATATCGACATTAATTAATTATTGGGCTTATTAATATTTGGTATTTTGATAAATATCAAATAATTAATTTTACATTTGATATTATCTAAATGGGTTAGATGATGTAATTTAACATCTCATCATAGATTATAGATTGGGCTATTGTCGTTATTTTAATAAATATATATAGTACACTCTTACATTATACATTATAAATTGTGGGCTTTTTTATTTTGACGTTATTAATGCTCTATACCCATCGCGGCCAATCATATTATCCCGATTTACTGCACTGTACATATATTTTTTTTGGTGCAATATAATAGCTAGAACGCGTGGTGTCAGGCCATGTAACCTGAGATGTAGATATTGGTCGCGTGGTATGGAACCAAGCGATGAGAAGTGGGCGGTTACCGGAGGCCAAATTTTCTCTTGGAAAATCTCTAATAAGATAATATAATAATATAATAATAATAATATTTTATTAATTTAATATATTTTTATTAATATAATATTCTAAGATATTATTATTTTATTACAAAAGAATCTCTTTTGTGATAGGAGACGATCCACGTTCGTAATTATCGAGGTTTGCAAAATCTAAAACTTCAGCATGTTGGATGCACCATATGAACACATTTTTTTTAAGAAAAATATTATATTGGTCTTCTATTTTAAAATTGATTATCATTTTAGTTCTTTATAAATTAAGAGTTTTAAAATAGTCCAATACTTTTAAATATAATCTCATTTTGGTCCCTAAAAAATTCAAAATCTTTAAATAGTACTCTACTTTTTAAAATTTAACTCAAAGTAATTCTCCTTTATTTCATTTAGAGAGAGATTACTTTGAGTAAACTTTTGAAAGTAGAGAACTATTTTATTTTGCAAAGTAATTTTCTTTGTATGACACATCATCCATTATTAAATATCACAATTTTCTTAGTCTCTTGCTCCAAGTAATTTTCTTTTTTGAAAATAAAGTTGGCAAATTAAAAGAATTTTCATAGTAAAATATATTGCGCATTTAAAAAAAATAAATTTTATACATGGTTTTACGTCTTCTTGGATCACTTCATATATATATATATATATATATTGTACGTTTTTTAAAAAATTTACAAGCATTTGTTTTTTGGGTTGAAAACTTGAAGGATACTTACAGGGAGTAAGTAATAAAAAATTCACCAAAATTGGAGTTTCAAAGTTTCATTGGAATTGTCTTCAGGCATTTCTTTGGAATTCATTGACCAATGTTATCAAAAAATAGAGGTTGTTAATTTATAAGCTCAAATAAGATGACTACTAAGTACTAACCAGCTCTTAAGGCAGTTGACATGCAACAAGAAGTTAAAGAAATAAAAGTAGTTTAAAAACTTAGGAATGGTTATAAGTTGTCGAAAATTCACATTTAGATTAAAAAGCGGTAAATTATATACTTGATAAAACTTAGCACTGGAAATTTATTAAAATTGAATTTTTTAATGACTATCGAATGTTTTTCAACGCAGAAAACATATGCTCGTAATTTTTTTAAATGTACAACATTATATATATATATATATATATAATGATCCAAGAAGACGTAAAAATATGAATGGGATTTATTCTTTTAAATGCACAATATATTTTACTATGAAAAATTCTTTTAATTTGAAGCCAACTTTATTTTTAGAAAAGAAAATTGCTTAGAGTGGTAGACTAAGAAAATTGCAATATTTAATAGTAGATGACATGTTAAATAAAGAAAATTACTTGACAACTTTATTTTTATTTTTGAGTTTAGTCTTATTTTGGTTCGCTATAAATTGAAAGTTTTAAAATAGTCCTCCACTTTCAAAAGCATGCTCAAAGTAATTTATTTCTAAATGAAATAATAGAAGACTATTTTGAGTTAAGTTTTAAAAGTAAAATACTATTTAAAGATTTTGAATTTTATGTTAACCAAAATCAGACGATATTCAAAATGTTTAAAATTTTTTTAAACTTTTAATTTATAAAACATCAAAATGAGAATAAATTTTAAAATAAAAAAATCAAAATAGTGTTCTTTAGAAACAAATGTGTCCCACTGATTGTGTAGTTCCACAACACGCAACCAATATAACACGCGACCCCACTATTATATTAGTCCTAAAATAATTAATGATATTCGTAAATAATTAAAAGTTTGGAAATAAAGACATTATGTTATTCCTGACTAGGGTTAGAGCAGGCAAACCCTGGGACTTGCCTAAGTATTCATTCATTCATTCCTACCAGCTGTCACATAGATAGTAGAGTCTGAGGCTAGGCAAATCAATGTCTGACAATGTTATCATATTCCTTTCGAAATGATCATTGCCGATATTCTGCAGAGGCTAGACGTGAAAACCTTACTTTGATGCACATATGTTTGCAAACACTAGAAATCCCTCATTTATTTACTAGCGCTTCTTTTATATACGAACACTTCATTCTAACAATACTAGTGAACCCCTTCTTTTCCATATTTCTTACAAACAAAGCAATTCAGTTCCTTGAAGGCTATAAGGATACCTAGAGATTTTTCATTGCATTCCAATGATTACCACATTGATTTGCTTGGTGCCGTGGAAACCCCCACCCTTGATCATTTCAAGAAGAAAATGTGTTGTTTTTCAGAGTGGTGGGTACTTGCAATGGGTTAGTATGTCTTGTTGACATTCTCCATGACACTTTTATTCTGTGGAATCCTGATGGAATTATGATGGATGGAGGGTAGATAGCAAGAGATGGAAACAAACTAAGCTTTATTACTTGGTGAAAGATTGGTTTTTTGATACAAGTTTCTAACCATTTATATAGAATCTTAAAAGATGATTTTATGCTTTTTTTTTTTTGGTTAAATGCACTTTGCTTTCTCATTAAATATTGCTACCTACTATTTCTACACATTTCAACTACATTGTGTGCCATTAGCTATCTATTCTACAAATTTATGAAGCATCCTTCCATTGCATTTATTTCACAGCACATTTTGTCTCCCATATGCAGGATTTTTTTAGCTTAATTGTTGACACTTCCCCTTAATCTAGAAAAAATTGTGACTACAAGCATTTCTCTTAAAACTTGATAAAGTTCTCCATAAGTCTTGTTCTGTAAATTAAAATATGCTACTTGATCTTCTATTTTGCAAAATTTTAATTTAATTTCTCCTTGTTAAATCTCAATATATTGGTGCAACTGTGGAAAACAGAATTCATTTTCATGGTAATGGTAGATATATTATCACAGTAGATTCTTGTTGGTGCATTGACAAGTTAATGTAAAGATACACAGCTTATGGTCATCAAGATAAATATCTAGAGTAAGCAAATGATTATCTACCAAGAATATATATACATTCCCAAAAAGATTATAAAAAGTAAATGGAACTGAGCTTGTCCTTGCAAAGTAAGTTAAGGCTCACTAAAGGAAATCACTCCTTAACTCTCTTAGGTAGGTCGACAACTCTACTATCTGAGACAATAAAAATTTTTCAGCAGATAACACCTAAAAATTAGTAACTAATTAATATATAATAAGACAATTAAAGAAAGAAAAGATATTAAAAATAGAATAAAATAAAACAATGAATAACGTAAACATTCTTTAGAGCAAAATAAGCTAATTGATGAACATAAAGATCTTCCTTTCAGTTCAATTAAATATTTGATCAATGGTTCTTCACATGTAAAGCAGCTAAACTTATCTTTTACAAAACCCTTAGTATGCTAATCAACTTGAAATTTACAACTTTTAACAATGAAGCATAAAAGTAATGGATTTCACAAATCTATTTGGGGGAATAACAATACATCTGATGTGTGCAACAACTCAAGAGGGTAAATCACTGTTAGCAATGGCACACAGTCCTCAAGGGTAAGTAACCAATTAGCATGAGATCATAGCCCATGAAAATGATCAGTTGGCATGAGACTATGGTTCATGAAATCTACCATCCCTCATATCTACATGTAGTAGCCATTACATGGGACCAGTATCTCTAATGACCCTGCTAGCTAGGTATTTCCTAGGTGCACTAATGGCTAAAAGAATGATACTCTATGAAATAAAGTTATTTAGGTCATGTTCATGCTAAGTACTAAAGTAATTTTGTTAGTGTTGCATTGATTTTTGAGTTAATTTTGGTTAGCTGAGTCATCTTTACCTTTAATAGTTTAAGTTTAGTTTTTCTTTGTTGTTTTTACTTTTGTTAAATTGGTGTTTTGCATGCATAATTTAGCCAAATATAAATTACTCATGTTGTTCTCAGTTTTGGTGTTAAGAATGTGTATCTCTTAACTTTGAGATAGCTTTTAGTCCCTTGGACTTTAGAATTTGAAGTTAGCCATTTCATAATAAATTGTAGAGCTCTTTGAAACCTTTCTAATAAGGGGTGGTTCACCAAAATCTAATGTCAAATTGAAAATTATGGCTAAAACATTGAATTTGTCTAGCTGGCTATGATCTAGCACCTAGGCATTAGTGACTGAAGTCTAGGCACCAGAGACTGAAGCCTAGGCACAAGGATATCTAGAAATGCCAAAAAAACTAGCCCTAATGAGCAAAAAATTAGAGCCTAGGCACCAAAACATGTAGTTTAATCCTAGAGTTAATGCCTAGGTGCTAGAAAATGAAGCCTAGGCACCAAAATGCAGTAATTAAAGGGCAAGTCTATCTTTTTAGAGAAAGGGGGTCAATATATTAGTTTTGGGATCGGGTTTTCGAAAGGGAAAGACTCTGGAGATAAGAGACATGAAGAAGGAAACTTGGAATGAAACTAAAGCTTTGAGGAATGCATTCTAGGTAGAGAAATTAAGATAGAAACCTATTAAATGATGAAAACATGTTTTCTTCTCTTCTTCTTCTCTTTTTCTTCTTCTAAGCTTGATTGTACCTCTAAATATGCTAGGCAAAGCTTTCTTTCTCTAAGATTATGGCTATTTAGCATGTAGGATGGTGATTATTGTTACTTTTTTTCTTAAATTTCATTGTGAATGAGTTTATTCAGTTCAATTTTGCATTGTGCCTTCTTACTTGGCCACCAATTAGGGTTTATATTAAGGATTTAGGGGTTTTAAAAAGAGAAGCCTGAAGTTATAGGCTAAATACCACTTGATTGATGTTAATTAATTACTTGAATTAACTCAAATTGCTTTTAGGATAGACATATACTTATAGGACTAATGGTGTTGTGATTAGTCATACGTATTGCACCACTTTGATTTGATTCTCATAGAAATACAGAGAATTAAATTATAGTTATAAAATTTATAAAGGGTTAAAGGACTTTTATAATGAAATTAAAGGCTTAGACTAATTTATGAGAATTAAATTTAGGTTAAGAAAGTAACCATATTGCAATCGAAATGCCAAACTGAACTATAATTCTAGGTAGTTTTCTTTGATATATAATGAATCTATTTAGTCTCACTCGTTTAGTTCTTTTGCGTTAATTTCTTTCTTGATTATATTGAATATTGCGATTAGCTTGGATGAGGTAACCGCGATAGCATTTGTACTTACCAAGAGCTTTAACAAGAGTTCCCAGTGGACAACACTCATTTTTTTGCCATTGTATTACTTGTTGACAGTGTACACTTGCATCGTGACATTTTCATGCAACACAAAATTGCTATTAGTTTCTAGTGTCTTGAACTAGTCTTTTTAAAATCATTAGAAAGCTAAATAGGAATGTATTGAATTTATTAACTGTGTGAAAGATCAGTTAGTTTGGCAGTCACATATATATATAGCTATAGTATAACATTTACATTAACTTTGAATTGTTCTTATCAATTTCATACACAATATAGCATTTGGTAAAATATTGTTGAAAATTTGTTTAATAAAGAAAACAAAATTTCAGAGTATGAAAGTATTGCTTCAGGGCATAAAAAATAGAATTTAAGTAATTTAATGAAGAAATAAAGATAATAAATAACTTTAATAAGTTGGGTATGCTATCAGTGCACTTAGATGCTAAACTATTATAAGGCAACCTAATCTTCCTTTGGTAGAATACACTCTTTTAAGAAGTCCTCGCACAAGTAGGAAGTGATGAAAGTTTAATCAGCAAGCATTCAGGGAAATTTAAGTTAATTCCACTTCTTATTCCATGCACTCATGGTAACAATTTTATAACATAAATCTTGGTAAAACTATTATAAGAACTTTATCAATCCATAATTCTTGAATTAAGCTTTGATCTCACCAACTTAATGTTTTAACATAGACTTTAAAAGTTTCCTTTAGTCTCTTTTTGTCATGCCCCATAACCTAATAGTGTGACTGGTGCAGGAAATGAGGGAAAACCTTGATCCTGCAAGCCTATGCTAGACAAAAAGTAAAACAACGTATATGTTCCAAACATCTCATCATGCACACAGTAATACTGCTCCCTTAAAAAAAATACCTAGTCTATATGCAATGTGTAGATTTTGTAAAAATTTTGACAAAGTCTCCCCTATAAATGGGACATCTTGATATTTCTACAAGATCTTGCCAACCCAATGACCAGAATAGAAAGAGAGCTATGCTCTCATAGTAGCAAAATGAAATAAAGTACACTAAATAGGGGAGTAAGGGTACACAGTTTGTGGTCATCTGGATACGCTAGAGTGAACAAAAGAATAGCTATCCTAAACATATAGAAAATCCAAAGAGTGTAGATAACAAAGGAATAAAGCTTAGCTCTTACAAAAACAAAGCAGGGCTTATTGAAGGGAATCCTAATTCACTCATTGGCTCCTTTAGGCATGTCACCAGCTCTACTATCTAAGATAAAAAATCTTCTAGTTGATAACACCCTAAAATCAGTAGGAAATAAATATATAATCAACAATTAAAAAGATGTGAAAATCAATTTTTAAATTATGATAAAATATCAAATTATGTGAAAGCCTCTAAGGATAAAACCAGTTATCTAATGGTCATAAAAATCATGAATGTTACATGAATCAAGAAGCACTTAATGATTCTTCTTCTTATTCAGAATAATTAAGCCTTTCTTTTCCTTAAACTCTTGGTAAGCCAAATTAACTTAAAATGCACAAGTTTAATAGTGAAGCATAAAATGATGGGTTTTTAAAATTTGTTTGAGTGAAGGACTATCTTGGACTAGTATCTAGATATCTATATGGACACATAGCCCACGAGGGTAAGTAACAAATAGGCATGATATTATAAATCATGAATATCGATAATCCATCTGATCCATATGTGATGGCTATCACACAGGACTAGTAACTCCACTAACCTTGCTAGCCGGGTATTCCTTAGGTGCACCAAGGGCTAACAAACTATTGTTAGCTTCCAACGTCCTTACTAGTGGTTGTACGTCCTTCCAAAAGAAAAAAAAAAGGAAAGCTAAATAGGCATGTATAGAATCAATTAACTCTACAAATGCTAACTTATCTAGTGGTTGTACATAATCATACTCATGAATTTCTTAACGGTCTTTAACAATCCATACATGATATACTTGTGTAATTCACCCTTGGAAAACCATCTAATAGGAATTAGTAATACCAAATAAAAATAACAATAATGTTAATTGTAAAAATATTCTAATAAAGAAAATGAAGCATAAATCATGTAAAGGAGTTGAGAGTGTTATTTGTGCACCTGAGTATGTTGTTAATTATCAGGCAACCTAGTCTCCCTCAACCGAGGTGGAAATCACTCCACTAAGAAGTGCCTATGTCAATAGGACATTTTAATTACTTTCCTTCTCTTACTTCAAATATTCTAGGCATAAGGTTTATAGTGTAAGTATTGTTGGAAATAATCTAATAACCTTATCAATCCACAATTCTACAATCAAGCCTTAATCTCATCAACTTAACATCTTAATTTAGGAATTAAGAGTTTCTCTTATCTTTATCTGAACACCATTAACATCAAATTCTCGTAAGAACATTCACAACCCATAAGGAAATGAAATCTTATAAATATATCCAATTAAGAACTTATTTTCCTACATATGTTCAAGTAATAAATAAATTTCACAATTGACCAAATGCTAAAACTCAAATCAATCATTCTTCTCAAACAAATTCCATTCTTAAATTTTTAATAAGATGATTAGAAAATTAGTCATTCATGGTAGGCTCTTGCAACATAATTTCCCTTCTCATTAACCCTTCCATAAGTATGAAATTGAAGGAAAAATTTAGGAAAATTATCAATTCACCTTACCTCTTTAAATGATAACTTCCAATTGCTCCAACTACTTCCCTTATGCTGTTAATTGAAGCCTAAGTCTCCAAAAGTTTGATTAGGTCCCTCAAGAAACCCTAAATTTGCAATAAATTGGGATTTTCCAAATTAATCCTAAAATTCTTAATGTAACTTCGAATTGAGAGAGGGGAATAGACATAAATCATATAAAAAGGAAAAGGCACAAGTGACTTTTGAAAATCACTCACCAATTTATGGTCAATTTGAAGAAATTTGAATTTCCCCCAATTTTGAACCCAAACATAGAATCATGAGAAATTCACTAAATTTGAACAAATTTTATGCTGTTAATACGCAAAAAACATAAGGAAACATTGAAATCCACCACAGAAACAAAACCCTCACCATGTTTTGAACAATTTATCCCAAATTATGATTAAAAAATCATTGAACGAGCTTTACATGTCGATGAAATAATATTATATAATAGATAAAACTTAATACAACAAAATTTTATATAATATATATATATATATATATATTAAATAATACTATAGACATATCTTGAATGGTTTCTATATACTTTGTATCTCATTGGTTCAACCCATTTTAACAGCTCTATAATAGTGATTTGAACTCTACATAATTTTTTAATCTTACTCATATGTTATCAAATTATCACAATATTCAATACATATAAAAATTTGGTCAAGATTGTTTTATTGTAAAATTAAGATAAACAAGCCTAGCATAATTTTATTATAATCACTTCTCATTAGTTTTATTAAAATTTAGAATATTTTGCAACTTAATTTTATTAAACCAATCACCTCTTATTGGAATTGTCATATTTGCTTCTATTTGCTTGTGTTTATTTGTAAAAGATATCTTAATGATTTTTACATATTTTATTTCTCATATTATTGAAAATACATAAACATTTTAATTTTTAACCTTTTTCTGTTTTTGTATTAAATCATTAAATTAAAAAATAATTAAAAAATAAAAATTTTGTAATGTCAATCATTTAAGTGATATATATGCTTTCTTTTTTATTTTTTTGGCCAAAGTGATATATATATATGCTCAAAACATATATCCAAGTGTTTTTTTTACGTTAAACATATATTGAAGTATTTAAAGATAATATTCTAAAATTAAATTTAAAATAATAGAATAGATATCAATAAAATCAAAGACATTAATATAATTAAAGTTTATATTTAATTAAATAATAATGTATAAAAATTAAAAATAATATAATAATATTGTATATATTAAAATACATACATTTATATATAGAAAATATAGTAAAGATAAAGCAAGGATATGAAATGAAAGCACTTAGAGAAGTATTATTTGATGAAAAAACTGAAGAACAAATAAAAGAAAAACAAATAAATGAAAATATACAAGAAACTAGAATATTAATAGAAAAACTCCAAAAATAACAAGAAATAATATATAACAATTTATGGACCATATTTGATGAAATAATAAAGTTAAGAAAAAATATGACACGGAAACGCAAAATGATGAAGAAAAATACTAGATGAAGAAATAGCTTAAAAATTATTATAAGGTAATGGAAATAGCATGTCAAATAGAGTCAAAATTACCAGACTTCATGTTAAAACTAATATAAAAAGAAGAAAAAGAAAAAAAAAAAAGTTTGACAGTAAAACAAATAAATATGTTGCAAATATTAGGATAATTAGATCAAGATGAAATAGAAAAAAGAATGGGAAAAGAAGAAGAAAATTTAGAAGAAATAAGAAAACAATTAGGAAATGACATTAGGATATAATGAATTAAATGAAATAAATATGCATAGTGATTTAACAAGAAATTAAGCTAATCAACAAGACCACAAAATCCTCCAAATATACAAAGCCTAGCATATAATATTAATAATATAGGCAGTAGTAGAATAGAACAAGATGAATTAAGGCATAGAGAACCATTAAGAGCCCAAGAGTTAACATATTTATATGAAACTACGTATAACCTAAAAACAAATAGTAATTTTATACCACCACTGTTAGAACAATATGAAACTAGACAAATATCAAATTCAAGAATATGGTTAAATTTAGACTGCAATTTAGATAGGGAAATTTGAATAGAAGAATGGACTAAAACCCAATTAATAGCGTTATTAAATAGAAATATTGAAACAAATGTAGGAAGTCTAATAGTAAAAGCTAGTTTTACAGGAGTAATACAAGATTGGTAGAAAAGTCAGTCAGAAGAATTAGAGCTAATGTAAGAGCAGTAACAGGAAATTCAACTAGAAAAGAATTTTATGCAATATTATCAAGACAATATGAACATGTATTAGAAATGAGTTTTTAGGAAGAAGTGTAGGAGCCAACGAAACCACAAAAATAGAAAGAGCAATATGATTACGTCAAATAGAATTTTGTACATTAGATCCTAAAGACTTAAACCAATATATTTGTAATACCAAAAATATTATTATGAAGCAAGGCTACCGAGTTATGAACAGCGAAAATTTTATATGGATTTTTTTTTATAGAAAATTACCAAGACTAATTTCTGAAACAATATTAGAGGATTACATAAATGCATTTAATGAATGACAAGACTTAATACCATTAATATATACTAATAAATGTAAAGAAGCATGGAGAAATATTGAATATTATAAGACTAATAAATTAATACTAAAATTTAGCCAACTAGAAACTCCTCACAAATGGGGATGTAGATTAGAAAAGAAAAAATATAAGAAAAAGAAAAAATATTTAAAACCATATAGAAATATAAGTTTAGAAAATATCCAAGATCTAAACTTAAGAAAAATTATCAATCATAAAAATACCTTGAAAAAGGAAGAAAATTAAATTATAACAAAAATTGTAGAAAATGTCATGTTATAACTGTAGACAAATAGGACACATATCAACCGAATTACTAAACCTAAAAATAAGAGGGCAACAAAAATAATGGAAATAACAGAAGATTATGGGTTAGAACCGATCAAATATAATGAACTCTTAGAAGATGAAATAAACAACTCAAATTTAGAAGCATATAAAATGACTATAGAAACTGCAAGTAGTTTAGAAAATAGTTCAGATAATGATGATTATGATTATATAATAGAAGAAAATGAAATTAATATGTTGTAAGGAGAAACTAGTAATCAACTACAAGAAAAAGAAAGTAAAGAATATGAACATAATGAAGAATATAGAAATTCATAAGAAGGAATCATAGAAAGAAGAATGCAATTTAGTAAAAAACAATATGATAAGATAAGAAATGAAGAATTAGATTTAACATCTTAAGACTTAAGGCAATAAGGAATAATAACACAAATAGGAAAAATAATAAAAGCAAAAGAAAAAAAAAATGCTTGTGCAGTATTACAAAAAAAACACCCAATAGAAGCAACTCAAATGGAAGGAATTTTAGGAATACCCTTAATAAATAAAACTTTAATAAATCAAGAAATTGAAAAAGTAGATATAAAAGATGAAATAATAGAAATATATATACCAGGTGTACAACTACTAGTAAAAGCCTATTTTAGAGTTGGGATAGATACACCAATATAATTATTAATTACTAAAAACAAAATAATAGATAGTGTACAAAACAGTATTTTAGGAATATTAAATGGAAATTTAATATATCAAAAATTAAAATTCACAATAAATACAAATTTTGCAATATTTAGAGTAGAAATGAATATGAATAAAATCTTAGTAATTTACCACAAACTCAAAGGAATAAAAATGCCCCCAAAAAGAAGAATAATAAGTATCACATGAATGGTATGATAAGTGTTTTTGAACGAACATAATTAATATATATATATATATATATATATATATATATATATAGGCAGACACATAGATAAATAACCGTATTCTCCTAGATACCATTAGAATCTACTTAATTACCCATTGCAAAATTGAATTGGTTATACTAATCAACTATTTATGTATTGTATATATTATGAAATATATAGATAAATTTGTTTTGAATATGTATATCATGAAATATATTTAAATAAATTGTTTATTGCATATATATTATATTCAAAGTATATGACAATATATTGAAATAACTATTTATTAATTGAGTAAAAGTTTTACAAATTTTGCGTTACGAGATCATCAATTCTTTCCAAAAGTTTGACAATATTTGTTCCTAAAATAAATGGATGATAAATTTCATAAGGAACTTCAAATTATTTTTAATTTTAAAAATAGGAAAATTATTGAAAAAATTTACGTAAAATTTAAATTAGTAGTTTGATTGAAAATAATTTGCTTCAAGCGCTATAAATATTTTCAAAATATTAGAGAATAATAAATAATATTCTAGCATAATTTTACTAGAATTTTTTTTGCCTAAATTGTAAATTTAATAACAAAGATTAGATAATCTAAATTTTAAAAAAGTAATAATTACATTTGAATACTTTATTTAACGTGTTATAGATTTCGCCGACCTTTTGGTTTGGGTAAATAATTTCCCCAACCTATAATAGCATGATTTAAAAATCCTTTATCGTGAAACATTTTATCTTTAATAAAAGACTAATAAAAATGGAAAGAGAAAACTATGGATAAATATTGGAAAAAAATCACATGAACTTAAATTTTGACTAAATTAGGAAGAAGCTAACTTTTTAGACACGATATGTGTTTCGTTCTTAAGTAAATTATTTGACTAATTTTACTGTCATCTTAAGAATAAAATTACAACTACAAATTGGAACAATAATTTACTACATTCATAGTCATGAGGAATATTAAAGTATCATATTGCCCTGAAAATATATTCTTCGATAGAAAATAAATTGAATGGAAAGTTTATGCTAAATATATTAAACACTATTAATGATTATATATATATATATATGTATATATAATACGATTCAGTCATAAAAACAAATTACAGTTACTATTAATGATACACATAAACATATTAAATACACTACCCAATTAAGAAAAAGCTATATATATAGAGAACCTGTCGAATAAGTGAAGTGACCTTAGTTGAGAGGTTAATAAAAAATATAATAACCTTTAAATCACACATATATGATTGAGACTAAAGGAAAATGACTTTATTTACGTATATACTTGATAAAGATTGAGATAAGGACAAACAAATCATAAAAAATAAATTATAATAAACATTAATGATATAAATAAATAAAGATTAAAATATAATAAATACTTTCTATCCAAGTAAAAAATTTAGCTAAAAAACAGTATATAATAGCCACTAAGGGCAGAATGTTGCGACGCTCAACCATTGAAAGTCCTTCGAGCAGTCATTTCAGACCGCCGTCATCGGGGATTCCAACTCCAACTCAGCCATGTCTTTCTCTTGCTGCCACAAAAATCAGCGTCTTGAAGCATCAATGTCGGACGACAATCCCAATATTCCCAGCGAATTCATAGCACTGGAGATTCTGAGCAGGTTAGACGTAAAAACCCTAGCTCGATGCACCTTAGTCTGCAAAATGTGGAATTCCCTTCTTACTTCTCCTTCTTTCATATCCCATCACTTTCGTTATAATAACAACCCAAAGAATGAATCCCTCCTCGTCCACATTTGCCGCAGCGAGAGCGACTCGGTTTACCGGGAGCTTTACTCTCTGCGCTCTGAAAACGAGGAAATGGAATTGCTTCAAGCTCTGGAAAACCCGCCCAACCATCGGTTCAAGAAGAATATGTCTTTTTTCAGTGTGGTGGGTTCTTGCAATGGTTAAGTATGTATTGTCGATAGTCATCTTTACTCTATCGTTCTGTGGAACCCAGCTCTTCAGAAATATGTGCTGCTGCCCAGACTCCATGTTCTCTTCGTTTACGAAACCTCTCTTGGGTTTGGTTTTGATTCTACGCACAATGATTTTAAGGTTGTGAGACTCGTCAACGGTCTTACAAATGTCGATGCTTGGGTTTGCTCATTGGCTGCAAGGTCCTGGAAATCGATTGTCACTCGACTTCGTCCATGCTCTGTCAGTGTGGGCAAACCCAACGTGTTCTTGAATGGTAAACTTCATTGGGTTGCCAAGCACAGGACACAATGTAAAGATATTTTTGTACTGTATCTCGATGTTGCAGAAGAGGTGTTTGGAGAAATATTGCTTCCTCACAGAATTGGTGAAGAAGATCGTATGAATTCCATTTGTGTGTTTGCGAGAGGGGACTCGCTTGCTGTGTCACATGGACGTATTGCAATTTCCAATTTGGTGTGTATGGATTATGAAAGAATACGATGCTGTGGAGTCATGGACTAGGGTGATCAGAATTGTGCAAGATGGTCTGAATCCGAGGAATGTGGTTGCTTTGAGGAGGAATGGAGAGATGATAATAGAATTGAGTAATCGAAAAATTCTCAGGTACAATCCAATAACAACAATGACTGAAGACTTGGAAGTTGAAGGAGATCGTGTTTTTATTGGTTATCATAAGGAGAGCTTATTTCTATTTGACGAAGGAAAAGGTGTTATGTCCTATACATATTGAAAATGATTGCAGAGGTCATATCTCTTGTTCTATTGCAATACTTTTATAGTGCCATGTCGTATATCTTTAGAGATACCACGACATTCTAGTCTAGCTTTACCTTATGTGCTTAGAATGATTGGATTTTGGTCGATCTTGAGCAGGTTAGAGGTTAGGAAGTTAAGGGAACGGGAGGGGTATAGTTGCTTATGCTTTTGTTGCTGCTTGTACTTTGAATTATATAATTTTAATTCTATTTAATATGAGTTCGAGTTATGCTGTACTAATAAGGTAGTCCTTTTTTCCCCTCTCTGTGAGAGAGCTAAAATGATGATTAAAATTGTTGTTAAGCCTTCTCCATTTTACAACCAGCAAATAAGAGTATAAGACTAATTGATATCAGTATTAACCCACTTAACTTGCTATAAATCCCATGTCGAGCAGCCTCTTTTATATAAAACTTATAAAAGTAAAGGATTATGAAATAGTCTTTCCATACTCGTAATATAACTATTCAAATATGAGAACATGTTGTCACCTGCAATATAATGGTCTTTAATGATAAAGGAAAAAACTTTAATGATCTTTAACCTGCAGCTAAGGGTCCCAAAAAAATCAAAATTTGCAGTTAGAAGCAATTTTTGCATTCAAGAGGAATGTACACATGATAGTCAGAGTTGTATCATTAGACTTGAAATTCACGTGCAGTTTATACAAACTCAAATATAATTGTCGGATGTACAGATATTTTCTACAGATTAAAATTTTTATGTTATTTAATGCCACATGAAAAGTTTGATTATTAAGTAATGGCTAGTGAAACATAATCTAATTTGGATTTCATAGCCTCCTACTATTACCAAGTCAAAAATCAAAGCATCGGAATAGTCTTTCTTACTCAATTAAAAACTAACATATTTATCATTCTTTTGGTTTCGGTTCAGCATGCTGTGATCAGTAGAGTGACATGGACTTGAGTTGTTGGTTTTGATAACTGACTGACAATCTGACTTGGTATATTTAATTTTGATCATAAGTAACTCATTAAAATCTGAACTCAATATATGTTTAATATCAGACGAGCTCCGGTCCATGAAACTTATAGTAGCAAATGTTAAATATCGATAAATGTTGAACATATGTTTCTGCTTCATGATTTGTGACCCATGAGTTTATTTTGGTGATTAAAATCTGCTGCGAAGAAGAATTAGCCCCATAAATGTTCTCTGTTAGGAGTAAAATTTAAATGGTTCGTAGTGGGACTTTTACGATATTTATTGTTGTTAAATAAATTTTGAATGGCATATCACATGGTGTGTGATGCAGCCACAATATCATAAATACAGTGGGTGCAATAATGGCAACAATACACATTGTATATCTACAAATTAATACATATTAATTGTAGTATTCACAACGCCTGCAATAACCATAACTCCAACATAATCATATTTGTAATTGCAACCGCAATTTAAAATATTTACTTTCCAAAGAGCACATCTATTCTATGTATCTTCTTCTACGAATGAAAGTGTTTCTTACCTTTTTAAGGAATAACCAAGATTACGTATTCTATTAGTCTTATTTTTTCGTTGTAATGTGGGCAATGTCAATATTTGTATCATCATTGAAGTTTTTCCTTTCTCACATAAAAGAAAAAAGTAAGACTATGTATCATATTAGCACGTGATGACAAATACCCATATTTAAATAGTTGAAGGCAGAGAAAAGTACTTAGCTGTAATTGAAATCATCATCTAAGCTTTCACTCACAAAAAGAAAAAAAACTATACACATCATAACACGAACTCATATTTGATTAGAATTGGAATTATATAATTCAAAATAAAAGCAGCAACAAAAGCATAACGAAGCAACAATAATCCTATTTATTTCCCACTCCCCTAACTTATAAAGATAAAGGACAAGACACTATAAAAGTATTACAATACAACAAGAGATATGATTCCTGCATTCTTAACTTTTCAGTAGAACATAACACCATTTCCTTTGCCAAATAAAAATAAACTCTCCTCGTGATAATCAAAAGAAGCACGACATCCTCTTAATTTGAAGTCTCGAGTTGTTCTTGGCGTCGGATTGTATCTGACAATCTCTCCATTTCTCAAATCCAGTATCATCTCCCCATTCCTCCTTAAAGCAAATACATTCCTCGGCATCAGATTCAGATCATCTTCCACAACCACCCTTGTCCATGACTCCGCAGCACCGTATTCTTGGTGATTCTAATACGTTTACATGCGACACAACAAGCGAGTCCCCTCTTGAAAACACACAAGTGGAATCCATAGATTCTTCGTCACCAATCTGGTGAGGAAGCAATATTTCTCCAAACATATCTTCTGCCAGATCAAGATTCAGCACACATTTATGGTTCCCTTGTGTCCTGTGCTTGGCAACCCAATGAAGTTTACCATTCATGAAAACGTTGGAGTTGCCCATACAGACAAAACATGGAAGAGTTTGAGTGACAATGGATTTCCATGAACTTGCAGCAACTGAGCAAAGCCCAAGCATCAAGATTTTTACGATCGTTGACGAGTCTCACAACCTTAAAATCATTGTGCGTAGAATTAAAACCAAACCCAATGAAAGCTTGGCGAACAAAGGGATTATATTTGAGCCTGGGAAGCAACGTATTTCTGAAGAATTGGGTTCCACAGAATGAAAGTGTAAAAAAGACTATCGACAACACATACTAAGCCGTTGCAAGAACCCACCACTCTGTAAAAAGACTTACTCATCTTGAACCGATAGATGGGAGGGTTCCCCAGAGCTCGAAGCAATTCCATTTCCTCATTATCAGAGCGCAGAGAGTAAATCTCTCGGAAAGAGTCGCTCTCTTTGCGGCAAATGTGAAAGAGGAGGGATTCGTTCTTGGGGGAGTTTCTTGAATGGAAGTGTTGGGATATGAAATAAGCAGAAGTAAGAAAGGAATTCCAGTTCTTGCAGACTAAGGTGCATCTAGCTACGGTTTTTACGTCTAACCTCACCAGAATCATTTCTATAATTTCGCTGGGAATTTTGGAAATGTTGTCCGAGTCCGACATTGATGCTTCAAGACACTGATTCTTGATACTGCAGGAGAACTTGATGGAGATGGAGATGGAGATGGATTCACCGATGACGGCGCAGTCTGAATGATTGCTTGAAGGATTTTCTGTGCGTAGGCGTCTTGCCTTTCAACCCTTATTGGCTATTAGATAGTGTTTTTTCGCTGAAATTTTTAATTGGGTAGAAAGTATTCAATATATTTGACTATTTTTTTTTTATAAATATCATTAAAGCCAATTATAGTTTATTCTTTTGTCTGAATTGATCATTGATAATCTCACTTAAGCATGTATATATAAATTAAAGATAAATAAATAGAATTAAAAATAAAATAAAGCATCATTTTTTATATATTCATGTCAATGTACTTAGTTATAATATATAGGCATAATTATAATATTATTATTTTTTAAATTGATATTATTATAATTATACTTTTACATTATAACGGAGTGTTCTTATATACTTAAAATTATAAGTGTACTAAAGATTTTAGCATAAAATAATACAGAAGATTGATTTTATAAGGAACTTCAAATTCAGGAAAATTAATGAAAAAAATAGAAGCTTAAAATGTAAATTAGTAGTTTGATTGAAAATCATTTACTTCAAGTGCCATAAATACTTCTAAAATTTTAAATAATAATCAATATTATTTTAAAGTTTAGTTGAGAAAAATATTTATTCACGAAAAATATTAGTATGTATTTTATAGCCTAAGGAAATTTGTAAATTTAATAACAAAGATTAGATAATCTAAATTTTAAATGTTTTATAAATATATTTCAATACTTTACTTATAATGTTATATATATTGCGCCGACTTTTATGTTGGTGGAAATAATTTCTCCAACCATTTAATTGAATATAATAGTTCGATACAAAGATCCTTTATCGAGAAAACATATGATCTTAATAAAAAAAAGTATTAAAAATGGAAATAGAAAACTATGGATAAATGTTGGAATAAATCACATGAACTTTCCTCAAAATTTGACTAAATTAGGCAGAAGCTAAGATACTTGTTTATTTCTCAAATAAAATTATTTGACTAATTTTACTGTCATCTTAGGAATAAATTTACAACGTCAAATTGGAACATTAATTTACGACTTTTATAATCATATTAGGAATAAAATTAAAGTATCATATTGCACTGAAAAATATTTTCTCTGATAGAAAATAAATTGAATGGAAAGCTTTATGCTATGTCAAGCTTAATCTAATTTTCAAACTAAAGGGGATACTAAGTGTAAATTAATTAATAAACCGTCTAGCATGTATAATATATACTTTAAAGATAATTGAATTGGGAGGGGCAATTCTGAAATAAAAACAAATTAAAATTAATGCTAATGATACGCTTAAATATATTAAATACACTCTATCCAATTAAGGAAAAAGTTATGCATATATAGATATAGCCGCCAAACGAGTGAAGTGATCGTAGTAAGTTAATAAAAAATACAGAAACCTTTAAATCACACATCCAAGATTGAGGTTAGTGAAGAATGACTATATTTATGTATATATTTAATAAAGACTGAGATAGGGACAAAGAAGTCATGAAAATAAATTTTAATGATATAAATAAATAGAGTTAAAGTATAATAAATACTTTCTATGCAATTAAAAAATTTAGCTAAAAAACAGTATATAATAGCCAACAAGGTAAGTGAGAAATTCGGATCACATGATGTAAAAGGTATATGTTTCATGGCTTTCAACTCACAAATTTTTATTTTATTTTACTTGTTGAAGTTTTTTTTTTAAAAGTGGGCAACTATTGTACAATAATTGATCCGCTTATGAAGGCCGAGATTCTTAAGTCTTAACCATTGAAAATCCTTCGAGCAATCATTTCAGACCACCGTCATCGGGGTGTCCAACTCCAACTCAGCCATGTCTTTCTCTTGCTGCCACAAAAATCAGCACCTTGAAGCATCAATGTCGGACAACAATCCTAAGACTCCCAGCGAATTCATTGCACTAGAGATTCTAAGTAGGTTATTCATAAAACCCCTGCTAGATGAACCTTAGTCTGCAAAATGTGAGATTCCCTTCTTACTTCTCATTCTTTCATATCCCATCACATTCGTTATCATAACACCCCAAAAGAATGAATCCCTCCTCGTCCACATTTGCCGCAAAGAGAGTGACTCGGTTTACTGAGAGCTTTACTCTCTGCTCTCTGATAACGAGGAAATGGAATTGCGTTAAGCTCTGGAAAATCTGCCCATCCATCGGTTCAAGAAGAATAGGTCTTTTTTCAATGTGGTAGGTAATAGTGGAATTAGAAGATATAATTGAACATGATCATAAATTGGGAGAATAAATTAATAGTCTAACCTGATGGAGACGATATCGTTGATCTGAATATTGGTTGAGTCTAACAAGTTTAACCCACAATGTCCAAAAGCGTTTCTCAGAGTGTTTTGACGGCAGAGAGAGAATGATAGATTTAGTCTATTTAAAATGAGGGCTTTAGTGTGTTATTTATAAGATTTTTTTTAATAATATAATTAATCAATGTTATTCAGTAAAATCCTCCAGAATCTTTAAAAAAATTTTAAATTTAATTAATCAATCAAAATTAAGCCCATAAAATCTCTCTCTGGATAACAATTTTAGATTAGTAATTTGATGGGATGATTATTAATACTCTTGGGCTGTAGGTTGGGTTTCTGCCCAGCAGGCTTGTGGATAATCGAACCCATTACCGATTATCCACACATATTAAAATAAAACCCAGTCCATTTTCAGTTTATAAATTATAACATTAATTGCCTAATTGGAATTAACAAGGTATTAATCTAATAAAATAGTTAATGCTAATCCATAAAATATTAAAATTATTCCAACAATCTCCCACTTGGATAACATTAATTAAATTATTAGATCAATAAATGAATAATTAATCAGGTATAATAATGTTCTCATAAACACACGGATGTGTGTATATTTATAAACCATGCAAGATTCAGTGGTGAAACTATATACAAAGATCACTGAATGCTATAATTAGTTATAACATGAAATTAATCTAATAGCATAATTAATGCTAATCCATATAATATTAAAAATATTCTAACAATCTCACACTTGGATAGCATTAATTACATTATTAGGTCAATAAACAAATACATAATTAGGCAATTAATATTCACATAAACACATGAATATGTGTATATTTATAAACCATATAAAATTCAGAAATGAAACTACACACAAAGATCACTGAATCCGATAGGGAAACAAGTGATATTAACATTGTCATAAATTAGTTTCAACATCTGAATAGAATGGAATACATAATGACATTTGAAGCATAATATTACAATGCAAAAGTCCCTTTAGGACTTAACTCTGAAATTTGGTGTTAAATTGCACCACAAAAGCCTATTAAGGACTCAACTCATAAATTTGGTGTCAAATTGCACCACAAAAGCCCCTTATGGACTCAACTCATACTCTCACTAGACCAAGGCTACATCAAAATTCAACAAGACCCATATGAGTTATACAATTTGAATTACTCCTATGGGTAGGCATTGGTCAATAGATTCGTCATCATATGCTCACTACAAATGTGAACCATGTGAGTCTGAGATAACAAAAAATTCAGAAATGAAATTATGGATCAAGGATATTAAATTCGATAAGGAAAGCATTGTTATAAATGCCAGCAAAATTTTAGTTCTGAATTATATCTAAAATTTTGGCATAACCAAAACATTGAATCCGATAGGGAAACAAATGTTATAAGTGCCAAAATATGCCAAAGTGTTCCTTAAGAACACAACTCAGACTCTCACTAATACAACACATCAAAATTCAAATATACCTAAGAGTCATATATTTCCAAAACTCTAATGGGTTTGTGTTGATAAACGGATCACCTAAAATGAGTATGAGATATACAGATCTTCTCTCCAACAAACAGGAATTGACTGTCAAAATTTGATACAACTGAAATTCCTATAACTTTGAGAAAAGCGTATAATAGAGTCATGTCGCAACAAAATGGTCAAGACTTAAAATATACACATGACGGAAATTGATTTCCTTGACCATATTCCTTAAAGAGTGACAATCACAAAACTAGCGATATACTCTTCACTTTATATATATATATATATATATATATATATATAAGGCAACTATAAATGTCCATTTGATACTTCTCAACAAAACAACTCCTTCAAAAACATCGTATAGATGTAATCAGAAGTGGGTTCAGGATCATCATAACTGTCTCTGTAGCTTTCTAATGATCATGCCTAAAAGTACTTAAATATATCTGCCAAGCACACCAACATGGAAAAACAATGTTCAAACGTGTGCACACTTGAGTCTATATATTTTTAATATTTCTGAATTATATCTAAAATTTTGGCATAACCAAAATATTGAATCCGATAGGGAAACAAATGTTATAAGTGCCAAAATATGCCAAAGTGTTCCTTAAGAACACAACTCAGACTCTCACTAAAACAACACATCAAAATTCGAATTTACCCAAGAGTCATATCCAAAACTCTAATGGGTTTGTGTTGGTAAACGGATCACTTAAAATGAGTATGAGATATATAGATATTCTCTCCATCAAAGAGGAATTGACTGTCAAAATTTGATACAATTGAAATTTCTGTAACTTTGAGAGAAGCGTATAATAAAGTCATGTCGCAATAAAATGGTCAAGACTTAAAATATACACATGATGGAAATTGATTTCCTTGACCATATTTCCTAACGAGTGACCATCACAAAACTAGCGACATACTCTTCACTTATATATATATATAAGGCAGCTATAAATGTCCATTTGACACTTCTCAACAAAATAACTCTTTCAAAAATATCATATAGATGTAATCAGAAGTGGGTTCAGGATCATCATAACTGTCTCTGTAGCTTTCTAATGATTATGCTCAGAATTACTTAAATATATCTGCCAAGCACACCAACATGGAAAAACAATGTTCAAACGTGTGCACACTTGAGCCTATATATTAGGCTATTAATAATTGATTCACATGGAACTTTACCCATCAAAGTTCTCTCTTCATCATTTAGGACATAACGACTTAAGCAACCTATCACCTGCACAAGTGCACAAGGAGTGTAAGAATACATATCAAATTTATTGAGCACTCGTTCAATATAGGTTGCCTGAGACAAACCAAGAATGCCACAAGATCTATCACGATGAATTTGAATTATCAAAATAAATAAAGATTCACATAAATCTTTCATATCAAAGTGGCATGACAAAATGTGCTTTGTCTCATTTAATAAGCACACTGAGTTATTGGCCAATAGGAAGTCATCCGCACACAGCACATCCCCATGAAAGTCTTCATCTATGATTACAGTGCCTACATAGCTAACTGTAATCGAACTTCCTTCCAATCCAAGGATGGTTTATTATTCTTATTGCTTTTCTTAAGTTCATACATTTTCTTGCCATAGGCACTGCCTTCACTTTTCTTTGCTTTTCTATTTCACATTTCCAGCCTTGCTGGATGAACCATGTGAAATATAGTACATTAATTATGAGAATTCACCTTCTTTATTGATTTTTCGTCTTGGGTCATTTTAAACATCATATGATTAATAGACCACTCTAACTCTTGAGAATTATAAGTGGTTCTCAAGACCTCATAATCAGCAGAAAGGGATTAGGGAACTCTATAAACTAGGTTACTCTCATCCAAGTCCATATCTAGGATTTTAGCTTGTTGTAACAGTTAACAAGCTTCATCATGTGCTCACACACTCCTGACACTTCGTCATAATGAGTGTTATCTAGCAAAGAGAGATAATAGGCCCTTTTAAGTTTTATCAAACTTCTTAAATATCTTACTAACCACTTTAAGATATTCAATTGTGATGTCCTTCTTATGAATACTTTGTCTGATAGTCTTCTCAATCGTATACTTAATGACAGTCAGACAAATCTTATTGAACTCATACCACTGCTTATGGTAAGCCTTATTAGCAGCGCTAGGCTTAGCGGTGAGATCTACTGGTTTAGGTTCTCTCATACCTAAATTCCCTTTGTGATCACTAGATACATATAAAAGGATTCAATCCAATTATTGTAGTTTATTTTGTTCAGAGTTTTCACCGTAAATAGTTGCAAGAATAGAGACGCTGAGGGAAAAACAAATAAGAAACATATAATTATGTCCCAGACACATAAGTATATATTTAACAAAGTTTTTGTAACAAGACTCAGCTTCAGCAACTGTGTAACAAAATACTCATCATATCGTACCTAAAGGCTTGGACTATGATAAATCAAGAAAACTCATACATATTAGGGAAGCTCATTATCGATAGAAACAACACAAAATGCACCCACAATTTCCATATCGATAGGATATAAGAAACCATGGATACATCAATCAGCAAATCGCCACTGACAAGCCACAAACAGGCCTTATTCACAAAATTATATTGACAATGTCATATCGATAAGGCATATCCATTGTCAACATAATACTTACATACACTCTCTCTAGTGGACTTATCACAATATTCAGACTCATCCCTGATAATGGTAATTAAATTAAAGAATGTAGGAAATTAAATGACAAATACGGTATAAATTAATTTATAAAAGACATATCACCATGATTGGGCCCACGATAGGCGAGCATACAATCAATAGGTGTATGTGAACCAAAGTCATTACAATTTCCACACGCAACCTATTCCTTTTAACGCATGTGCTTAAATTAGGAATAAAATCTAATAATTAACGCAAAGAAATTGATTATAATTTATTTACACATAATCAGGGAGAGTGAACTGAACATATTCTTCCATATTATGTCTAGTCTTTACATAAAATTTTTCATGTCAAAATTCTTATCCTAAGCTTGTTATAACTTACACAATATTTTCCTAGATATTTCAAAATATTTATCTAACCTCAGTCTTCTCTAATTTGACCCTTCTTAGACCTTAAATGGGCTCATGGAAGGTCATGGTGACAAAATTTTAAGGTAAATGACCATAAGCCAAAAGAGATTGGTTATACAATATTATGGTGTGTTCTAAACTCAACTATATTTTCACACCATAGCCAACCCTTTTTACCCTTACATTACCATAAAGACCATTCAAAAAGAAGAAGGAGGAAAAGGAAGAAGAGAAACTAGAATATGCTAAATCATGTTACGAAGACGAGATTAGAGAAAGGAAATTTAAAAAAATTCATAGTCCATCAAACCGTGGCTCGGATACCATTTAATAGCGGAATTAGAAGATATAATTGAACATGATCATAAATTAGGAGAATAAATTAACAGTCTAACCTGATGGAGACGATATCGTTGATCTGAATATTGGTTGAGTCTAACAAGTTTAACCCACAATGCCCAAGAGCGTTTCTCAGAGTGTTTTAACGGCAGAGAGAGAATGACAGATTTAGTCTATTTAAAATGAGGGCTTTAGTGTGTTATTTATAGGATTTTTTTAATAATATAATTAATCAATGTTATTCATTAAAATCCTCCAGAATCTTTAAAACAATTTAAAATTTAATTAATCAATCAAAATTAAGCCCATAAAATCTCTCTCTGGATAACAATTTTAGATTAGTAATCTGACGGGATGATTATTAATACTCTTGGGCTGTAGGTTGGGTTTCTGCCCAGCGGGCTTGTGGATAATCGAACCCATCACCGATTATCCACACATATTAAAATAAAACCCAGTCCATTCTTAGTTTATAAATTATAACATTAATTGCCTAATTGGAATTAACAAGGTATTAATCTAATAAAATAGTTAATGCTAATCCATAAAATATTAAAATTATTCATAAAATAGTTAATGCAATAGCTTAGTATGTATTGTCGATAGTCATCTTTACACTTTAGTTATGTGGAACCCAGCTCTTCAGAAATATGTGCTGCTTCCCAGACTCCATGTTCTCTTCATTTATGAAACCTTTCTTGGGTTTGGTTTTGATTCTAAGTACAATGATTTTAAGGTTGTGAGACCCGCCAATGGTCTTACAAATGTCGATGCTTGGGTTTGCTCAATAGCTGCAAGGTCCTGGAAATCGATTGTCACTCGACTTCATCTATGCTTTGTCAGTGTGGGCAAACCCAAGGTGTTCTTGAATGGAAAATTTCATTGGGTTTCCAAATACAAGACACAAAGAAAAGATATTTTTGCATTGTATCTTGATCTGGCAGGTAAGGTGTTTGGAGAAATATTGCTTCCTCACAGAATTGGTGAAGAAGATCCTATGGATTCCATTTGTGTGTTTGCAAGAGAGGACTCGCATGCTGTGTCACATGTGAAGGACGTATTACAATTTCCTAGTTGGTGTGTGTGGAATATGGAAGAATACAATGTTGTGGAGTCATGGATTATGTTGGACAGGATTGAGTAATATAGTCAGATTGAGGAATGTGGTTGCTTTGCGGAGGAATGGGGAAATGGTAATAGAATTAGGAAATGCAAAAATTCTCTAGTATAATCCAATAACAACAATGACTGAAGACTTGGAAGTTGAAGGAGATCAAAATTTTAATGGTTATCATAAGGAGAGTTTATTTTTATTTGACAAAAGAAAATGTCACACTCCAAGAACCAGGAATGTGGTTGGCACTTAAAATGAGGAAAAACCTTGTTTTTGTGTGCCTATAACAATTGTCTCACAATTAATCCTTCGAAATTAATATAATCAGGAAACATCATACTGAAATTTCCATTTTCTAATTTAAAGTTAACGGTTTTCTCAAGGTTCAAATTCTATAGAAAATTTAATTGAGTTTTTCCTTTAATAGGACCTATCGAAATTTCTACAGTGTGCCTATCAACTCATACTAATCAACAACAAAGAGATCTCTGCTATCAAATAAAATAAAATACAATAAAACTTGGTGTGGTCCCTACTTGTGATCATTTGGAAACATTTAAAGTATCTATTACACTAATCAATTTCCTATTAACAAAGTTATAGAAAATATGCAAAATGACTTCAGCCCTAGTGGAACAATATACGACCTCACCCGTAACTCTTAGTCATAACATCCGATCCTAATAGCAGTTCTATCAGACTATTTGAAAAGATAAAGGTGAACAGGTAGCATCTGAGAAAGATTTAATAATGTAGTATATATAGCAAGAGAAGATTTGAGACAGTAATTACACAATAAACCTAATAAAAATATGGTCATCACTATATCAATTCAAAAGTAGTAATTGTAAATAATATTCACTATGGAACTTCACTTGATGGTTCCTCGGCAAGTATACCGAATCACACAAGTAATACAGAGTGAGTGAGTATCATCCCATTAGGATTTTGGTTACCAAATACCAATTTCACTAATTTGATAATATTTAGACTATGGAAAATTAGGATTAAAAGAAACTCAATGTAATTAAAAGAAACACCAATAATAAAAAGCAATTAGTTTGTATTTTTGGACTTTTAACAACAAGAGCAATTAAAACTATGAATAAGCACAAATATTCAAAAAAGGCTAGGGATCTGACTTCACTTGACCTACTAATGTATCATAGAATCCTTACTTAACCAAGCTTTATTCTATAAAATTAACTAATGCCCACTGCCTTGGAATATTAATACTCCTTTAACTAAATGAGACTTTTCAATCATTTAGATAAATCCCAATTAGGAAGGGCTTTACATAAGAACAATGAAATTCTATAACAACCACACAATCAACATCATCTATCCTTAGATAAAGTCAAATTATGTTATCTATCCCATGAACAAGCTCATATATGAATTTCTCAATTCTATACATGAACCCTAAATCAACCCATGAGTGACCAAGTTAAAGGAAGCATTAAAACCATGATAAACACTCAATCAATGGAGATAGAAACTTGTATTAAGCAAGAAAGCTAACAAAATATCATCCAAGTCTAGTTACATCTTCACCCTAGCTAAAAGAGTTTAGCTATACATAGTTAAAGAACAAAAATGGAGGTAGAAGAAGATAAAGTAAGCAAACTCCATGGTTTTCTTAGTCCTAAAGTGTTCTTGATGCTCCAAAATCCCCTGGAATCACTATTCTTACTTCCTCGCCTCCTTTCTTAGCTTATGTTCGGCCTCCCCCTTATAAAAGATGCCCTAGATGGTTAAAAAAGTCTATTTATAGGTGAATTTCCACATATGTAAGAAAAACAGTGAATGTCCAAGCATTACTTTGGATGCTTAGGCATTGAGTGACTAGAATAGAAAATAAAGACTACAATGGATACTCAGACATATGATTGAATGCTTTGGCAGTGGGTGTCCAGAATGCACATAAAAAGAGTATCAGTGAATGCTTGGGCATTGGACCAACAGAACACATTTCTTTAGAATTTTAGAATCCAAGTCTTCTTTTAAGCTTCCAAACCTAAAATTTGTTAGTAAAACACTTATATTTAGTGCACACAAGTCATGATAAAAGAGTTTACTAACTTGAAATTAAAATTACAATGCTTCAAGTGAAAACTTGGAAATTAGAAACACTTTTCTATACAAACAACTGCTTTTGAATAGGGAAATTAAGATGAAAATCAAAGTTATCAACTCCCCAAAACTTAAGTCTTTGCTTGTCCTCAAGCAAAACTCAAAATTAGACTTATAGTGCACAAGAGAGGATTTAGGGGAACACAAATTTGACAAATCCTAACTTTAAAATTAGAATAACAAGACAAAAAAGCAATAAAGATACACATCTTCTAATGGTTCCTCAAGAATGTTGAGTCAAGAAGTAAAGAGTAAAATTGAACATGAAAGGGTCCTCAAGGATTTTCAACTAAAAGTAAATTACTTTTCACTTCTTAAAGTGCAAGTGAACAAGGTAATTTCATTTAATTTACAAAGATTAAGCATAAAGGACCTCACAAGGTGGTGTTTTCAAGTAATTGCAACTCTCAAGTGTTTAAGGTTAAGTGTTTCACTTAAATCCATTCAATAGGAATTTTACTACCATAAGCTTGCTAAAGTTCTACTTCTCCACTACATGAATCAAATGTAAACACAATTCAAGAGGGCTTTATTAAAGGTCATAATGAGGCTATGGAAATGGAGTGGATGGAAAAAGAAATAACCAAGTGGGCTAAAGAGAGCAAAAGAACATAGGATAAGAATACAGGCCAAAGATAGGAGGGTTACCTTTTACTCTAGCACTTCAAAAATCTCAAATTTAATTCTCTTTTAGCCTTTGTAAACTTCATTTGTTCATGCAACAAGCACTTTCATTTCCATCTTTAAATACATACAATTTTCTTTTCCTTTTTTCCAATTCATGTCTATTTCTTTCTTTTCTTATCTCTCTCTCTCTCCTTTTTTTTTTTATTGGAATTAGCCCACAACTTTCCCACTCTTTGATATTTCTTGGATTGAGGAAAAAACCCTATACATTGTATAATACAACATATCTGAAAATAATCATAGTTCTCATGCTTTCAAAGGAAAGGTAGAAAATAGCTAAGCACCTTGGATACAAATTATGTTAACATGACAGAGGTAGGTTTTAAAGCACAAAGGGGTGAGCAAGGGAAATGTTGCAAGGTTGACAAATGGGCTAAAATAGTTAAACGAAAAAAATGTCATTATCATGTTCATTAATGCAATTGAAAATTGCAGCCTAAAAATGAACTACAGTAAATTCTAGAGTGATAATCATCTATGAAGGAAACCACACATAAGGAAGAGAAAATGGCAAGTGATATAACCATTCAAAATAGGCTTAAATACTCACATGACTAAAGTCCAACACACTCAATCTAGGCAAATTAAGATCAACAACAAAGTTTGCAATAAAAGTAAGAAAAGACATGAAGTAATCTTGTTAGAACCTAAATATTCAAGTTCAAAAAGCATTAACTCAATAGTTTTCCGATTATCATTAAAAGAACATGTATCTTGATCCTAACATGATAAAGCATAAAGTGAGAGTTCACAGTCAGACTAAAGAAAACTAAATAGTCCATATGAATCAAAACAAAGATAAAATAATGAAAAGAAAACAAATAAACACAATAGATGTTAAGAAATCCCCCTCATTCTCCTTTGTCATCCAATAATCCACTTCCCCAAACTAGTTATGATACTTGTCCTTAACCATAAGCAAATGACTTAAATCAAACATCTAAATAATAATTTCATATTGTAAGGGGAATGGATCAATACTGTGTAGGATAACAAACACCAAATCAAGATATACCTAATAGCATGCTTGTTTTTTAGCATCTAAGTCATAATACCAACCCAAAAGATGAGTCAATGTAGTGTTACGTTCACCTATTTTCTCTCTTAAGCATCCATCAAACATAAATACTAAAGATAGTAGCAAGGACTATCCAATCTATTCATAATCACATTAACACTAATTTAAATAAATAAAAAAATGACAACTAAAATTACCATAAATCCAAAAGGTAGGTAGATAAACATAACATAATAGTGAACTAAAACTAACAAAGTGAACAAAAGACAATAAACATTATGCTTAAGACAACCACTACAAACTAAAAATAACAAGTCCAACATAAAGAAAATAACTATATAAATTTAGATTTTTCTTTTTTTTTAGAAAACACAACCTAGAACATAATACAATCCAAAAAAAATACAAACTAAGGAATTCCATACCAGAGAAAATAAAGAAGTGGGGGTTCGAAAATGGGAAGGGAAGTGTTGGTGAAGAATAAAGGGGCACCGATTGGAAAAATCAATGATGGGAAGAAGCAAGAACAAGAATGGCAGAGGAAGAGTAGAATGCGTCGGCAAAGACAGTGAAGAAAGACACCAGTGATAAAGAGAAGGTCGTGAATGGTGAGAGGGAACACTGGCTAATGATGGGGAAGAAGGGAAGAGAATATTAGATAGTTGAAAAGGTAAAGAGTGTGATGGGTTGGAGAAGAATGGAAGGTAACTGATGTGAAGATGGGTGCCGACGAGAGGGATGGTGGGGAAGCTTCGATTTGGTAGGAAAAAATTTGGAAAAGAAAGTGATGGTGGGGAGGAAAAAGGCAACAATAATGAAGGAGAAAGAGAGCAAATGAAAGAGAATGAGAGAAATGGGTTATCTAAACCCTAAATCAAACTTTTTTTTGAACTTCTATTTTTGAATTTCTTTTTTTTAAAAAAAAAATTTGATGCCTAGGCATCAATGAGGATGTTTGGGCATAAACCTCTAGAATGACACAATTTGTGAATGCACAGTCAATGCCTAAGCATCAACATGAATGCCTAGGCACTTACCTATTAGAATGAAAAACAAGTTCATTGCCCAATCAATGCCTATGCATAAAAATGAATGCCTGAGCACTATCAGTCCAGTCATTTTTTTTTCTAGTTTAAAGCAACTTTCTTTATTCATTTGAGTACCCAATCAAAATTATTTAATTTCTAACTAAGCATAACATTTCAAAACATGATAAAATGGTATCAAGAACATATCTAAAATCGAAAACACACAAAATAACCTCAAGAGCTAAAACTAAAAGAGAACTAAAAATGAAAATTTAAACACCAAGTGATCAGCAATCCAAATTTAATTACTAAGGAGCAAAAACATGATGAAATCAAGTAAGCACACATATAACACGGTAAATTACTAAGATACTAATAAAAGAAACATGCAAAATTATCTAAGAACACAAACCAACACAAAAAAAGAAAATTACATAATGAAGGGAAGAGACTTGGGTTACCTCTCAAGATTATTAATTAGTCTGTTTTGTTCTTCACAAAGGTAGGGTAAGGTTTAAGGAAGACTTTTGTCGATTGACATCTCCAAAGTAATACATCACCCTATGCCCATTGACAATAAAAGTCCTTAAAGATGTGGGCTTTATGAGTTTAAGTGATCTAGAAGGAAGGACTTTCTTAATCACAAAAGGCCTTGACCACTTGGATCTTAGCTTCTTAGGGAATATATTGACTCAAGAATCAAATAGTAAGACTTGTTGACTGGGTTCAAAATGTCTAACATAAATTTTCTTGTCATGTCATGTTTTTGTTCTCTTCTTGTAAAGACAAGTACTCTCATAAGCATAATAGCAAACTTCCTCCAATTCATTTAGTTGAAGAAACCTATTTTCTCCAGCTTCCTTCAAGTTAAAGTTTAGGAATTTGATTGACTAAAAAAATTTATGCTCTAACTCTATAGGTAAGTGGCATGACTTACCATAGACCAATTGGAATGGTGATATGCTTATGGGAATTTTATAGGTTGTCCTACCCATAATGCATCATCTAACTTCTTTGCCCAATCTTTCCTTGAAGTGCTCACTATTTTGTCTTAAATTCTCTTCAATTCCTAATTAGACACTTCTACATACCCATTTACTTGAGGGTGATATGATGTAGTGACTCGATGTTTCACCCTATATTCAACTAAAATATATTCAAGTTGTTTGTTGCAAAAGTGACGTCCACCATCACTTATCAAGACTACAAATCTTGTGAAAATATTCTTCTTAATGAATCCACCTACCACCTTAGCATCATTGGTCTTTGAAGGTATAGCCTCTACCCATTTAGAGTCAAGTCCATAGCCATCAATATGTAGAGGTTAGAATATGACGTTGGAAATGGCCCCATGAAATCTATTCCCCATACATCAAACAACTCGATTTTAAGAATGTTGTTTAAGGGCATTTCATTTCTTTTTGAAATATTTCCAACCCTTTGACATCTATCACACCTCTCCACGAAATTTCCTCACATCTTTAAATAAAGTGAGCTAATAAAAACCACTTTGCAATAAATTTGTAGCAATCCATTCCCCACTAAAGTGACCACCTTACTCGGATGCATGGCAATGCCCCAAAATGTTTTCAAATTCTTCTTTTGGGACACACCTTCTTAGAATACCATCAGTACACCTCTTGAAGAAATAATGTTCATCCCAAACATAGGATTTAGCATCACGAAGGAATTTCTTCTTCTGTTGCTAAGTTAGATTTAAAGGAAGTACTTTCGTAGCTTTGAAATTTGCAAACTCAGCATACCAGGGAAGCTCTTGAATTACAAGTTGGTGTTCATCAGGAAATTCTTCCTTGATGGGTGTATTAGGGTCCCTTTGCTTTTCTTGTTGAGGAAGTCTTAATAAGTGATTAGCCACTTGATTCTTCATTTGCTTTTTATCTTTAATTTCCAAGTCAAACTCCTGTAACAACAAGATCCAATGAATGAGACGAGGCTTTGCATCTTACTTAGTTAAAATATACTTAAGAGCTAAATGATCAGTATATACAATGAATTTTGACCCTACCAAATAAGAATGAAACTTATCAAAAGCAAACACAACAGCAAGCAGTTCTTTTTCAGTAGTAGTATAGTTCAACTATGCATCATTCAACACTCTACTAGCATAATAAATGGCATGAAGAACTTTATTTTTCCTTTGTCCCAAAACTGCTCCTATGGCAAAATCACTAGCACCACACATCAATTCAAAAGGTAAACTCCAATCTGAAGCAACAATCACAGGAGCAGTTATGAGTTTTTCTTTTAAAGTATTAAAAAGCATTTAAACACTCATCATTAAACTCAAAAGATGCATCTTTAACTAATAAATTGCACAATGGTTTTGCAATTTTGTAGAAGTCCTTTACAAATCTTTTGTAAAAGCCTGTAAGTCCAAAAAAAACTCCTAATGCCTCTAACATTGGTTGGAAGAGGTAGCTTTTTAATCAATTCCACTTTTGCATGATCCACTTCAATTACCTTTGAAGAGATGTGGTATCCAAGAATAATTCTTTCTTATACCATAAATGGCACTTTTCCCAATTCAAAACTAAGTTAGTCTCTTAGCACCTTTTTAACATTAAAGAAGGTTAGTAAGCAAGCATCAAATGAAGGTCCAAAAATAGAAAAATCATCCATAAAAATTTCAATAAACTTTTTAACCATATCAAAGAAGATGGAAAGTATACACCTTTGGAATGCTGCAGGGGCATTACAAAGTCTAAATGACATTCTTTGATATGTAAAGACTCCATAGGGGTAAGTAAATGTAGTCTTTTCTTAATCTTTCGGTGCTACCACAATTTGATTATACCTCGAATAGCCATTAAAGAAGCAATAATAAGCATGTCTAGCAATCTTTCCTACATTTGATCAATGAATGAAAGGGGAAAATGGTCTTTTCTTATTGTATCATTAAGCTTCTGATAGTCAATACACATACGCCAACAAGAAATGGTTCTTGTAGGAATAAGTTCATTCTTTTTATTAACTATCACAGTTGCCCTTCCTTTTTTAGAAACCACTTCAATCGAACTTATCCAAGAGCTATCAGAAATTAGGTAAATGATTCCTGCATCAATAAGCTTCAACACTTCTTTCTTTACCACTTCCTTTATAGAAAGGTTTAATCTTCTTTTTAGTTGAATGATTGCCTTGTAGCCTTATTCCCTAAAGATCTTATGCATGCAAAAGGTAGGATTTATGCCATTAAGATCTTTAATAGCCCAAACAATTGCGGTTTTGTGCTCTCTTAACACCCTCAATAATTTTTCTTCTTCAAGATCACTCAAGTGCACACTAATTATCACTGGGTAAGTGTTATCTTTACCAAGAAATTCATACTTGAGATTAGAGGGTAATAGTTTTAACATATGCTTTGGAGACTCTTCAACCTTCACTTCATTCTTATTTAATTCTTCCATTTTCAAGACTAGAGAGCTAAGAATAAGATAAACTTTAAAGTGTTTAATGCATTATTTCACTTTCAAATTATCATCTTCATCCTCCTTAGTATTTGCATTCACTATGATTACTTCAAGAAGATTACTTGAATTGCCTTTCTTAAAAACATCATGAACTAAAGAATCAATCAAATCTACCCTAAGACAATGTTCCTCCATTGGGTGTTTCATTGTTTAAAACACACTAAAAGTCACTTTCTTATATTGTACTCTTAACATTAACATTAACTCTCCTTGTTGCACATCAATCAGTGCTCTACCAGTTGCCAAAATGGGCTATCCAATATAAGGGGAATCTTAATATCTTTCTCCATATCTAGAACCTTTAAATCAACTGGGAAGATAAAATTATCAACTTTCACTGGTACGTCTTCCACACTTCTAGAGCGATCCACTAGTTGAAGGGACATCATAGTTGGTTTCACCTTTCCTATACCCAACTTGTTTATGATTGATAAGGGCATAACATTGATACTAGCCCTTAGGTCACATAAAACCTTACCAATTGTCATGTTCCCAACAATGCAAGGAATATTGAAGCTACCTGGATCTTTCAACTTTAGTGGTAACTTCCTTTGGATGATGACACTACATTCCTTAGTTAACATCACAGTTTTATCTTCCTTCATCTTCTTCTTATTCGATAGCAACTCTTTTATAAATTTTACATAAGAGGGCATTTGCTCTAATACTTCAACAAAGGGAATACTAATTTGCAACTTCTTGAAAACATCTAAGAACTTTGCAAATTTCTTTTCTTGTTCTTGTTGCTTAAATTTTATAGGAAACAAAACCTTGAGATAAGGGGATGACTTATATGGCTTGTCCTAATCAAATTCTTTCTTCTTCCTTCTTACCCTTTAAGGTAGTTTTTCAATTGGTTTATCTTGATTAACATGAGCTTCTTTAGAGTTAGATTCCAAGGAAAGGTCAATCTTAACTTGCTTTGCATTTGTTGAGCTCATTTCATTTCTAGCCTTTGCTTCTTTCTCATAAGGCTCCATAACCTTTCCACTCCTTAAAGTGATTGCCTTGCATTGCTCCCTTGGATTTACAATGGTGTCACTAGGTAAAGAACCATAGGAGTTTTCAGCTAGTTGTTTGGAAATTAGGCCCAATTGAGTTTCTAAGTTCCGGATAGAAGCCTATTAATTCTTGGAGTTGGTCCCTGTTTCTTGTATGAAATTGGAAGTTTGTTGTACAAAGGTAGAAGTTTGTAGTGAAAGCTTTTCAAGAGCACTTTCCAATGAAGACATCTTGTCATGAGTTGGTTTTGAAGAATTTGGTTGATGTGGCTTACCTTTCTCATTCCAAGGAAAGTTTGGATGTCATCTCCATCTAGGGCTTTAAGTGTTAGCATAAGGGTTATTTAAGGGTCTTTGAGGGTACCCCATGTAATTCACTTGTTCTTGAGATACATTCTCTTGTCCACTTGCTTTATAATCACCATTTGCATGATGTCCCCCATAAAAATCACAAACTCATGGTGAAGAGTTCACTGCATTGAGAAAGTGTCTTTTTTTGTGCAAGAATGACATCTAGTGTATCCAACTCCATAACTCCTCTTCTCCCCATTGATCTATCATAAGGGTTATTGTAGTCATATGCAGCTATCAAGTCAATAAATCGTATAGCTTCCTCTATTGTTTTGTTATTAAGAGATCCTCCAACTACTACATTAACCATAACTCTTGTAGTAGGGTTCAAGCCATTATAGAAAATTTGAATCTGTTGCCAATCTTGGAAAGAATGATGTGGGCATTTTCTTAATAACTCCTTATATCTCTCCCATGCATCATAGAGAGATTCCAAATCCCTTTGTGAAAATGTGGTAATTTCACTTCTAAGCTTGATAAATTTGGAAGGAAGAAAGTACTTGGTGAGAAATTTCGTCACTAAATCATTCTAAGTTGTGATACTCCTTTGTGGTTGAGCTTGAAGCCAACACTTAGACCATTAACTTTTATTATGTCACATAACTGCAAGAAATTGGCAATATGCAAATTTGGATTTTCCATGGTACCTCCCTCAAACTGACTTTGTTGAATTAATTGAAGTAATGATAGCTTGATCTCAAAGTTGTTTGCTTGGATGGAGGGGTCTCACAATACTTATGTTACATTTTTCAGTAGTAGGAGAAGAGTAATCCCCTAAGTACAATGGTTGGTTGCTTCTTCCCTTTCAGCCATTACTTTTTTCACAATTTTCTTTTTTCTTTTTCCTTCTTTCTATTTTTCTTGATGCCTTTTCAATTTCTATATAAAAAAGCAATGACTCTTGTTCAACGATACCTCACATAAACACAAAGACTCAAATTAAGAAAGATAAGTAACTAAAACCAAGAAAAATAAATAAAGAGAATGAGTGTCTAAATTAGTATCCACTTAGGTACTTTTTGGTATTGATAAACAAATAAAATCCTCGGCAATGACACCAAAAACTTGATGGTTCCTCGGCAAGTATACCAAAATGCACAAGTAATATAGAGTGAGAGAGTATTGTCCCACGAGCATTTCGGTTACCAAATACCAATTTCACTAATTTGATAATATTTAGAATATGGAAAATTGGGATTAACAGAAGCTCAATGTAATTAAAAAGAAACACCAATAATAAAAAGCAATTAGTTTGTATTTTTGGACTTTTAACAACAAAAGCAATTAAAACTACGAATATGCATAAATATTCAAAAAAGACTAAGGATCTGACTTCACTTGACCTACTAATGTATCCTAGAATCCAAACTTAACTGAGATTTATTCCATAATTGGTGGTTAAAATTCCAGAATTAACTAACACCCAATCCCTTGGAATATTAGTACTCCTTAATCTAAATGAGATTTTGCAATCCCTTAGATAAATCCCAATTAGGAAAGGTTTTACACAAGAACAATGAAATTCTATAACAACCACACAATCAACATCATCTATCCCTAGATAAAGTCAAATTATGGTGTTTATCACATGAACAAGCTCATATATGAATTTTCCAATTCTATACATGAACCCTAAACTAACTCATGATTGGCCAAGTCAAAGAAAGTATTAAAACCATGATAAACACTCAATTAATGGAAATAGAAACTTGTATTAAGCAAGAAAGCTAATAAAATATCATCCATGTCAAGTTACATCTTCACCCTAACTAAACGAGTTTAGCTATACATAGTTAAAGAACAAAAATGGAGGTAGAAGAAGATAAAGTAAGTAAACTCATAGTCTTCTTGGTCCTAAAGTGATCTTGATGCTCCAAAATCCCTTAAAATCATTATTCTTGCTTCTTCTCCTCCTTTCCCAACTTACTTTTGGCCTCCCACTTGCTGAAGTTACCCTAGATGGTTAAAAAAGTCTATTTATAGGTGAATTTTCACACATGTAAGAAAAATAGTGAATGTCCAAACATTACTTTGGATGCTTGGGCATTGAGTGACTAGAACAGAAAATAAAGACTACAATGGATGCTTAGACATAAGATTGAATGCTTGGGCAGTGGGTGGGCAGAATGCACATAAAAAGAGTATCAGTGAATGCTCAGGTTTTAGAATCCAAGTCTTCTCTTAAGCTTCTAAACCTGAAATTTGTTAGTAAAACACTTAGATATAGTGCACATAAGTCATGATAAAAGAGTTTACTAACTTGAAATTAAATTTACAATGCTATAAGCAAAAACTTAGAATTTATAAACACTTTTCTATGCAATCAATTACTTTTGAATAGGAAAATTAAGATTAAAATCAAAGTTATCATCACTAACTATCAAGGCTGGCCTCACAATTTCTTTTTGGAACACTGATAGCAAAAGCTTTTGCTCAACATCAAATACGAGAAAACAATGCATTCATATACCACAAATTGTAATTAAGAGGAATGTAATGGGATATAAATCATCTGTCATAAGAATATAGCCCATGAAGTCATATCCATCTATCTAGACTTGAGAACCCTAATTTCATAATTTCTGACATTGCTTACCAATTTGCTGCAAATTTGAAGAATTTTGAATTTTGCCCTTTTCGTAATCCTAAACTCAACATAAAAGCTCCAACTCAATTTCAATGAATCCCCTCTAAAATCGAACCAATTATATTGATTGTCAACCTTAGCTCGCCCCCAACTAAATCAAGTTTTAGTCATGAAAAGGAAAGGAATTTTGTTCTGATGGCGATGTTGCATGAATTCTGGTCAAATATATGCCAAGTGAACAATGAAATACTTGACTTTGATTAGCAATAGAGTGGTCGATGAGAATGGATGAGAGGGAAGAGGAAGAAGTTGTTCAATGCTACTTTTATGCATGAGAGAATGAATACACGGGAAAATAATAGAAGATGAGGTGAAGGGTAATCTGGTCATTTCACCATATTTTAATGTCACATGAAAAGTGTGATTATTAAGTAATAGCTACTAAAATATAGTCAAATTTGGGTTTGATAGCCTCTTACTATTATCAATTCAATAATCAAAGCATGGGAATAGTAGTCTTTCTTTCTCAATTAAAAACTAACATGTTTATCATTCTTCTAGTTTCAGTTTAACATGCTGTTATTAGTAGTGTGACATGGACTTGAGTTGTTGGTTTGAAAACTAAATAGACATTCTGAGGCATATTTAATTTTGATCATTAGTAACTCATTATTGTATGAACTCAATATATATTTAATATGTGACGAGCTCCAGTCCATAGCAAATGTTAAATATCGATAAATGTTGTATATATGTTCCTGCTTCATGATTTGTGACCCATGAGTTTATTTTGGTGATTAAAATCTATAGTGAAAAAGAATTAGCTAAATAACATTCTTTATTATAGTAGTAAAATTTAAATAATTTGTAGCAAGGTTTTAAATTGCAGTTGTGGTCGCGATTGCGGCTGCATTATGGCTTCTGCAACTATGAGTGTTGCGGAGGTTACAATACAGATTGCAGTCATTGCAATAGAGATTTTTTTAAAAAATTGCACCAAACATCTAAAAAATTATAAATAATTATTATAACTATTATATCATACCATATGTAACATCTATAATAATTTAATAGATATCTATATTATATATATATATATATATATAAAAGCATATTAATATCAACCCATATATTCTATATTTTATGTGGGACTGTTAATATATTTATTATTGTTAAATTAATTTTGAATTGCGTATCACATGTGGCCATAATATTACAAATACAGGGGGTGCGTTAGTGGCAACAATACACATTGTAAATCTACAAATTAATATAAAGTAATTGTAGTATTCACGACACCTACAATAGCAATAACTTCAACATAATTACATCCGTAACAACAACAGTAATTTAAAACATTTACTTCCCAAGGACAACATCTATTTTATGTGGGTTATTCTTCCTTGAATGAACGTTCCTCTTACCTTTTTATGGAATACCCAAGATTACGTTAGCTTCAAGGGCAACAATTGCTTGTAGTGTAATTCGTGGTGATGATTTTCTATGCACCAGATCCGATGTGGTTCAACACCAACGCAACGCAATTAAAAACTAATTCAATTATGTTAAACTATACGATAGCGATACTCTGCTCTTTAAGAAGTTGTTAATTATTTTTATTATATAAACATCCATTCAATTGTTTATAACAGGATAAATAATAAATAAACTAAAATTAAATGTGATTCTTCATATGGAGAAAGAAAAAAAAAAAAAGATGAGTTCTCGATGCTTTTCTTTCTTCAGCGCATAATTTAATAAAATCTTTTATTATTTTTTAATTATCATTACTTTATTTCTAATTCTTTTTTATTTATCTTTAATTTATATATGCGTGCTTAATCAGAGATTATGATAAGATCAATTCAGTCATAAGAATATACTTTGGCTTTAATGATATTTATAAATAATTGTCAAAATATATTGAAATATTGAATACTTTCTACCCAATTAAAAATTGCAGCGAAAAAAAAAAATTATATAATACAGCCAATAAGATTTGAAAGGCCAGATGCTTACGCTCAGAAAATCCTTCAAGCAATCATTCAGTTCAGACTGCGCCATCATCGGTGAATCCATATCCATCAAGTTCTCTTGCAGTAGCAAGAATCATAGTCTTAAAGCATCGATGTCACACTTGAACTTGGACAACATTCCCAATTGGTACGTTTGGTTGGAGGAATCATGGTGGTTGAAAGGGAATTGGAACTCATTCCCATGTTTGGTTGGCATCTTCCCAAGGGTTGGCAATCCTCATTCCCTCGTACATGAGAATGAGGACACCCTCAGCTTATCAAGGAGTCCAGTCCAATTTGCTGGAATCTTAGTTAAATTTACCATAAAGTCCTCCCTCCTGCAACCTCCAAGAAGAGATGAGAGAACAGTGTAGTGGGTGATGGTGGTCGACGTGGCTGGGCTCATCCACTGTCCTCATGGCTAAGCATGATCTCTTGTAAAATGTAATGTAGTAATGCAATTCAGGTCGTATTTATTCAAGAAGCCTTTATTTAGAATCTTTAGTTAAACTAAGCATAAAACACAAGCAATTGATAAGGTTTTATGATGGAATTTTGAATTAAATGCATAAATGTATATACAATCAAGGTAAATTTAAATGCAATAAAAATAAATCTAAGCTACTGTTTTTGATATTTTCTTCAAATTAAAATGAGTGAATAAAAAAAATGAATTGGAAATTATATAATAAATGCTCTTGGAAATGTAGTGATAGTTATCCTTGTTCAAAGTAGTATAGGAGTTCATTTTATATTAAGTCTTAGGAAAAAACCTCAAGATACCACTTGAGTCTAGTGTTTTTACTTAATAATTACTCCTATTAACATAGTTAACTACCACTAATTAAGACACTATTTAAAAACACTAAATGTGTGATTAAAATTGAGCAAAAACAATTTGTTCCTTGTTTCAATTGATGCTCAAATGAGACAATCAGATACAAGCATACAAGATTATATAATCTAATCATAAACATGATAGAAAATAATATCTTATAGCATTGTAAGTTGATAATTTTATACAATCATCAAGTTACTTGAACCAATTAAAAATCACAATTCTCAATTCTCAAAGATAATGTTCCCAAAATCTATGTTTTACAATTACATAAAGAAAATCTTAGAACTAGGAAATCAATTACACAATCTAAACATAAAATTGAGAAATTAAACTCCCCTTTGTAGCATAGGAACTCAAGTCTTCATCTCCCTCTTCAAGAAGCCAAGCTCTAGCCACACATAGGAGAAGACTCTACCATTAGCTTCACTTCAACCATGGTGTAAGAGAGAAATTATGAGGGGAAATTGAATCAGTTTAGTGTGTATGGATTATGGAAGAATATGGTGTTGTGGAGTCATGGACAAGGGGAGTCAGACTTGTGCAAGATGGTTTGATTCCGAGGAATGCGTTTGCTTTATGATGGAAAGGGGAGATGGCACTAGAATTTAAAAATGGAACAATTATCAGGTACAATCCAATAACAACAATGACTGAAGACTTGTAAGTCGAATGTGTTTTTATTGGTTATCATAAGGAGAGTTTATTTTTATTAGACAAAGGAGAAGGTGTTATGCTTTTGTTGCTGCTTGTACGTTGAATTATATAATTCCAATTCTATTTAATTATGAGTTTGTGTTGTGCCGTACTAATAAGGTAATCTTTTCTTTTTTACCCCCTTCGGTGAGAGAAAGGTAAAATGATGATTGAAAGTGTAGCAAAGCCTTCTCCACATTACAACCCACAAAGAGTATAAGACTAATTGAGAACAGTATTAATACACTTGTTAATCCCACATCGAGAAGCCTCTCTTAAAAAATAGAGTTTATAAATGTTAAAGGTTATTGATTATTACGCTGAGATGAGCTTTCCATGCTAGTAACACAACCATTCAGATATGAGTACATGTTGTGACTTGCTGTATAATTGTCTTACTTTTCTTTATGTTAGAAAGAAAAATTTTTAATGATGATTCAAATTGCAGCTAAGGGTCTGAACAAATCAAAATTTACAATCAGAAGCAATTTTTGAACGCGAGAGGAATGTACGCAACATAGTTAGAGTTGTTTCATTACCCTTGAAGTTCACGTGCAGTTTATACAAACTTAATTGTAATCCTTGGATGTACAGATATTTTCTACACGTAAAACTTTTTATATAATTTAATGTCACATGAAAAGTTTTATTATTAAGTAATAGCTAATGAAAGATAATCAAATTTGGATTTGATAGCCTCTTACTATTACCAATTCAACAATCAAAGCATGGGAATCTTTCGTACTCAATTAAAAACTAACATGTTTATCATTCTTTTGCTTTCGCTTCAAATGCTGTGATCAGTAAGTGACATGGACTTGAGTTGTTGGTTTGATATAACTGAACAGACAATCTGACGTGGTACGCTTAATTTTGATCAAAAGTAACTCATTAAAATCTGAACTCAATATATGTTTAATATCTAACGAGCTCCAGTCCATAGCAAACGTTAAATATCGATAAATGTTGTGTATAAATTTTAGCTTCATGATTTGTGACCAATGATGTTTATTTTGGTGATTAAAATCTGCTGTGAAGGAGAATTAGCCACATAAATGTTCTCTATTAGAAGTAAAATTTAAATAGTTCTAGTAGGACTGTTAAGGTATCTGTTGTGATCAGCAATATTACAAATACGGTGGGCGTAATAATGGCAACAATACACATTAATTGTGGTGGTAACATCCGTAAATTCAACAGTAATTTAAAACATTTAGTTCCCAAAGGGCACATATATTCTATGTGGCTTATTCTTCTATGAATGAAAGTGCTTCTTAGCACTCAGGCTTCGTACCTTTTTATGGAATATCCAAGATTACGTTAGCTACAATTGCTTGTAGTGTAATTCGTGGTGATGCTTTCGATGCACCATCTGATGTGGTTCAACATAAACACAACGGAGTTAATAACTAGTTTGATTATGTCAAACTACACGATAATGATACTCTGCCGTTTAAGAAGTTGTTCATTATTTTTATTATATATGATATCGATTCAATTGCTTATAAGAGGATAAAAAAGACATAAACGAAAGAAATCGAATGGGGTTGTTCATTATAAGAAAAATAAAAAAAAGATGCGTTCTCTATGCTTTACTTTCTTGATGGAATGATTTAATAAAATCTTTTATTATTATTTTAATAATCATTATTTTATTTCTAATTCTTTTTTATTTATCTTTAATTTATATATACGTGCCATAGACAATTCAGTCATAAGAATAAACTATAATTGGCTTTAATGATATTTATAAATACTGGTCAAAATATATTGAATACTTTCTACCCAATTAAAAAATTCGGCAAATAAACTGTATATAATAGCCAATAAGGGTTGAAAGGCCAGACGCTTACGCACTGAAAATCCTACAAGCAGTTATTCAGGCCGCCCCGTCATCGGTAAACAAACTCCTTCTCCATCACCAACAAGAATCAGTGTCTTGAAGCATCAATGTCGGACTTGGACAACATTCCCAAAATTCTTAGCGACGTTATAGAACTGATTCTGATGAGGTTAGACGTAAAAACCTTAGCAAGTTGCACCTCAGTCTGCAAGAACTGGAATTCCCTTCTTACTTCTCCTTCTTTCATATCCCAACACTTCCATTCAAGAAACTCTCCCAAGAAAGAATCCCTCCTCTTTCACATTTGCCGCAAAGACAACGACTCTTTCCGAGAGACTTACTCTCTGCGCTCTGATAATGGGGAAATGCAATTGCTTCGAGCTCTGGAGAACCCTCCCATCAGTCGGTTCAAGATGAATAAGTCTTTTTTCAGTGTGATAGGTTCTTGCAACGGCTTAGTATGTGTTGTCGATAGTATTTTTTACACTTTCATTCTGTGGAACCCAATTCTTCAGAAATATGTGCTGCTTCCCAGACCCAAACATCATCCCTTCGTTGGCCAAGCTTCGATTGGGATTGGTTTTGATTCTACGCACAATGATTTTAAGGTTGTGAGACTCGTCAACGATCATGAAAATCTTGATGCTTGGGTTTGCTCATTTGCAGCAAGATCCTGGAAATCAATTGTCCCTCAACTTCCTCCATTTTTTGTCTGTATGAGAAACACCAACGTTTTCATGAACCGTAAACTTCATTGGCTTGCCAAGCACAGGACACAAGGGGAACACAAATTTGTACTGAATCTTGATCTCGTAGAAGATATGTTCGGAGAAATATTGCTTCCTCACCAAGTTGCTGAAGAAAATTCTATGCATTCCATTTGTGTGTTTGAAAGAGGGGACTCGCTTGCTGTGTCGCATGTAAAGATATTACAATCTCCCGTTTGGTGTATATGGATTATGAAAGAATACGGTGTCGTGGAGTCTTGGACAAGGGTGGTCGAAATTGTGGAAGATGATCTCATTCCGAGGAAAGTGTTTGCTATAAGGAGGAATGAGGAGATGATACTAGAATTGAATAATGGAAAGATTGTCAGGTACAATCCAACGACAAGAACAACTCAAAGACTAAAAGATAATAGGATATCGTGCTTTTGTTGATTATTATGAGGAGAGTTTATTTTTATTCAACAAAGGAGAAGGTGTTATGTCCTATACATAATGAAAAATTGAGGTTGCATGAATCATATCTCTTGTTAATAGTATCATGTCATTTATCTGTATATCCTTACAATAGTTAGGTTTTGGTTGACCATGGGCAGGTAGGTCAAAAAGCTAGGGGAGTGGGAAATAGACTAGGGGTATTGTTGCTTCATTATGCTTTTGTTGCTGCTTTTACTTTGAATTATATAATCCCAATTCCATTCAAATATGAGTTCATGTTTTGAGGTGCTAATGTAGTCTTTATTATTATTATTCTTTTCTTTTCTTTCTGTTATTGAAAGCTTAAATGATGATTCAAATTGCAGCTAAGTTTTCCCTTCCTTACAGCTAGTAAATAAGACTAACTGATAACACAACTATTCACATGTCATGAGGTGCCAATAGGATATTGTCTTGGTTCTTTCCTTTCTGTGTGAAAGGAAAAACTTCAAATGATGATTCAAATATAGGCCTTGCCCACATTACAACGAGAAAATAAGACTAGTAGAATACATGTTTAAGGATATTTAACGTGAGCTTTTGAAAAATACGTTCTAATATGCTTATATGTCAATTTACCATCAACGCACTCAACCAATGCAAGAAAAACAGAACATAGGTTGCTGAGGTTCTTAAAAAAAATTACATAATTAGAAGCAAATTTCGTGACAACTAGAGTTGTATCATTAAGCGTGAAGTCTAAGTATAATTTATTATATAATTTTGATGTTAATCGTCATATGTATATATAAATATATAGATTCTCTACACATAAAAAGTTTTCTATTATTTAATATCACATGAAAAGCTTAATATATTAAGTAATTCAACAATTAATATATTACTTAATATGTTACTATACTAATTCAATGATTGATCAAATCAATGAAATAGTCTGTCATACTCAATTAAAAATTAAGATGTTTATCATGCTTTTGCTTTTGCTTCAACATGTGCTGTGAGTTGAGTGACATGGTCATAATTTGTTGGTTTGGTAAATGAACAGACAATCATGATGTGAGTCAGCGTGGCATACTCCTTAAAATCTGAACTCAATGTGACGAGCTCCTATCCTTTAAGATTATAGAAGCTGATACATAACGATAAATGCTATATCTATGTTTCTGCTCTGCTGCATCATTTGTGACCATTGCATGTTTACTTTGTTAATTATAATTTTCTGAGAAGAAGAATTGGCCACATAAAATGTGCTATATCAGAAATAACCACACGGAAGTTTCTATAGTTCGTACTGGGACTGCTAGGACATTAACTTGTGACTTCAGAACATTTACTCTCTTCGTAGATAATACGATTTTCCCCTAAATTATTTTTCTATCATCATTAATTCATTCCAAATTATTATTGCCTATTTTTTTTTTTTGTTGGGACCAATTATTTCTAGCGATTGACAAGTATATGTTAAAAATTTTAAATAATTTAAAGATTAAAATAGAGGAGAATCGTCTACATTATCAATTAGATGAAAACCCAAATTTTGGATTCTTGGCACGCGTTAACTTTCCTAAGCATCATGACATAGATTGGTCTTCTGCTAGTGTCTAAGATAATTAGCAAAAGAAAAAATAGTGCCTTCGATAAATTTAATAAGGAAATTCAATTTCTTTTATTTTGAAAAGGGGTAAAAATAAATGAAAGAAGTTCATTATTTCAATGAAAATAATTACCTTCATGCTCCATAAAGCTTTCCAAAAATATATATTCATATTGGGCCAATAGAGTTACAATAGTTTATCATGTTGGTCCAGATGCATGTTTACCCCAGATGGAATTCCAGTCCAGATGGAATGTTATTTTCATTTTCTTATTTTGACATATTAATATATCCGGATTATATTTAATAGGGTCCATGTTAAGAAAATCCTTTATGTAATTGACCAAAAGTTTAGGATATTTTGTGCACTTTAATCCAATAAATATTTTGATAAGTACTTTTTGCCTAAACAAAATTGAAAATTTAATAACTAAGATTAGATATTCTAAATTTTTTAAAAAAATTAATATATATTTTCATCATTCAATTTAAAAATTATATTTCATGGAATTTTTTTGGGTAAATAAATTCTCCCACTTTTATGTGTAATAAAATAGTATATTTAATTAAGAGTGATATGAATAATGATTATTCGAGTGCATTAATTAATTACACTAACTTCAAAAGTTTTGCTAAATTACGCATTCATTTATGTCAAAAAATAAAATAAAATAACTTTCACACCCCAAATGACCGAGCATGCACGAAGAACAAGTTAAACATCATCTCCATGATCCAAATATTGATATAATTAAGATATGAACAAATCCAATTCAATTCCCAAATAACATACAACTGACCCAAGGCCACTCATACTAAACATTTTTAAATTTAAGAGATTAAATTTAATATTTTTTAATAAAAAAAGAACCATTTTGGATATCATAATAAATGATGGACCAAAATGATACTTTTGCGATAAATGGAAAACTGAACAAAGTATTTTACTCATTTTAAAAGATTGAAAATATTCATATTCTGGAGAAGGGACAATTAATGCTTACTCGAAGGAGAGCTTTGTCAGGGAAACCCGGGTTCAAGAGTTGAGCAACATCAGAGCGAGCATAAGATACTCGTATTTGACGCTGCTTCTTCAATATAGCAATCCTAGAAACTGCAAGTTTGGTGATTCCTCTAAATTTGGAAGCGAAGCTTTTCCCTATAAGACCCATGTTCTTCACTTCTACGATATATATATTATATATCCCTCTTCGATGGCCTCAAGCTAATAATTTCGCCACCAGAAGTACTGTTGCTATGTAGCTGTGTGAAAAAGAGAATAGAAGATGAAGCAACTTATGATCACAGAGCCTTTTATAGGAACAGCTAAATGAAGTTCAAAGTTTTTGGCTTGCTGGACTTTATTTGCCAAGTCAGCTTGTGATTGAAAACCATATATATACAACCCCACTGCTATAAAATATAGGGAAAATTCTACTTTTGGGTTCATGGGTTTGCATTTAATTTTTAAGTTGGTCCCTAATTGAGTCATTAGAGTTTAAACAATTTTTAATTTAATTCCTGTCTTTATATTCTTACCAATATTTTGTCATATATGAGTTAATTTTATTTTATTATTTATTTTTATGTTTATAAATTATATATTTTTTGAGTGTTAAGATAATATATAATTAGTTTATTAACAGAATTTAATAGTGGAGAGTAAACTAAAATATTTGTAAATTGTAAGGACTCATTTCTAAATTTACAAATTATAAGGATTAAATTAAAATTTGAATAAAGTTATAGGAACTAAAAGTAGAATTTTCTCTATATGGCTATGAGAGTGTTCGTTTTGAATTGGCTTGAACTAGGAGCTTTCAGGGTTCATTCCTTCTTTTTACAAGTTGCAAGAGGTTGATATATTATTTTGGAAAATCAAATATTAAGTACTACATATTCTCTTGACAAGGAGGCTAATATGAAGAGGTCAACAGGTCGTTAAATGGAATTCTAGAGGACCCCATCTTGGTGACTAGTTCAAAGGGTCAAACCTATACCTTCATTTTTTTTTTTTCCTATTTCTAATTTTCTCTGTTTAGGGTTTCTTTAAATGCAAATATGTGAAAGTGCAGGAGATAACCTTTAAGAAAATATTTACAAATGAATCATTACTGAATGATGTATTTGTATACTACAAAACAAAGATTAATTATACAAATGGTGCCTTGTATATGACAAAGTCTGGATATTATTATTGCAATTTGGATAATATTATTTAAATTTATATAGACAAAACTCTGTAAGGGAAAAAAGGTAAATTATGAACATGAATTTTTTTTTCATATATAAATAAAAATGTAATATTCCATATATTTGTAACTAGTTTAAAGGGTCAAAACCAATGTTGTCAAAATCGCGATTCTACCTAAACTCGGAAAGGTGGGGTGGACTCGTATCGTAGACTCGTAACGTAAAATCGTAAGAGTTTACCTACACTTATTATTTAGGCTATTGAACATAACCATATCACATAAAATTTCATACATAGTTCATAATTCATAATCTATAATATATAAAGTTCAATAAACTCTGTAATTCATATCCATAATATATAATCTAAATCAATATACAAAGTTTAATAAACCTTGTAATCCATATGTCATAATCCATAATCCATAAGATATAATTCATCACACATAATACATAATAATAAATGATTATTTAAATATATAATTACATAGTTAAAATACAATATAGAACATGAGATTTATTCAAATACTAATTATATTTAAAATCATTATAAAAAATAAATAGGATATACCATTAAAAGCTACAAATTAAAAAAACAAATTGAGCATAAATTTGTTATCTTTAAAAAAAACAGTAGGAGAGATAATTTTACACGCTTATTTTAGATATTTAATTGCATTATTAATATTAAAATATATATTTGATACAATTTTAACTATATTATATGTTTTATCTTTTATTATTCATGATATTATATAAAAATTATACAGTTCAAAACAACAGATGATGACTCATGAAAAAATGATATTAACATTTAAAATAAAAGATATTAGTAAAAAGTGATAGATTTGAATTTTGTTTATGTTCTTAATTATTCTAAAATGAAATATAAATCAAATTTTTATATAAAAAATTATTTTATGCTAATCTTTAAAATGGCTAACTAAGGGATTAATATAAAAATATGTTGGATATTAGTATCTAAAATGGATGGGAGATGATGTTATATATAAAAGTTGCATATTATATACTAAAGAAGCTTGCTGGTTGAGATGGCAGAGACGCTGGAGCTGATGCTGGGACTCGGGTTTGAAACCTGGAAGTAGAGTTTTTGGCAAAATACATGACTTAAAGGCATCCAACCGAGCTGTGCACCGAGTTAGTCACTGTGCAAAGGCAAATCTTCAACTCGTCCAACTCGGAATAAACTCGGCGAGTTGAGCAAGTCCACCCGAGTTAAAAGCGATTCTAACCGAGTCAAGAACTGTACGAGTGAGGCGCTGAGTCAACTCGAAACTGATAGGTAGAAACGTTGACTCGTTAAACTCGCCGAGTCAACTCGCGAGTTTGACAACAATGGTCAAAACTATACCTTCATTTTCTTTTCCTATATATTTTTTTTCTCTGTTGGTTTGCCTGTTACAATTACTTTATTTCGTTCCTTATGATTGACCAAGGTTTCTTCTTTTTTTTTTTTTTTTTCAAATGAAAATATGTAAAAGTGGAAGGAATCTTTGCTAGTCATATAATTAGGAAAATATTTACACATGAATGATTACTAAATGACACATTTGTACTTTTTTAAATACGAATATCTGGTGCTTTGTATATGACAGAGTCTGGATATATAATTTAATTTTTTTGGCCCAAGGATATATATTATAATTACTATTGGATAATATCATTAGAGGGAGAGAGAGAGAGAGAGAGATATATATATATATATATATATGTCAGGGAAAAAAGTTAATTATTAACATCAAACTTTTCTACATAAATATGTCATATAAATATTAATGATAATTATGAACGCGGCCACGCAGTTAAATTTATATACAAGGTCAAAAGAGGGTCATATTATATTTTTCATTCATTTACTGTTTAGCATCATATGAATTTTCTAACCATAGCTTATCTCTCATCTCACCTATATATGTTAATAACGATATGAAAAGTAGTGAGTCTATGGAAACATAATTTGTTATGCATGTGAACCAAACACGTATGACATAATATATTATAACAGTTTTTAAACAAATGAAAAATATTGCATAATGCATCGATCCAACACCATGACTTTGTATGTAAAGCAGAGCTTAGTATTATTTTCGCCTAGTCCAGATGAAAAATAAGATTTAAATACTGCAAAATTGCGAAGAAGACGGTGGCATATGTGATTTATTTAGAATATGGATTTTCAATATTTCTTCGAACTATACACCATTAAATCGGTCATTTCATTTGATGTGGACCGTTAGGTTAATATTTTTTATTTTATTAATTTTGGTAATTAAAAAATTACTGATTTTAGTATTTAACTGTAAACATAGACTATTAAATTTATGTTATTCCATAATATTAACCATTTGATATGTTTTTATATAGAAATGTAAGAAATATAGCCGACTATTCCAAGGGGAGTTAACATAATTAAAAAACAAAAATAATATTTTATCTCAATAATTTATATGCACATGCACATATACATAATTTATTACCCTATCAAAATAGACGGAGAATTTTATATAAAAACAGAGAAAATGAAATAATAATATTTTCATCGTAATTAATGGTCACAATTAATAAAAATATTTTTAAAAAATTAATTATATATAATTAACTGAGTAGATACGAAACACCACACTGAGTGCGACCTTCAACTGTATTGAACGAAATAAATAAGATGCTTTTAGACCTTTTCCCTTTTCCGGCCCAAGGACGGTGTTCGTGACTTGTTCAAGTTATGTTTATTTTAATAAATTTTTGCTTTTAATACCTATTCAAGTTTATTGAATTATTAAGATGGAAACAGTTAACAGTTTCATAAATATGACCGTGGAATTTGACTTCCAAAGAACATGGCACAATTTTTTTTTAATACAACATATTTTGATAATTTATTACTTAAAAATTACATTCGAATGATATAAGGTTAAATAGACTCTCACCATATTAGAATCAAAGAATATCGTCTTGTTAACTATATAACAAAGAAGAAAAAAAAGCAATTACATTAAATACTGACTCACAATTTTCATGGGTTAAGTAAGTTTCATTGCCAATATTTCTCCAAGTTGTTCGAATTTTTTTTTTTTAGAAATTCAATCCTCAAACTCTATCAACAAAAATTAAAGATTTTATAGAAGAATAATATAGGTTATTTTGCCAAATCTAGACATTTTCTTTAAAGGCAAAATATGGGCATTGTATTTATATGTTTTGAATCGGGGATTTTATTAATTGATCAAGGAAGAATTTCAGTCTTCACCACATAGAAAATTAAAAATTTCACAAGAAAAGTTGGGGTACCATAAGAGATTCCATTTTAGAGAAAAATTTTGGAGAATATTGTATTGTGTGTATCAAATTTGTGAATTCAATTGGCCAATAGAATATTTTCGACCTTCACTGCATAAGAAAAGATTAGATATTTCACAAAAAGAAAAAAGAATTTATGAAAAATTTGGGCATAAAATTGGCTACGGAAGAATTTAAAAATGACTAAATTATAAGGTATTATATATAAACTGTGTATTATCCCCCATTTTCTTTGTTCGGCTTCTGTGGTCTATGGCCAGTTGAACACAGCTTTCACATATTTTAAGGATATAATTATGAGAAAATTATAGTTTAGAATCCAGAGGGACAAAAATGAGCTTCCGAAAAAACCTGCGACACTAACCATATTTTAACTGATACATTCTTCAAGTTTCTAAAAGAACTCATCATCGCCTCTCAAGTTTTATTTTTTAAGTTGAATAATTCCCTTTTTCTCCTAATTAAGTTTCATCATAATTTAAGAGAGAATGACCTTTTTTGGATGATACTGAGGAACTGCTGCCAATTACCTTTTTTTGTTTTTTGTTTTTTTCTTGTAGTGAATATAAACTAATCAAGTATTCAGTCACGTGCAGTTCTATTTTTTGTCTTTATGGAGACATTATTCTTTACACCTACAAAGTCATATATATTGATTAATTTGACTGCCTCTTCTTGCCTTAGTTTTATTAATTAATGCAATAAATTAAAGTACTGTTTTTAGTGTAATAGCTTCATATACATGAACTTGGGGTTGAGATTAGAATTTTTAACGTGGTTTTGGCAAAGAGATTTTTTGAGCATAAAAGTCAATGTAAAGATGGTTGACTAATTGATCGATCGATGAGTTTAAGAGAATAAGTCACTGTTGAATGAAATCATTATCTATTTTCAAAATTTATTTTAAAAATTCCTTTTCACTTCCTACGGATCAATGTAGAGATGGAAAATCCTATCGAGTAAAAGACTTGCAAAGATCTACCAAAAATATATAAATAGGTTATCTTGATGGTGACTTTGCTCATTTCCTGGCAAATATGTTTCAAAGAATTGCTAGAATAATTTATTAATTTGTATATCGACATTAATTAATTATTGGGCTTATTAATATTTGGTATTTTGATAAATATCAAATAATTAATTTTACATTTGATATTATCTAAACGGGTTAGATGGTGTAATTTAACATCTCATCATAGATTATAGATTGGACTATTGTCGTTATTTTAATAAATATATATAGTACACTCTTACATTATACATTATAAATTGTGGGCTTCTTTATTTTGACGTTATTAATGCTCTATACCCATCGCGGCCAATCATATTATCCCGATTTGCTGCACTGTACATATATTTTTTTTGGTGCAATATAATGGCTAGAACGCGTGGTGTCAGGCCACGCAACCTGAGATGTAGATATTGGTCGCGTGGTATGGAACCAAGCGATGAGAAATGGTCGGTTACCGGAGACCAAATTTTCTCTTGGAAAATCTCTAATAAGATAATATAATAATATTATAATAATATTATTTTATTAATTTAATATATTTTTATTAATAGAATATTATAAAATATTATTATTTTATTACAAAAGAATATCTTGTGATAGGAGACGATCCACGTTCGTAATTATCGAGGTTTGCAAAATCTAAAACTTCAGCATGTTGGATGCACCATAGGAACACATTTTTTTTTAGAAAAATATTATATTGGTCTTCTATTTTAAAATTGATTATCATGTTAGTTCTTTATAAATTAAGAGTTTTAAAATAGTCCAATACTTTTGAATATAATCTCATTTTGGTCCCTAAAAAATTCAAAATCTTTAAATAGTACTCTACTTTTTAAAATTTAACTCAAAGTAATTCTCTTTTATTTCATTTAGAGAGAGATTACTTTGAGTAAACTTTTGAAAGTAGAGAACTATTTTATTTTGCAAAGTAATTTTCTTTGTCTGACACGTCAGACATTATTAAATATCACAATTTTCTTAGTCTCCTGCTCCAAGTAATTTTCATTTTTGAAAATAAAGTTGGCAAATTAAAAGAATTTTCATAGTAAAATATATTGCGCATTTAAAAAAATAAATTTCATACATTGTTTTACGTCTTCTTGGATCACTTCATATATTGTACGTTTTTTAAAAAATTTACAAGCATTTGTTTTTTGGGTTGAAAACTTGAAGGATACTTACAGGGAGTAAGTAATAAAAAATTCACCAAAATTGGAGTTTCAAAGTTTCATTGGAATTGTCTTCAGGCATTTCTTTGGAATTCATTGACCAATGTTATCAAAAAATAGAGGTTGTTAATTTATAAGCTCAAATAAGATGACTACTAAGTACTAACCAGCTCTTAAGGCAGTTGACATGCAACAAGAAGTTAAAGAAATAAAAATAGTTTAAAAACTTAGGAATGGTTATAAGTTGTCGAAAATTCACATTTAGATTAAAAAGCGGTAAATTATATACTTGATAAAACTTAGCACTGGAAATTTATTAAAATTGAATTTTTTGAATGACTATCGAATGTTTTTCAACGTAGAAAACATATGCTCGTAATTTTTTTAAATGTACAACATTATATATATATATATATATATATATATAATGATCCAAGAAGACGTAAAAATATGAATGGGATTTATTCTTTTAAATGCACAATATATTTTACTATGAAAAATTCTTTTAATTTGAAGCCAACTTTATTTTTAGAAAAGAAAATTGCTTAGAGTGGTAGACTAAGAAAATTGCAATATTTAATAGTGGATGACATGTTAAATAAAGAAAATTACTTGACAACTTTATTTTTATTTTTGAGTTTAGTCTTATTTTGGTTCGCTATAAATTGAAAGTTTTAAAATAGTCCTCCACTTTCAAAAGCATGCTCAAAGTAATTTATTTCTAAATGAAATAATAGAAGACTATTTTGAGTTAAGTTTTAAAAGTAAAATACTATTTAAAGATTTTGAATTTTATGTTAACCAAAATCAAACGATATTCAAAATGTTTAAAATTTTTTTAAACTTTTAATTTATAAAACATCAAAATGAGAATAAATTTTAAAATAAAAAATCAAAATAGCGTTCTGTAGAAATAAATGTGTCCCACTGATTGCGTAGTTCCACAACACGCAACCAGTATAACACGCGACCCAACTATTATATTAGTCCTAAAATAATTAATGATATTCGTAAATAATTAAAAATTTAGAAATAAAGACATTATATTATTCCTGACTAGGGTCAGAGCAGACAAACCCTAGGACTCGCCTAAGTATTCATTCATTCATTCCTACCATTCGTCACAGAGATAGTAGAGTCCAAGACTAGGCAAATCAATGTCTGACAATGTTATCATATTTCTTTTGAAATGATTGTTGCTGATATTCTGTAGAGGCTAGACATGAAAACCTTACTTTGATGCACATATGTTTGCAAACAATGGAAATCCCTCATTTATTTACTAGCACTTCTTTTATATACGAACACTTCATTCTAATAATACCAGTTAACCCCTTCTTTTCCATATTTCTTACAAACAAAGCGATTCAGTTCCTTGAAGGCTATAAGAATACCTAGAGATTTTTCGTTACATTCCAATGATTACCACATTGATTTGCTTGGTGCCGTGGAAACCCCCTCCCTTGATCATTTCAAGAGGAAAATGTGTTGTTTTTCAGAGTGGTGGGTACTTGCAATGGGTTAGTATGTCTTGTTGATAATCTCCAAGACACTTTTATTCTGTGGAATCCTGATGGAATTATGATGGATGGAAGGTAGATAGTAAGAGATGGAAACAAACTAAGCTTTATTGCTTGGTGAAAGATTGGTTTTTTGATACAAGTTTCTAACCATTTATATAGAATCTTAAAAGATGATTTTATGTTCTTTTTTTTTTTTGGTTAAATGCACTTTGCTTTCTCATTAAATATTGCTACCTACTATTTCTACACATTTCAACTACATTGTGTGCCATTAGCTACCTATTCTACAAATTTATGAAGCATCCTTCCATTGCATTTATTTCATAGCACATTTTGTCTCCCATATGCAGGATTTTTTTAGCTTAGTTGTTGACACTTCCCCTTAATCTAGAAAAATTTGTGACTACAAGCATTTCTCTCAAAACTTGATAAAGTTCTCCATAAGTCTTGCTCTTTAAATAAAAATATGCTACTTGATCTTCTATTTTGCAAAATTTTAATTTAATTTCTCCTTGTTAAATCTCAATATATTGGTGCAACTATGGAAAACAGAATTCATTTTCATGGTAATGGTAGATATATTATCACAGTAGATTCTTGTTGGTGCATTGACAAGTTATTGTAAATTATTCAAACTTCTTTTAAGTCAAACTACTTTATATGCAGCACATATTGTTGCCATATATTATGCTTCTGTAGATGAAATTATGATTCCTATGCTTCTTTGACACCACCCATGAAATCAACTTTGAACCAAGATGAAAAACATATGTAGTTGTACTCTTTCAATCATCAATGCTATATGCTTAGTTGCTATCTGTATAGTCAATTAATTTGAGTTATGCATCATACTTAATACCAAAATTCTTTATGCCCTTGACATACCTTAGAATTCCTTTAGCAACTATGAAGTGGGACTTATTGGGTTCTCTCATGTATCTTGAAATGATTGTGACTACATGCACTATGTCTAGGTTGGTGGTTGTGAGATAGATCAAAGATCTAACAAGACTTTAACAAATTGTCTCATTAAGTTTCTCCTATCCATCTTTTGATAACTTTTCATTTACATATTGAATTTATTCAATAAATCATTTGCATATATTTCATGAGAAATGAATATTAGCCTAGGCCTTTGTTTGACTTGCATTCCTAGAAAATATATCATGAAGCCAAGATTGATCATTTCATATGCCATCATGGCTTGCTTGAATTCTTCCATCATCCTTTTGTCATTGCCTGTGAAAATTAAATCATCCATGCATAGACATAATGAAGAAACAAGCTTCATGCATATTCAAATATAGTGATAACTCATTAGGCTTTTTGTGAATATGTGATCGAGAAGATACTTGTTAATTTTATTGTTCCATGCACACATCACTTGCTTGAATCTGTAAAGTGCTTTCTTTATATGGAAAACTTTGTCTTCTTTATCTTGAACTACATACCCTTGAGGTTGCTTTATGTATACTTCTTTAATTTCTATATTCAGGAATGCTGAATTCACATCTAATTGGTACACTTGAAGCTTTAGTTGTGTAGCTAAAGGAAGTATTATTCTTATTGTCTCCATATAAACCATAGGAGCAAAGGTTCTGTTGAAGTCAATATCTAATTATTGGGAATATACTTTTGCCATGAGCAGTGCTTTTTACTTCTGAATGGATCTATCTTCATTATACTTGATTTGTAAACCTATTTTAGCCCAATAATATCTTTTTCCTTTGGCTTTTGCACAAGCTCTTATGTTTGATTTTTCTAGATCATTTTCATTTTGTCATTCATATTTTTGCTCCATTCTTCTTGTTTTTATAACTTCTTAAAATTTTTGTGGCTCATAAGAAAAGAATAAAACATTGCAAATTTGATAAATATCTGGCAATGATCACATCTTCCTTGAAGGAGATGAATCTAGTGACTGGTTATTCTGTCTTGGAGGTAGACTTATGTTAGGGTTTGGGTCATCTCTTGCAATCTTCTTACTTTCAAGATGTTTAACTCCTTTGAGAGCTTTACTGTTCCAATTCTAGTTGGCATCTTCATCAAAGATCACGTCCCTTGAAATAATCAATTGTTTCATTAAAGGATTATAGAGACAATAACCTTTAAATCATCACTGTAGTTTTCTCCTTTCTCGTTTAGCTTGTCTTTGCTTCCTTCTGGGAGGTGAGTATAAGCAATGCAACCAAAGACTCTAAAGTGATCAACTTTTGCCTTTTGTTTGAACTATATTTCATATAGAGTTCTATTTGGAATAACTTTTGTGGGAGATCGGTTGATAATATAAAAATATATGTTGAAAACTTCATCCAATAAGTATTTTGGCAAATTTTTAGCTCTAGTATGGTATGAGCCATGTCACACCCCAAAACCAAAGGTGTGACTACTGGAAGAAATGTGGGGAGATCCCGATCTTGCAAGCCTACACTAGACAGAAAATAATCTACATGCCAGTTTTAAATACCATATAATTTAACATGTTAATAATTCTTATTTAATTTAGATAACTAATCTAAATACAAGGCATAGGTTTTATAAAAATTTTCGCATAATCTACCCAGTAAATGAGACTTCCTAATAATTCTAAAGAAACCTGCTAGCCTATCAAAACAAAACAAACAGATAGCTTCGCTTTCGGTTGTTGCAAAAAGAAACAAAATACATTAGAAGGGGGTAAGGATACACAGCTTATGGTCATCAAGATAAATATCTAGAGTAAGCAAATGATTATCTACCAAGAATATATATACATTCCCAAAAAGATTATAAAAAGTAAATGGAACTGAGCTTGCCCTTGCAAAGTAAGTTAAGGCTCACTAAAGGAAATCACTCCTTAACTCTCTTAGGTAAGTCGACAACTCTATTATCTGAGACAATAAAAATTTTTCAGTAGATAACACCCAAAAATTAGTAACTAATTAATATATAATAAGACAATTAAAGAAAGAAAATACATTAAAAATAGAATAAAATAAAACAATGAATAACGTAAACATTCTTTAGAGCAAAATAAGCTAATTGATGGACATAAAGATTTTCCTTTTAGTTCAATTAAATATTTGATTAATGGTTCTTCACATGTAAAGCAGCTAAACTTGTCTTTTACAAAACCCTTAGTATGCCAATCAACTTGAAATTTACAACTTTTAACAATGAAGCATAAAAGTAATTGATTTCACAAATCTATTTGGGGGAATGACAATACATCTGATGTGTGCAACAACTCACGAGGGTAAATCACTGTTAGCAAGGGCACACAGTTCTCAAGGATAAGTAACCAATTAGCATAAGATCATAGCCCACGAAAATGATCAGTTGGCATAAGACTACCGTTCATGAAATCTACCATCCTTCATATTTACATGTAGTAGCCATTACATGGGACCAGTATCTCCAATGACCCTGCTAGCTAGGTATTTCCTAGGTGCACTAATGGCTAAAAGAATGATAACTCTATGAAATAGAGTTATTTAGGTCACGTTCATGCTAAGTACTAAAGTAATTTTGTTAGTGTTGTATTGATTTTTGAGTTAATTTTGGTTAGCTGAGTCATCTTTACCTTTAATAGTTTAGGTTTAGTTTTTCTTTGTTGTTTTTACTTTTGTTAAGTTGGTGTTTTGCATGCATAATTTAGCCAAATATAAACTACTCATGTTGTTCTCAGTTTTGGTGTCAAGAATGTGTATCTCTTAACTTTGAGATAGCTTTTGGTCCATTGGACTTTAGAATTTGGAGTTAGCCATTTCACAATAAATTGTAGAGCTTTTTGAAACCTTTCCAATAAGGGGTGGTTCACCAAAATCTAATGTCAAAATGAAAATTATGGCTAAAACATTGAAGTTGTCCAGCTGGCTATGATCTAGCACCTAGGCATTAGTGACTGAAGTCTAGGCACCAGAGACTGAAGCCTAGGCACAAGGATATCTAGAAATGCCAAAAAAACTAGCGCTAATGAGCAAAAAATTAGTGTCTAGGCACCAAAATGCAGTAATTGAAAAGCAAGTCTATCTTTTTAGAGAAAAGGGGTCAATATATTAGTTTTGGGATAGGGTTTTTGAAAGGGAAAGACTTTGGAGATAAGAGAGATGAAGAAGGAAACTTGGAATGAAACTAAAACTTTGAGGAATGCATTCTAGGTAGAGAAATTAAGATAGAAACCTATTAAAGTGATGAAAACACGTTTTCTTCTCTTCTTTTTCTCTTTTTCTTCTTTAAAGCTTGATTGTACCTCTAAATATGCTAGGCAAAGTTTTCTTTCTCTAAGATTATGGCTATTTAGCATGTAGGATGGTGATTATTGTTAACTTTTTTTTCTTAAATTTCATTGTGAATGAGTTTATTCAGTTCAATTTTGCATTGTGCCTTCTTACTTGGCCACCAATTAAGGTTTATATTAAGGATTTAGGGGTTTTTAAAAGAGAAGCCTAAAGTTATAGGCTAAATACCACTTGATTGATGTTAATTAATTCCTTGAATTAACTCAAATTGCTTTTAGGATAGACATATACTTATTGGACTAATGGTGTTGTGATTAGTCAAACATATTGCACTACTTTGATTTGATTCTCACAGAAATATAGGGAATTAAATTATAGTTATAAAATTTATAAGGGGTTAAAGGACTTTTATAATGAAATTAAAGGCTTAGACTAATTTATGAGAATTAAATTCAGGTTAAGAAAGTAACCATATTACAATCGAAATGCCAAATTGAACTATAATTCTAGGTAGTTTTCTTTTATATATAATGAATCTATTTAGTCTCACTCGTTTAGTTCTTTTGCGTTAATTTCTTTCTTGATTATATTGAATATTGCGATTAGCTTAGATGAGATAACCACGATAGCATTAGTACTTAACAAAAGCTTTAACAAGAGTTCCTAGCGAACAACACTCATTTTTTCACCATTGTATTACTTGTTGACGGTGTACACTTGCATTGTGACATTTTCATGCAACACAAAATTGCTATTAGTTTCTAGTGTCTTGAACTAGTCTTTTTAAAATCATTAGAAAGCTAAATAGGAATGTATTGAATTTATTAACTGTATGAAAGATCAGTTAGTCTGGCAGTCACATATATATAGCTATAGTATAACATTTACATTAACTTTGAATTGTTCTTATCAATTTCATACACAATATAGTATTTGGTAAAATATTGTTAAAAATTTATTTAATAAAGAAAACAAAATTTCAGAGTATGAAAGTATTGCTTCAGGGCATAAAAAATAGAATTTAAGTAATATAATGAAGAAATAAAGATAATAAATAACTTTAATAAGTTGGGTATGCTATCAGTGCACTTAGATGCTAAACTATTATAAGGCAACCTAATCTTCCTTTGGTAGAATACACTCTTTTAAGAAGTCCCCGCATAAGTAGGAAGTGATGAAAGTTTAATCAGCAAGCATTCAGGGAAATTTAAGTTAATTCCACTTCTTATTCCATACACTCATGGTAACAATTTTATAACATAAATCTTGGTAAAACTGTTATAAGAACTTCATCAATCCATAATTCTTGAATTAAGCTTTGGTCTCACTAACTTAATGTTTTAACATAGACTTTAAAAGTTTCCTTTAGTCTCTTCTTGTCATGCCCCATAACCTAATAATGTGACTGGTGCAGGAAATGAGGGAAAACCATGATCCTACAAGCCTATGCTGGACAGAAAGTAAAACTACGTATATGTTCCAAACATCTCATCATGCACACAGTAATACTGCTCCCCTTAAAAAAAATACCTAGTCTATATACAATGTGTATATTTTGTAAAAATTTTGATAAAGTCTCCCCTATAAATAGGACATCCTGATAATTCTACAAGATCTTGCCAACCCAATGACCAGAATAGAAAGAGAGCTATGCTCTCATAGTAGCAAAATGAAATAAAGTACACTAAATAGGGGAGTAAGGATACACAATTTGAGGTCATCTGGATACATAGCTAGAGTGAACAAAAGAATAGCTATCCTAAACATATATACAATCCAAAAAGTGTAGATAACAGAAGAATAAAGCTTAGCTCTAACAAAAACAAAGCAGGGCTTATTGAAGGGAATCCTAATTCACTCCTTAGCTCCTTTAGGCATGTCACCAGCTCTACTATCTAAGATAAAACTTTTTCTAGTTGATAACACCCTAAAATCAGTAGGAAATAAATATATAATCAACAATTAAAAAGATATGAAAATCAATTTTTAAATTATGATAAAATATCAAATTATGTGAAAGCCTCTAAGGATAAAACCAATTATCTAATGGTCATAAAAATCATGAATGTTACACGAATCAACAAGCACTTAATGATTCTTCTTCTTATTCAGAATAATTAAGCCTTTCTTTTCCTTAAACTCTTGGTAAGCCAAATTAACTTAAAATGCACAAGTTTAATAGTGAAGCATAAAATGATGGGTTTCTAAAATCCGTTTGAGTGAAGGACTATCCTGGACTAGTATCTAGATATCTATGTGGACACATAGCCCGCGAGAGTAAGTAACAAATAGGCATGAGATTGTAAATCACGAATATCAACTATCCATCTGATCCATGTGTGATGGCTATCACACAGGACTAGTAACTCCACTAACCTTGCTAGTTGGGTATTCCTTAGGTGCACCAAGGGTTAACAAAACTATTGTTAGCTTCTAACATCCTTACTAATCCTTCCAAAAAAAAAAAAAAAGGAAAGCGAAATAGGCATGTATAGAATCAATTAACTCTACAAATGCTAACTTATCTAGTGGTTGTACATAATCATACTCATGAATTTCTTAACGGTCTTTAACAATCCATACATGATATACTTGTGTAATTCACCCTTGGAAAACCATCTAATAGGAATTAGTAATACCAAATAAAAATAACAATAATGTTAATCATAAAAATATTCTACTAAAGAAAATAAAGCATAAATCATGTAAAGGAGTTGAGAGTGTTATTTGTGCACCTGAGTATGTTGTTAATTATCAGGCAACCTAGTCTCCCTAAACCGAGGTGGAAATCACTCCACTAAGAAGTGCCTATGTCAATAGGACATTTTAATTACTTTCCTTCTCTTACTTGAAATATTCTAGGCATAAGGTTTATAGTGTAAGTATTGTTGGAAATAATCTAATAACCTTATCAATCCACAATTCTATAATCAAGCCTTAATCTCATCAACTTAACAGCTTAATTTAGGAATTAAGAGTTTCTCTTATCTTTATTAGAACACCATTAACATCAAATTCTCGTAAGAACATTCATAAACCATAAGGAAATGAAATCCTATAAATATATCCAATTAAGAACTTATTTTCCTCCATATGTTCAAGTAATAAATAAATTTCACAATTGACCAAATGCTAAAACTCAAATCAATCATTCTTCTTAAACAAATTTCATTCTTAAATTTTTAATAAGATGATTAGAAAATTAGTCATTCATGGTAGGCTCTTGCAACATAATTTCCCTTCTCATTAACCCTTACATAAGTATGAAATTGAAGGAAAAATTTAGGAAAATTATCAATTCACCTTACCTCTTTAAATGATAACTTCCAATTGCTCCAACTACTTCCCTTATGCTGTTAATTGAAGCCTAAGTCTCCAAAAGTTTGATTAGGTCCCTCAAGAAACCCTAAATTTGCAATAAATTGGGATTTTCCAAATTAATCATAAAATTCTTAATGTAACTTCGAATTGAGAGAGGGGAATAGACATAAATCATATAAAAGGAAAAGGCACAAGCGACTTTCGAAAATCACTCACCAATTTATGGTCAATTTGAAGAAATTTGAATTTCCCCCAATTTTGAACCCAAACATAGAATCATGAGAAATTCTCTAAATTTGAAGCAAATTTTATGCTATTAATACGCAAAAAACAAAGGGAAACATTGAAATCCACCACAGAAACAAAACCCTCACCATGTTTTGAACAATTTATCCCAAATTATGATTAATAAATCATTGAACGAGCTTTACATGTCAATGAAATAATAATATATAATAGATAAAACTTAATACAACAATATTTTATATAATATATATATATATATATATAAAATAATACTATAGACATATCTTGAATGGTTTCTACATACTTTGTATCTCATTGGTTCAACCCATTTTAACAGCTCTATAATAGTGATTTGAACTCTACATAATTTTTTAATTTTACTCATATGTTATCAAATTATCACAATATTCAATACATATAAAAATTTGGTCAAGATTTTTTTATTGTAAAATTAAGATAAACAAGCCTAGCATAATTTTATTATAATCACTTCTCATTAGTTTTATTAAAATTTAGAATATTTTGCAACTTAATTTTATTAAACCAATCACCTCTTATTGGAATTGTCATATTTGCTTCTATTTGCTTGTGTTTATTTGTAAAAGATATCTTAATGATTTTTACATATTTTATTTCTCATATTATTGAAAATACATAAACATTTTAATTTTTAACCTTTTTCTGTTTTTGTATTAACTCATTAAATTAAAAAATAATTAAAATATAAAAATTTTGTAATGTCAATCATTTAAGTGATATATATGCTTTCTTTTTTATTTTTTCGGCCAAAGTGATATATATATGCTCAAAACATATATCCAAGTGTTTTTTTTACGTCAAACATATATTGAAGTATTTAAAGATAATATTTTAAAATTAAATTTAAAATAATAGAATAGATATCAATAAAATCAAAGACATTAATATAATTAAAGTTTATATTTAATTAAATAATAATGCATAAAAATTAAAAATAATATAATAATATTGTATATATTAAAATACATACATTTATATATAGAAAATATAGTAAAGATAAAGCAAGGATATGAAATGAAAGCACTTAGAGAAGTATTATTTGATGAAAAAACTGAAGAACAAATAAAAGAAAAACAAATAAATGAAAATATACAAGAAACTAGAATATTAATAGAAAATCTCCAAAAATAACAAGAAATAATATATAACAATTTATTGACCATATTTGATGAAATAATAAAGTTAAGAAAAAATATGACACGAAAACGCAAAATGATGAAGAAAAATACTAGATGAAGAAATAGCTTAAAAATTATTATAAGGTAATGGAAATAGCATGTCCAATAGAGTCAGAATTACCAGACTTCATGTTAAAACTAATATAAAAAGAAGAAAAAGACACAAAAAAAAAGTTTGACAGTAAAACAAATAAATATGATGCAAATATTAGGATAATTAGATCAAGATGAAATAGAAAAAAGAATGGGAAAAGAAGAAGAGAATTTAGAAGAAATAAGAAAACAATTAGGAAATGACATTAGGATATAATGAATTAAATGAAATAAATATGCATAGTGATTTAACAAGAAATTAAGGTAATCAACAAGACCACAAAATCCTCCAAATATACAAAGCCTAGCATATAATATTAATAATATGGGTAGTAGTAGAATAGAACAAGATGAATTAAGGCATAGAGAACCATTAAGAGCCCAAGAGTTAACATATTTATATGAAACTACGTATACCCTAACAAGAAATAGTAATTTTATACCACCACCATTAGAATAATATGAAACTAGACAAATATCAAATTAAAGAATATGGTTAAATTTAGACTGCAATTTAGATAGGGAAATTTGAATAGAAGAATGGACTAAAACCCAATTAATAGCGTTATTAAATAGAAATATTGAAACAAATGTAGGAAGTCTAATAGTAAAAGCTAGTTTTACAGGAGTAGTACAAGATTGGTAGAAAAGTCAGTCAGAAGAATTAGAGCTAAGGTAAGAGCAGTAACAGGAAATTCAACTAGAAAAGAATTTTATGCAATATTATCAAGACAATATGAACATGTATTAAGAAATGAGTTTTTAGGAAGAATTGTAGGAGCCAACGAAACCACAAAAATAGAAAGAGCAATAACAAGATTACGTCAAATAGAATTTTGTACATTAGATCCTAAAGACTTAAACCAATATATTTGTAATACCAAAAATATTATTATGAAGCAAGGCTACTGAGTTATGAACAACGAAAGTTTTATATGGATTTTTTTTTATAGAAAATTACCAAGACTAATTTCTAAAACAATATTAGAGGATTACATAAATGCATATAATGAATGACAAGACTTAATACCATTAATATATACTATGGGACGAAGAGAAGATTTCCAAAGAGAATACCTATCTAATAAATGTAAAGAAGCATGGAGAAATATTGAATATTATAAGACTAATAAATTAATACTAAAATTTAGCCAACTAGAAACTCCTCACAAATGGGGATGTAGATTAGAAAAGAAAAAATATAAGAAAAAGAAAAAATATTTAAAACCATATAGAAATATAAGTTTAGAAAATATCCAAAATCTAAACTTAAGAAAAATTATCGATCATAAAAATACCTTGAAAAAGGAAGAAAATTAAATTATAAGAAAAATCGTAGAAAATGTCATGTTATAACTGTAGACAAATAGGACACATATCAACCAAATTGCTACCTAAAAATAAGAGGGCAACAAAAGTAATGGAAATAACAGAAGATTATGGGTTAGAACCGATCAAATATAATGAACTCTTAGAAGATGAAAAAAACAACTCAAATTTAGAAGCATATAAAATGACTATAGAAACTGCAAGTAGTTTAGAAAATAGTTCAAATAATGATGATTATGATTATATAATAGAAGAAAATGAAATTAATATGTTGTAAGGAGAAACTAGTAATCAACTACAAGAAAAAGAAAGTAAAGAATATGAACATAATGAAGAATATAGAAATTCAGAAGAAGGAATCATAGAAAGAAGAATGCAATTTAGTAAAAAACAATATGATAATATAAGAAATGAAGAATTAGATTTAACATCTTAAGACTTAAGGCAATAAGGAATAATAACACAAATAGGAAAAATGATAAAAGCAAAAGAAAAAAAAAAAAGACGCTTGTGCAGTATTACAAAACAAAACACCCAATAGAAGCAACTCAAATGGAAGGAATTTTAGGAATACCTTTAATAAATAAAACTTTAATAAATCAAGAAATTGAAAAAGTAGATATAAAAGATGAAATAATAGAAATATATATATCAAGTGTACAACTACTAGTAAAAGTTTATTTTAAAGTTGGGATAGATACACCAATAGAATTATTAATTACTAAAAACAAAATAATAGATAGTGTACAAAACAGTATTTTAGGAGCATTAAATGGAAATTTAATATATCAAAAATTAAAATTCACCATAAATATAAAGTTTGCAATATCTAGAGTAGAAATGAATATGAATAAAATCTTAGTAATTTACCACAAACTCAAAGGAATAAAAATGCCTCCAAGAAGAAGAATAATAAGTATCACATGAATGGTATGATAAGTGTTTTTGAACGAACATAATTAATATATATATTTATATAGACAGACACATAGATAAATAACTGTATTCTCCAAGATACCATTAGAATCTACTGAATTACCCATTGCAAAATTGAATTGGTTATACTAATAAACTATTTATGTATTGTATATATTATGAAATATATAGATAAATTTGTTTTGAAAATGTATATCTTGAAATATATTTAAATAAATTGTTTATTGCATATATATTATATTCAAATTATATGACAATATATTGAAATAACTATTTATTAATTGAGTAAAAGTTTTACAAATTTTGCGTTACGAGATCATCAATTCTTTCCAAAAGTTTGACAATATTTGTTCCTAAAATAAATGGATGATAAATTTCATAAGGAACTTCAAATTATTTTTAATTTTAAAAATAGGAAAATTATTGAAAAAATTTACGTAAAATTTAAATTAGTAGTTTGATTGAAAATAATTTGCTTCAAGCGCTATAAATATTTTCAAAATATTAGAGAATAATAAATGTTATTCTAGCATAATTTTACTAGAATTTTTTTTGCCTAAATTGTAAATTTAATAACAAAGATTTGATAATCTAAATTTTAAAAAATTAATAATTACATTTGAATACTTTATTTAACGTGTTATAGATTTCGCCGACCTTTTGGTTTGGGTAAATAATTTCCCCAACCTATAATAGCATGATTTAAAGATCCTTTATCGTGAAACATTTTATCTTTAATAAAAGACTAATAAAAATGGAAAGAGAAAACTATGGATAAATATTGGAAAAAAATCACATGAACTTAAATTTTGACTAAATTAGGCAGAAGCTAACTTTTTAGACACGATATGTGTTTCGTTCTTAATTATTTGACTAATTTTACTGTCATCTTAAGAATAAAATTACAACTACAAATTGGAACAATAATTTACTACATTCATAGTCATGAGGAATATTAAAGTATCATATTGCCCTGAAAATATATTCTTCGATAGAAAATAAATTGAATGGAAAGTTTATGCTAAATATATTAAACACTATTAATGATTATATATATATATATATATATGTATATATAATACGATTCAGCCATAAAAACAAATTACAGTTACTATTAATGATACACATAAACATATTAAATACACTATCCAATTAAGAAAAAGCTATATATATAGAGAACCTGTCGAATAAGTGAAGTGACCTTAGTTGAGAGGTTAATAAAAAATATAATAACCTTTAAATCACACATTCATGATTGAGAGTAAAGGAAAATGACTATATTTATGTATATACTTGATAAAGATTGAGATAAGGACAAACAAGTCATAAAAAATAAATTATAATAAACATTAATGATATAAATAAATAAAGATTAAAATATAATAAATATTTCTATCCAATTAAAAAATTTAGCTAAAAAACAGTATATAATACCCACTAAAGGCAGAATGTCGAGACGCTCAACCATTGAAAGTCCTTCGAGCAGTCATTTCAGACCGCCGTCATCGGGGATTCCAACTCCAACTCAGCCATGTCTTTCTCTTGCTGCCACAAAAATCAGCGTCTTGAAGCATCAATGTCGGACGACAATCCCAATATTCCCAGCGAATTCATAGCACTGGAGATTCTGAGCAGGTTAGACGTAAAAACCCTAGCTCGATGCACCTTAGTCTGCAAAATGTGGAATTCCCTTCTTACTTCTCCTTCTTTCATATCCCATCACTTTCGTTATAATAAAAACCCAAAGAATGAATCCTTCCTCGTCCACATTTGCCGCAGGGAGAGCGACTCGGTTTACCGGGAGCTTTACTCTCTGCGCTCTGAAAACGAGGAAATGGAATTGCTTCAAGCTCTGGAAAACCCGCCCATCCATCGGTTCAAGAAGAATATGACTTTTTTCAGTGTGGTGGGTTCTTGCAATGGTTTAGTATGTATTGTCGATAGTCATCTTTACTCTATCGTTCTGTGGAACCCAGCTCTTCAGAAATATGTGCTGCTGCCCAGACTCCATGTTCTCTTCGTTTACGAAACCTCTCTTGGGTTTGGTTTTGATTCTACGCACAATGATTTTATGGTTGTGAGACTCGTCAACGGTCTTACAAATGTCGATGCTTGGGTTTGCTCATTGGCTGCAAGGTCCTGGAAATCGATTGTCACTCGACTTCGTCCATGCTCTGTCAGTGTGGGCAAACCCAACGTGTTCTTGAATGGTAAACTTCATTGGGTTGCCAAGCACAGGACACAATGTAAAGATATTTTTGTACTGTATCTCGATGTTGCAGAAGAGGTGTTTGGAGAAATATTGCTTCCTCACAGAATTGGTGAAGAAGATCGTATGGATTCCATTTGTGTGTTTGCGAGAGGGGACTCGCTTGCTGTGTCACATGTAAAGGACGTATTGCAATTTCCAATTTGGTGTGTATGGATTATGAAAGAATACGATGTTGTGGAGTCATGGACTAGGGTGATCAGAATAGTGCAAGATGGTCTGAATCCGAGGAATGTGGTTGCTTTGAGGAGGAATGGAGAGATGATAATAGAATTGAGTAATCGAAAAATTCTCAGGTACAATCCAATAACAACAATGACTGAAGACTTGGAAGTTGAAGGAGATCGTGTTTTTATTGGTTATCATAAGGAGAGCTTATTTCTATTTGACAAAGGAAAAGGTGTTATGTCCTATACATATTGAAAATGATTACAGAGGTCATATCTCTTATTCTATTGCAATACTTTTATAGTGCCATGTCGTATATCTTTAGAGATACCACGACATTCTAGTCTAGCTTTACCTTATGCGCTTAGAATGATTGGATTTTGGTCGATCTTGAGCAGGTTAGAGGTTAGGAAGTTAAGGGAACGGGAGGGGTATAGTTGCTTATGCTTTTGTTGCTGCTTGTACTTTGAATTATATAATTTTAATTCTATTTAAATATGAGTTCGAGTTATGCTGTACTAATAAGGTAGTCCTTTTTTCCCCTCTCTGTGAGAGAGCTAAAATGATGATTAAAATTGTTGTTAAGCCTTCTCCATTTTACAACCAGCAAATAAGAGTATAAGACTAATTGATATCAGTATTAACCCACTTAACTTGCTATAAATCCCATGTCGAGCAGCCTCTTTTATATAAAACTTATAAAAATAAAGGATTATGAAATAGTCTTTCCATACTCGTAATATAACTATTCAAATATGAGAACATGTTGTCACCTGCAATATAATGGTCTTTAATGATAAAGGAAAAAACTTTAATGATCTTTAACCTGCAGCTAAGGGTCCCAAAAAAATCAAAATTTGCAGTTAGAAGCAATTTTTGCATTCAAGAGGAATGTACACATGATAGTCAGAGTTGTATCATTAGACTTGAAATTCACGTGCAGTTTATACAAACTCAAATATAATTGTCGGATGTACAGATATTTTCTACAGATTAAAATTTTTATGTTATTTAATGCCACATGAAAAGTTTGATTATTAAGTAATGGCTAGTGAAACATAATCTAATTTGGATTTCATAGCCTCCTACTATTACCAAGTCAAAAATCAAAGCATCGGAATAGTCTTTCTTACTCAATTAAAAGCTAACATATTTATCATTCTTTTGGTTTCGGTTCAGCATGCTGTGATCAGTAGAGTGACATGGACTTGAGTTGTTGGTTTTGATAACTGACTGACAATCTGACTTGGTATATTTAATTTTGATCATAAGTAACTCATTAAAATCTGAACTCAATATATGTTTAATATCAGACGAGCTCCAGTCCATGAAACTTATAGTAGCAAATGTTAAATATCGATAAATGTTGAACATATGTTTCTGCCATTGTTGTCAAACTCGCGAGTTGACTCGGTAAACTCGCCGAGTCAACGTTTCTACCCATCCATTTCGAGTTGACTCAGCTTTTGACTCGCACACCTCCTGACTCGGTCAGAATCGTCTTCAACTCGTGTCGACTCGCTCAACTCGCCGAGTTTGCTCCGAGTTGAACGAGTTGAAAACTTGCCTTTGAGCCATGTGTTTTGCAAAAATGTTTCTCACCAGATCTCGAACACGGCACTCTGCAGCCCCAGCGCCTTTGCCATTTGAACCAACAGACATATTTGTTATATAATAGGCAACTTTTATATATAATATGACCTTCAATCCATTTTTGAGACACCAATATCCAACACATATATATAGTTAGCCATTTTAAAAAATAACTTTTTATATAAAAATTTGATTTATATTTCATTTTAGGATAATGAGGAACATAAAAAAAAAATTCAAATTTATCACTTTTTATTAATATCTTTTATTTTAAATGTTAATATCATTTTCTCATGAGCCATCATATATTGTTTTGAATTGTATAATTTTTATATAATATCATGAATAATAAAAGATAAAACATATATATATATATATATATTTAAAATTGTATCAAATATATTTTTTAATATTAATAATGAAATTAAATATTTAAAATAAGCATGTAAAATTACCTCTCCTACTATTTTTTTAAGGATAACAAATTTACACTCAATTTGTAACTTTTAATGGTATACCTTATTCATTTTTTTAATGATTTTAAATATAATTAATATTTGAATAAATCTCATGTTATATATTGTATTTTAACTATGTAACTATATATTTAAATAATTATTTATTAATAAAAGTAAACTCTTACGATTCTACGTTACGAGTTTACGATACGAGTCTACACCCCCCTTTCCGATTCTGCCTAAACTCGCGAGTTTGACAACCTTGGTTTCTGCTTCATGATTTGTGACCCATGAGTTTATTTTGGTGATTAAAATCTGCTGCGAAGAAGAATTAGCCCCATAAATGTTCTCTGTTAGGAGTAAAATTTAAATGGTTCGTAGTGGGACTTTTACGATATTTATTGTTGTTAAATAAATTTTGAATGGCATATCACATGGTGTGTGATGCAGCCACAATATCATAAATACAGTGGGTGCAATAATGGCAACAATACACATTGTATATCTACAAATTAATACATATTAATTGTAGTATTCACAACGCCTGCAATAACCATAACTCCAACATAATCATATTTGTAATTGCAACCGCAATTTAAAATATTTACTTTCCAAAGAGCACATCTATTCTATGTATCTTCTTCTACGAATGAAAGTGTTTCTTACCTTTTTAAGGAATAACCAAGATTACGTAAGCTTCAAGGGCTACAATCGCTTGTAGTGTAATTCGTGGCGATGCTTTTCGTTGCACCAGATCTGATGTGGTTCAACATCAACGCAACAGAGTTAAAAGCTAATTTGATTATGTTAAACTATACGACAAGGATACTTTGCCGTTTAAGAAGTTGATAATTATTTTCATCATATATAATATCAATTCAATTGTTAATAAGAGGATAAATAAGAAATAAACTAAACAAATAATTGGATGTGATTGTTCATAAGAGAGAGAGAGAAAAAAGATGAGTTCTCTTTGCTTTACATTCTTCATGGCATGATTTAATAAAATCTTTTATTATTTTTTTAATTATCTTTATTTTATGATAAAATCTTTGGTATACTTATAATTTTGAGTATATCAGAGCACTCTGTTATAATGTAAAGTATAATTATAATAATATTAATTTAAAAAATAATAATAATATAATTATGCCTATATTTTATAACTAAGTGCATTGATATGAGTATATAAAAAATGATACTTTATTTTATTTCTAATTCTATTTATTTATCTTTAATTTATATATACGTGCTTAAGTGAGATTATCAATGATCAATTCAGACAAAAGAATAAACTATAATTGGCTTTAATGACATCTAAAAAAAAAAATGGTCAAATATATTGAATACTTTCTACCCAATTAAAAATTCCAGCGAAAAAACACTACATAATAGCCAATAAGGGTTGAAAGGCAAGACGCCTACGCACAGAAAATCCTTCAAGCAATCATTCAGACTGCGCCGTCATCGGTGAATCCATCTCCATCTCCATCAAGTTCTCTTGCAGTATCAAGAATCAGTGTCTTGAAGCATCAATGTCGGACTCGGACAACATTTCCAAAATTTCCAGTGAAATTTTAGAAATGATTCTGGTGAGGTTAGACATAAAAACCGTAGCTAGATGCACCTTAGTCTGGAAGAACTGGAATTCCTTTCTTACTTCTGCTTATTTCATACCCCAACACTTCCATTCAAGAAACTCCCCCAAGAACGAATCCCTCCTCTTTCACATTTGCCGCAAAGAGAGCGACTCTTTCCGAGAGATTTACTCTCTGCGCTCTGATCATGAGGAAATGGAATTGCTTCGAGCTCTGGGGAACCCTCCCATCTAGTGGTTCAAGATGAGTAAGTCTTTTTACAGAGTGGTGGGTTCTTGCAACGGCTTAGTATGTGTTTTCGATAGTCTTTTGTACACTTTCATTCTGTGGAATCCAATTCTTCAGAAATATATGTTGCTTCCCAGGCTCAAATATAATCCCTTTGTTCGCCAAGCTTTCATTGGGTTTGGTTTTAATTCTACGCACAATGATTTTAAGGTTGTGACACTCGTCAACGATCGTAAAAATCTTGATGCTTGGGCTTGCTCAGTTGCTGCAAGTTCATGGAAATCCATTGTCACTCAACCTCTTCCATGTTTTGTCTGTATGGGCAACTCCAACGTTTTCATGAATGGTAAACTTCATTGGGTCGCCAAGCCCAGGACACAAGGGAACCATAAATTTGTGCTGAATCTTGATCTGGCAGAAGATGTGTTTGGAGAAATATTGCTTCCTCACCAGATTGGTGAAGAAGAATCTATGGATTCCACTTGTGTGTTTTCAAGAGGGGACTCGCTTGCTGTGTCACATGTAAACGTATTAGAATCACCAAGAATACGGTGCTGCGGAGTCATGGACAAGGGTGGTTGTGGAAGATGATCTGAATCTGATGCCGAGGAATGTATTTGCTTTAATGGGGAGATGATACTGGATTTGAGAAATGGAGAGATTGACAGATACAATCCGACGACAAGAACAACTCAAGACTTAAAAATAAGAGGATGTCGTGCTTCTTTTGATTATCACGAGGAGAGTTTATTTTTATTTGGCGAAGGAAATGGTGTTATGTTCTACTGAAAAGTTAAGAATGCAGGAATCATATCTCTTGTTGTATTGTAATACTTTTATAGTGTCTTGTCCTTTATCTTTATGAGTTAAGGGAGTGGGAAATAAATAGGAGTATTGTTGCTTCGTTATGCTTTAGTTGCTGCTTTTATTTTAAATTATATAATTCCAATTCTAATCAAATATGAGTTCATGTTATGATGTGTATAGTCTTTTTTTCTTTTTGTGAGTGAAAGCTTAGATGATGATTTCTATTAAAGCTAAGTACTTTTCTCTGTCTTCAACTATTTAAATATGGGTATTTGTCATCACGTGCTAATATGATACATAGTCTTACTTTTTCTTTTATGTGAGAAAGGAAAAACTTCAATGATGATACAAATATTGGCATTGCCCACATTACAACGAAAAAAATAAGACTAATAGAATACGAGGTGTGAGCTTCTGGAAAATTGCATTTTTAATATGCTTATATGTCAATTTACCCTTTCTTTTTTGGACTGAAATATGTCAATTTACCATAAGTTGTTGAGGGTCTGAAAAAAGAAATATATGCACAATTAGAAGCAATTTTTGTGACGTCAAGAGTTGTAACATTAGATGTGAAGTCTAAGCATAGTTTATTTAAACTCAATCATAATGGTTAGATGCGTGTGTATGTGTGTGTGTGTGTATATATATATTTTCTTTTCTACACATAAAATATTTTTATTATTTAATATCACATGAAAAGCATAATATATTAAGTAATAGCTACTGAAGCAAAACCAAATTTGGATTTGATATCCGCTTACTGCTATACTAGTGCTAATTCAACAATCGATCAAATCAATGGAATAGTCTGTCATACTCAATTAAAAGCTAAGACGTTTATCATGCTTTTGCTTTCGCTTCAACATGTGCTATGTGTAGAGTGACATGGACATAACTTTTAATGGTTTGATAAATGAATAGACAATCATGAGAAGTGAATCAGCGTGGCATATATACTTTATATAATCTGAACATAACGTCTTATTAATATTTGACGAGCTCCAATCCATTAAAATTATAGTAACTGATAAATAACGATAAATGCTATATATATGTTTCTGCTGTATCATCTTTAACCAATGATATTTACTTTGCTAATTAAAATTTTCTAAGAAGAATTAGCCACATAAATTTGCTATATCAGAAGTGACCACACGAAAGCTTCTATAGTTCGTATCTTGGACTGCTTGGACATTAATATGTTATTTCTAAATAAGAACATTTACTCTTCGTAGATATAATACGATTTTCCCTTAAGTTATTTTATATTATCAATAACTCATTCCAACTTATAATTGCTTACTTATTTATTTTTTGTTGGGACCAATTATTGATTGACAATTATATGTTATAGGTTCCAAAATAATTTTTTTTATAATTTAATGATTAAATAGAGGAGAATCATCAACAACATCAATAAAATGAAAATCTAAAATTTGAATTACTGGCACGCATAGGATGATAACTTTTGTAAGCATCTCATGACATAGATTGGTCTTACGCGCCAGTGTCCAATTAAGATAATTAGCAAAAGAAAGAATAGCGTCCGACTTCAATGTTACATATGGGATACAGAAAACATCAAAGATAAAATGAAAAATAACAAATGGGATATTCAAACCCGCATGCAAGAAGATGTTTAGCATCTAACCACTTAGCCAAGATGAATATTCAATATATATATATATATATATATATAAGACAAAAAATATATATATAGAAGTCTTGATTTCAATTTGGCCAAATGAGTAAAATCTTTTTTTGATCCCTCACTTGTAGAGTATTTTATTAAATTAATCCATTATAAAATTTATTTTTCAATTTAATCCCTCAAAAGTAAGATATTATTTGAATTTAGTCCTTCATAGAATTTTTTTTCAATTTAGCCCCTCATATGAATATTTTTCAATTTCTTCCTTCACAAATAACATTATTATTAATAATACCCTTCATGTTTTTTATAGTTTGAATTTTATTTTGGCCAAATGTATAAAAACTCTTTTAGTCTCTCACTAATATATTATTTATTAATTTGATTTCTTATAAAATTTATTTCTCATTTTGATCCCCTTAAATAAAATATTTTTCAATTGAGTCATTCATAGAATTTTTTTTATTAATTTAGTCTCTTACATATAAATTTTTTTCAATTTATTAATAGAGGTAAACTCTTACGATTCTACGTTACAATTTTACGTTACGAGTTTACATCCCCCTCATAAGTCTACCTAGAATCGCGAGTTTGACAACCTTGGCAAAGAGAGAGCGATAGATTTAGTATATATAAAATTAGAGCTTTAATGTGTTATTTATAAAGTTTTATTTTAATAATATAATTAATCAATATTATTAAAATAAAATCCTTCAGAATCTTTAAAACAATTTTTCTTTTTAATTAATCAATAAAAAATAATTCCATTAAATCTCTCTCTGGGTAACAATCTCAAATTAATAATCTGACGGGATGATTACTAATATTGTTGGGTTTTTGCCCAATGAGCTTGTGGATAATCAAACCCATCACCGATTATCCATAAATCGAAATAAAACTCAGTCCATTCACAGTTTATAAATTATAACATTAATTGTCTAATTAAAATTAACAAGATACTAATATAATAAAATAGTTAATGCTAATCCCTCAAATATTAAAATTATTCTAACATATAAGTCTTCTCAAATTTCTTCTCTGCCTCTCACTCCCTTCTTAGACCACCCAAATATGAGTCGAAGAAAGCAATGGTTAAGGCTCTCTTTCTCCTCAACTTTCCTAAAATTATTGGGCGTCTCCTTTATGTTAAGTTAGCATTCATATTGGCCCTCCACATACGTAACATTGAATTTCTTTTATTTTGAAAAAGAGGTCAAAATAAATGAAAAAGGTATTATTTCAATGAAAATAATTACCTTCAGGCTACATAAAGATTACCAAAAAATGTAAAGATAACTTCAATAAATATTATTTTAAAGTTTAGATGAGAATTAATATATTGTAAAAATTTAATCATAAAAAATAAGCTAAAATGCATGGAACTCTACTAAATTTGGGATAATGTACAAATAACCCTCATAACCTTCAAAGTTGGACAACTGACCGCCAAAATTAATATTTTGTGCCAGTAACCTCCAACAAATCGACAATTTATTATTTTCCGAAGAGAAGAGTAATGCATCAGAAATTATCTTTAGATAGTCCAAAATTCATGAAAGCTATCCACGCACAATCCAAAGTTGATGGCTCCCTACTTAAACCCTAAGAATTTTCATAAAAGGCAACAAAAACTAGTGCCTAAAACGCCCTCATTTTGTTTAGGAGTAAGTTGGTGTTATGACCAGGTCTCAACTGGTCTTAGCTTCATTCCATCCTACCATGCAATTTTTTTTGGTTCTTTTTAAGGCCAGGTGAAGGTTGGTCATGGCACCAGATCTTGTTGGTTGCATCTATTTTAGCAGTTTTTTTTTTTTTTTGTTTGCTTTTGTCTCTGGTCATAGGGCTGTAGATTTTGGATCTCCGTGGTCATGACTCTAATCTCCGTGGTCAATTGAATCATTATTTCTGTAACGAGTTCGACAAGTAACACCCCCCCCCCACCCCTTTCCCCCACCCCCTCCCAAAAAAAAGTAAAAGATATACCAAAACTTACCATACATGGATTTGAACGTGCACTCTTTAAATATGAGTTGCACACTTTTACCATCATTTCAATATGTCCTGCTTAACATATATTCGTGTATAGTTTTATCTAAATTGGTTTATTCTTCTAAATTTTTTTAAAAATTAAAGATGAACAATATAAGAATTTAAACCCAAGACCTAAGAAATATAGATCAGCATATTTTCCAAGAGCACACTAGAATCCACATCATTACTAGTAGCAAAATTTTATACAAATATATATAAAAATATAACATTATATTAAATATATACTTGGTAAAATAAAGATAAAATATATGTGGATAAATTGTTACAATTGTTTAGTACCATAGATTATGACATATGGATAAATTTCTTTAAATTTGTATATTTTGAAATATATTTAAATAAATTGTTTATTGTGTGTGTGTGTGTGTGTGTGTGTGTCTATATATATATATATATATATATATATTATATGACTATATATTTAAATAACTATCTATTAACAAAGATAAACTTTTACAAGTTTATGTTACAAGTCTACAATATTATGATATCACCCTCTTTTCAAATGTGTTTAAACTCATGAATTTGACAACATTTATTTTAAAAAAAAACAGAAGATAGATTTTATAAGGAACTTCAAATTCTTTTTAATATTAAAAATTTAGGAAAATTAACGAAAAAAATAGAAGCTTAAAATTTAAATTAGTAGTTTGATTGAAAATCATTTGCTTCAAGTGCCATAAATACTTCCAAAATTTTAAATAATAATAAATATTATTCTAAAGTTTAGTTGAGAAAAATATTTATTCACGAAAAATATTAGTATGTATTTTATAGTCTAAGCAAATTTGTAAATTTAATAACAAAGATTAGATAATCTAAATTTTAAATGTTTTATAAATATGTTTCAATATTTTACTTATAATGTTATATATATTTCGCCGACTTTTATGTTGGTGGAAATAATTTCTCCAACCATTTAATTGAATATAATAGTTCGATACAAAGATCCTTTATCGAGAAAACATATGATCTTAATATAAAAAAGTATTTAAAATGGAAATAGAAAACTATGGATAAATGTTGGAATAAATCACATGAACTTTCCTCAAAATTTGACTAAATTAGGCAGAAGCTAAGATACTTGTTTATTTCAGAAATAAAATTATTTGACTAATTTTACTGTCATCTTAAGAATAAATTTACAACGTCAAATTGGAACATTAATTTAAGACTTTTATAATCATATTAGGAATAAAATTAAAGTATCATATTGCACTGAAAAATTTTTTCTCTGATAGAAAATAAATTGAATGGAAAGCTTTATGCTATGTCAAACTTAATCTAATTTTCAAACTAAAGGGGATACTAAGTGTAAATTAATTAATAAACCGTCTAGCATGTATAATATATACTTTAAAGATAATTGAATTGGGAGGGGCAATTCTGAAATAAAAACAAATTAAAATTAATGCTAATGATACGCTTAAATATATTAAATACACTCTATCCAATTAAGGAAAAAGTTATGCATATATAGATATAGCCGCCAAACGAGTGAAGCGATCGTAGTAAGTTAATAAAAAATACAGAAACCTTTAAATCACACATCCAAGATTGAGGTTAGTGAAGAATGACTATATTTATGTATATATTTAATAAAGATTGAGATAGGGACAAAGAAGTCATGAAAATAAAATTTAATAAATATTAATGATATAAATAAATAGAGTTAAAGTATAATAAATACTTTCTATGCAATTACAAAATTTAGCTTAAAAACAGTATATAATAGCCAACAAGGGAAGTGAGAAATTCGGATCATATGTCGTAAAAGGTATATGTTTCATGGCTTTCAACTCAAAATTTTATTTTATTTTACTTGTTGAAGTTTCTTTTAAGTGGGCAACTATTGTACAATAATTGATCCGCTTATGAAGGCCGAGACTCTTAAGTCTTAACCACAAAGATAAAATAATGAAAAGAAAACAAAGAAATACAATAAATGTTAAGAAATTCCCCTCATTCTCCCTTATCATCCAATAATCCACTCCCCCAAACTAGTTATGATACTTGTCCTCAACCATAAGCAAATGACTTAAATCAAACATCTAAATAATAATTTCATATTGTAAGGGGAATGGAAAATCAATACTGTGCAGGATAACAAACACCAAATCAAGATACACCCAATAACATGCTTGTTTTTCAGCATCTAAGTCATAATACTGGCCCAAAAGATGAGTCAATGTAGTGTTACGTTCACCTATTTTCTCTCTTAAGCATCCATCAAACATAAATACTAAAGATAGTAGCAAGGAAGATCCAATCTATTCATAATCACATTAACACTAATTTAAATAAATAAAAAAAATGACAACTAAAATTACCATAAATCCAAAAGGCAGATAGATAAACATAACATAGTAGTGAACTAAAACTAACAAAGTGAACAAAAGACAATAAACATTATGCCTTAGACAACCACTACAAACTAAAAAAAACAAGTCCAACACAAAGGGAAAAAAAATAAAAAAATTTAGATTTTTCTTTTTTTTTTTATAAAACACAACCTAGAACATAATACAATAAAAAAAAAAACATACAAACTAAGGAATTCCATACCAGAGAAAATAAAGACGTGGGGGTTTGAAAATGGGAAGGGAAGTGCTGGTGAAGAATAAAGGGGCACCAACCAGAAAAATCAATGATGGGAGGAAGCAAGAACGAGAATGGCAGAGGGAGAGTAGAATGCGTCGGCAAAGACAGTGAAGAAAGACACCAATGAATAAGAGAAGGTCGTGAATGGTGAGAGGGAACGCTGGCTAATGATAGGGAAGAAGGGAGGAGAATGTTAGAGAGTTGAAAAGGGAGAAAGTGTGATGGTTGAAGAAGAATGGAAGGTAAACGACGTGAAGATGGGTGTCGACGAGAAGGACGATAGGGAAGCTTTGATTTGGTAGGAAAAAATTTGAGAAAGAAAGTGATGGTAGGGAGGAAAGGGGCAATAGTGAAAGAAAAAGAGAGAAAATGAAAGAGAATGAGAGAAATAGGTTATCTAAACCCTAAATCAAAAATTTTTTTGAACTTTTATTTTTGAATTTCTTTTTTCTCTTAAAAAAAATTCGATGCCTACGCATCAATGAGGATGTCTGGGCATAAACCTTTAAAATAATATAATTTGTGAATGCACAGTCAATGCCTAAGCATCAACATGAATGCCTAGGCATTTACCTACTAGAATGAAAAACAAGTTCACTGCCCAATCAATGCCTATGCATAAAAATGAATGTCTGAGCACTATCAGTCCAATCATTTTTTTTCTAGTTTAAAGCAACTTTTTTCATTCATTTGAGTACCCAATCAAAATTTTTTAATTTCTAACTAAGCAGAACATTTCAAAACATGATAAAATAGTATCAAGAACATATCTAAAATCTAAAACACACAAAATAACCTCAAGAGCTAAAGTTAAAAGAGAACTAAAAATGCAAATTTTAACACCAAGTGATCAGCAATCCAAATTTAATTACTAAGGAGCAAAAACATGATGAAATCAAGTAAGCACACAAATATCACGGTAAATCACTAAGATACTAACAAAAGAAACATGCAAAATTAACTAAGAACACAAACCAACACAACAAAAGAAAATTACATAATGAAGGGAAGAGACTTGGGTTACCTCTCAAGATTATTAATTAATCTCTTTTGTTCTTCACGGAGGTAGGGTAAGGTTTAAGGAAGACTTTTGCCGATTGACATCACCTCCAAAGCAATGCTTCACCCTATGCCTATTGACAATAAAAGTCCTTAGAGATGCGGGCTTTATGAGTTTAAATGATCTAGAAGGAAGGACTTTCTTAATCACAAAAAGCCCTGACCACTTGGATCTTAGCTTCTTAGAGAATATATTGACTCAAGAATCAAATAGTAAGACTTGTTGACTGGGTTCAAAATGTCTAATATAAATTTTCTTGTCATGTCATGTCTTTGTTCTCTTCCTGTAAAGACAAGTACTCTCATAAGCATAATGGCAAACTTCCTCCAATTCATTTAGTTGAAGAAGCTTATTTTCTCTAACTTCCTTTAAGTTAAAGTTTAGGAATTTGATTACCCAAAAAACTTTATGCTCCAACTCTACAGGTAAGTGGCATGACTTACCATAGACTAATTGGAACGGTGACATGCCTATAGGAATTTTATAGGCTGTCCTGCTCATAATGCATCATCTAACTTCTTTGCCCAATCTTTCCTTAAAGTGCTCACTGTTTTGTCTAGAATTCTCTTCAATTCCCGATTAGACACTTTTACATGCCCATTTACTTAAGGGTGATATGGTGTAATGACTCGATGTTTCACCCCATATTCAACTAAAATAGATTCAAGTTGTTTGTTGCAAAAGCGACATCCACTGTCACTTATCGAGACTACAAATCTTGAGAAAATATTCTTCTTAATGAATCCACTTACCACCTTAGCATCATTGGTCTTTGAAGGTATAGCCTTTACCCATTTGGAGTTATAGTCCACAGCCACCAATATGTAGAGGTTAGAATATGACGTTGGAAATGGCCCCTTGAAATCTATTCCCCATACATCAAATAACTCAATTTCAAGAATGTTGTTTAAGGGCATTTCATTTCTTTTTGAAATATTTCCAACCCTTTGACATCTATCACACCTTTCCACAAATTTCCTCGCATCTTTAAATAAAGTGAGCCAATAAAAACCACTTTACAATAACTTTGCAGCAATCCATTCCCCACTAAAGTGACCACCTTAGTCAGATGCATGGCAATGCCCCAAAATGTTCTCAAATTCTTCTTTTGGGACACACCTTCTTAGAATACCATCAATACACCTCTTGAGGAGATAAGGCTCATCCTAAACATAGGATTTAGCATCATGAAGGAATTTCTTCTTCTTTTGTCAAGTTAGATTCAAAGGAAGTACTTTTGCAGCTTTGAAATTTGCAAGCTCAACATACTAGGGAAGCTCTTGAATTACAAGTTGGTATTCATCAAGAAATTCTTCCTTGATGGGTGTATTAGGGTCCTTTTGCTCTTCTTCTTAAGGGAGTCTTAATAAGTGATCAGCCACTTGATTCCTCGTTTGTTTTTTATCTTTAATTTCCAAGTCAAACTCCTACAACAACAAGATCCAATTAATGAGACGAGGCTTTACATCTTGCTTAGTCAAAATATACATAAGAGCTAAATGATTAGTATATACAATGACTTTTGGCCCTACCAAATAAGAATGAAACTTATCAAAAGCAAACACAACAGCAAGCAGTTCTTTTTCAGTAGTAGTATAGTTCAACTATGCATCATTCAACACTCTACTAGCATAATATATGACATGAAGAACTTTATTTTTCCTTTGTCGTAAAACTGCTCCTATGGCAAAATCACTAGCATCATACATCAATTCAAAAGGTAAACTCCAATCTAATGCAACAATCACAGGAGCAATTATGAGTTTTTTTTTTAAGTATTAAAAGAATTTAAACACTAATCATTAAACTCAAAAGATGCATCTGTAACTAATAAATTGCACAATGGTTTTGCAATTTTGTAGAAGTCCTTTACAAATCTTTTGAAAAATCCTGTAAGTCCAAAAAAACTCCTAATGCCTCTAACATTGGTTGGAAGAGGTAGCTTTTCAATCAATTCCACTTTTGCATAATCCACTTCAATTCCTTTTGAAGAGATGCGGTATCCAAGAACAATTCCTTCTTATGCCATAAATGGCACTTTTCCCAATTCAAAACTAAGTTAGTCTCTTGGCACCTTTTTAACATTAAAGAAGGTTAGTAAGCAAGCATCAAATGAAGGTCTAAAAACAAAAAAATCATCCATAAAAATTTCAATAAACTTTTTAACCATATCAGAGAAGATGGAAAGTATACACCTTTGGAATGTTGTAGGGGCATTGCAAAGTCTAAATGACATTCTTTGATATGTAAAGACTCTATAGGGGCAAGTAAATGTAGTCTTTTCTTGATCTTTCAGTGCTACCACAATTTGATTATACCTCGAATAGCCATCAAAGAAGCAATAATAAGCATGTCTAGCCTATCTTTCTTACATTTGATCAATGAATGAAGGGGAAAATGGTCTTTTCTTGTTGCATCATTAAGCTTCCGATAGTCAATACACATACGCCAACTAGAAATGGTTCTAATAGGAATAAGTTCATTCTTTTTATTAACTATTATAGTTGCCCTTCCTTTTTTAGAAACCACCTCAATCGGACATATCCAAGAGCTATCAAAAATTGAGTAAATGATTCCCGCATCAATAAGCTTTAACACTTCTTTCTTTACCACTTCCTTCATAGAAAGGTTTAATCTTCTTTTTAGTTGAATGATTGCCTTATAGCCTTCTTCCATAAATATCTTATGCATGCAAAAAGTAGGACTTATGCCATTAAGATCTTTAATAGCACAACCAATGGCAGTTTTATGCTCTCTTAACACCTTCAATAATTTTTCTTCTTCAAGCTCACTCAAGTGCACACTAATTATCATTGGGTAAGTGTTATCTTTACCAAGAAATTCATACTTGAGATTAGAGGGTAACAGTTTCAACTTATGCTTTGGAGACTCTTTAACCTTCACCTTATTCTTATTTAATTCTTCCATTTTCAAGACTAGAGAGCTAAGAATAGGAGAAGTTTTAAAGTGTTTGATGTATTCTTTCACTTTCAGATTATCATCTTCAACCTCCTTAGTCTTTGCATTCACTATGATTACTTCTAGAAGATTACTTGAATTTCCTTACTTAAAAACATCAAGAACTAAAGAATCAATCAAATCTACCCTAAGACAATGTTCCTTTTCCATTGGGTGTTTTATTGCTTTAAACACAATGAAAGTTACTTTCTCATATTGTACTCTTAACATTAACATTAACTTGTTGTACATCAATCAGTGCTCGACATAATTTCTGACATTGCTTACCAATTTGCTTCAAATTTGAAGAATTTTGAATTCTACCCTTTTTGTAATCCCAAGCTCGACATAAAACCCCCAACTCAATTTCAATGAATCCCCTTTAAAATTGAACCAATTATATTGATTATCAACCTTAGCTCGCCCCCAACTAAATCAAGTTTTAGTCATGAAAAGGAAAGGAATTTTGTTCCGACGGCGGGGTTGCACGAATTCTGGTCAAATATATGCCAGGCAAACAATGAAATACTTGACTTTGATTAGCAATGGAGTGGCTGATGAGAATGGATGAGAGGGAAGAGGAAGAAGTTGTTCAATGCTACTTCCATGCATGAGAGAATGAATACACGGGAAAATAATAGAAGATGAGGTGAAGGGTAATCTAGTCATTTCACCATATTTTAATGTCACATGAAAAGTTTGATTATTAAGTAATAGCTACTTAAACAATGTCAAATTTGGGATTTATAGCCTCTAACTATAATCAGTTCAATAATCAAAGCATGGGAATAGTCTTTCTTTCTCAATTAAAAACTAACATGCTTATCATTCTTTTGGTTTCGATTTAGCATACTGTTATCAATAGTGTGACATGGACTTGAGTTGTTGGTTTGAAAACTAAACAGACATTTTGAGGTATATTTAATTTTGATCATAAGTAACTCATAAAGTTTAAACTCATTATATATTTAATATTTGACAAGCTCCAGTCCATAGCAAATGTTAAATATCGATAAATGTTGTATGTATGTTTCTGCTTCATGATTTGTGACCCATGAGTTTATTTTGGTGATTAAAATCTATTGTGAAGAAGAATTAACCACATAACATTCTCAATTATGGGAGTAAAATTTAAATAATTCACAGTAAGGTTTTAAATTGCAGTTGCAGTTATGGTTGTGGCTGCATTGTGGTTTTTGTGACTATGAGTGTTGCAAAGGTTACAATACGGATTGTGGCAGTGATTTTTTTAAAAAATTGCACCAAACATCTAAAAAATTATAAATAATTATTATATCTATTATATCATACCATACGTAACATCTATAATAATTTAATAGATATCTATATTATATATATATATAAGCATATTAATATCAACCCATATATTCTATATAATCAAAATATTATCATCCCATAAATTTTTAGTTAAGCATCCCTCACTGCATTATGTTTAGTAATTTAGAGCTTAATCATATACCTTGCTAGCATAAAGGAATTATTTGTGAAAAATAATAAATAAGTATTTTTTCGTGTGTGTGTGTGTGTGTATATATATATAGATACACTATTAAAATATATACCTTAACAAAATTTTAAAAATTAATGCATATAAATTTAATTTATTTTAAATAATTAGATATTTGTTAATTTTTTAATTTATAAATTAAATGGATTTAATATAATTGAATGTATTAAATTATTCTCCTCTAGCATAATAACTTTGCAATAACTCAACTAATATCTTTAATTATAATTATTGTGCAAAAAAAAATCATCATAAATTAATAATATATGAGCGATAAAAAAAACAATATATCTTTCCACTCAAGTATTGTTGTCCGCAGCCCCTCTCTCTCGTTTTTTCATAAGAAGCCAAAAGTGAGAAAAGTCAAACAGAAATGCAATGGATGTCGAGTACCAATCCTTAATGATGATTAGAACTACCTCTCCCTCTCTCTATATCTTTCACTTCTTGATCTGATGTCCTTTTGCTTTCAGCTACCCCAATCTAATCCCTTTACGCCTTCTAACCTAGACCCAGAAAGCCACATTTCCAAGAGGCACAGAAAACTAAAGTTTCATTAACCCATGGAGTCCTATTGCCGTACGATTGGCACGACACCTTCAAGCAAAACCAATAAATAAATAAATAACAGCAACAACAACAAAACACAATTGCGGCCGCATCATTGCTCCGTTGTGGCCGCAACACCATTTTATCGCGGCGCAACAAGGAGAATCACAGTCATCTCACAATTGTGGGGTGATGTGGATGTGGCGCAGGCCACATTCGCAGTATTGCAACCGCATCACTGCTATCCGGCCGCAATTAGAACCATGGTTCGTAATGGGACTGTTAATATATTTATTATTGTTAAATTAATTTTGAATTGCGTATGACATGTGGCCATAATATTACAAATACAGGGGGTGCATTGGGGCAATAATACACATTGTAAATCTACCAATTAATATAAACTAATTGTAGTATTCACAACACCTACAATGGCAATAACTTCAACATAATTACATCTATAACAACTAAGGTTATCAAACTTGCAAGTTTAGGTGAAATCGTTTGAAGGAGGTAAATTCATAACGTAGAATCGTAAGAATTTACCTATGATTAAAAAATAATTATTAAAACATACAATTACATAATTAAAATCAATATTTTTAAATTTAGACTAATAACTAAAATTACTGAATGCAATAATTAATAGTTATTAGTTTGATTATAGTTGAATAAGTGATAATTAAATATATATATATATATATATTTTAAAATTTTATATATTTAAATCTAAATATAATAACTACTAATAATCAAATACTAGTAATTTTAAATTTAATTAAATGATTTATAGAGTAATAAATATAATTATTAAGATTACTTTATCAAAATAGGTCAAAAAATAATAATAGATAACTTTTCAAGTCATGACTAATAAAAAATTCAAAATAAAATTTCTATAAAAAAAAGTCAATAATAAATATATATAATGCATTACAAATGATGAACATGAAATTTTTATTAGTTATGTGGTAATGGGTGATGAACTCATTCTAAGTGTTTGAACTTAAGTATAAGGAGATGTTTTTTTTAAACTAAAAAAATAAAGTGCAAATATATATAATACAACACACATATATATTGAATCGCAATGTTGGCTCAATGGAGATATGCAATTATGCTGCCTGGATGTCACTAGTTGGAGTTTTGGAAGTCGTTCATTTTTTTTTTAAAAAACAATGCTATAGAGTCAACTAGTCGACCGAGTTGACTTGAAACTCTTACCTAAAAACGCGAACTTGGCAAGTCAACCAAGTTGACTCGTGAGTATGATTACATTTAACAACAACAGTAATTTAAAACATTTACTTCCCAAGGACCACATCTATTTTATGTGGGTTATTCTTCCTTGAATGAACGTTCTTCTTACCTTTTTATGGAATACCCAAGATTACGTTAGCTTCAAGGGCTACAATTGCTTGTAGTGTAATTCGTGGTGATGATTTTCTATGCACCAGATCTGATGTGGTTCAACACCAACGCAACGCAATTAAAAACTAATTCAATTATGTTAAACTATACGATAGCGATACTCTGCTCTTTAAGAAGTTGTTAATTATTTTTATTACATAAAACATCCATTCAATTGTTTATAACAGGATAAATAAGAAATAAACTAAAGAAATAATTAAATGTGATTCTTCATACGGAGAAAGAAAAAAAAAGATGAGTTCTGGATGCTTTTCTTTCTTCAGCGCATGATTTAATAAAATCTTTTATTATTTTTTAATTATCATTATTTTATTTCTAATTCTTTTTTATTTATCTTTAATTTATATATGCGTGCTTAACAGAGATTATGATAAGATCAATTCAGTTATAAGAATATACTATGGCTTTAATGATATTTATAAATAATTGTCAAAATATATTGAAATATTGAATACTTTCTACCCAATTAAAAATTGCAGCAAAAAAAAAACATTATATAATATAGCCAATAAGATTTGAAAGGCCAGATGCTTACGCTCAGAAAATCCTTCGAGCAATCATTCAGACTACGCCATCATCGGTGAATCCATATCGATCAAGTTCTCTTGCAGTAGCAAGAATCAGAGTCTTAAAGCATCGATGTCACACTTGAACTTGGACAACATTCCCAGTTGGTACGTTTGGTTGGAGGAATCATGGTGGTGGAAAGGGAATTGGAATTCATTCCCATGTTTGGTTAGCATCTTGCCAAGGGTTGGCAATCCTCATTCCCTCAAACATGAGAATGAGGACACCCTCAGCTTATCAAAGAGTCCAGTCCATTTCCCGGAATCTTAGTTAAATTTACCATAAAGTCCTCCCTCCTGCAACCTCCAAGAAGAGATGAGAGAACAGTGTAGTGGGTGATGGTGGTCGACGTGGCTGGGCTCATCTCACTGTCGTCTTGGCTGAGCATGATCTCTTGTGAAATGTAATGTAGGAATGCAATTCAAGTTGTATTCACTCAAGGAGCCTTTATTTAGAATCCTAGGTTAAACTAAGCATAAAATACAAGCAATTGATAAGGTTTTATGATGGAATTTTGAATTAAATGCATAAATGTATATACAATCAAGGTAAATTTAAATGCAATAAAAATAAATCTAAGCTACTGTTTTTGATATTTTCTTCAAATTAAAATGAGTTAATAAAAAAATGAATTGGAAATTATATAATAAATGCTCTTGGAAATGTAGTGATAGTTATCCTTGTTCAAATTAGTATAGGAGTTCATTCTATATTAAGTCTTAGAAAAAAACTTCAAGATACCATTTGAGTCTAGTGTTCTTACTTAGTAATTACTCCTATTAACATAGCTAGCTATCACTAATTAAGACACTATTTAAAAACACTAAATGTGTGATTAAAATTGAGCAAAAACAATTTGTTCCTTGTTTCAATTGATGCTCAAATGAGACAATTAAATACAAGTATACAAGATTATATAATCTAATCATAAACATGATAGAAAATAATATCTCATAGTATTGTAAGGTGATAATTTTATACAATCATCGAGTTATTTCAACCAATTAAAAATCACAATTCTCAATTCTCAAAGATAATGTACCCAAAATCTATGTTTTACGATTACAAAAAGAAAATCCTAGAACTAGGAAATCAATTATGCAATTTAAACATAAAATTGAGAAATTAAACTCCCATTTGTAGCATAGGAGAAGACTCTACCATGGTGTAAGAGAGAAATTATGAGGGGAAATTGAATCAGTTTAGTGTGTATGGATTATGGAAGAATATGGTGTTGTGGAGTCATGGACAAGGGCGGTCAGACTTGTGCAAGATGGTTTGATTCCGAGGAATGCGTTTGCTTTATGATGGAAAGGGGAGATGACACTAGAATTCAAAAATGGAACAATTCTCAGGTACAATCCAATAACAACAATGACTGAAGACTTGTAAGTCGAATGTGTTTTTATTGGTTATCATAAGGAGAGTTTATTTTTATTAGACAATAGGAGGTGTTATGCTTTTGTTGCTGCTTGTACATTGAATTATATAATTCCAATTCTATTTAATTATGAGTTTGTGTTATGCTGTACTAATAAGGTAATCTTTTTTTTTTTAACCCCCTCCAGTGAGAAAGGTAAAATGATGATTGAAAGTGTAGCAAAGCCTTCTCCACATTACAACCCCCAAAGAAGAGTATAAGACTAATTGAGAACAGTATTAATACACTCAACTTGTTAATCCCACATCGAGAAGCCTCTCTTAAAAAATAGAGTTTATAAATGTAAATGGTTATTGATTAGTCTTTTGAGGTGAGCTTTCCATGCTAGTAACACAACTATTCAAATATGAGTACATGTTGTGACTTGCTATATAATTGTCTTACTTTTCTTTATGTTAGAAAGAAAAAACTTTAATGATGATTCAAATTGCAGCTAAGGGTCTGAACAAATCAAAATTTACAATCAGAAGCAATTTTTGAACGCGAGAGGAATGTACACAACATAGCTAGAGTTGTTTCATTACGCTTGAAGTTCACGTGCAGTTTATACAAACTTAATTGTAATCCTTGGATATACAGATATTTTCTACACATAAAACTTTTTATATAATTTAATGTCACATGAAAATTTTTATTATTAAGTAATAGCTAATGAAAGATAATCAAATTTGGATTTGATAGCCTCTTACTATTACCAATTCAACAATCAAAGCTTGGGAATCTTTCGTACTCAATTAAAAACTAACATGTTTATCATTCTTTTGCTTCCGCTTCAAATGCTGTGATCAGTAAGTGACATGGACTTGAGTTGTTGGTTTGATATAACTGAACAGACAATCTGACGTGGTACGCTTAATTTTGATCAAAAGTAACTCATTAAAATCTGAACTCAATATATGTTTAATATCTGACGAGCTCCAGTCCATAGCAAACGTTAAATATCGATAAATGTTGTGTATAAATTTTAGCTTCATGATTTGTGACCAATGATGTTTATTTTGGTGATTAAAATCTGCTGTGAAGGAGAATTAGCCACATAAATGTTCTCTATTATAAGTAAAATTTAAATAGTTCTAGTAGGACTGTTAAGGTATCTGTTGTGATCAGCAATATTACAAATACGGTGGGTGTAATAATGGCAACAATACACATTAATTGTGGCGGTAACATCCGAAAATTCAACAGTAATTTAAAACATTTAGTTCCCAAAGGGCACATATATTCTATGTGGCTTATTCTTCTATGAATGAAAGTGCTTCTTAGCACTCAGGCTTCGTACCTTTTTATGGAATATCCAAGATTACGTTAGCTACAATTGCTTGTAGTGTAATTCGTGGTGATGCTTTCGATGCACCATCTGATGTGGTTCAACATAAACACAACGGAGTTAAAAACTAGTTTGATTATGTCAAACTACACGATAATGATACTCTGCCGTTTAAAAAGTTGTTCATTATTTTTATTATATATGATATCAATTCAATTGCTTATAAGAGGATAAAAAAGACATAAACGAAAGAAATTGAATGGGGTTGTTCATTATAAGAAAAAGAACAAAAGATGCGTTCTCTATGCTTTATTTTCTTGATGGAATGATTTAATAAAATCTTTTATTATTATTTTAATAATCATTATTTTATTTCTAATTCTTTTTTATTTATCTTTCATTTATATATACGTGCCATAGACAATTCAGTCATAAGAATAAACTATAATTGGCTTTAATGATATTTATAAATACTGGTCAAAATATATTGAATACTTTCTACCCAATTAAAAAATTCGGCAAATAAACTGTATATAATAGCCAACAAGGGTTGAAAGGCCAGACGCTTACGCACAGAAAATCCTACAAGCAGTTATTCAGGCCGCCCCGTCATCGGTGAACCAACCCCATGTCCATCTCCAACAAGAATCAGTGTCTTGAAGCATCAATGTCGGACTTGGACAACATTCCCAAAATTCTTAGCGACGTTATAGAACTGATTCTGATGAGGTTAGACGTAAAAACCTTAGCAAGTTGCACCTCAGTCTGCAAGAACTGGAATTCCCTTCTTACTTCTCCTTCTTTCATATCCCAACACTTCCATTCAAGAAACTCTCCCAAGAAAGAATCCCTCCTCTTTCACATTTGCCGCAAAGACAACGACTCTTTCCGAGAGACTTACTCTCTGCGCTCTGATAATGGGGAAATGCAATTGCTTCGAGCTCTGGAGAACCCTCCCATCAGTCGGTTCAAGATGAATAAGTCTTTTTTCAGTGTGATAGGTTCTTGCAACGGCTTAGTATGTGTTGTCGATAGTATTTTTTACACTTTCATTCTGTGGAACCCAATTCTTCAGAAATATGTGCTGCTTCCCAGACCCAAACATCATCCCTTCGTTGGCCAAGCTTCTATTGGGATTGGTTTTGATTCTACGCACAATGATTTTAAGGTTGTGAGACTCGTCAACGATCATGAAAATCTTGATGCTTGGGTTTGCTCATTTGCAACAAGATCCTGGAAATCAATTGTCCCTCAACTTCCTCCATTTTTTGTCTGTATGAGAAACACCAACGTTTTCATGAACCGTAAACTTCATTGGCTTGCCAAGCACAGGACACAAGGGGAACACAAATTTGTACTGAATCTTGATCTCGTAGAAGATATGTTCGGAGAAATATTGCTTCCTCACCAAGTTGCTGAAGAAAATTCTATGCATTCCATTTGTGTGTTTGAAAGAGGGGACTCGCTTGCTGTGTCGCATGTAAAGATATTACAATCTCCCGTTTGGTGTATATGGATTATGAAAGAATACGGTGTCGTGGAGTCTTGGACAAGGGTGGTCGAAATTGTGGAAGATGATCTCATTCCGAGGAAAGTGTTTGCTATAAGGAGGAATGAGGAGATGATACTAGAATTGAATAATGGAAAGATTGTCAGGTACAATCCAACGACAAGAACAACTCAAGACTTAAAGATAATAGGATATCGTGCTTTTGTTGATTATTATGAGGAGAGTTTATTTTTATTCAACAAAGGAGAAGGTGTTATGTCCTATACATAATGAAAAATTGAGGTTGCATGAATCATATCTCTTGTTAATAGTATCATGTCATTTATCTGTATATCCTTACAATAGTTAGGTTTTGGTTGACCATGGGCAGGTAGGTCAAGAAGCTAGGGGAGTGGGAAATAGACTAGGGGTATTGTTGCTTCATTATGCTTTTGTTGCTGCTTTTACTTGGAATTATATAATTCCAATTCCATTCAAATATGAGTTCATGTTTTGAGGTGCTAATGTAGTCTTTATTATTATTATTATTTTCTTTTCTTTCTGTTATTGAAAGCTTAAATGATGATTCAAATTGCAGCTAAGTTTTCCCTTCCTTACGGCTAGTAAATAAGACTAACTGATAACACAACTATTCACATGTCATGAGGTGCCAATAGGATATTGTCTTGGTTCTTTCCTTTCCGTGTGAAAGGAAAAACTTGAAATGATGATTCAAATATAGGCCTTGCCCACATTACAACGAGAAAATAAGACTAGTAGAATTCATGTTTAAGGATATTTAATGTGAGCTTTTGAAAAATACGTTCTAATATGCTTATATGTCAATTTACCATCAACGCACTCAACCAATGCAAGAAAAACAGAACATAGGTTGCTGAGGTTCTTAAAAAAAATTACATAATTAGAAGCAAATTTCGTGACAACTAGAGTTGTATCATTAAGCGTGAAGTCTAAGTATAATTTATTATATAATTTTGATGTTAATCGTCATATGTATATATAAATATATAGATTCTCTACACATAAAAAGTTTTCTATTATTTAATATCACATGAAAAGCTTAATATATTAAGTAATTCAACAATTAATATATTACTTAATATGTTACTATACTAATTCAATGATTGATCAAATCAATGAAATAGTCTGTCATACTCAATTAAAAATTAAGATGTTTATCATGCTTTTGCTTTTGCTTCAACATGTGCTGTGAGTTGAGTGACATGGTCATAATTTGTTGGTTTGGTAAATGAACAGACAATCATGATGTGAGTCAGCGTGGCATACTCCTTAAAATCTGAACTCAATGTGACGAGCTCCTATCCTTTAAGATTATAGAAACTGATACATAACGATAAATGCTATATCTATGTTTCTGCTCTGCTGCATCATTTGTGACCATTGCATGTTTACTTTGTTAATTATAATTTTCTGAGATGAAGAATTGGCCACATAAAATGTGCTATATCAGAAATAACCACACGGAAGTTTCTACAGTTCGTACTGGGACTGCTAGGACATTAACTTGTGACTTCGGAACATTTACTCTCTTCGTAGATAATACGATTTTCCCCTAAATTATTTTTCTATCATCATTAATTCATTCCAAATTATTATTGCCTATTTATTTATTTTTTGTTGGGACCAATTATTTCTAGCGATTGACAAGTATATGTTAAAAATTTTGAATAATTTAAAGATTAAAATAGAGGAGAATCGTCTACATTATCAATTAGATGAAAACCCAAATTTTGGATTCCTGGCACGCGTTAACTTTCCTAAGCATCATGACATAGATTGGTCTTCTGCTAGTGTCTAAGATAATTAGCAAAAGAAAATATAGTGCCTTCCATAAATTTAATAAGGAAATTCAATTTCTTTTATTTTGAAAAGGGGTAAAAATAAAGGAAAGAAGTTCATTATTTCAATGAAAATAATTACCTTCATGCTCCATAAAGCTTTCCAAAAATGTATATTCATATTGGGTCAATAGAGTTACAATAGTTTATCATGTTTTGGTCCAGATGCATGTTTACCCCAGATAGAATTCCAGTTCAGATGGAATGTTATTTTCATTTTCTTATTTTGACATATTAATATATCCGGATTATATTTAATAGGGTCCATGTTAAGAAAATCCTTTATGTAATTGACCAAAAGTTTAGGATATTTTGTGCACTTTAATGCAATAAATATTGTGATAAGTACTTTTTGCCTAAACAAAATTGAAAATTTAATAACTAAGATTAGATATTCTAAATTTTTTAAAAAAATTAATATATATTTTCATCATTCAATTTAAAAATTATGTTTCACGGAATTTTTTTTGGTAAATAAATTCTCCAACTTTTATGTGTAATAAAATAGTATATTTAATTAAGAGTGATATGAAAAATGATTATTCGAGTGCATTAATTAATTACACTAACTTCAAAAGTTTTGCTAAATTACACGTTCATTTATGTCAAAAAATAAAATAAAATAACTTTCACACCCCAAATGACAGAGCATGCACAAAGAACAAGTTAAACATCATCTCCATGATCCAAATATTGATATAATTAAGATATGAACAAATCCAATTCAATTCCCAAATAACATACAACTGACCCAAGGCTACTCGTACTAAACATTTTGCTTGTGATAATGGAGCTATTAGAGTACAAGAAAAATATTTTCAGATGTGTAACAACTAAATAAAAATGATTCTTTATCCTTGCGAATATTGCAAGGCTCACCAATGAGCCTTTCAATCATCTATAAATTGCGGAGTGATAATTAGATCAATGCTACTCTCTGAAAAAAAACAACGAGAGAAAGGATAAGTGACCACACTCAGTAAACAAATATTACTAACTTTACTTAGAGGAAACAACTGACTTGTTGAAGTTTTTCACAACCATATTATTTAGCAATTATTATAGTCATAAATCATTAAACATAATTCATAAGACTTTTACAAATATATATATATATATATATATAAACTTTGCAAAACAAATCATATTAATAAGCATTTGAAATTCATAAATGATTTTAAGGTAATAAAACCAAAATAGAAAAAATCTTACAAGACCAATCACAAATTCATATACAAAAGCTAGCCCAAGGCTATGTAACGTAATCCATAACGAAAGCTAGCCCAATGCTACGTAGCATATTCCATAACGAAAGCTAGCTCAATGTTAGTAGCATAATCCATAGTAAAAGCTAGCTCAAGGGTAGGTAGCATAATCCATAACAAAAGCTAACTCAAGGCTAGATAGCATAATCCATAATAATCAAAATTGAGTAATAAGGCTCATACAAAATCAAAGGCTAAGACAATGCTCTGAATAACGAAGCATAATGCACTAAGGCTAATGTCTATAGTCATTAGTTACAGAGTTCTATATTGGATGAATTTCTACAAAAACAATATTTTTCCATAATAATATAAATAATTGAAATTTTGCATAATAAGAAATTCCAAATTTCCACAAAACTGAATAGTAACAAAATCATTTACTAAATTCCTAAAAAATCATAAGGTATGTCAATCGTTCAAAAGTATGGGTTAGTGTGATTATTTACATATTTATGCTAGTTGACAAATTAATCTAGTCACTAAAATATGATTTAAGTATTATAAACAAAATAATTAAGCTAAACTAATATTCTAAAAAGCCTAAGCTATAATTAAAAGACTCAATTCACTACTAGATTATGCCAATTGGGAGTTAAAGTAAAGATAAATTAAGTTATCAAATTCATTCTTAACTTTGTTTTATATAACTCAATTCTATATTCGGATAATTTAACTTACTAAAAAGATAAGGTTGGGTGCCTAGGCACCTAGAGCCAATTTAAAGAGCAACACACAATTCTTGGCTTACACTGACACAGTTGTAGTGTTTTGGACATATCTTTGTGATCCAATGTTAAAATCGAGGAAATGACCGCTTGTTGGAAAGATCTCGATGAACTTTATAACTTTGCAAGTGAATAGATATCTCCAAATTATGACATTTAAGGGTCTAAAAGTGGCGTTGAAGTTAAGTGTTCACAGTCTTAAGTCAAAACCATCTCAACTTTCTTCCCCAACTTCTTCCAACTTCTATGATGTTTATGAAACCATTAAAGCATCATTGAATCTTTCTCTTCTATGCCTTTAATCACTATTTTTTTTTCATCAAATAAATTCTCTTGCATTTACTATTAAAGCAGTGCAATATTAAATGAATTTGATACAAAGAAGTAACCAAATGTTCCAACCTATAAAATAAATTAAATTAACATTATTTAGGCACTAAATTAAATGAATTTATCCAAAATACATGATAAACCCTTATTAAAATATATACAAATATAATCCAATTAGGGACTTACCATTGAGTATTGCACATATTATATGCCTAGTTAAATTTTTGAAATTCTCGTATTCTAGTTTTTCTTTAAAAGAAAAAAATTTAGGTGTAATTTCATTTTTTTTTCTATAAAAGTATAATATATGTATGATTTTGTAACTTAGCATCACATTATTAGGATTCACAAAAAAAATTTACGCATTACATTTTTTACTAAATAATATAATAACACAGTTAAAAAGAGCCTAATCTATTTTAATTGATCTTTTACCCAAGCCTTTCAAAAATAATTAAAATTAAATGTAATAAATTAATTATTTTTATATAGATTAAATTTAAAAAAGTTGTTCAAACAATTAAATATAATTAGCCAAATTGGTCAAATATTATAGAACGGATATAGATTCAAATATCATTTAAATGAATTTTAAATATAATTTATCAGGAATATATATTTTTTGCTTTTATAATTTCGTTTAATTTTTATAATTTAAAAAATTTGTAATTATATCCTTAGAGTTTAAATAATTTTTAATTTAATCCTTATTATTATATTTTTACTAACATTTTTGTGAAATATATGAGTTAATTTTACTTCATTATCTATTCTATTACTTTATTACTAGTCGTACATATCTAAAGTGTTAGAATAACATATGATTAGTTATATCAACCAAATTTAATAAAATTTTAATAATAAACACTAAATTAAAATATTTGTGAACATAGGAATTCAATTACAAATTTTTAAAATATAAAAATAAATTAAAAATTAAATAAAATTATAAAAAATTAAAGTATAATTTGTCCTAATTTACTTTTACATTTATACAATTTTTTTTCCAATTAAAGTGGCAACTAGAACTATCCTGGAAAACTACAATCCGATTCTCCTTATCTTCGCTTCGCCTCTCAAAGTTCTAAAGCAGCAGTTAAGTTCCTTCTCTCTCTCTCTCCAATATATATCCTCCAGCTTACAGGATGTTATCCATGGCGGTCCAACCCAATCTTCATGCCTCTCTCAAGCCTCTAGCATTTTCATTCCCGAACTCCTCTTTCGCGCCCATCAAACCCTTTGTCTTGGCAAAGCCAGAGTCCTCTTCAAATCTATATTTTAATACAACACCCAGAAGCTTTGGGCTCTCTGTTGCGGCGGCTATAGCTGAAGAATCTGTTACTGAGGATACGGTGTCGGATAGTATTTCTACAGAAACCCCACCTGAGACTCAGGTTTGTTTGTGGAACTTTAAGAGGAATTTTTTGTTTTGGTGAATTGCAAAGTATATGTTTGATGTTCTTTCTATGCAGAAAAGAAGAATCATCTTTTTATTTTGTTTTTGTTGAGATGAATAAATGGATAATTAATTTAAGTCTACCAACACAAATTATAGCTATCTATATAATGTACTTGTGTAAGCACTAAGCACTACGCCAAAAAAAGAAAAAAATTGAATTCTGCTATATAAGAGCCCGAAAATTTGCAAAATAGAGACACCACATTCAATGTGTACTTAAAACGCGACATATTTCATCATACTACAGTGTCGTGTCCCATGTTTATGCTTCGTAGATGCACATTGAGTTATTCTCTGTTGAATATTTTCTGTAACATTTTGGATTTCTTTTAAGGCTATATTGAGCTTTCTGTTTTTGATGTTTTAGAAGCTTGGAGTGGTCGTGAAGCCAACAGAGAGGCCAAGGCTTGTCTTAAAATTCATTTGGATGGAAAAGAACATTGGTGTTGCACTTGACCAAATGGTTCCGGGTCATGGCACCATTCCTCTGCGCCCTTACTACTTTTGGCCAAGGAAAGATGCTTGGGAAGAGCTCAAGGAGCTACTTGAGAACAAGCCTTGGATATCTCAAAAGCAGATGATTATTCTTCTCAACCAAGCTACTGACATCATCAATTTGTGGCAGCAGAGTGGCAGCAACTTGGCATAATCTTAAATGTAGGATATTTTAAATGCATTTGATCTTCTGTTAATAGTATGCTCCCTTATTAATGTTAGGAAAAAACTTAGGTAAATTTCCTTTGGTATTTGCTATGAGGTTCTTCAATGAAAAAATCACATACAGAGGAACTTTTCTGAAAGATCCAATCATAGGTTATTGAACTGTAAAAGATCTTCACGAGTCATGTTTGTATTGGAGAACCTAGCAAACACCTAAAAACTATATCTAAGTCTTGTCTGTAATGTTATGGTTTTTCTGTTGTATTGCACTGCCGTAGAGCTCTTTGTCTTTCTCTAAATAGAAGACGTGTGCCCAACTCTTTCGGAAGAACCATTACTGTGTTTTATAGATTATCACTGAACATTGTAATGCATTGGATGGTTTGTTACTGTCATGTTGCAAGTGCCTTTGGATAGTCTTGGAGTGACTTTACCTCCAAAGGACTAGTTTGTGAGATGTGTCTGACCCAAATAAGTCAGAAAAACTTGAGCGTACTATGGATCTCACTATTCTCCTTTGGATCTAACAAATCCCATCACTTGTCCTCCTATAAAATTAACCGTAGATATTGAGATCACAAATTTAGGATCATTGGTGCATATATGTGGTTGTTTATATGTATACATATAATTTTTAATAATGTGTGGCATCTACTGAGTACAATAACTTTTTTTCTAAATAATAGGTATTTTGTAAGACAGAAAGGAAGTTTGGATTAGTGAGACGAAAGACCTATCAGTAGAGTTTTCTGAGGTTTAGAGAGACTTGAGGCTAAATTTACATTTTTAGATGGTAAATGGACCATCAGAAGAATTTCTTTGTTGACATTTCACTTTTTCTCAATTTGTTGCTTCATCTTCTCTTGTTTAACAGCAAGTTGAAAAGTTTTACAACAAATTGTCAAAAAGTATGTAAGTAAATAAATGATGTGTATTGTGAGATCAAATATAAAAACATATTTTAGTGTGTGCATTAACTGGTCCCAAAAAGGTTTACGCCATTGTTAAAAATAAAACTTTACTGTTTTGTTAATTGCATGTCTGCAAATCTGCAACTGAAAATTTATTTAACATTGGAACACATGTATTGAAGCATGACAGTTGTCTTGTTCATCTTACTTTGACACCCCTTTTCAGGTCAAGCACTTTCTTATTTTCAAATTCTACATCATTGATTTTATAGTTCTCATGCTTTTTTCAGTTTCTTTATGACCTTAACCCTCTGGTAGCAACCACCATATAAGTTGTGAATCTGTGATTTATTGAGTTTACCTTTTTTCTTGGTCCCACTGTTGTTTCACAGACTTAAAACCTACTATGGACTGTCTTCTTAAAGTTCAAACAAAAGCGTGGTGGCTTCTTTCTCAAATAATTCCTTTTTAATCTATAGTAACTTGATCTATGTGTAACTTTTTCTGGTTTGGTAGCAATGGAAAGGTTAGTGTCTGATTACTGACTATGATATTCGTAATGTGAGCAATGCCAGGAGTTTAAAGGAAGATAAATTCTTTCACTGTTGTTCTGCTTGACTCTCTATTGCAATAGGATTGCCTTTGAAATATTGCCATTAGAATCCTGGATTGGTCCTTACGTTTCCCCTCATCCTTCAATTTATTTAACTTATATTACTCCATTTATTGACATTCTAAGGGGACAAATGTGACAGTTGTCATTATGCATCATTCATTATGGTTTTGAGTTTCGGCTTTTGAGCATAGACACAAATTCTAATCCAACAACTTAGTAGCTAAGAAATCTAGCTCGATGAGTTTTCATACTTTTTTTCAGTTTTGAAGTGAAAAGTTTCACATCATAAGTTGATCAACAAAATGTGAGTGAAGAACCCAAAAAGGTTACAATTTCTTAACAACTTAGGTTCAATTTTTCTCGGGGGCTCTTTGGGAATACATTTTTAAATGCAACAGAGCAATGTAGGGAAATACGCTTTTGAGATTGCTAGGGAAGGACTAGTTGGCCGTACTAACCAAAAATATCAGTGAAGAAATAAATATGGTAGAAGGAAAAGAAAATCATGTAATCTGAATAAGCTACAAAATTATTTTGGCTCATCCTTGTGCTTGTCTGGTGCTCTGACATTACCTTCTAGTTCATATGTGTACTGCCAATCGCAGGTGTTCCTTTCCTTCTATAAGGAACACAATGCAATCAGATTGAGGATTCTGCAGATTCTGACTTGGAGACTGTCAGACTGGAAAGCAAGATGAATTCTATCTTCACTAAAGTGTTAATTCTTTACAGCTGCTTCAGACTGTGTTGTTTTCATGCTTATTCATGGCAGACCCATCTCACCATTCATTTTGTCCTTCCTCTCTGTATCTTCTACCATGTATCTACTGGAAACCAACTCTATGCACTGATAATTTGGTTGATTTTGAGTGAGATTCAGCGGTTGAAAATTATGATTTGATTTCTCTCTTCCAAAACTCTAGACTAAGGTCTAGTTACAAAATAAGTACACAAATTTTGAAGTAAAACAAAACACCTCTATCAACTCATCAATTCAGAGTTATGCTCCAATTGCAAAGTAACTCCAATTTCTGTGGCAATGTCTTTCAGTTCCTTCAGTTTAATTTCCAAGGCTGGCCGTTTAGGGGAAAACTTTTGTATCATCTGAAATAAAACCAGACACAGTTGTCAGAATATTATGTTGATTGTGGATCGAGATCCTCTTACTCGATATCCACCAAGTTTATTTTTAATTGAAAGCTAATCTAAGGCTAAATAGAATCTCCAATAATAACAGTCAAAATTTACAAATTAAATTACTGGAAGTGTTACTGGTTGATTTTATTTGTCATATGATATGATATTCTTGAATTATTGATTTTTTAATTGAATATCAACAAGTAAAATTTTTTTGTCCTTCACATATAGGGTATTTCTTAATTCAATTCCTCATAGAATCTTTTTCTCTATTTATTCCCTGATAAATAAATTATTTCTTAATTTGATCTTTCTTATATACACATTTTTCAATTTCATCCCTGATTAATAAAATTGTTGCTAATAATATAATGAAAGGATATGTTAATTTCAGATATATAAATGACATTATTGATATCAATTTTTTAAATTAAAAAAATATCATATATGTGAAGAACTATATCAAAACAAACTTATGAAGGATTAAATTAAGTATGTAATGGAGCAAAATGGAGTTACACTGAACAATAACCAGAAATTAAAATGATTTAACTAGGTAAATTTATTATATAAAAAGATATGATAAGAATATTCTTTTGAAATATGGTCTCAGAATATCCAAAAATCATCACCTTAGAGTTCACTCCGTTAGGTTCGTGCAACTCCACAGCATGAATTGCAAATTCCTTCCCAAGTCTGGACGTCAAAATCTCTCTAATCTTTTGCAGCTCTGGAAATTCTCCACATCGCGAGGATGCAAAGATGAGGCTCGACGTTGCTTCCTTGAGCCCCTCAGGACACTCCCTACTTTAAACATTTGAATTTATCTAAATATGCAATTCAGAATGGTAAAATGCAGTTCATTTAATAATATATCACCACCTTTAGTATTAAAATTTGAGAAAGTATTATTTTAATCCTTAACTTATTATTGAATTATTTTTTTTCTTACATCCACTTTATTTTTAAGAATTATTCTTTATTGATAAGAAATGATCACTCTTGATTTCTTAAATTAAATTTGAATTGGATGCAGTATAGTATCTTTTGTTGTGTATTGTGAGTCATTAGATTTATAATAACATCATAGAATCGTACTTAATTATTTTGATTTGACGGCTTATAATTTACAACAAATGGTGGTATACTATACCTAATTCAAATTTTAATTTCCTTCTTTTGATATTATTACCATGTATAGTTTTGGGGTTAATTCTATCTAACTTACTTAAAAGGATTAAAAATAATAATTTTCAATTAGTAGGAGATTGTTTTAAAAAATAAATGATTAAATGATTAAAATAATAATTTAGTGATAAATGAGAAATTCTTTTGACAAAATTTACTGAAAAACAATAGGTAAGGACGTGAAAAAACCAACTTGTTATTTTCAAGAAGTTCAGCTCTTTCTCTCAAGAAGTTGCAGTAATCCTCAATCATAACAAACACATCCAACATGTATTGCTCTCTTATCAACTGCTCCACCTGTTGGTTAGAATATAAATTCCTTGACGGCTTGAAAGTGACTGAGAAAAACCATTCTTAGATAGATTCTTGTTCAACTTATACGAAGAAAATTTTTTATATATCTTCTATATTTATCATGAGGTGTTTTTAAAAAATAAATAATAGGTGTTCGTTTTTTGTTATGATTTTTCAAGTAAATCATACATTATTATTAAAAATTATATGTTTGTTATATATTAATCAAAGATGATAATTACAAAAATATAAAAGAAAATCATTTAAATTTAATCATTATACAAATTAAATAGACTAAGTGAATCATACATTGATATATAAACATGTTAAAAATAGATGTTGACGAGTTTATCTGTCTTAATAATTAGCTTGTTTAAAAAATGGATGGCTCACGCATTGTATATACGATCCATTTAAATACTAGAACCCACAAACTGTTTATAGTTCTCGCACATTAAATCTTTTTTCTGAGATTGACACCATTTTTAAAAGAGAAAATGTCTTTTTGTCCCTCATACATTATGAAATTATCATTTTGGTCCTTAATATTTAAAATAGTCCTCCATTCATTGAAAAATTTTACACTTAGTCCTCTTCTTTTTTAAAAATATCAGATATAATTTTTCTATTAAACCCTTAATCTTAAATTTTAAAAAGTAAATTTAGTATTTTTTTTTTAAATTTAAGAGATTAAATTTAATATTTTCTAATAAAAAAAGAACCATTTTGGATATCACAATAAATAATGGATCAAAATGATACTTTTGCGATAAATGGAGAACTGAACAAAGTATTTTACTCATTTTAAAAGATTGAAAATATTCATATTCTGGAGAAGGGACAATTAATGCTTACTCGAAGGAGAGCTCTGTCATGGAAACCCAGGTTCAAGAGTTGAGCAACATCAGAGCGAGCATAAGATCCTCGTATTTGACGCTGCTTCTTCAATATAGCAATCCTAGAAACTGCAAGTTTGGTGATTCCTCTAAATTTGGAAGCGAAGCTTTTCCCTATAAGACCCATGTTCTTCACTTCTACGATATATATATTATATATCCCTCTTCGATGGCCTCAAGCTAATAATATTTTCGCCACCAGAAGTACTGTTGCTATGTAGCTGTGTGAAAAGAGAATAGAAGATGAAGCAACTTATGATCACAGAGCCTTTTATAGGAACAGCTAAATGAAGTTCAAAGTTTTTGGCTTGCTGGACTTTATTTGCCAAGTCAGCTTGTGATTGAAAACCATATATATACAACCCCACTGCTATAAAATATAGGGAAAATTCTACTTTTGGGTTCATGGGTTTGCATTTAATTTTTAAGTTGGTCCCTAATTGAGTCATTAGAGTTTAAACAATTTTTAATTTAATTCCTGTCATTATATTCTTACCAATATTTTGTCATATATGAGTTAATTTTATTTTATTATTTATTTTTATGTTTATAAATTATATATTTTTTGAGTGTTAAGATAATATATAATTAGTTTATTAACAGAATTTAATAGTGGAGAGTAAACTAAAATATTTGTAAATTGTAAGGACTCATTTATAAATTTATAAATTATAAGGATTAAATTAAAATTTGAATAAAGTTATGGGAACTAAAAGTAGAATTTTCTCTATATGGCTATGAGAGTGTTCGTTTTGAATTGGCTTGAACTAGGAGCTTTCAGGGTTGATTCCTTCTTTTTACAAGTTGCAAGAGGTTGATAAATTCTTTTGGAAAATCAAATATTAAGTACTACATATTCTCTTGACAAGGAGGCTAATAGGAAGAGGTCAACAGGTCGTTAAATGGAATTCTAGAGGACCCCATCTTGGTGACTAGTTCAAAGGGTCAAACCTATACCTTCATTTTTTTTTTTTCCTATTTCTAATTTTCTCTGTTTAGGGTTTCTTTAAATGCAAATATGTGAAAGTGCAGGAGATAACCTTTAAGAAAATATTTACAAATGAATCATTACTGAATGATGTATTTGTATACTACAAAACAAAGATTAATTATACAAATGGTGCCTTGTATATGACAAAGTCTGGATATTATTATTGCAATTTGGATAATATTATTTAAATTTATATAGACAAAACTCTGTGAGGGAAAAAAGGTTAATTATGAACATGAATTTTTTTTTCATATATAAATAAAAATGTAATATTTCATATATTTGTAACTAGTTTAAAGGGTCAAAACTATACCTTCATTTTCTTTTCCTATATATATTTTTTCTCTGTTGGCTTGCCTGTTGCAATTACTTTATTTCGTTCCTTATGATTGACCAAGGTTTCTTCTTCTTTTTTTTTTTTTCAAATGAAAATATGTAAAAGTGGAAGGAATCTTTGCTAGTCATATAATTAGGAAAATATTTACACATGAATGATTACAAAATGACACATTTGTGCTTTTTTAAATACGAATATCTGGTGCTTTGTATATGACAGAGTCTGGATATATAATTTAATTTTTTTGGCCCAAGGATATATATTATAATTACTATTGGATAATATCATTAGAGGGAGATATATATATATATATATATGTATGTATATATGTCAGGGAAAAAAGTTAATTATTAACATCAAACTTTTCTACATAAATATGTCATATAAATATTAATGATAATTATGAACGCGGCCACGCAGTTAAATTTATATACAAGGGCAAAAGAGGGTCATATTATATTTTTCATTCATTTACTGTTTAGCATCATATGAATTTTCTAACCGTAGCTTATCTCTCATCTCACCTATATATGCTAATAACGATATGAAAAGTAGTAAGTCTATGGAATCATAATTTGTTATGCATGTGAACCAAACACGTATGACATAATATATTATAACAGTTTTTAAACAAATGAAAAATATTGCATAATACATCGATCCAACACCATGACTTTGTATGTCAAGCAGAGCTTAGTATTATTTTCGCCTAGTCCAGATGAAAAATAAGATTTGAAAACTGCAAAATTGCGAAGAAGAGGGTGGCATATGTGATTTATTTAGAATATGGATTTTCAAAATTTCTTCGAACTATACACCATTAAATCGGTCATTTCATTTGATGTGGACCGTTAGGTTAATATTTTTTATTTTATTAATTTTGGTAATTAAAAAATTACTGATTTTAGTATTTAACTGTAAACATAGACTATTAAATTTATGTTATTCCATAATATTAACCATTTGATATGTATTTATATAGAAATGTAAGAAATATAGCCGACTATTCCAAGGGGAGTTAACATAATTAAAAAACAAAAATAATATTTTATCTCAATAATTTATATGCACATGCACATATACATAATTTATTACCCTATCAAAATAGACGGAGAATTTTATATAAAAACAGAGAAAATGAAATAATAATCTTTTCATCCTAATTAATGGTCACAATTAATAAAAATATTTTTTAAAAATTAATTATATATAATTAACTGAGTAGATACGAAACACCACACTGAGTGCGACCTTCAACTGTATTGAACGAAATGAATAAGATGCTTTTAGACCTTTTTTCTTTTCCGGCCCAAGGACGGTGTTCGTGACTTGTTCAAGTTATGTTTATTTTAATAAATTTCGCTTTTAATACCTATTCAAGTTTATTGAATTATTAAGATGGAAACAGTTAACAGTTTCATAAATATGACCGTGGAATTTGACTTCCAAAGAACATGGCACAATTTTTTTAATACAACATATTTTGATAATTTATTATTTAAAAATTACATTCGAATGATATAAGGTTAAATAGACTCTCACCATATTAGAATCAAAGAATATCGTCTTGTTAACTATTTAACAAAGAAGAAAAAAGCGATTACATTAAATACTGACTCAAAATTTTCATGGGTTAAGTAAGTTTCATTGCCAATATTTCTCCAGGTTGTTCGAATTTTTTTTTTTTTTTTAAGAAATTCAATCCTCAAACTCTATCAACAAAAATTAAAGATTTCATAGAAGAATAATATAGGTTATTTTGCCAAATCTAGACATTTTCTTTAAAGGAAAAATATGGGCATTGTATTTATATGTTTTGAATCGGGGATTTTATTAATTGATCAAGGAAGAATTTCAGTCTTCACTACATAGAAAATTAAAAATTTCACAAGAAAAGTTGGGGTACCATAAGAGATTCCATTTTAGAGAAAAATTTTGGAGAATATTGTATTGTGTGTATCAAATTTGTGAATTCAATTGGCCAATAGAATATTTTCGACCTTCACTGCATAAGAAAAGATTAGATATTTCACAAAAAGAAAAAAGAATTTATGGAAAATTTGGGAATAAAATTGGGTACGGAAGAATTGAAAAATGACTAAATTATAAGGTATTATATATAAACTGTGTATTATCCCCCATTTTCTTTATTCTGCTTCTGTGGTCAATGGCCAGTTGAACACAGCTTTCACATATTTTAAGGATATAATTATGAGAAAATTATAGTTTAGAATCCAGCGGGACAAAAATGAGCTTCCAGAAAAGCCTGCGACACTAACCATATTTTAACTGATACATTCTTCAAGTTTCTAAAAGAACTCATCATCGCCTCTCAAGTTTTATTTTTTAAGTTGAATAATTCCCTTTTTTCTCCTAATTAAGTTTCACCATAATTTAAGAGAGAATGACCTTTTTCGGATGATACTGAGGAACTGCTGCCAATTACATTTTTTTTTTTTTCTTGTAGTGAATATAAACTAATCAGGTATTCAGTCACGTGCAGTTCTATTTATTGTCTTTATGGAGACATATTATTCTTTACACCTACAAAGTCATATATATTGATTAATTTGACTGCCTCTTCTTGCCTTAGTTTTATTAATTAATGCAATAAATTAAAGTACTGTTTTTAGTGTAATAGCTTCATATACATGAGCTCGGGGTTGAGATTAGAATTTTTAACGTGGTTTTGGCAAAGAGATTTTTTGAGCGTAAAAGTTAGTGTAAAGATGATTGACTAATTGATCCATCGATGAGTTTGAGAGAATAAGTCACTACTGAATGAAATCATTGTCCATTTTAAAAATTTATTTTGAGAATTCATTTTCACTTCCAACGGATCAATGTGGAGATGGAAAATCCTACCGAGTAAAAAACTTGCAAAGATCTACCAAAAATATATAAATAGGTTATCTTGATGGTGACTTTGCTCATTTCCTAGCAAATAGGTTTTAAAGAGTTGCTAGAATAATTTATTAATTTGTATATCGACATTAATTAATTATTGGGCTTATTAACATTTTTATATTTTGATAAATATCAAATAATTAATTTTACATTTGATATTATCTAAATGGGTTTGATGATGTAATTTAACATCTCATCATAGATTATAGATTGGGCTATTGTCGTTATATTTTAATAAATATATATAGTACACTCTTACATAATACATTATAAATTGTGGGCTTTTTTATTTTCACGTTATTAATGCTCTATACCCGTCGCCGCCAATCATATTATCCCGATTTGCTGCACTGTACACTTTTTTTTTTTTTTTTGCAATATAATAGCTAGAACGCATGGTGTCAGCCCATGTAACCAGAGATGTAGATATTGGTCGCGTGGTATGGAACCTAGCGATGAGAAGTGGGTGGTTCTCGAGGCTTGCAAAATCTAAAACTTCGGCATGTTGGATGCACCATAGGGACACATTTTTTTTTTAGAAAAATATTATATTGGTCTTCTATTTTAAAATTGATTATTATTGTAGCCCTCTATAAATTAAAAGTTTTAAAATAGTCTAGTACTTTTGAATATTGTCTCTTTTTGGTCCCCAAAAAATTCAAAATCTTCAAATAGTACTCTATTTTTTAAAATTTAACTCAAAGTAATCCTCCTTTATGAAATTTCATTTAGAGGGATATTACTTTGAGTAAACTTTTGAAAGTAGAGAATTATTTTGTTTTGCAAAGCAATTTTCTTTGTCTGACATGCCATCTATTATTAAATATCTCAATATTCTTAGTCTCCCGCTCCAAGTAATTTTCTTTTTTGGAAATAAAGTTGGCCACAAATTAAAAGAATTTTCATAGTAAAATATATTGCACATTTTTAAAAAATAAATTTCATACATGTTTTTACCTCTTCTTGGATCACTTCATATATATATATATATATATTGTACGTTTTTTTAAATATTTACAAGCATTTGTTTTTTGGGTTGAAAACTTGCTGGATACTTACAGGGAGTAAGTAATATAAAATTCACCAAAATTGGAGTTTCAAAGTTTCATTGGAATTGTCTTCAGGCATTGCTTAGGAATTCATTGACCAATGTTATCAAAAAATAGAGGTTTTTAATTTATAAGCTCAAATAAGATTACTACTAAGTACTAGCCAGCTCTTAAGGCAGTTGACATGCAACAAAAAGTTAAAGAAATAAAAATAGTTTAAAAACTTAGGAATGGTTATAAGTTGTGGAAAATTCACATTTAGATTAAAAAGCGGTAAATTATATACTTGATAAAACTTAGCACTGGAAATTTATTCAAATTGAATTTTTTGAATGACTATCGAATGTTTTTCAACGCAGAAAACATATGCTCGTTATTTTTTTAAATGTACAACATTATATATATATATATATATAATGATCCAAGAAGACGTAAAAATATGTATGGGATTTATTCTTTTAAATGCACAATATATTTTACTATGAAGAATTCTTTTAATTTGAAGCCAACTTTATTTTTAGAAAAGAAAATTGCTTAAAGTGGTAGACTAAGAAAATTGCAATATTTAATAGTGGATAACATGTTAAATGAAGAAAATTACTTGACAGCTTTATTTTTATTTTTGAATTTAGTCTTATTTTGGTTCACTATAAATTGAAAGTTTTAAAATAACCCTCTACTTTCAAAAGCATGCTCAAAGTAATTTATTTCTAAAATGAAATAATAGAAGATTATTTTGAGTTAAGTTTTAAAAGTAAAATACTATTTAAAGATTTTGAATTTTATGTTAACCAAAATCAAACTATATTTAAAATTATTAAATTCTTTTTTAAAACTTTTAATTTATAAAACATCAAAATGAGAATAAATTTTGAAATAAAAAACCAAAATAGTGTTCTTTTAGAAACAAATGTGTCCCATTGATTGTGTGGTTCCACAACACGCAACCAGTATCTACAAGACACGCGACCCAACGATTATATTAGTCTTAAAATAATTAATGGTATTCGTAAATAATTAAAAATTTGGAAATAAAGACATTATATTATTCCTGACTAGGGTCAGAGCAGACAAAAGGACTCACTTAAGTACTCATTCATTCATTCCTACCAGCCGTCACAGAGATAGTAAAGTCCAAGGCTAGGTAAATCAATGTCTGACAATGTTGTTATGTTCCTTTCGAAATGATTGTTACAGATATTCTGCAGAGGCTAGACGTGAAAACCTTACTTTGATGCACATATGTTTGCAAACACTGGAAATCCCTCATTTATTTACTAGCGCTTCTTTTATATACGAACATTTCATTCCAACACTACCAGCGAACCCCTTCTTTTTCATATTTCTCGCAATGGGTTAGTATGTCTTGTGGATATTCTCCATGACACTATTATTCTGTGGAATCCTGATGGAATTATGATGGATGGAAAGTAAATAGTAGGAGATGGAAATAAACTAAGCTTTATTGCTTGGTGAAAAATTGGTTTTTTGATACAAGTTTCTAAACATTTGTATAGAATCTTAAAAGATGATTTTAAGCATTTTGTTTTTGGTTAAATGCACTTTGCTTTCTCATTAAATATTGCTACCTACTATTTCTACACATTTTAACTAGATTGTGTGCCATTAGCTACCTATTCTACAAATTTATGAAGCATCTTTTCATTGCATTTATTTCACAGCACATTTTGTCTCCCATATGCAATATTTTTTTAGGTTGGTTGTTGACACTTCCCCTTAATCTAGAAAAATTTGTGACTACAAGCATTTCTTGAAACTTGATAAAGTTCTCCATAAGTCTTGCTTTGTAAATAAAAATATGCTACTTGATCTTCTATTTTGCAAAATTTTAATTTAATTTCTCCTTGTTAAATCTCAATATGTTGGTGCAATTGTGGAAAACAAAATTCATTTTCATGGCAATGGTAGATATATTATTGTAGTAGATTCTTGTTAGTGCATTGACAGGTTGATGTAAATTATTCAAACTTCTTCTAAGTCAAACTACTTCATATGTAGTACATGTTGTTGCCATATATTATGCTTCTGTTGATGAAATTATGATTCCTATGCTTCTTTGACACCACCCATGAAATCACCTTTGAACCAAGATGAAAAACATATGTAGTTGTACTCTTTCAATCACAATGCTATCTGCCTTGTTACTATCTGTATGGCCAATTAATTTGAGTTCTGCATCACACTTAATACCAAAATTTTTTATGCCCTTGACATACCTTAAAATTCCATTAGCAACTGTGAAGTGGGACTTATTAGGTTCTCTCATGTATCTTGAAATGATTCTGATTGCATGCACTATGTCTAGCTTGGTGGTTGTGAGATAGATCAAAGATTCAACAAGATTTTAACAAATTGTCTCATCAAGTTTCTCCTTTCCATCTTTTGATAACTTCTCATTTTCACATTGAATTTCTTCAATAAATCATTTACATATTTTTCATGAGAAATGAATATTAGCCTGGGCCTTTGTTTGACTTGCATTTATAGAAAATATATCATGAAGCCAAGATCAATAATTTCATATGCCATCATGGCTTGCTTGAATTCTTCCATCATCCTTTTGTCATTGCCTGTGTAAATTAAATCATCCATGCATAGACATAAGATGAAGAAACAAACTTCATGTATATTCAAATATATTGATGACTCATTGGGCTTTTGTGAATATGTGATCAAGAAGATACTTGTTAATTTTATTGTTCCATGCACACAACACTTGATTGAAACTGTAAAGTGCTTTCTTTATATGGAAAACTTTGTCTTCTCTATTTTGAACTACATACCCTTGAGGTTGCTTTATGTACACTTTTTTAATTTATGCATTCAGGAATGTTGAATTCACATATAATTGGTACACTTCAAGCTTTAGTTGTGTAGCTAAAGGAAGTATCATTCTTATTGTCTCCATATAAACCATAGGAGTAAAGGTTCTGTTGAAGTCAATATTTGATTATTGGGAATATACTTTTGCCATGAGCAGTGTTTTTTTACTTTTGAATGGATCTATCTTCATTATACTTGATTTGTAAACCTATTTTAGCCCAATGATATCTTTTTCCTTTGGCTTTTGCACAAGCTCTTATGTATGATTTTTCTAGATCATTTTCATTTCATCATCCATATTTTTGCTCCATTCTTCTTGTTTTATAACTTCTTAAAATTTTTTTGGCTCATAAGAAAAGAATAGAACATTGCAAATTTGATAAATATCTAGCAATGATCACATCTTCCTTGAAGGAGATGGATCTAGTAATTGGTTATTCTGTCTTGGAGGTAGACTCATGTTAGGGTCTGGGCCATCTCTCGTAATCTTCTTACTTTGAAGAAGTTCAACTCCTTTAAGAGCTTTACTATTCCAATTCTAGTTGGCATCTTCATCAAAGATCACATCCCTTGAAATAATCAATTGTTTCATTAAAGGATTATAGAGACGATAGCCTTTGAATCATCACTGTAGTTTTATCCTTTCTCATTTAACTTGTCTTTGCTTCCCTTTGGGAGGTGAGTATAAGCAATGCAACCAAAGACTTTAAAGTGATCAACTTTTGGCTTTTGTTTGAACTATATTTCATATAGAGTTAACTTCTGTGGGAGATCGGTTGAAAATATAAAAATATATGTTGAGAACTTCATCCCATAAGTATTTTGGCAGATTTTTAGCTCGTAGTATGGTATGAGCCATGTCACCCCCTAAAACCAAAGGTGTGACTACTGCAAGAAATGAGGGGAGATCTCGATCCTACAAGTCTACACTAGACAGAAAATAATCTACATACCAATTTTAAATACCACAATTTAACATGCTAATAGTTCTTATTTAATTTAGATAACCAATCTAAATACAAGACGTAGGTTTTATAAAATTTTGGTATAATCTACCTTATAAATGAGACTTCTTAATAATTCTAAAGAAACCTGCCAGCTTATCAAAACAAAACAAATAGAGAGCTTCGCTTTTAGCTGTTGCAAAAAGAAACAAAATACACTAGAAGGGGGTAAGGATACACAGCTTATGGTCATTAAGATACACATCTAGAGTTAGCAAATTATTATCTACCAAGAATATATATACATTCCCAAAAAGATTATAAAATGAAAATGGAACTGAGCTTGGCCTTACAAAGTGATTTAAGGCTCACTAAAGGAAATCACTCCTCAACTCTCTTGGGTAGGTTGACAATTCTACTATCTGAGACAATAAAAATTTTTCAGCAGATAAAACCCCAAAATTAGTAACTAATTAATATATAACAAGATAATTAAAGAAAGAAAATACATTAAAAATAGAATAAAATAAAACAATGAATAATGTAAACATTCTTTAGAGCAAAATAAGCTAATTGATAAACATAAAGATTTTCCTTTCAATTCAATAAAATATTCGATCAATGGTTCTTCACATGTAAAGCAGCTAAACTTGTCTTTTACAAAACCCTTAGTATGCCAATCAACTTGAAATTTACAACTTTTAACAATGAAGCATAAAAGTAATTGGTTTCACAAATCTATTTGGGGGAATGACTGTACATCTGATGTGTGTAACAACTCACGAGGGTAAATCACTACTAGCAAGGGAACACAGTCCTCAAGGGTAAGTAACCAATTAGCATGAGATCATAGCCCATGAAAATGATCAATCGGCGTGAGATTATCATTCACGAAATCTACCATCCCTCGTATCTACATGTGGTAGCCATTACATAGGACTAGTATCTCTAATAACCTTGCTAGCTAGGTATTTCCTAGGTGCATTAATGGCTAAAAGAATGATAAATCTATGAAATAGAGTTATTTAGGTCACGTTCATGCTAAGTAATTTAGTAATTTTTTGGTGTTGCATTGATTTTTGAGTTAATTTTGGTTAGTTCAATCATCTTTACCTTTAATAGTTTAGGTTTAGTTTTTCTTTGTTGTTTTTACTTTTATTAAGTTAGTGTTTTGCATGCATATTTTAGCCAAATATAAACTTCTCATGTTGTTCTCAATTTTGGTGTCAAGAATGTGTATCTCTTAACTTTAAGATAGCTTTTAGTCCCTTGGACTTTGGAATTTGGAGTTAACCATTTCACAATAAATTGTAGAACTTTTTGAGACCTTTCCAATAAAGGGTGGTTCACTAAAATCTAATGTCAAAATGAAAATTATGGCTAAAATATTAAAGTTGTCTAGCTGGCTATGATCTGGCACCTAGGCATCAGAGACTAAAGCCTAGGCACAAGGATATCTAGAAATGCCAAAAAATATTAGAGTTGATGCGCAAAAAATTGGAGCCTAGGCACCAAAATATGTAGGTCAATCCTAGAGTTGGTGCCTAGGTGCTAGAAACTGAAGCCTAGGCACCAAAACACAATAATTGAAAGGCAAGTTTATCTTTTTAGAGAAAGGGGGTCGATATATTAGTTTTAGGCTAGGGTTTTTGAAAGCGAAAGACTCTGGAAATAAGAGACCTGAAGAAGGAAACTTGGAAGGTAACTAAAGCTTTAAGGAATGCATTCTAGGTAGAGAAATTAAAAAAGAAACCTATTAAAGTGACGAAAACACGTTTTCTTCTATTCTTCTTCTCTTTTTCTTCTTCTAAGCTTGATTGTACCTCTAAATATGCTAGACAAGGTTTTATTTCTCAAAGATTATGGCTATTTAGCATGTAGGTTGGTGATTATTGTTACTTTTTTTCTTAAATTTCATTGTGAATGAGTTTATTCAGTTCAATTTTGCATTGTGCCTTCTTACTTGGCCACCAATTAGGGCTTATATTGAGGATTTAAGGATTCTTAAAAGAGAAGCCTGAAGTCATAGGGCTAAATACCACTTGATGGATGTTAAACTCCAATTGCTTTTAAGATAGACATACACTTATTGGACTAGTGGTGTTGTGATTAGTCATACGTATTGCACCACTTTGATTTGATTATCATAGAAATATAAGGAATTAAATTATGGTTATAAAATTTATAAGGGGTTAACGGAATTTTATAATGAAATTAAAGGCTTAGACTAATTTATGAGAATTAAATTCAGGTTAAGAAAGTAACCATATTGCAATTGAAATGCCAAATTGAACTATAATTCTAGCTAGTTTTCTTTGATACAAAATGAATCTATTTAGTCTTACTCGTTTAGTTCTTTTGCATTATTTTCTTTCTTGATTATATTGAATATTACGATTACCTTGGATGAGGTAACCGCGATAGCATTAGTACTTACCAAGAGCTTTAACAAGAGTTCCCAATGGACAACACTCATTTTTCTGCCATTGTATTACTTGTTGATGGTGTACACTTGCACCATGACATTTTCATGCAACATAAAACTACTATTAGTTTCTAGTGTCCTAAACTAGTCTTTCTAAAATCATTAGAAAGCTAAATAGGAATGTATTGAATTTATTAACTGTATGAAAGATTAGTTAGTCAGACGGTCACATATATATAGCTATAGTATAACATTTACATTAACTTTGAATTGTTCTTATCAATTTCAAACATGATATAGTATTTGGTAAAATATTGTTGAAAATTTGTTTAAGAAAGAAAACAAAATTTCAAAATATGAAAGTATTGGTTTAGGACATAAAAAATAGAATTTAAGTAATCTGATGAAGAAATAAAGATAATAAATAACTTTAATAAGTTGGGCATGTTGTCAATGCACTTAGATGCTGAACTATTATAAGGCAACTTAATCTTCCTTTGGTAGAATACAGTCTTTTAAAAAGTCCTCACACAAGTAGGAAGAGATGAAAGTTTAATCAGTAAGCATTCAGGGAAATTTAAGTTAATTCCTCTTCTTATTCCATACCCTCTTGGTAACAATTTTATAATATAAATCTTGATAAAATTGTTATAAGAACTTTATCAATCCATAATTCTTGAATTAAGCTTTAATCTCACCAACTTAATGTTTTAACATAAACTTTAAAGCTTTCCTTTAGTCTCTTCTTGTCAAGCCCCATAACCTAATAGTGTGATTGGTGTAGGAAATGAGGGAAAACCTTGATCTTGCAAGCCTAAAACTACATATATGTTCCAAACATCACATCATGCACACAGTAATACTGCCCCCTTAAAAAAAATACTTAGTATATATAGAATGCGTAGATTTTGTAAAAAGTTTTGACAGAATCTCCCATATAAATGGGACATCCTGATATTTCTACAAGATATTGTCAACCCAATGACCGGAACCAAAAGAGAGCTATGCTCTCATAGTAGCAAAATGAAATAAAGTACACTAAATGAGGGAGTATGGATACACAATTTGTGGTCATCTGGATACATAGCTAGAGAAAACAAAAGAATAGTTATCCTAAACATATATACAATCCAAAGAGTGTAGATAACATAAGAATAAAGCTTAGCTCTAACATAAACAAAGCAGGGCTCATTAAAGGGAATCTTAATTCACTCTTTAGCTCCTTTAGGCATGTCACTAGCTATACTATCTAAGATAATAAATTTTCTAGTTGATAACACCCCAAAATCAGTAGGAAATAAATATATAATCAACAATTAAAAAGATGTGAAAGTCAATTTGTAAATTATGATAAAATATCAAATTATGTGAAAGCCTATAAGGATAAAACTAGTTATCTAATGGTCATAAAAATCATGAATGTTACACGAATCAATATGCACTTAATGATTCTTCTTATTCAAAATAATTAAGCCTTTATTTTCCTTAAACTCTTAGTAAGCCAAATTAACTTAAAATACATAAGTTTAATAGTGAAGCATAAAATGATGGGTTTCTAAAATCCATTTGAGGGAGGGACTATCCTGGACTAGTATCTAGATATCTATGTGGACTTATAGCCCACGAGGGTAAGTAACAAATAGGCATGAGATTATAAATCATGAAAATCAACTATCCATTTAATCCATGTGTGATGGCTATCACACAGGACTAGTAACTCCACTAACCTTGCTAGCTGGGTATTCCTTAGGTGCACCAAGGGCTAACATAACTATTTTTACCTTCCAATGTCCTTACTAGTTCTTCTAAAAAAAATAACAATAATAAGTGGAAAGTGAAATAGGAATGTATAGAATCAATTAACTCTATAGATGCTAACTTATCTGGCGATTGTACATAATCGTACTCATGAATTTCTTAATGATTTTTAACAATTCATACACGATATACTTGTATAATTCACCCTTGGAAAACCATCTAATAGGAATTAGCAATACCAAATAAAAATAACAATAATGTTAATTGTAAAAATATTCTAATAAAGAAAATAAAGCATAAATCATGTAAAGGAGTTGAGAGTGCTATTTGTGCACTTGAATATGTTGTTAATTATCAGGCAACCTAGTCTCCCTCAACCGAGGTGGAAATCACTCCACTAAGAAGTCCTTATGTCAATAGGACAATTTAATTACTTTCCTTTTCTTACTTCAAATATTCTAGGCATAAGGTTTATAGTGTAAGTATTGTTGGAAATACTATAATAACCTTATCAATCCACAATTCTACAATCAAGCCTTAATCTTATCAACTTAACATCTTAATTTAGGAATTAAGAGTTTCTCTTATCTTCATCAAAACACCATTAACATCCAATTCTCGTAAGAACATTCACAACCCATAAGGAAATGAAATCCTATAAATATATCCAATTAAGAAATTATTTTCCGACATATGTTCAAGTAATAAATGAATTTCACAATTGACTAAATGCTAAAACTCAAATCAATAATTCTTCTCAAACAAATTCCATTCTTTAATTTTTAATAAGATGATTAGAAAATTAGTCATTCATGGTAGGCTCTTGCAATATAATTTTCCTTCTCATTAACCCTTCCATAAGTATGAAATTGAAGGAAAAATTTAGAAAAATTATCAATTCACCTTACCTCTTTAAATGATAACTTCCAATTGCTCCAACTATTTCCCTTATGCTGTTAATTGAAGCCTAAGTCTCAAAAGGTTTGATTAGGTCCCGCAAGCTAAATTTGCAGTAAATTGGGATTTTCCAAATTAATCTTAAAATTCTTAATGTAACTTCGAATTGAGAGAGGGGAATAGACATAAATCATATAAAGAGGAAAAGGCACAAGTGACTTTCGAAAATCACTCACCAATTTATGGTCAATTTGAAGAAATTTGAATTTCTCCCAATTTTGAACCTAAATATAGAATCATGAGAAATTCACCAAATTTGAAGCAAATTTTATGCTGTTAATATGCAAAAATAAAATAAAATAGGGAAACATTGAAATCCACCACAGAAACAAAACCCTCACCATGTTTTGAACAATTTATCCTAAATTATGATAAAAAAATCCTTGAACAAGCTTTACTTGCCAACAAAATAATATTATATAACAGATAAAAATTAATACAACAATATTTTATATAATATATATATATATATATATTAAATAATACTATAGACATATCTTGAATGGTTTCTATATACTTTGTATCTCATTGGTTCAATCCATTTTAACAGCTCTATAATAGTGATTTGAACTCTACATAATTTTTTAATCTTACTCATATGTTATCAAAGTATCACAATATTCAATACATATAAAAATTTGGTCAAGATTTTTTTATTGTAAAATTAAGATAAACAAGCCTAGCATAATTTTATTATAATCACTTCTCATTAGTTTTATTATATTTTGCAACCTAATTATATTAAACCAATCACCTATTACTGGAATTGTCATATTTGCTTCTGTTTGCTTATGTTTATTTGAAAAAGATATCTTAATGATTTTTACATATTTTATTTCTCATATTATTGAAAATACATAAACATTTTAATTTTTAACCTTTTTTTGCTTTTGTATTAAATCATTAAAATATAAAAATTTTGTAATGTCAATCATTTAAGTGATATATATGCTTCCTTTTTTATTTTTTTGGCCAAAGTGATATATATATGCTCAAAACATATATCCAAGTGTTTTTTTTTTCGTCGAACATATATTGAAGTATTTAAAGATAATATTTTAAAATTAACTATAAAATAATAGAATAGATATCAATAAAATAAAAAACATTAATATAATTAAAGTTTATATTTAATTAAATAATAATGCATAAAAATTAAAAATAATATAATAATATTGTATATATGAAAATACATACATTTATATATAGAAAATATAGAAAAGATAGAACAAGGATATGAAGTGAAAGCACTTAGAGAAGTATTATTTGATGAAAAAACTGAAGAACAAATAAAAGAAAAACAAATAAATGAAAATATACAAGAAACTAGAATATTAATAGAAAAACTCCAAAAAAAAAAAACAAGAAATAATAAATAACAATTTTGGACCATATTTGATGAAATAATAAAGTTAAGAAAAAAAGATGACACAGAATCACAAAATGATGAAGAAAAATACTAGATGAAGAAATAGCTAAAAAAAGTTATACGGTAATGGAAATAGCATGTCAGATAGTGTCAAAATTACCAGACTTCATGTTAAAACTAATACAGAAAAGAAGAAAAAAGTTTGACAGTAAAACATATAAATATGATGCATATATTAGGAGAATTAGATCAAGATGAAATAGAAAAAAGATTGGGAAAGTAAGAAGAAAACTTATAAGAAATAAGAAAACAATTAGGAAATATGACATTAGGATATCATAAATTAAATGAAATAAATATGCATAGTGATTTAACAAGAAATTCAGGTAATCAACAAGACCACAAAATCCTCCAAATATACAAAGCCTAGCATATAATATTAATAATATAGGCAGTAGTAGACCAAATAGAGAAAGAGAAATAGAACAAGATGAATTAAGGCATAGAGAACCATTAAGAGCCCAAGATTTAACATATTTATATGAAACTACATATACCCAACAACAAATAGTAATTTTATACCACCACCATTAGAACAATATGAAACTAGACATATACCAAATTCAAGAACATGATTAAATTTAGACTGAAATTTAGATAGAAATCTGAATAGAAGAATGGACTAAACCCAATTAATAGCATTATTGAATAGAAATATTGAAACAAATGCAACAAATCTAATAGTAAAAGCTAGTTTTACAAGAGTAGTACAAGATTAGTAGAAAAGTCAGTTAGAAGAAGTTAGAGCTAATGTAAGAGCAGAAATAGGAAATTCAACTAGAAAAGAATTTTATGCAATATTATCAAGTTAATATGAACATGTATTAAGAAATGAGTTTTTAGGAAGAAGTGTAGATGCCAACGAAACCATAAAAATAGAAAGAGCAATAACAAAATTACATCAAATAGAAATTTGTACATTAGATCCTAAAGACTTAAACCAATATGTTTGTGAATACCAAAATATTATTATGAAGCAAGGCTATCGAGTTATGAACAACAAAAATTTTATATGATTTGTTTTATAGAAAATTACCAAGACTAATTTTTGAAACAATATTAGAGGATTACATAAATGCATTTAATGAATGACAAGACTTAATACCATTAATAGATACTATGGGATGAAAAGAAGATTTCCTAAGAGAATACCTATCTAATAAATGTAAAGAAGCATAGAGAAATATTGAATATTATAAGACTAATAAATTAATACTAAAATGTAGCCAACTAGAAACTCCTCACAAATGGGGATGTAGATTAGAAAAGAAAAAAATATAAGAAAAAGAAAAAATATTTAAAACCATATAAGAAATATAAGTTTAGAAAATATCCAAAATCTAAACTTAAGAAAAATTATGGATCATAAAAATACCTTAAAAAAGGAAGAAAATTAAATTATAAGAAAAATCATAGAAAATGTCAATGTTATCATTGTAGACAAATAAGACATATATCAACCGAATGTACTAAACCTAAAAATAAGATGGCAACGAACATAATGGAAATCATAGAAGATAATGGGTTAGAACCGATCGAATATAATGAACTCTCAGAAGATGAAATAAACAACTCAAATTTAAAAGTATATAAAATGACTATAGAAACTACAAGTAGTTCAGAAAATACTTTAGATAATGATGATTATGATTATATAATAGAAGAAAATGAAATTAATATGTTGTAAGGAGAAACTAGTAATCAACTACAAGAACAAGAAAGTAAAGAATATGAACATTATGATGAATATAGAAATTTAGAAGAAGGAATCATAGAAAAAAGAATGCAATTTAGTCAGAAACAATATGATAAGATAAGAAATGAAGAATTAGACTTAACATCTCAAGACTTAAGGCAATAAGTAATAATAACACGAATAGAAAAAATGATAAAAACAAAAGAAAAATAAAAAGAAAAATATGCTTGTGTAGTATTACTAAAAAAAAAACCCAATAGAAACAATCCAAATGGAAGGAATTTTAAGAACACCCTTAATAAATAAAACTTTAATAAATGAAGAAATCAAAAAAGTAGATATAAAAGATGAAATAATAGAAATATATATACCAGGTGTACAACTACTAGTAAAAGCATATTTTAAAGTTGGGATAGATACACTAATAGAATTATTAATTACTTATAACAAAATAATAGATAGTGTGCAAAACAGTATTTTAGGAGCATTAAATAGAAATTTAATATATCAAAAATTAAAATTCACAATAAATACAAATTTTGCAATATTTAAAGTGGAAATGAATATGAATAAAATCTTAGTAATTTACCACAAACTCAAAGGAATAAAAATGCCTCCAAGAAGCAAAATAATTAGTATCACATGAATGGTATGATAAGTGTTTTCGAATGAACATAATTAATATATATATATATATATATATATATATATATGGACAGACACATAGATAAATAACAGTATTCTCCAAGATACCATTAGAATATACTTAATTACCCATTGCAAAATTGAATTGGTTATACTATACAATTATTTATGTATTGTATATATTATGAAATATATATAGATAAATTTGTTTTGAATTTGTATATCTTGAAATATATTTAAATAAATTGTTTATTTCATATGTTTTATATTCAAAGTATATGACAATATATTGAAATAACTATTTATTAATTAAGTAAAAGTTTTACAAATTTAAGTTACGAGATCATCAATTCTTTCCAAAAGTTTGACAATATTTGTTCCTAAAATAAATGGATGATAAATTTCACTAGGAACTTCAAATTATTTTTAATTTTAAAAATAGGAAAATTATTGAAAAAATATATGTAAAATTTAAATTAGTAGTTTGATTGAAAATAATTTGCTTCAAGCGCTATAAATATTTTCAAAATATTAGAGAATAATAAATATTATTCTAGCATAATTTTACTAGAATTTTTTTAGCCTAAATTGTAAATTTAATAACAAAGATTAGATAATCTAAATTTTTAAAAAGTAATAATTACAATTGAATACTTTATTTAACGTGTTATAGATTTCGCCGACCTTTTGGTTTGGGTAAATAATTTCTCCAACCTATAATAGCATGATTTAAAGATCCTTTATCGTGAAACATTTTATCTTTAATACAAGACTAATAGAAATGGAAAGAGAAAACTATGGATAAATATTGGAAAAAAATCACATGAACTTAAAATTTGACTAAATTAGGCAGAAGCTAACTTTTTAGACACGATATGTGTTTCGTTCTTAAGTAAAATTATTTGAGTAATTTTACTGTCATCTTAAGAATAAAATTACAACTACAAATTGGCACAATAATTTACTACTTTCATAGTCATATGAGGAATATTAAAGTATCATATTGCACTGAAAAAAATATTCTTCGATAGAAAATAAATTGAATGGAAAGTTTATGCTAAATATATTAAACACTATTAATGATTATATATATATATATATGTATGTATGTATATATATAATACCATTCAGTCATAAAAACAAATTACAATTGCTATTAATGATACACATAAACATATTAAATACACTATCCAATTAAGAAAAAGCTATATATATAGGGAACCTGTCGAATAAGTGAAATGACCTTAGTTGAGAGGTTAATAAAAAATATAATAACCTTTAAATCACACATTCATGATTGAGACTAAAGGAAAATGACTATATTTATGTATATATTTGATAAAGATTGAGATAAGGACATACAAGTCATAAAAAATAAATTATAATAAACATTAATGATATAAATAAATAAAGATTAAAATATAATAAATACTTTCTATCCAATTAAAAAATTTAGCTAAAAAACAGTATACAATAGCCAATAAGGGCAGAATGTCGAGACGCTCAACCATTGAAAGTCCTTTGAGCAGTCATTTCAGACCGCCGTCATCGGGGAGTTCAACTCCAACTCAGCCATGTCTTTCTCTTGCTGCCACAAAAATCAGCGTCTTGAAGCATCAATGTCGGACGACAATCCCAATATTCCCAGCGAATTCATAGCACAGGAGATTCTGAGCAGGTTAGACGTAAAAACCCTAGCTAGATGCACCTTAGTCTGCAAAATGTGGAATTCCCTTCTTACTTCTCCTTCTTTCATATCCCATCACTTTCGTTATCATAACAACCCAAAGAACGAATCCCTCCTCGTTCACATTTGCCGCTGGGAGAGCGACTCGGTTTACCGGGAGCTTTACTCTCTGCGCTCTGAAAACGAGGAAATGGAATTGCTTCAAGCTCTGGAAAACCCGCCCATCCATCGGTTCAAGAAGAATATGTCTTTTTTCAGTGTGGTGGGTTCTTGCAATGGTTTAGTATGTATTGTCGATAGTCATCTTTACTCTATCGTTCTGTGGAACCCAGCTCTTCAGAAATATGTGCTGCTGCCCAGACTCCATGTTCTCTTCGTTTACGAAACCGCTCTTGGGTTTGGTTTTGATTCTACGCACAATGATTTTAAGGTTGTGAGACTCGTCATTGGTCTTACAAATGTCGATGCTTGGGTTTGCTCATTGGCTGCAAGGTCCTGGAAATCGATTGTCACTCGACTTCGTCCATGCTCTGTCAATGTGGGCAAACCCAACGTGTTCTTGAATGGTAAACTTCATTGGGTTGCCAAGCACAGGACACAATGTAAAGATATTTTTGTACTGTATCTCGATGTTGCAGAAGAGGTGTTTGGAGAAATATTGCTTCCTCACAGAATTGGTGAAGAAGATCGTATGGATTCCATTTGTGTGTTTGCGAGAGGGGACTCGCTTGCTGTGTCACATGTAAAGGACGTATTGCAATTTCCAATTTGGTGTGTATGGATTATGAAAGAATACGATGTTGTGGAGTCATGGACTAGGGTGATCAGAATAGTGCAAGATGGTCTGAATCCGAGGAATGTGGTTGCTTTGAGGAGGAATGGAGAGATGATAATAGAATTGAGTAATGGAAAAATTCTCAGGTACAATCCAATAACAACAATGACTGAAGACTTGGAAGTTGAAGGAGATCGTATTTTTATTGGTTATCATAAGGAGAGCTTATTTCTATTTGACAAAGGAAAAGGTGTTATGTCCTATACATATTGAAAAAGTTTGCAGAGGTCATATCTCTTGTTCTATTGCAATACTTTTATAGTGCCATGTCGTATATCTTTAGAGATACCACGACATCCTAGTCTAGCTTTACCTTATGTGCTTAGAATGATTGGATTTTGGTCGATCTTGAGCAGGTTAGAGGTTAGGAAGTTAAGGGAATGGGAGGGTACAGTTGCTTATGCTTTTGTTGCTGCTTGTACTTTGAATTATATAATTTTAATTCTATTTAAATATGAGTTCGAGTTATGCTGTACTAATAAGGTAGTCCTTTTTTCCCCTCTCTGTGAGAGAGAGCTAAAATGATGATTAAAATTGTTGTTAAGCCTTCTCCATATTACAACCAGCAAATAAGAGTATAAGACTAATTGATATCAGTATTAACACACTTAACTTGCTATAAATCCCAAGTCGAGCAGCCTCTTTTATATAAAAATTATAAATGTAAAGCATTATGAAATATTCCTTCCATACTCTTTATATAACTATTCAAATATGAGAACATGTTGTGACCTGCAATATAATGGTCTTTAATGATAAAGGAAAAAACTTTAATGATATTCAACCTGCAGCTAAGGGTCCCAAAAAAATCAAAATTTACAATTAGAAGCAATTTTTGCATTCAAGAGGAATGTACCATTGATAGTCAGAGTTGTATTATTAGACTTAAAATTCTTTTATACAAACTCAAATGCAATTGTCGGATGTACATACATTTTCTACACGTAAAAATTTTTATATTATATAATGCCACATGAAAAGTTTGATTATTAAGTAATCGCTTGTGAAACATAATCTAATTTGGATTTGATAGCCTCATACTATTACCAATTCAACAATCAAAGTATCGGAATAGTCTTTCTTACTCAATTAAAAGCTAACATGTTTATCATTCTTTTGGTTTCGGTTCAGCATGCTGTGAATCAGTAGAGTGACATGGACTTGAGTTGTTGGTTTTGATAACTGACTGACAATCTGACGTGATATATTTAATTTTGATCATAAGTAAGTCATTAAAATCTGAACTCAATATATGTTTAATATCGGACGAGCTCCAGTCCATGAAAATTATAGTAGCAAATGTTAAATATCGATAAATGTTGAACATATGTTTCTGCTTCATGATTTGTGACCCATGAGTTTATTTTGGTGATTGAAATCTGCTGCGAAGAAGAAATAGACACATAAATGTTCTCTGTTAGGAGTAAAATTTAAATGGTTCGTAGTGGGACTTTTACGATATTTATTGTTGTTAAATAAATTTTGGATTGCATATCACATCGTGTGTGATGCAGCCACAATATCATAAATACAGTGGGTGCAATAATGGCAACAATACACATTGTAAGGAATACCCAAGATTACGTAAGCTTCAAGGGCTATAATCGCTTGTAGTGTAATTCGTGGCGATGCTTTTCGTTGCACCAGATCTGATGTGGTTCAACATCAACGCAACAGAGTTAAAAACTAATTTGATTATGTTAAACTATACGACTAGGATACTTTGCCGTTTAAGAAGTTGATTGTTATTTTCATTATATATAATATCAATTGATTTGTCAATAAGAGGATAAATAAGAAATAAACTAAAGAAATAATTGAATGTGATTGTTCATAAGAGAGAGAAAAAAAAAAAAAAGATGAGTTCTCTTTGCCTTACTTTCTTCATGGCATGATTTAATAAAATCTTTTATTATCTTTTTAATTATCATTATTTTATAATAAAATCTTTAGTGTACTCAGTTATAATGTAAAGATATAATTTTAATAATATTAATTTTAAAAATAATAATATTATAATTATATTTATACATTATAATAAATGTATTAGTGTGAGCGCACAAAAACACTTTATTTTATTTCTAATTCTTATTTATTTATCATTAACTTATATATACGTGCTTAACTGAGATTATCATAGATCAATTCAGTCAAAAGAATAAACTATAATTGGCTTTAATGATATTTGTAAAAAATAGTCAAATATATTCAATACTTTCTACACAAGTAAAAATTTCAGCGAAAAAACACTATATAATAGCCAATAAGGGTTGAAAGGCAAGACGCTTACGCACAGGAAATCCTTCAGGCAATCATTCAGACTGCGCCGTCATCGGTGAATCCATCTCCATCTCCATCAAGTTCTCTTGCAGTAACAAGAATCAGTGTCTTGAAGCATCAATGTCGGACTCGGACAACATTTCCAAAATTCCCAGCGAAATTATAGAAATGATTCTGGTGAGGTCAGACGTAAAAACCGTAGCTAGATGCACCTCAGTCTGCAAGAACTGGAATTCCTTTCTTACTTCTGCTTATTTCATATCCCAACACTTCCATTCAAGAAACTCCCCCAAGAACGAATTCCTCCTCTTTCACATTTGCCGCAAAGAGAGCGACTCTTTCCGAGAGATTTACTCTCTGCGCTCTGATAATGAGGATATGGAATTGCTTCGAGCTCTGGGGAACCCTCCCATCTATCGGTTCAAGATGAGTAAGTCATTTTACAGAGTGGTGGGTTCTTGCAACGGCTTAGTATGTGTTGTCGATAGTCTTTTTTACACTTTCATTCTGTGGAACCCAATTCTTCAGAAATATGTGTTGCTTCCCAGGCTCAAATATAATCCCTTTGTTCGCCAAGCTTTCATTGGGTTTGGTTTTAATTCTACGCACAATGATTTTAAGGTTGTGACACTCGTCAACGATCGTAAAAATCTTGATGCTTGGGTTTGCTCATTTGCTGCAAGTTCATGGAAATCCGTTGTCACTCAACCTCTTCCATGTTTTGTCTGTATGGGCAACTCCAACGTTTTCATGAATGGTAAACTTCATTGGGTTGCCAAGCACAGGACACAAGGGAACCATAAATTTGTGCTGAATCTTGATCTGGCAGATGATGTGTTTGGAGAAATATTGCTTCCTCACCAAATTGGTGAAGAAGAATCTATGGATCCCACTTGTGTGTTTTCAAGAGGGGACTCCCTTGCTGTGTCACATGTAAATGTATTAGAATCCCCCGTTTGGTGTATATGGATTATGAAAGAATACGGTGTTGCGGAGTCATGGACGAGGGTGGTCAGAATTGTGGAAGATGATCTGAATCTGATGCCGAGGAATGTATTTGCTTTAAGGAGGAATAGGGAGATGATACTGGAATTGAGAAATGGAGAGATTGTCAGATACAATCTGACGACAAGAACAACTCAAGACTTAAAAATAAGAGGATGTCGTGCTTCTTTTGATTATCACGAGGAGAGTTTATTTTTATTTGGCGAAGGAAATGGTGTTATGTTCTACTGAAAAGTTAAGAATGCAGGAATCATATCTCTTGTTGTATTGTAATACTTTTATAGTGTCTTGTCCTTTATCTTTATAAGTTAAGGGAGTGGGAAATAAATAGGAGTACTGTTGCTTCGTTATGCTTTTGTTGCTGCTTTTATTTTAAATTATATAATTCCAATTCTAATCAAATATGAGTTCATGTTATGATGTGTACAGTCTTTTTTTCTTTTTGTGAGTGAAAGCTTAGATGATGATTTCAATTAAAGCTAAGTACTTTTCTCTGTCTTCAACTATTTAAATATGGGTATTTGTCATCACGTGCTAATATGATACATAGTCTTGCTTTTTTCTTTTATGTGAGAAAGGAAAACTTCGATGACGATACAAATATTGGCATTGCCCACATTACAACGAAAAAATAAGACTAATAGAATACGAGGTTAAGGATATTTTATGTAAGCTTCTGGAAAATTGCATTTTTAATATGCTTATATGTCAATTTACCATTTCTTTTTTGGACTAAAATATGTCAATTTACCATAAGTTGTTGAGGGTCTGGAAAAAAATATATATGCACAATTAGAAGCAATTTTTGTGACGTCCAGAGTTGTAACATTAGATGTGAAGTCTAAGCATAGTTTATATAAACTCAATCATAATGGTTAGGTGTGTGTGTGTATATATATATTTTTTCTTTTCTACACATAAAGTTTTTTTTTATTATTTAATATCACATGAAAAGCTTAATATATTAAGTAATAGCTAATGAAGCATAACCCAATTTGGATTTGATATCCACTTACTGCTATACTAGTACTAATTCAACAATCGATCAAATCAATGGAATAGTCTGTCATACTCAATTAAAAGCTAAGATGTTTATCATGCTTTTGCTTTCGCTTCAACATGTGCTATTTGTAGAGTGACATGGACATAATTTGTAATGGTTTGATAAATGAATAGATAATCATGAGAAGTGAATAAGCGTGGCATATATACTTTATATAATCTGAACACAATGTCTTATTAATATTTGCCGAGCTTCAATCCATTAAAATTATAGTAACTGATAAATAACGATAAATGCTATATATATGTTTCTGCCGTATCATCTTTGACCAATGATATTTACTTTGCTAATTAAAATTTTCTAAGAAGAATTAGCCACATAATTGTGCTATATCAGAAGTGACCACACAAAAACTTCTATAGTTCGTATCTGGGATTGCTTGGACATTAATATGTTATTTCTAAATAAGAACATTTATTGTCACACTCCAACCTCTGGAGTGTAATCATTTCTATAAACCTAACACAATGTTTTTTTAGCTAAATTGCAAATCATACTTAATGAAAATTCATTACCAAGTAGATTCATATTCATATATTTTGTAAAAATTTCGGCAGAGTCTCCTCTATAATTGGGACATCCCGAAATTGCTACAAATATTTGCCAAAATAATAATATCCCAAAAAAAAGAGCTTAGCTCTCATATAAATCCAGAGACAACTATATCACAATAGGGGAATGATGAATTTACCTGTGGTCATCTATACTTATATACAGCTATTTACATCATTAACAAATTACATTATTACAAAAATACAAAACCTTAACAAAAATAGGGAATTAGATTCTCAGCAATACCAATATGGCTCTTCTACCCCTCTTGGTCAGCAAATTACTCTGGATGATTACTTGAAATTATGTAAAATATAAACAGGTAGTATTCCAGTAATAAACCATTATAATACCTTTTTAAACCGGTCAGTTCTTTATAAATCATCATTTAAAACCTTAACATATTAAGCCATAAACATGCAATATAACAATAATGGTTATGGATTCATTTCATAGAAATTAAATCGGTCAAAGGTACATAGCCTTTAGAAATCACATTTAACAGTCAAGGATCCACAGTCCTTGGAGAATCTTTATCATCGGTCAAGGGTATTCAGCTCTTGGATATTTTTATCATCAGTCAAGGGAACTCAGCCCTTGGATATTTTTACCATCGGTCAAAGGAACTCAGCCTTTGGATATTTTTATCATTGGTTAAGAGAACTTAGCCCATAGGTACTTTATCATCGGTTAAGGGAACTCAGCCCTTGGGTACTTTAACTTAAATGATCGTAAGGCACAAGCTCATGCTATCTAACACATCTAATACAACTTTTCATACAATCCTCTTTTTATGGTTTTTGCATGGATATCACATACAAGTCATAAATCATAATTCATTTGAAAGACTAACAAATCTAACAAACTATGCTACCATATAATGATGCAACGGTAAATATACACTAGGAAGAGCTACTACTTACCTAGTGGGTGAAGTACGCTCCTTTCTTTTGGTTATAAGATATTTCACCCAATCACTCTTATACCACAAAAACACAGTTTCCTCAATTCTCATCACTAATACACATCTGTTTAGGATCATTATAATGCCTCTTAACAAATTCATAAATGGAAAAGATTTACCCAAAGCAACCAAATGTTTACAATTCTCATAAGAACCCATAATAGCAATTGATCACATAATTCTAATTAAGAAGAATTTTCTTCTTTTAATGCATCACATTTTTATCACCAATTTCATGTCCAACTTCCTTATCATCACTAAAAATAAGCCTTAGCTCATATTCCTTGATTCCGCCACATAACTTACTTAGGTTTTTCATCAATTTAAAGTCACTTCCTTATAAACTTACTAAATTTTCACTTTCATCCCAAATTTCCATACTTTCACCTTCAACAAGTTAAACCATGAAGAACAATATAATTTCATGTCATAAACATTAAAAGTGTAATACCAACTTAAACCCACTAAATTCCATAATTCTACAATTTTTTGTAAACTCGCAAAATCTGGAAAATTTTTATTTTAGTCCCTAGAAGAACAAATCTAAAAAACTTGCCTAAAAACATGCTTCCAATATTTAAATTCAACAGGAATGGACCAAAAATGCATCTACCATCAACATTTTCATGAAAAACCAAACAAAAATCACCAAAAAATCGCTGAAAAATCACTTTTCTCGGTTGCCAACGGTAACCGACGGAAAATGAAGGCTATCGTCAAAAAACCTAAGCCTCAGTGACCGGAAACAAGCTACTGGTGATGGGGGACGCTGGTCGGATCAAGGGCAATGGGTGATTGTGGTAGTGGAAGGAGCAGAAATAGAGAACAGAGAAGAAATTCGTTGTAGAGGAAAAGAACATGATGGGAAGAAGAAGGAGATAATGAAGGGCAATTTCATCATTTTACCCAAGAGAACATGTGTCAGCACCAAAAATAAGAAAGAGATAATGAAGGGCAATTTCATCATTTTACCCAAGAGGACACGTGTCAGCACCAAAATATTTTTGAGGGAGGAGAAAGCTATATCTTGAATCAGGACATCAAACTCCACATGTTATGCCTTACCACTAAGCCAAAGCTCATATCTGATTCATAACATACACCATAAATATTTATACTTTTACTCTTACTAAGAACAAAAATTTTCATCATACTTGGCTAGTGTTTCATTTAGTCTTCGTAGATATAATACGATTTTCCCTTAAGTTATTTTATGTTATCAATAACTCATTCCAAATTATAATTGCTTATTTATTTTTTGTTGGGACCAATTATTGATTGACAATTATATGTTATAGGTTCCAAAATAAATTTTTTTTATAATTTAATGATTATATAGAGGAGAATTATCAACAACATCAATAAAATGAAAATCCAAAATTTGGATTATTGGCACGCATAGGATGATAACTTTTGCAAGCATCTCATGACATAGATTGGTCTTATGCGCTAGTGTCCAATTAAAATAATTAGCAAAAGAAAGAATAGCGTCCGACAAATTTAATAAGCAGCTTCAATGTTACATATGGGATACAGAAAACATTAAAGATAAAAAGAAAAATAGCAAATGAGATCCTTTTCGAGCAAAGATAAGCTCCTAAATACAAGTCTTCTCAAATTTCTTCTCTGCCTCTCACTCCCTTCTTAGACCACCTAAATATGAGTGGAAGAAAGCAATAGTTAAGGTTCTCTTCCTCCTCAACTTTGCTAAAATTATGGGGCTTCTCCTTTATGTTAAGTTATCATTCATATTGTCCTTCCACATATGTAACATTGAGTTTCTTTTATTTTGAAAAAGACGTCAAAATAAATGAAAAAGGTTCATTATTTTAATGAAAATAATTACCTTCATGCTACATAAAGATTACCAAAAAATATAAAGATAACTTCAATAAATATTATTTTAAAGTTTAGATGAGAATTAATATATGGTAAAAAATTTAATAATAAAAAATATGCTAAAATGCATGGAACTTTACTAAAATTGGGATAATGTACAAATAACCCTCATAACCTTCGAAATTGGACAACTAACTGCCAAAATTAATATTTTGTGCCAGTAACCTCCAACAAATTGATAGTTTATTATTTTCCGAAGAGAAGAGTAATGCATCAGAAATTATCTTTAGACAGTCCAAAGTTCATAAAAGCTATCCACGCACAATCCAAAGTTGATGCCTCCCTACTTAAACCCTAAAAATTTTCATAAAAGGCAACAAAAACTAGAGCCTAAAACGCCCTCATTTTGTTTAGTAGTAAGTTGGTGTTATGACCAGGTCTCAACTGGTCTTAGCTTCATGTCATTCTACCATGCAATTTTTTTTGGTTCTTTTTAAGGCCAGGTGAAGGTTGGTTATGGCACCAGATCTTGTTGGTTGCATCTATTTTAGCAGTTTTTTTCTTTTTGCTTTTGTCTCTGGTCATAGTGCTGTAGATTTTGGATCTCCGTGGTCAATTGAATCATTATTTCTGAAACGAGTTAGACAACTGACTGCCAAAATTAATATTTTGTGCCAGTAACCTCCAACAAATCGATAGTTTATTATTTTCCGAAGAGAAGAGTAATGCATCAGAAATTATCTTTAGACAGTCCAAAGTTCATAAAAGCTATCCACGCACAATCCAAAGTTGATGCCTCCCTACTTAAACCCTAAAAATTTTCATAAAAGGCAACAAAAACTAGAGCCTAAAACGCCCTCATTTTGTTTAGTAGTAAGTTGGTGTTATGACCAGGTCTCAACTGGTCTTAGCTTCATGTCATTCTACCATGCAATTTTTTTTGGTTCTTTTTAAGGCCAGGTGAAGGTTGGTTATGGCACCAGATCTTGTTGGTTGCATCTATTTTAGCAGTTTTTTTCTTTTTGCTTTTGTCTCTGGTCATAGTGCTGTAGATTTTGGATCTCCGTGGTCAATTGAATCATTATTTCTGAAACGAGTTAGACAACTGACTGCCAAAATTAATATTTTGTGCCAGTAACCTCCAACAAATCGATAGTTTATTATTTTCCGAAGAGAAGAGTAATGCATCAGAAATTATCTTTAGACAGTCCAAAGTTCATAAAAGCTATCCACGCACAATCCAAAGTTGATGCCTCCCTACTTAAACCCTAAAAATTTTCATAAAAGGCAACAAAAACTAGAGCCTAAAACGCCCTCATTTTGTTTAGTAGTAAGTTGGTGTTATGACCAGGTCTCAACTGGTCTTAGCTTCATGTCATTCTACCATGCAATTTTTTTTGGTTCTTTTTAAGGCCAGGTGAAGGTTGGTTATGGCACCAGATCTTGTTGGTTGCATCTATTTTAGCAGTTTTTTTCTTTTTGCTTTTGTCTCTGGTCATAGTGCTGTAGATTTTGGATCTCCGTGGTCAATTGAATCATTATTTCTGAAACGAGTTAGACAACTGACTGCCAAAATTAATATTTTGTGCCAGTAACCTCCAACAAATCGATAGTTTATTATTTTCCGAAGAGAAGAGTAATGCATCAGAAATTATCTTTAGACAGTCCAAAGTTCATAAAAGCTATCCACGCACAATCCAAAGTTGATGCCTCCCTACTTAAACCCTAAAAATTTTCATAAAAGGCAACAAAAACTAGAGCCTAAAACGCCCTCATTTTGTTTAGTAGTAAGTTGGTGTTATGACCAGGTCTCAACTGGTCTTAGCTTCATGTCATTCTACCATGCAATTTTTTTTGGTTCTTTTTAAGGCCAGGTGAAGGTTGGTTATGGCACCAGATCTTGTTGGTTGCATCTATTTTAGCAGTTTTTTTCTTTTTGCTTTTGTCTCTGGTCATAGTGCTGTAGATTTTGGATCTCCGTGGTCAATTGAATCATTATTTCTGAAACGAGTTAGACAACTGACTGCCAAAATTAATATTTTGTGCCAGTAACCTCCAACAAATCGATAGTTTATTATTTTCCGAAGAGAAGAGTAATGCATCAGAAATTATCTTTAGACAGTCCAAAGTTCATAAAAGCTATCCACGCACAATCCAAAGTTGATGCCTCCCTACTTAAACCCTAAAAATTTTCATAAAAGGCAACAAAAACTAGAGCCTAAAACGCCCTCATTTTGTTTAGTAGTAAGTTGGTGTTATGACCAGGTCTCAACTGGTCTTAGCTTCATGTCATTCTACCATGCAATTTTTTTTGGTTCTTTTTAAGGCCAGGTGAAGGTTGGTTATGGCACCAGATCTTGTTGGTTGCATCTATTTTAGCAGTTTTTTTCTTTTTGCTTTTGTCTCTGGTCATAGTGCTGTAGATTTTGGATCTCCGTGGTCAATTGAATCATTATTTCTGAAACGAGTTAGACAACTGACTGCCAAAATTAATATTTTGTGCCAGTAACCTCCAACAAATCGATAGTTTATTATTTTCCGAAGAGAAGAGTAATGCATCAGAAATTATCTTTAGACAGTCCAAAGTTCATAAAAGCTATCCACGCACAATCCAAAGTTGATGCCTCCCTACTTAAACCCTAAAAATTTTCATAAAAGGCAACAAAAACTAGAGCCTAAAACGCCCTCATTTTGTTTAGTAGTAAGTTGGTGTTATGACCAGGTCTCAACTGGTCTTAGCTTCATGTCATTCTACCATGCAATTTTTTTTGGTTCTTTTTAAGGCCAGGTGAAGGTTGGTTATGGCATCAGATCTTGTTGGTTGCATCTATTTTAGCAGTTTTTTTCTTTTTGCTTTTGTCTCTGGTCATAGTGCTGTAGATTTTGGATCTCCGTGGTCAATTGAATCATTATTTCTGAAACGAGTTAGACAACTGACTGCCAAAATTAATATTTTGTGCCAGTAACCTCCAACAAATCGATAGTTTATTATTTTCCGAAGAGAAGAGTAATGCATCAGAAATTATCTTTAGACAGTCCAAAGTTCATAAAAGCTATCCACGCACAATCCAAAGTTGATGCCTCCCTACTTAAACCCTAAAAATTTTCATAAAAGGCAACAAAAACTAGAGCCTAAAACGCCCTCATTTTGTTTAGTAGTAAGTTGGTGTTATGACCAGGTCTCAACTGGTCTTAGCTTCATGTCATTCTACCATGCAATTTTTTTTGGTTCTTTTTAAGGCCAGGTGAAGGTTGGTTATGGCACCAGATCTTGTTGGTTGCATCTATTTTAGCAGTTTTTTTCTTTTTGCTTTTGTCTCTGGTCATAGTGCTGTAGATTTTGGATCTCCGTGGTCAATTGAATCATTATTTCTGAAACGAGTTAGACAACTGACTGCCAAAATTAATATTTTGTGCCAGTAACCTCCAACAAATCGATAGTTTATTATTTTCCGAAGAGAAGAGTAATGCATCAGAAATTATCTTTAGACAGTCCAAAGTTCATAAAAGCTATCCACGCACAATCCAAAGTTGATGCCTCCCTACTTAAACCCTAAAAATTTTCATAAAAGGCAACAAAAACTAGAGCCTAAAACGCCCTCATTTTGTTTAGTAGTAAGTTGGTGTTATGACCAGGTCTCAACTGGTCTTAGCTTCATGTCATTCTACCATGCAATTTTTTTTGGTTCTTTTTAAGGCCAGGTGAAGGTTGGTTATGGCACCAGATCTTGTTGGTTGCATCTATTTTAGCAGTTTTTTTCTTTTTGCTTTTGTCTCTGGTCATAGTGCTGTAGATTTTGGATCTCCGTGGTCAATTGAATCATTATTTCTGAAACGAGTTAGACAACTGACTGCCAAAATTAATATTTTGTGCCAGTAACCTCCAACAAATCGATAGTTTATTATTTTCCGAAGAGAAGAGTAATGCATCAGAAATTATCTTTAGACAGTCCAAAGTTCATAAAAGCTATCCACGCACAATCCAAAGTTGATGCCTCCCTACTTAAACCCTAAAAATTTTCATAAAAGGCAACAAAAACTAGAGCCTAAAACGCCCTCATTTTGTTTAGTAGTAAGTTGGTGTTATGACCAGGTCTCAACTGGTCTTAGCTTCATGTCATTCTACCATGCAATTTTTTTTGGTTCTTTTTAAGGCCAGGTGAAGGTTGGTTATGGCACCAGATCTTGTTGGTTGCATCTATTTTAGCAGTTTTTTTCTTTTTGCTTTTGTCTCTGGTCATAGTGCTGTAGATTTTGGATCTCCGTGGTCAATTGAATCATTATTTCTGAAACGAGTTAGACAACTGACTGCCAAAATTAATATTTTGTGCCAGTAACCTCCAACAAATCGATAGTTTATTATTTTCCGAAGAGAAGAGTAATGCATCAGAAATTATCTTTAGACAGTCCAAAGTTCATAAAAGCTATCCACGCACAATCCAAAGTTGATGCCTCCCTACTTAAACCCTAAAAATTTTCATAAAAGGCAACAAAAACTAGAGCCTAAAACGCCCTCATTTTGTTTAGTAGTAAGTTGGTGTTATGACCAGGTCTCAACTGGTCTTAGCTTCATGTCATTCTACCATGCAATTTTTTTTGGTTCTTTTTAAGGCCAGGTGAAGGTTGGTTATGGCACCAGATCTTGTTGGTTGCATCTATTTTAGCAGTTTTTTTCTTTTTGCTTTTGTCTCTGGTCATAGTGCTGTAGATTTTGGATCTCCGTGGTCAATTGAATCATTATTTCTGAAACGAGTTAGACAACTGACTGCCAAAATTAATATTTTGTGCCAGTAACCTCCAACAAATCGATAGTTTATTATTTTCCGAAGAGAAGAGTAATGCATCAGAAATTATCTTTAGACAGTCCAAAGTTCATAAAAGCTATCCACGCACAATCCAAAGTTGATGCCTCCCTACTTAAACCCTAAAAATTTTCATAAAAGGCAACAAAAACTAGAGCCTAAAACGCCCTCATTTTGTTTAGTAGTAAGTTGGTGTTATGACCAGGTCTCAACTGGTCTTAGCTTCATGTCATTCTACCATGCAATTTTTTTTGGTTCTTTTTAAGGCCAGGTGAAGGTTGGTTATGGCACCAGATCTTGTTGGTTGCATCTATTTTAGCAGTTTTTTTCTTTTTGCTTTTGTCTCTGGTCATAGTGCTGTAGATTTTGGATCTCCGTGGTCAATTGAATCATTATTTCTGAAACGAGTTAGACAACTGACTGCCAAAATTAATATTTTGTGCCAGTAACCTCCAACAAATCGATAGTTTATTATTTTCCGAAGAGAAGAGTAATGCATCAGAAATTATCTTTAGACAGTCCAAAGTTCATAAAAGCTATCCACGCACAATCCAAAGTTGATGCCTCCCTACTTAAACCCTAAAAATTTTCATAAAAGGCAACAAAAACTAGAGCCTAAAACGCCCTCATTTTGTTTAGTAGTAAGTTGGTGTTATGACCAGGTCTCAACTGGTCTTAGCTTCATGTCATTCTACCATGCAATTTTTTTTGGTTCTTTTTAAGGCCAGGTGAAGGTTGGTTATGGCACCAGATCTTGTTGGTTGCATCTATTTTAGCAGTTTTTTTCTTTTTGCTTTTGTCTCTGGTCATAGTGCTGTAGATTTTGGATCTCCGTGGTCAATTGAATCATTATTTCTGAAACGAGTTAGACAACTGACTGCCAAAATTAATATTTTGTGCCAGTAACCTCCAACAAATCGATAGTTTATTATTTTCCGAAGAGAAGAGTAATGCATCAGAAATTATCTTTAGACAGTCCAAAGTTCATAAAAGCTATCCACGCACAATCCAAAGTTGATGCCTCCCTACTTAAACCCTAAAAATTTTCATAAAAGGCAACAAAAACTAGAGCCTAAAACGCCCTCATTTTGTTTAGTAGTAAGTTGGTGTTATGACCAGGTCTCAACTGGTCTTAGCTTCATGTCATTCTACCATGCAATTTTTTTTGGTTCTTTTTAAGGCCAGGTGAAGGTTGGTTATGGCACCAGATCTTGTTGGTTGCATCTATTTTAGCAGTTTTTTTCTTTTTGCTTTTGTCTCTGGTCATAGTGCTGTAGATTTTGGATCTCCGTGGTCAATTGAATCATTATTTCTGAAACGAGTTAGACAACTGACTGCCAAAATTAATATTTTGTGCCAGTAACCTCCAACAAATCGATAGTTTATTATTTTCCGAAGAGAAGAGTAATGCATCAGAAATTATCTTTAGACAGTCCAAAGTTCATAAAAGCTATCCACGCACAATCCAAAGTTGATGCCTCCCTACTTAAACCCTAAAAATTTTCATAAAAGGCAACAAAAACTAGAGCCTAAAACGCCCTCATTTTGTTTAGTAGTAAGTTGGTGTTATGACCAGGTCTCAACTGGTCTTAGCTTCATGTCATTCTACCATGCAATTTTTTTTGGTTCTTTTTAAGGCCAGGTGAAGGTTGGTTATGGCACCAGATCTTGTTGGTTGCATCTATTTTAGCAGTTTTTTTCTTTTTGCTTTTGTCTCTGGTCATAGTGCTGTAGATTTTGGATCTCCGTGGTCAATTGAATCATTATTTCTGAAACGAGTTAGACAACTGACTGCCAAAATTAATATTTTGTGCCAGTAACCTCCAACAAATCGATAGTTTATTATTTTCCGAAGAGAAGAGTAATGCATCAGAAATTATCTTTAGACAGTCCAAAGTTCATAAAAGCTATCCACGCACAATCCAAAGTTGATGCCTCCCTACTTAAACCCTAAAAATTTTCATAAAAGGCAACAAAAACTAGAGCCTAAAACGCCCTCATTTTGTTTAGTAGTAAGTTGGTGTTATGACCAGGTCTCAACTGGTCTTAGCTTCATGTCATTCTACCATGCAATTTTTTTTGGTTCTTTTTAAGGCCAGGTGAAGGTTGGTTATGGCACCAGATCTTGTTGGTTGCATCTATTTTAGCAGTTTTTTTCTTTTTGCTTTTGTCTCTGGTCATAGTGCTGTAGATTTTGGATCTCCGTGGTCAATTGAATCATTATTTCTGAAACGAGTTAGACAACTGACTGCCAAAATTAATATTTTGTGCCAGTAACCTCCAACAAATCGATAGTTTATTATTTTCCGAAGAGAAGAGTAATGCATCAGAAATTATCTTTAGACAGTCCAAAGTTCATAAAAGCTATCCACGCACAATCCAAAGTTGATGCCTCCCTACTTAAACCCTAAAAATTTTCATAAAAGGCAACAAAAACTAGAGCCTAAAACGCCCTCATTTTGTTTAGTAGTAAGTTGGTGTTATGACCAGGTCTCAACTGGTCTTAGCTTCATGTCATTCTACCATGCAATTTTTTTTGGTTCTTTTTAAGGCCAGGTGAAGGTTGGTTATGGCACCAGATCTTGTTGGTTGCATCTATTTTAGCAGTTTTTTTCTTTTTGCTTTTGTCTCTGGTCATAGTGCTGTAGATTTTGGATCTCCGTGGTCAATTGAATCATTATTTCTGAAACGAGTTAGACAACTGACTGCCAAAATTAATATTTTGTGCCAGTAACCTCCAACAAATCGATAGTTTATTATTTTCCGAAGAGAAGAGTAATGCATCAGAAATTATCTTTAGACAGTCCAAAGTTCATAAAAGCTATCCACGCACAATCCAAAGTTGATGCCTCCCTACTTAAACCCTAAAAATTTTCATAAAAGGCAACAAAAACTAGAGCCTAAAACGCCCTCATTTTGTTTAGTAGTAAGTTGGTGTTATGACCAGGTCTCAACTGGTCTTAGCTTCATGTCATTCTACCATGCAATTTTTTTTGGTTCTTTTTAAGGCCAGGTGAAGGTTGGTTATGGCACCAGATCTTGTTGGTTGCATCTATTTTAGCAGTTTTTTTCTTTTTGCTTTTGTCTCTGGTCATAGTGCTGTAGATTTTGGATCTCCGTGGTCAATTGAATCATTATTTCTGAAACGAGTTAGACAACTGACTGCCAAAATTAATATTTTGTGCCAGTAACCTCCAACAAATCGATAGTTTATTATTTTCCGAAGAGAAGAGTAATGCATCAGAAATTATCTTTAGACAGTCCAAAGTTCATAAAAGCTATCCACGCACAATCCAAAGTTGATGCCTCCCTACTTAAACCCTAAAAATTTTCATAAAAGGCAACAAAAACTAGTGCCTAAAACGCCCTCATTTTGTTTAGTAGTAAGTTGGTGTTATGACCAGGTCTCAACTGGTCTTAGCTTCATGTCATTCTACCATGCAATTTTTTTTGGTTCTTTTTAAGGCCAGGTGAAGGTTGGTTATGGCACCAGATCTTGTTGGTTGCATCTATTTTAGCAGTTTTTTTCTTTTTGCTTTTGTCTCTGGTCATAGTGCTGTAGATTTTGGATCTCCGTGGTCAATTGAATCATTATTTCTGAAACGAGTTAGACAAGATAACCCCCCCACCACAAAAGTAAAAGATATACCAAAATTTCTAATACATAGATTTGAACGTGCACTCTTTAAATATGAGTTGCACACTTTTACCATCATTTCAATATGTCTTGCTTAACATATATTCGTGTATAGTTTTATCAAAATTGGTTTATTCTTCTAATTTTTTTTAAAATATAACATCAACAACATATGAATTTAAACCCAAGACCTAAGAAATATAGATCAGCATATTCTTCAAGAACACACTAGAATCCACATCATTACTAGTAGCAAAACTTTACACAAATATACATAAAAAAATATAACATTATATTAAATATATACTTGGTAAAATAAAGATAAAATATATGTGGGTAAAATGTTAAAATTGTTGAGTACCATAGATTTTGACATATGGATAAATTTCTTTGAATTTGTATATTTTGAAATATATTTAAATAAATTTTTTATTGAGTATATATATATATTACAATTATATGACTATATATTTAAATAACTATCTATTAACAAAGATAAACTTTTACAAGTTTATGTTACAAATCTACAATATTATGATATCACCCTCTTTTCAAATGTGTTTAAACTCATGAATTTGACAACCTTTATTCCTAAAATATACAGAAGATAGATTTTATAAGGAACTTCAAATTCTTTTTAATTTTAAAAATTTAGGAAAATTAATGAAAAAATAGAAGGTTAAAATGTAAATTAGTAGTTTGATTGAAAATCATTTGCTTCAAGTGCCATAAATATTTCCAAAATTTTAAATAATAATAAATATTATTCTAAAGTTTAGTTGAGAAAAATATTTATTCACAAAAAATATTAGTACGTATTTTTATAGCCTAAACAAATTTTTAAATTTAATAACAAAGATTAATAATCTAAATTTTAAATTTTTTATAAATATATTTCAATACTTTACTTATAATGTTATATATATTTCCCTGACTTTTATGTTGGTGGAAATAATTTCTCCTACCATTTAATTGAATATAATAGTTTGATATAAAGGTACTTTATCGAGAAAACATATGATCTTTGTGAACACCCTACACGAATTAACAATAATAATAATCATGGTAATAATAATAAATAGAATTAAAAATTCAAAAAAAATATAATTAATTGAAACAAAATTGCAAAAGGCAAAAAATAGAAGTAATATGGAAAAAACCAAATATAAGAACCAAAAATAATAAAAAGGAAAATTCAAATTATATGTTTGAAGAAGAGACATGGCAATCATCTTGTAAGGAAATAAAATGAATAAGGCCACCTAATTAAAATGAAATTGCAAAACACTCTCACTTGCTCACATTCACACATTCTCACATGCTCATTTGCTCCCATATGCTCACTTGCCCTCACACACATGACACACATCACTCTCACACACTCACACTCTCACTCACGGACACACATCCTCACATACACACACACTCTCACCCACGGACACACACACTTACCCACTCTCATATGCATATACTCATGCACACACATGCACAAGAGGACAAGGGGGACAAAAAAGCAAAAGGGAGTTGGTTCTTCAGAGGAGGCAGAAAGTGGAGCGGCTGGTGCAGAGAAAGGAGAGAGTGGCATGGCTGAAAATGGCAGAAAAAGGAGGGGACCATGAGTAGTAAGTGGAGTGGCTGGAAGTTGCAGAAAAAAGTAAGGAGAAAAGGGAGCAACATGGCAGAAAAAGGGAGGTGGGCTGGAGTATAAGGGAGAGGAGACCTCAGCTGGAAAAAGAGGAGCTGGAGGAAAGAGAAGAGAAGAGGGAGAAAGAAGGCAGAAACAACACTGAAGAGAAGAGGGAACCACGTGACCGAGAAGGGAAGAGGAGTTGAAGAGAAGAGGGAGAGAATAAGAGAGAAATCGAGAGAAAAATGAGAGCCGAGAGGATGAGTAGAAACCTAGAGGATAAGAGGGAAACCGAGAGCTGAACGAAACCAGAAAGTGAGACAGCAACGTGAGGGAGAAAATAGAAGAGAAAACGAAACCAGAAACCTAGAGGGAGAGGAGCTGAACGAGGCAGAAACCGAAAGGAAGAGAGGGGGAGTCGTGGTGCAGAAAACCGTAGAGAGAAACGTCCAAACCGTGGAGAGAAAAGGAGCTGAAGTTCAGACCATCCGAGGAGCAGAAAATGGAGAGTTGGATGCCAAAATGATGAGTAGAAATAAGGAGGCCTGAATGCAAAACAAAGTGGCAGCCAAAGGATTGATAGAGGCTGAACCATGGAGGAGAAAAAACTCTGTTTTGAGCCCAGAAAACAGAGGTAAACAGAGGAGAATTTAGAGAGCACAAGGAAGAAGAGAAAGTGTAGAGAAGAAGGGAAGCTTTCAGCCTTTACCTTCCAACTGAGGAGCAGAGACGTGTGAGCAGAATTTCCAGCGCTGAAGCCAACCAAAATTTCCAACGCTGCCTAATAAAGTGTTGTCCGCCATTTCTGTTTGCTTCCAACCGAGACCAGCTACTTTGGGGCTGTTGGAGGTCCATCTACCATAGGTGAGTGAGGAGGAGAAGGTCATTCTTCATTGGAGCACAAGGGAGAGGCTGAAAATGCACAGGTATGGTTGCATGGGTTGCTTGGCCGAGATTTCTGTATGCATGGTACTATTCATACGAGTTGCTTCAAGATAATCTCATGCATTCTGCACTGTTCATGCATTTTGATCCAAGATGCTACTGTTCATTTGCCTAAACTTGTTTTAATTTTGTTTATTACCAATGTTTAAACATAAAATTTGATTAAATATTGCTATTACTCATAAAATTATTGTGTGAGAATCTTGTTCTCCTCGATTACTAGGGATTATGTGAGGTGTTAATTTCCTTAAATCCTTGCAATTAATTAAATAATTGGAAGGCAACAATAATATTAATGGATGAATGGTGAAAAATGAGTGAATGATAATTAATAAATATTGTCATGATGCATAAAAATTATCATGTGAGAATTTTATTCTCCTCGATTACCGGGGGTTATGTGAGATGTTAATCTCCTTAAATCTTTACAACTAATTGAATAATTGAAAAGTGATAATAATATTAATGAAATATTAATGAATGAATGGTGAAAAATAAATGAATGATAATTAAATATTAATTTTGATTAAATCATAATAATGATCATAATTAAAATGTTTGCTTTAATGAACTGTTTCCCATTATTTGCAAAATTATCGTGTGAGAATTTTATTCTCCTCGATTACCGGGGATTATGTGAGATATTAATCTCCTTAAATCCCTACAATGAATTGAATAATTGAAAAGCAATAATAATATTAATGAAATGTTAATGGATGAATGGTGAAAGGTAAGTGAATGATAATTAATAAATATTGTCATGATGCATAAAAATTATCGTGTGAGAATTTTATTCTCCTCGATTACCGGGGGTTATGTGAGATGTTAATCTCCTTAAATCCTTACAACTAATTAAATAATTGAAAAGCAACAATAATATTAATGAAATATTAATGAATGAATGGTGAAAAATAAATGAATGATAATTAAATGTTAATTTTGATTAAATCATAATAATGATCATAATTAAAATGTTTGCTTTAATGAACTGTTTCCCATTATTTACAAAATTATCGTATGAGAATATTGTTCTCCCCGGTTACCTGGGATCGTGTGAGATTTTTAATCTCCTTAGATCCCTGAAGTTAGCACACCTTTGTTTTTTTTTAAAAAAAGGAATAATAAATAATAAATAATTAAAAGATTCGCTTTAATTAAACATTTTCCATTATTTACAAAATTATCATGTGAGAATATCGTTCTCCTCGATTGCATGGGATTATGTGAGGTTCTAATCTCCTTAAATCCTTATAATTAATTCAGAAATAATAACAATATTAATGATAATAATAACAATACAAAAAATAAATAAATGGACAATAACTAAATATTAACTTTGATTAAATATTTAAACAAAATGAATCGTGTGAGAATACTTTTCTCTCCTTGACTTCCCAAGCTCGTGTGGGATTTTAATCTCCATAGAATCCAAAAACTAGCATATATTTGTTCAAAAATAAACAGATACACGAATAAATAATAGCACTTAAATTAAATTGTTTACCAATAATCAATATTTACCAACAATAAATTCAAAAATTCATAAAATAAAAAAATATATTTCTTTCATTATAAATTATGCATTAATTCCCGAAACATAAACTCCCAAAACTCAAAATAATAATAATAATAATAATAATAATAATAAAATCGACAAAAAAAAATTAAAAGAGAAAATGTGAAGAGGTCAGGAGAACGAGGTTAATCAGATTGTAGTAAATTAAAACATACAAACCAAATTCCAATCCCGTTTTGTTTACAATGATTTGTTTTAATTAAAATCCTCCTATTCTCATCACAAATCAAAAAACACCAACCCACAAAAATGCCTCGTGGTCGAACTACGTGGATTTTAATCCCTATCGCAGGGTACGTAGGCCCTAGGCTCTCATCTTAGGTCAAGTCCGCCCTTTGTAAATATCTAACTGTTTGCCTTCATTCTTGTTATTTTGTCGCCTCTGTTTAACAGGCATCCATGTCAATAAAAGGGTAATTAAGATTAATTAAAGGTCATATTCTATTTCAACTGATTAGTTTAAGGTAACCGTCCTTATGGGCAGGTGTTATGGGGTGCCTAACACCTTCCCTATACTCAAATAGACTCCCAAACTCATCTCTGATTTTGCAGACCATCTTGCCTTTTCTTTTTCTTTTAAATTGGTTTTCCATTAAAAATTTTGGTGGCGACTCCAAATAAATTGATTTTCAAAATTCCGTTTTTGGGAATTGGTTTTAAACACCTTTTATTCTATTCCGCCGGGTCGGTTACGACAATCTTAATAAAAAAAAATATTAAAAATGGAAAGAGAAAACTATGGATAAATGTTGGAATAAATCACATGAACTTTCCTCAAATTTTGACTAAATTAGGCAGAAGCTAAGATACCTGTTTATTTCTCAAATAAAATTTATTTGAATAATTTTACTGTCATCTTAAGAATAAATTTACAACGTCAAAAAGGAACATTAATTTACTACTTTTATAATCATATTAGGAATAAAATTAAAGTATCATGTTGCACTGAAAAATATTTTCTCTAAAAGAAAATAAATTGAATGGAAAGCTTTATGCTATGTCAAGCTTAATTTAAATTTCAAACTAAAGGGGATACTAAGTGTAAATTATTTAATAAACCGTTTGGCATGTATAATATATACTTTAAAGATAATTTAATTGGGAGGGGCAATTCCGTCATAGAAACAAATTAAAATTAATGCTAATGATACGCTTAAATATATTAAATACACTCTATCCAATTAAGGAAAAAGTTATGCATATATAGATATAGACGTCAAATGAGTTAAGTGATCGTAGTTGAGAAGTTAATAAAAAATACAAAAACCTTTAAATCATACATCCGAGAGTTAGTGAAGAATGACTATATTTATGTATATATTTAATAAAGACTGAGATAGGGACAAAGAAGTCATGAAATTAAATTTTAATAAATATTAATGATATAAATCAATAGAGTTAAAGTATAATAAATACTTTCTATGCAATTAAAAAATTTAGCTAAAAAACAGTATATAACGGCCAACAAGGGAAGTGAGAAATTCGGGTCATATGGTGTCAACGTATATGTTATACGGCATTTAACCCACAAAATTTTTTTTACTTTATTTGTTGAAATTTTTTGGTAAGCGGGCAACTACTGTACAACATATACAGCAATTGATCCGCTTATGAAGGCCGAGACGCTTAACCAGTGAAAATCCTTCGAGCAGTCATTTCAGACCGCCGTCATCGGGGTGTCCAACTCCAACTCAGCCATGTCGTTCTCTTGCTGCCACAAATATCAGCACCTTGAAGCATCAATGTCGGACAACAATCCCAAGATTCCTAGTGAATTCATAGCACTGGAGATTCTGAGTAGGTGATACATAAAAACCCTAGCTAGATGAACCTTAGTCTGCAAAATGTGGGATTCCCTTCTTACTTCTCATTCTTTCATATCCCATCACATTCGTTATCGTAACACCCCAAAAGAATGAATCCCTCCTCGTCCAAATTTGCTGCAAAGAGAGTGACTCGGTTTACCGAGAGCTTTACTCTCTGCTCTCTGATAACGAGGAAATGGAATTGCTTTAAGCTCTGGAAAATCCACCCATCCATCGGTTCAAGAAGAATAGGACTTTTTTCAATGTGGTAGGTTCTTGCAGTGGCTTAGTATGTATTTTCGGTAGTCATCTTTAAACTTTCGTTCTGTGGAACCCAGCTCTTCAGAAATATGTGCTGCTTCCCAGACTCCATTTTCTCTTCATTTATGAAACCTTTCTTGGGTTTGGTTTTGATTTTATGCACAATGATTTTAAGGTTGTGAGACTCGTCATTGGTCTTACAAATGTCGATCCTAGGGTTTGCTCAATAGCTGCAAGGTCCTGCAACTCGATTCTCACTCGACTTCACCTATGCTTTGTCAGTGTGAGCAAAGCCAACGTGTTCTTGAATGGAAAACTTCATTGGGTTGCCAAATACAAGATATGAAGAAAAGATATTTTTCCACTGTATCTTGATCTGGCAGGTAAGGTGTTTGGTGAAATATTGCTTCCTCGCTTGCTTTGTCACATGTGAAGGACGTATTACAATTTCCTAGTTGGTGTGTGTGGATTGTGGAAGAATACAATGTTGTGGAGTCATGGATTATGTTGGACAGAATTGAGCAAAATGGTCAGATTTTGAGGAATGTGGTTGCTTTGAGGAGGAATGGGGAGATGGTAATAGAATTAGGAAATGCAAAGATTCTCCAGAACAATCCAATAATAACAATGACTGAAGACTTGAATGTTGAAGGAGATCATATTTTTAATGGTTATCATAAGGAGAGTTTATTTTTATTTGACAAAGGAAAATGTCACACCCCAAGAACTTGGAATGTGACCAGCACTGAAAATGAGGAAAAACCCCGCTTCTATGAGCCTATACCAATTGTCTCACAATTAATCCATCGACATTAATATAATCAGGAAAAATCATACTAAAATTTCCATTTCCTAATTTAGAGTCAATGGTTTTGTCTAGGTTCTGATTCTATAGAAATTTCAATTGAGTCTTTCCTTTAATAAAGACCTACCAAAATTTTTACAGTGTGCCTGTTAACTCATATTAATCAACAACAAAGAGAGGCCCGAAATCAAATAAAACAAATACAACAAACTGGGTGTGGTCTCTAACTGTGATCATTTGGAAACATTTAAAGTATCTATTACACTAATCAATTCCCTATTAATAAAGTTATAGAAAATATGCAAAATGATTTTGGCCCTTATGGAACAATACAGGACCTTTCCAGTAACTCTTAGTGCTATCCTCTGATCCTGATAGTAGCTCTATCAGACCATTTGAAAAGATAAAGGTGAACAAGTAGCATTCATGAAAGATGTAAGAATGTAATATAAATACCAATAGAAGATTTAAGACAACAATTACACAATAAACCTGGTAAAAATATGGTAATCATTGTATCAATTCAAAAGCAGTAATTGTAAATAATATTCACTATGGAACTTCACTTGATTGTTCCTTGTCAAGTATATCGAATCGCACAAGTAATACAAAGTGAGAAAGTATCATCCCACGAGGATTTTGGTTACCAAATACCAATTTCACTAATTTGATAATATTTAGACCATGAAAAATTGGGATTAAAAGAAGCTCAATGTAATTAAATAGAAACACCAATAATGAAAAGCAATTAGCTTGTATTTTTGGACTTTTAACAACAAGAGCAATTAAAACTACAAATAAGCACAAATATTTAGAAAGGGCTAGGGATCCAACTTCACTTGACCTACTAATGTATTCCATAATTGATGGTTAAATTTTTAGAATTTACTAATACCCAATCCCTTAGAATATTAGTACTCCTTTAACTAAATGATATTTTCCAATCCCTAAGATAAATTCCAATTCGGAAAGACTTTATACAAGAACAATGAAATTCTATAACAACCACATAATCAACATCATCTATCCCTAGATAAAGTCAAATTATGGTGTCTATCACATGAACAAGCTTTATATGAATTTTCCAATTCTATACATGAACACTAAAACAAACCATGAGTGGCCAAGTCAAAGGAAGTAGTAAAACCGTGATAAACACTCAATCAATGGAAATAAAAACTTGTATTAATCAAGAAAACTAACAACATATCATCCAAGTCAATTTACATCTTCGCCCTAGCTAAAAAAGTTTAGCTATACATAGTTAAAGAGCAAAATTGGAGGTAGAAGAAGATAAAGTAAGCAAACTCCATTGTTTTCTTGGTCCCAAAGTGATCTTGATGCTCCAAAATCCCTTGGAATCACTATTCTTACTTCTTGTCCAACTTTCCCAGCTTACTTTCGGCCTCCCCCTTACAGAAGTTGCCCTAGATGGTTAAAAGAGTTTATTTATAGGTGAATTTCTACACTTGTCAAAAAAATAGTGAATGCCCATGCATTACTTTAGATGCCTAGGCATTAAGTAACTAGAATAGAAAATAAAGACTGTTGTAGATGCTCAGGCATAAGATTGAATATTTGGCCATTGGGTGGCTAGAATACACATAAAAAAAGTATCAGTGAATGCTCGGTCATTGGTTTGGATACTCGAGCATTGGACCAACAAAATACATTTCTTCAGAATTTCAGAATCCAAGTCTTCTTTTAAGCTTCCAAACCTAAAATTTGTTAGTAAAACACTTAGATTTAGTGCACACAAGTCATGATAAAAAAGTTTACTAACTTGAAATTAAAATTACAATGCTACAAGTGAAAACTTGGAATTTAGAAACATTTTTCTATACGAACGACTACTTTTGTATAGGAAAATTAAGATTAAAATCAAAGTTATCATCACTAATTGTCAAGGCTGACATCACATTTTTTTTTCTGGAACACTGATAACTAAAGCTTTTGCTTAACATCAAATACAAGAAAACAATTCATTCATATACCATAAACTGTAAGTATGAGGACTATCATAGGATATAAATCATCTGTCGTAGGAACACAACCCATGAAGTCATACCCATCTATTTAGACTTTAAAATAGTATCAGTGAGTAAGGAATACTACATGCTATCAAATATACATGAAACTTGATAAAATACATTTAAAAATTGTACTTCTAGTATGAAAAATAGTTGACTTAAAAATGATATTTAAAGGAGGACTATCAAGGACATCAGACATTGGTTATAGGCTTCTGGTCCATGGATTATCATTTTTTGTCGAAGGTACTTAGCCCTTGGGAAAGGTCACTATCTGTCGAGGGAACACAACTCTCCGGGAAAGATTACTATCAGTCAAGAGTACACAGCCCTTAGGATAAACTAACCCATAATGGTCATGAGTTGTAAGCTCACACTACATCATCAGTCATATACTAATCCTTATTAAAGTTGAATTAATTGTCCGTATGGGCATTGCTTCATAACAATAAGATGATCATATGTAGTACTTTATCCCATTTAAGCTATAAAATTCTCTCTTTCATAGTAGTACAATTCAATGCATGATTTACAACCAATTAAAAAGAATAATCTGGATCTTTGTAAAACATTTCCCTAAGAATTAAGAACTGTATGTGGAGAAATGCTAGCATAAACCTTTAAAGCGATATGCAAGGAAACATATAACACAAGTAAATGAAACATATAATATTATTAGGAGTGCTATTGCTCACTGAACACCGTTAACTATTCCACAATCTAATCTTCCTTAACTTAGGTAGAAATCACTCTACTAAGAAGTCCCTCTCAAAATGATAACATCCAATTGCTCCAACCACTTCCCCTTTGCAATTGCAATCAGTCCCTTAAGAACCCTAATTTCACAATTTCTAACATTGCTTACCAATTTGCGTCAAATTTGAAGAATTTCGAATTCTACCCCTTTTGTAATCTCGAACTCAACATAAAACCCCCAACTGAATTTCAATGAATCCCTTATGAAATCGAACCAATTTCATTGATTATCAACCTTAGCTCACCCCCAACTAAATCAAGTTTCAGTCATGAAAAGCAAAGGAATTTTCTTCCGATGGCAATGTTGCACAAATTCTAGTCAAATATTACCTAACAAACGATGAAATACTTGACTTCGATAAGCAATGGAGTGGCCAACAAGAATGGATGAGAGGGAAGATGAAGAAGTTGTTCACTGTAGTTTCCATGCATGAGAGAACGCATACACGAGAAAAAAAAAATAGAAGATGAGGTGAAGGGTAATCTGGTCATTTCACCATATTTTAATTTCACATGAAAAGTTTGATTATTTAGTAATAGCTACTGAAACATTGTCAAATTTAGGATTTGTAGCCTCTTACTATAATCAGTTCAATAATCAAAGCATGGGAATAGTCTTTCTTTCTCAATTAAAAACTAACATGTTTATCATTCTTTTGGTTTCGGTTCAACATACTGTTATCAATAGTGTGACATGGACTTGAGTTGTTGGTTTGAAAACTAAACAGACATTTTGAGATATATTTAATTTTGATCATAAGTAACTCATTAAAGTCTAAACTCATTATATATTTAATATTTGACGAGCTCCAGTCCATAGCAAATGTTAAATATCGATAAATGTTGTATATATGTTTCTGCTTCATTATTTGTGACCCATGAGTTTATTTGGTGATTAAAATCTACTGTGAAGAAGAATTAGCCACATAACATTCTCTATTATGGGAGTAAAATTTAAATAGTTCACAGTAAGGTTTTAAATTGCAGTTGCGGTTACGGTTGTGGCTGCATTGTGGTTTTTGTGAATGTGAGTGTTGCAAATGTTACAATACGGATTGCGGTAGTGATTTTTTAAAAAAATTGCACCAAACATCTAAAAAATCATAAATAATTATTATATCTATTATATCATACCATACGTAACATCTATAATAATTTAATAGATATCTATATTATATATATAAGCATATTAATATCAACCCATATATTCTATATAATCAGAATATTATCATCCCATAAATTTTTAGTTAAGTATCCCTCACTGCATTGTGTTTAGTAATTTAGAGCTTAATCATATACCTTGCTAGCATAAAGGAATTATTTGTGAAAAATAATAAATAAGTATTCTTTAGTGTGTGTGGGTATATATATATATAGATACACTATTAAAATATATACCTTAACAAAATTTTAAAAATAAATGCATATAAATTTAATTTATTTTAAATAATTAGATATTTGCTAATTTTTTAATTTATAAATTAAATGGATTTCATATGATTGAATGTATTAAATTATTCTCCTCTAGCATAATAACTTTGCAATAACTCAACTAATATCTTTAATTATAATTATTGGGCAAAACAAAATATCATCATAAATTAATAATATATGAGCGATAAAAAAAACAATATATCTTTCCACTCAAGTATTGTTGTCCGCAGCCCCTCTCTCTCGTTTTTCCATAAGAAGCCAAGAGTGAGAAAAGTCAAACAGAAATGCAATGGATGTCGAGTACCAATCCTTAATGATGTTAGAACTACCTTTCTCTCTCTCTCTATATCTTTCACTTCTTGATCTGATGTTCTTTTGCTTTCAGCTACCCCAATCTAATCCCTTTACGCCTTCTAACCTAGACCCAGAAAGCCACATTTCCAAGAGGCACAGAAAAACTAAAGTTTCATTCACCCGTGCCGTACGATTGGCACGACACCTTCATAGCAAAACTAAGATCTGTTTTGGAGAAAACTCAGTTTGATGTTCTATTACTAGCAAGCTACATGACCAAGCAAGACCCAGAAATCTAAGCTTCATGTTCAAGCAAAACCCAGAAAAAGAAAAAAAAAAAAAAAAAAACAACAGCAACAAAACACAATTGCGGTCGCATCATTGCTCCGTTGCCGCCGCGACACCATTTTATCGCGGCGCAACAAGGAGTAATATTATTGTTAAATTAATTTTGAATTGCGTATCACATGTGGCCATAATATTACAAATACAGGGGGAGCATTGGGGCAATAATACACATTGTAAATCTACCAATTAATATAAAGTAATTGTAGTATTCACAACACCTACAATAGCAATAACTTCAACATAATTACATCCGTAACAACAACAATAATTTAAAACATTTACTTCCCAAGGACCACATCTATTTTATGTGGTTATTCTTCCTTGAATGAACGTTCTTCTTACCTTTTTATGGAATACCCAAGATTACGTTAGCTTCAAGGGTTACAATTGCTTGTAGTGTAATTCGTGATGATGATTTTCTATGCACCAGATCTGATGTGGTTCAACACCAACGCAACGCAATTAAAAACTAAGTCAATTATGTTAAACTATACGATGGCGATACTCTGCTCTTTAAGAAGTTGTTAATTATTTTTATTATATAAAACATCCATTCAATTGTTTATAACAGGATAAATAAGAAATAAACTAAAGAAATAATTAAATGTGATTCTTCTTATGGAGAAAGAAAAAAAAAAGATGAGTTCTCGATGCTTTTCTTTCTTCAGCGCATAATTTAATAAAATCTTTTATTATTTTTTAATTATCATTATTTTATTTCTAATTCTTTTTTATTTATCTTTAATTTATATATGCGTGCTTAACAGAGATTATGATAAGATCAATTCAGTCATAAGAATGTACTATGGCTTTAATGATATTTATAAATAATTGTCAAAATATATTGAAATATTGAATACTTTCTACCCAATTAAAAATTGCAGCAAAAAAAAAAAAACATTATATAATATAGCCAATAAGATTTGAAAGGCCAGATGCTTACGCTCAGAAAATCCTTCAAGCAATCATTCAGACTGCGCCATCATCGGTGAATCCATATCCATCAAGTTCTCTTGCAGTAGCAAGAATCAGAGTCTTAAAGCATCGATGTCACACTTGAACTTGGACAACATTCCCAATTGGTACGTTTGGTTGGAGGAATCATGGTGGTGGAAAGGGAATTGGAATTCATTCCCATATTTGGTTGGCATCTTGCCAAGGGTTGGCAATCCTCATTCCCTCAAACATGAGAATGAGGACACCCTCAGCTTATCAAGGAGTCCAGTCCATTTCCCGGAATCTTAATTAAATTTACCATAAAGTCCTCCCTCCTGCAACCTCCAAGAAGAGATGAGAGAACAGTATCGTGGGTGATGGTGGTTGACGTGGCTGGGCTCATCTCGCCGTCGTCATGGCTGAGCATGATCTCTTGTGAAATGTAATGTAAGAATGCAATTCAAGTCATATTTACTCAAGGATCCTTTATTTAGAATCCTAAGCTAAACTAAGCATAAAATACAAGCTATTGATAAGGTTTTATGATGGAATTTTGAATTAAATGCATAAATGTATATATAATCAAGGTAAATTTAAATGCAATAAAAATAAATCTAAGCTACTGTTTTGGATATTTTCTTCAAATTAAAATGAGTGAATAAAAAAATGAATTGGATATTATATAATAAATGCTCTTGGAAATGTAGTGATAGTTATCCTTGTTCAAATTAGTATAGGAGTTCATTTTATATTAAGTCTTAGGAAAAAACCTCAATATACCATTTGAGTCTCGTGTTCTTATTTAGTAATTACTCTTATTAACATAGCTAGCTATCACTAATTAAGACACTATTTAACAACACTAAATGTGTGAATAAAAATGAGCAAAAGCAATTTGTTCCTCGTTTCAATTGATGCTCAAACAAGATAATCAAATACAAGTATACAAGATTATATAATCTAATCATAAACATGATAGAAAATAATATCTCATAGCATTGTAAGGTGATAATTTTATACAATCATGAAATTACTTCAACCAATTAAAAATCACAATTCTCAATTCTCAAAGACAATGTACCCAAAATCTATGTTTTACAATTACATAAAGAAAATCCTAGAACTAGGAAATTAATTACACAATCTAAACATAAAATTGAGAAATTAAACTCACCTTTGTAGCATAGGAACTCAAGTCTTCATCTCCCTCTTCAAGAAGCCAAGCTCTAGCCACACATAGGAAAAGACTCTACCATTAGCTTCACTTCAACCATGATGTAAGAGAGAAATTATGAGGGGAAATTGAATCAGTTTAGTGTGTATGGATTATGGAAGAATATGGTGTTATAGAGTCATGGACAAGGGCGGTCAGACTTGTGCAAGATGGTTTGATTCCGAGGAATGCGTTTGCTTTATGATGGAAAGGGGAGATGACACTAGAATTTAAAAATGGAACAATTCTCAGGTACAATCCAATAACAACAATGACTGAAGACTTGTGAGTCGAATGTGTTTTTATTGGTTATCATAAGGAGAGTTTATTTTTATTAGACAATAGGAGAAGGTGTTATGCTTTTGTTGTTGCTTGTACATTGAATTATATAATTCCAATTCTATTTAATTATGAGTTTGTGTTGTGCTGTACTAATAAGGTAATCTTTTTTTTTTACCCCCTTCTGTGAGAGAAAGGTAAAATGATGATTGAAAGTGTAGCAAAGCTTTCTCCACATTACAACCCACAAAGAGTATAAGACTAATTGAGAACAGTATTAATACACTCGCTAATCCCACATCGAGAAGCCTCTTTTAAAAAATAGAGTTTATAAATGTAGAAGGTTATTAGTCAATACTCTGAGATCAGCTTTCCATGCTAGTAACACAACTATTCAAATGAGTACGTGTTGTGACTTGCTACATAAGTGTCTTACTTTTCTTTATGTTAGAAAGAAAAAACTTTAATGATGATTCAAATTGCAGCTAAGGGTCTGAACAAATCAAAATTTACAATCAAAAGCAATTTTTGAACCCGACAGGAATGTACACAACATAGTTAGAGTTGCTTCATTACGCTTGAAGTTCACGTGCAGTTTATACAAACTTAATTGTAATCCTTGGATGTACAGATATTTTCTACACATAAAACTTTTCATATAATTTAATGTCACATGAAAAGTTTTATTATTAAGTAATAGCTAATGAAAGATAATCAAATTGGGATTTGATAGCCTCTTACTATTACCAATTCAACAATCAAAGCATGGGAATTTTTCTTACTCAATTAAAAACTAACATGTTTATCATTCTTTTGCTTTCGCTTCAAATGCTGTGATCAGTAAGTGACATGGACCGGAGTTGTTGGTTTGATATAACTGAACGGACAATCTGACGTGGTACTTTTGATCAAAAGTAACTCATTAAAATCTGAACTCAATATATGTTTAATATCTGACGAGCTGCAGCCCATAGCAAACGTTAAATATCATAAATGTGTATAAATTTTTGCTTCATGATTTGTGACCAATGATGTTTATTTTGGTGATTAAAATCTGCTGTGAAGGAGAATTAGCCACATAAATGTTCTCTATTAGAAGTAAAATTTAAATAGTTCTAGTAGGACTGTTAAGGTATCTGTTGTGATCAGCAATATTACAAATACGGTGGGCGTAATAATGGCAACAATACACATTAATTGTAGTGGTAACATCCGTAAATTCAACAGTAATTTAAAACATTTAGTTTCCAAAGAGCACATATATTCTATGTGGCTTATTCTTCTATGAATGAAAGTGCATATTAGCACTCAGGCTTCTTACCTTTTCATGGAATATCCAAGAATACGTTAGCTACAATTGCTTGTAGTGTAATTCGTGGTGATGCTTTTCGATGCACCATCTGACGTGGTTCAACATAAGCACAATGGAGTTAAAAACTAGTTTGATTATGTCAAACTACACGATAATGATACTCTGCCGTTTAAGAAGTTGTTCATTATTTTTATTATATATAATATCGATTCAATTGCTTATAAGAGGATAAAAAAGACATAAACGAAAGAAATTGAATGGGATTGTTCATTATAAGAAAAAGAAAAAAAGATGCGTTCTCTATGCTTTACTTTCTTGATGGAATGATTTAATAAAATCTTTTATTATTATTTTAATAATCATTATTTTATTTCTAATTCTTTTTTATTTATCTTTAATTTATATATACGTGCCATAGACAATTCAGTCATAAGAATAAACTATAATTGGCTTTAATGATATTTATAAATGCTGGTCAAAATATATTGAATACTTTCTACCCAATTAAAAAATTCGGCTAATAAACTGTATATAATAGCCAATAAGGGTTGAAAGGCCACACGCTTACGCACAGAAAATCCTACAAGCAGTTATTCAGACCGCCCCGTCATCGGTGAACCAACTCCATCATGTCCAACAAGAATCAGTGTCTTGAAGCATCAATGTCGGACTCGGACAACATTCCCAAAATTCTTAGCGAAGTTATAGAACTGATCCTGATGAGGTTAGACGTAAAAACCTTAGCAAGTTGCACCTCAGTCTGCAAGAACTGGAATTCCCTTCTTACTTCTCCTTCTTTCATATCCCAACACTTCCATTCAAGAAACTCTCCCAAGAAAGAATCCCTCCTCCTTCACATTTGCCGCAAAGAAAACGACTCTTTCCAAGAGACTTACTCTCTGCGCTCTGATAATGGGGAAATGCAATTGCTTCGAGCTCTGGAGAACCCTCCCATCAGTCGGTTCAAGATGAATAAGTCTTTTTTCAGAGTGATGGGTTCTTGCAACGGCTTAGTATGTGTTGTCGATAGTCTTTTTTACACTTTCATTCTGTGGAACCCAATTCTTCAGAAATATGTGCTGCTTCCCAGACCCAAACATCATCCCTTCGTTGGCCAAGCTTCTATTGGGATTGGTTTTGATTCTACGCACAATGATTTTAAGGTTGTGAGACTCGTCAACGATCATGAAAATCTTGATGCTTGGGTTTGCTCATTTGCAACAAGATCCTGGAAATCAATCGTCCCTCAACTTCCTCCATTTTTTGTCTGTATGAGAAACACCAACGTTTTCATTAACCGTAAACTTCATTGGCTTGCCAAGCACAGGGCACAAGAGGAACACAAATTTGTACTGAATCTTGATCTGGTAGAAGATATGTTCGGAGAAATATTGCTTCCTCACCAAGTTGCTGAAGAAAATTCTATGCATTCCATTTGTGTGTTTGAAAGAGGGGACTCGCTTGCTGTGTCGCATGTAAAGATATTACAATCTCCCGTTTGGTGTATATGGATTATGAAAGAATACGGTGTCGCGGAGTCTTGGACAAGGGTGGTCGAAATTGTGGAAGATGATCTCATTCCGAGGAATGTGTTTGCTATAAGGAGGAATGAGGAGATGATACTACAATTGAATAATGGAAAGACTGTCAGGTACAATCCAACGACAAGAACAACTCAAGACTTAAAGATAATAGCATGTCGTGCTTTTGTTGATTATTATGAGGAGAGTTTATTTTTATTCAACAAAGGAGAAGGTGTTATGTCCTATACATAATGAAAAATTGAGGTTGCATGAATCATTTCTCTTATTGTATCGCAATACTTTAATAGTGTCATGTCATTTATCTCTATATCCTTACAATAGTTTGGTTTTGGTTGATCATGGGCGGGTAGGTTAAGAAGTTAGGGGAGTGGGAAATAGACTAGGGGTATTGTTGCTTCATTATGCTTTTGTTGCTGCTTTTACTTCGAATTATATAATTCCAATTCTATTCAAATATGAGTTCATGTTTTGAGGTGCTAATGTAGTCTTTGTTTTTTTCTTTTATTTTCTTTCTGTTATTGAAAGCTTAAATGATGATTCAAATTGCAGCTAAGTTTTCCCCGCCTTACAGCTAGTAATATGACTAACTGATAACACAACTATTCACATGAAATGAGGTGCCAATAGGATATTGTCTTGGTTTTTTCCTTTCTGTGTGAAAAGAAAAACTTCAAATGATGATTCAAATATAGGCCTTGCCCGCATTACATCGAGAAAACAAGACTAATAGAATACATGTTTAAGAATATTTTATGTGAGCTTTTGAAAAGTACGTTCTAATATGCTTATATGTCAATTTACCATCAACGCACTCAACCAATGCAAGAAAAACAGAACATAGGTTGCTGAGGGTCTTAAAAAAAATTACATAATTAGAAGCAAATTTTGTGACAACTAGAGTTGTATCATTAAGCGTGAAGTCTAAGTATAATTTATTATATAATTTTGATGTTAATCGTCATATGTATATATAAATATAGAGATTCTCTACACATAAAAGTTTTCTATTATTTAATATCACATGAAAAGCTTAATATATTAAGTAATTCAACAATTAAAATATTACGTAATATGTTACTATACTAATTCAATGATTGATCAAATCAATGAAATAGTCTGTCATGCTCAATTAAAAATTAAGATGTTTTTCATGTTTTTGCTTTTGCTTCAACATGTGCTGTGAGTTGAGTGACATGGTCATAATTTGTTGGTTTGGTAAATGAACAGACAATCATGATGTGAATCAGCGTGGCATACTCCTTAAAATCTGAACTCAATGTGACGAGCTCCTATCCTTTAAGATTATAGAAACTGATACATAACGATAAATGCTATATCTATGTTTCTGCTGCATCATTTGTGACCATTGCATGTTTACTTTGTTAATTATAATTTTCTGAGAAGAAGAATTGGCCACATAAAATGTGCTATATCAGAAATAACCACACGGAAGTTTCTAAAGTTCGTACTGGGACTGCTCGGACATTAGCTTGTTACTTCCAAATCAGAACATTTACTCTCTTCGTAGATAATACGATTTTCCCCTAAATTATTTTTCTATCATCATTAATTCATTTCAAATTATTATTGCCTATTTTTTTTTTGTTGGGACCAATTATTTCTAGCGATTGACAAGTATATGTTAAAAATTTTAAATAATTTAAAGATTAAAATAGAGGAGAGTCGTCTACATTATCAATTAGATGAAAACCCAAATTTTGGATTCTTGGCACGCGTTAACTTTCCTTAGCATCATGACATAGATTGGTCTTCAGCTAGTGTCTAAGATAATTAACAAAAGAAAATATAGTGCCTTTGATAAATTTAATAAGGAAATTCAATTTCTTTTATTTTGAAAAGAGGTAAAAATAAATTAAAGAAGTTCATTATTTCAATGAAAATAATTACCTTCATGCTCCATAAAGCTTTCCAAAAGTATATAGTCATATTGGGCCAATAGAGTTTGTCGTAACCGACATTTCGGCGGAATAAAATAAAAAGTATTTTAAATTGATTCCCAAAAACGAATCTTAAAAATCAATTTATTTGGAGTCACCACCAAAATTTTTAACAGAAAACTTTGGAAAACTAATTTAAATAAAAAGAAAAAGGCAATATGGTCTACAAAATCAGAGATGAGTTCGGTAGTCTATTTGAGTGTGGAGAAGGTGTTAGGCTTCCCACAACACCCTTCCACAAGGACGGTTACCTTAAACCAGTCAACTGAAATAGAATATGACTTTTAAATTTACCTCAATTACCTTTTTATCGACAAGTATGTCTGTTAAACAGAGGCGACAAAACAACAAGAATGAAGGCAAACAGATAAATATTTACAATGGACGGACTTAACCTAGGATAAGAACTTAGGGCCTACGTACCCTATGGTAGGGATCAAAGTCCACGTAGTTTGACACAAAAGGCGTGTCTGTTGGTTGGTGATTTATAATTTTTGTAATGTGAATAGGAGAGTTCAAATTAAATAGATTTTTGTAAACAAAACAGGATTGGAATTTGGATTTGTGTGTTTTAATATACAACAACCTAAGTAATCTAACTCTCTTGCTCTCTTCATTTTTCAACCTTTTAATTTTTGTTTGTTTTTGGAATTTTAATCTTTATTTTGAAATTTAAGTGAAATGATTATGGGATGGGATTTTTAGGATTTTTGGGAGTTTACATTTTTTGGAATTGAAATATGATTGTAATGAAAGGAATATTTTTGAATTTTTGAATTTATTTATCTTTTTGGATTTTCAAATTTTGGAATTCATCTTTGAAATTAGGATGAAAATAAAATCATTTTTCTAATTTTTATATTTATGTATTTTTTTGGATTTTTGTTTTTATTTATTTTTAGATTTTTTAAAATTAGGATTTATTGTTGAAATTAGAACAAAATTATAACGGAAAGCCGTTTTTTGGAATTTTTGAATTTATATATTTTTTGGGTATTTTGGATTTTTCTATTTTTTGCAGGTAAGATTATGATTAACAGGACTTTTAGTTAATATATATATATATATATATATTTCATTTTTTCTTATTAGAATTTATTATGAACTTTAAACTATAATGGCAAAATATTTCTATGATTTTTGAATTTATGATTTTCGTACATATATCTTTTTTTAAATTAGAATTTATTTGAAATTTAAAGTAAAACTAAAATGAAAAATATTCTTCGGATTTTTAGTTACATAATAGATAGGATAAACCTCCTCTTTTCTAATTAATTTATCTCAATATTTTAAATGTTTATTTTTGAAACCTGAGGAGATTTAAGGTCTCACGCGGTATCTATTAATTAACCTTTGGGTACCTGAGGAGACGAGTGATCTCACACGGGAACTCAAAATATGGAATAACATATTTGGAATTTCTCAAGATTTTATTTTCACATTTTTTTGTGATTTTGAAATTAGAATTCTTTTAGTCTTATTTTTAATAGGATCGATTTCTCTAAAGCCTACAAAGACCCAAATCTCACATGACATTTTTTATTAACTAAATTCTTATAAAGTACTAACTTAATCATTTTTTTTAAATAATAGAAAATATTTAATTAAAGGATTTATTTTTGCATTATTTTTAATTTTAAAACAAATATTTACTAAATTTCGGGATCTAAGGAGATTAAAATCTCACCTGATCCTAACACTCAAGGAGAATATTATTCTCATACAATGGTTTTGTAAATAATGGGAAATATTTAATTAAAGTATTCATTTTTCACGTTATTATTATTATTTTTCGTTATTATTTAAAAACAAGTATGTATTAAATTTCAGGGTCTATAGAGATCAAAATCTCACACAACCCCAACACTCAAGGAGAAAAATATTCTCACACAATTATTTTCTTAGAACCTTACTTGTAGAACTAAGATTAGTCTCACATTACTATAAAAAAAAAGAAGATAAAATAATAATAATAATAATTTAAAAAATGACCGAAAATGAGAAACTGATCCTTGGACGTGGAACAAAAATGATGCATGCAATACATGATAGCTCACCTGGTTTCGTCTCAGTCCCTCACTCCTCTCATCTCTTCCTATTGTTCTTTTTTGTTCCCCATCTTCTTCCTTCTTCTCGGTTTCCTTCTGCATTTGATCTTTTGGTACACTTCTTCTTGCCAATCACCCCTACTTGATTGTCCAGTCTGTGCTGTTGAATCTGATGCTTGAAGCCTTTGCTGCATATCTCGTTGCAGGGGATTTGGCTGCTGTTGCAAACCCAATTACTGTTGCTGTACAGGCTGAGATTGAATCTGGGACATCAGTTGCTGCTGTGAAGCCTGTGGTTGTTGTTGCTACACTTGAGATGGTAACAAATTTGAAGCATTTTGTTGTGATTGTTGCTGCATTGGAACCTTTGATTGTTGTAGCATTTGTGCAGAATCCTGGGTACTTTGCATGGAAGAGTTGCCAGAATGAGGTCCAAGCAACTACTGCTGCTGCTGTAGCCCAGGGACATTATTGCTTTACTGATTTATTAACTGTTGCTGTGGCTGGTGCTACTGCAGGTTTGTAAGATTATTTTGCTGTCCAATCAACCTCTGTTGTTGTTGCATATCACCAACACTACTCTGTTGCCCAAGTAGCTGAGTATGTTGCAAATTTGTCGCATTTGACTGTTGCCCCATAAGCTGCTGCTGCTGCTGCTGTTGTGGAGGCAATATTGGTTGTTGGGTCATTGGTATTTGTTGCTGATGAATAATAGAATTCTGTTGCTATTGTGGTTGCTGCTATTGCAGTGGCTCTGTTCGTCCCTGTTCAAGCTGTTTGGAGCAGAGGAAGGCGTTCACAGCTTCAGCTCAGTCTGCTTCTCTTCTTCATTCCACATTCTTGGTTCCAGCTCCTTCTTATGTTTTTCTCAGTCCTCCATCTTCCTCTCTCTTCTCCTTTTTCTGTTGCCTTTTCTCTTCACTCTCTCCTCTCTTTGCTGTGTTTCCTCTTTCAGTTTTTGCTTCTCTTTTCTTTTATGTTCTCCCTCAGTTTCTGCTTCTGCTTCTCGATTTTCTGGTCCCCTATCTCAGTTTCTGCTTCTCTTTTCTGCTTCTGCTTCTGCTTCTGCTTCTGCTTCTGCTTCTCCTCCTCTATCCTTTCTCAGTTTCTGCTTCTGCTTCTCAGTTTTCTGCTCCCCTCTCTCAGTTTCTGCTTCTCTTTTCGGTTTTCTGCTCCACTCTCTCAGTTTCTGCTTTTCTTTTCGGTTTTCTGCTCCACTCTCTCAGTTTCTGCTTCTCTTTTCCTTTCTGTTCTTTCTCGGTTTCTGCTTCTGCTTCTTGGTTTTCTGCTTCTGTTTTTTGGTTTTCTGCTCCCCTCCCTCAGTTTCTGCTTCTCTTTTCGGTTTTCTGCTTTTCCTCTGCACAACGAGCTGCCCCTGCCTCCAGATGTGGTGCTGCTCTTGTCCTTGTTGTTGGAGCAGCCACCTCCTTCCTTTCTCTGCTGCCCCAGAGTCGTTTTTCTCCTCCCCAACAGCAGTGCTTTTTCCCCTTTTTGCAGCTTTTTCCAGCATCACATGTCTACTCTCCTTTTACTAACTTTTCCCCATTTTCTTTTTATTACACTATTATGATTAATGTTTTTGAATTTTTAACTTTTAATTTTTATGTTTCCTTATGTATATATTCTTTTATTTTTTATAGTTTTGCTTTGGTTTATTATAATTTTTTTTTAATTAGCTAATATATATATATATATATATTTTAGGTTTTGAGTTTATTTAATTATCACCCATTATTTATTTTTAATTCCAAATTGTCCCCCAATTGAAAATGTCATTTGAAGTTCCTATTTGCCTAATTATGAATTAATTAGTGTATCAATTAATTAGATGGTTAGACAATTAGGGATGAGGTGTTCACAGTTGCCCCTCTTTGCTTGTCTCTTAAGTTAGGGAAGCGAATGTTGTGAAGAGATGACCTAACTTAAAAGCAAGCGAAGACATGAACACACCATTCCTCGTGCTAAGGTACAACCAGTGAAAGGGAACCTTATGTAAATCCGAACCTGAATGGGACAGTAAGTTGCCTGGACATGATGCAGGACTTTAGCAGAAATGTAAAATGACTGGACACGATGCAGGACTTTAAACGAAATGGAAATTGCCCTGGACATGATGCAGGTACTTTTGATAGAAATGGAAATTACCCTGGATACGATGCAAGACTTTGACAGAAATGTAAATTGCCTGGACACGATGCAGGACTTTGAAAGAAATGGAAATTGCCTGGACACGATGCAGGACTTTGACCAAAATGGAAATTGCCCTGGACACGATGCAGGGACTTTTGACAGAAATGGAAATTGCCCTGGACACGATGCAAAAACTTTTGACAGAAATATAAATTGCCCTGGACACGATGCAGGACTTTGGCAGAAATGTAAATTGCCCTGGACACAATGTAGGGACTTTGACAGAAATGTAAATTGCCCTAGACACGATGCAGGGACTTTTGACAGAAATGGAAATTGCCCTGGACACGATGTAGGACTTTGGCAGAAATGTAAATTGCCCTAGACACAATGCAGGGCTTTGGCAGAAATGTAAATTGCCCTGGACACGATGCAGGGACATTTGACAGAAATGTAAATTGCCCTGGACACGATGCAGGGACTTTAGCAGAAATGTAAATTGCCTGGACACGATACAGGACTTTAAATGAAATGTAAATTGCCCTGGACACGATGCATGACTTTGAAAGAAATGGAAATTGCTTAGACACGATGCAGGACTTTGACCGAAATGGAAATTGCCCTAGACACGATGCAAGGACTTTTGACAGAAATGGAAATTGCCCTGGACACGATGCAGGACTTTGGCAGAAATGTAAATTACCCTGGACACAATGCAGGGCTTTGACAGAAATGTAAATTGCCCTGGACACGATGCAGGGACTTTTGACAGAAATGTAAATTGCCCTGGACACAATGCAGGGACTTTAGCAGAAATGTAAATTGCTTGAACACGATGCAGGACTTTAAATGAAATGTAAATTGCCCTGGACACGATGTAGGACTTTGGCGGAGATGTAAATTGCCTGGACACGATGCAGGACTTTAGCAGAAATGTAAATTGCCTGAACACGATGCAGGACTTTGTAGAAATGTAAATTGCCTGGACACGATGCAGGACTTTGCAGAAATGTAAATTGCCTGGACACGATGCAGGACTTTGACAAAAATGTGAATTGCCTGGACACGATGCAGGACTTTGACAGAAATGTAAATTGCCTGGACACGATGCAGGACTTTAGCATAAATGTAAATTGCCCTAGACACGATGCAGGACTTTTGCATAAATGTAACTGGCCTGGACACGATGCAGGACTTTAAACGGGGTTTATGCTACATGAGAATGTGACTCCGCGTGACACGCGCTTTGGTGACTATGCAAGGTGATGCATGCCCTCTCATAAAATGTATGATGCAAATGCTTGATTTTTCTTGTTTGAAAATTTTGGATTTTCTATGCATGGGATATGTACATATGTGGGATGCATGATGTATATGCTCAATTTTTGAAAATTTTGGAAATTTTAGATTCTCTATGCATGAGATATGAAACCATGGAGTGCAATGTAAATACACGTGCTGAATGCCTAATATAAAATGTGGTTTTTTTTATTGATACATGATTTTATTTGAAAAATGCAGTGTGCATACCAAGTAAAAAAAGTTGTCCCTTTTATGACAGATTAAAGTCATTTAGGGGAAGAAGAAAGTGTCTTACTCTTTTTTTTCATTTTAAAGCATATTTTGAGAATGTGGGAAAGCAATGCAAACACATGATGCCTAGACGCCCTTAAAATTTGTAAATGGTTGGACTCCCTTGGTCACCTGCATATAGGAAAATTAGATGGTTAGACAATTAGGGATGGGGTGTTCACAGAGTTACAATAGTTTATCATGTTTAGGTCCAGATGCATGTTTACCCCAGATGGAATTCCAGTCCAGATGGAATGTTATTTTCATTTTCTTATTTTGACATATTAATATATCCAGATTATATTTAATAGGGTCCATGTTAAGAAAATCCTCTATGTAATTGACTAAAAGTTTAGGTGATTTTGTGCACTTTAATCCAATAAATATTCTGATAAGTACTTTTTGCCTAAACAAAATTGAAAATTTAATAACTAAGACTAGATATTCTAAATTTTTAAAATAATTAATATATACTTTCATCATACAATTTAAAAATTATATTTCATGGAATTTTTTTGGTTAAATAAATTCTTCAACTTTTATGTGTAATGAAATAGTATATATAATTAAAAGTGATATGAATAATGATTATTTGAGTGCATTAATTAATTACACTAACTTCAAAAGTTTAGCTGAATTTCATATATCTCAAAAAATAAAATAAAATAACTCTCACACCCCTAACGATAGAGCATGCACAAAGAACAAGTTAAACATCGTCTCCATGTTCCAAATATTGATATAATTAAGATATGAACAAATCCAATTCAATTCTCTAATAACATACAACTAACCCAAGACTACTCATACTAAACTTTTTGCTTATGACAATGAAACTACGATAATACAAGTAAAATATTTCCAGATGTGTAACAACTAAATAAAAATGACTCTTTACCCTTGCGAATATTGCAAGGCTCACCAATGAGTCTTTCAGTCATCTATAAACTACGAAGTGATAACTAGATCAATGTTACTCTCTAAAAGAAATAACGAGAGAAAGGATGAGTGACCACACTCAGTAAGCAAATATTAACCTTACTTGGAGGGAACAACCAACCCACTGGAGTTTTTCACAACCATATTATTTAGCAATTTAAAACACATAAAACTTACATATGCCAAAATTATTGAAGTCATAAATCATTAAACATAATTCATAAGACTTTCACAAATATATATATATATATATATAAACTTTGCAAAACAAATCATATTAATAAGCATTTGAAATTCATAAATGATTTTAAGATAATAAAACCAAAATTGAAAAAATCTTATAAGACCAATCACAAATCCATATACAAAAGCTAGCCCAAGGCTAGGTAACGTAATCCATAACGAAAGCTAACCCAATGGTAGGTAGCATAATCCATAGTGAAAGCTAGCTCAAGGCTAGGTAGCATAATCCATAACGAAAGCTAACTCAAGGCTAGGTAGCATAATCCATAATAATTGAAATCAAGCAATGAGGCTCGTACAAAATCAAAGGCTAAGACAATGCTCTTAATAACAAAAGCATAATGCACCAAGGTTAATGTCTATAGTCATTAGCTACAAGGTTCTGTATTGGATAAATTTCCACAAAAACAATATTTTTCCATAATAATATAAATAATTGAAATTTTGCACAATAAGAAATTCTAGATTTCCATAAAACTGAATAGTAACAAAATCATTTACAAAATTCCTAGAAAATCATAAGGTATACCAATCGTTCAAACAAACATTCAAATGTGAAGCATGTTTTTGGACAAGTTTTTGAGATTGGTTCTCCTAGGGGCCAAACTAAAAATTATCCAAATTTTTTGGGGTTGAATAGGAAATTGTAGAATGCTGGAATTTAATGGTTAAAGTTGGTATTTTAGGAACACTATTAATGTTTATGAAATGATATTATTGTTCTTCATGGCTAAGCTTGGTTGAAAGTGAAAGGAAGAGTTAAAGTATGGCAACTTGGGATGAATTTGAATATTTAGTAAGTTTATAGGGAAGTGAATTTAATTGATGAAAAAACTAAGCAAGTCATGTGGTGGAATCAAGGAATACGAGCTAAGGCCAAGGTATGATTGTTGTTAGTGGTAAAGAAGGAGCTTTAATATGAGTTTGGTAATGGAAATGTGATGAACTAAAAGAAGAAAAACTCTTCTTAATTTGAATTATTTGTTGAGTTGATGTTATGGGTTAGTATGAGAATTATAGATATTTTAATTGTTTTTAGTAAGTCTTTTCCATTTATGAACTTGTTAAGAGGCATTGAATGAACCTAAATTAATGTGTATTGATGATGGTGAATTAAGGAAATTGTACTTTTGTGATATAGAGATTATTTGGTGAAATATCCTATAACCAAGAGAAAGGAGGCAAGGTTATTTTTGACTACTTAACCTACCAAGTAAATGGTAGCTCTTCTAACAGTATGACATGTTAAATGATGTTGCTTATTGTTTACATCACTATATAGTGGAATAGCTAGCTAGACTTTATTAGTCTCGAATTATAACTTCTATGTGATGCCATGCAAAAACCATAAAAAGAGGGTTGTATGAAAAGTAAATACTAGATGTGTTAAATAGCATGAGCTTATGTCTCATGACCATTTGATTTAAATTACCTAAGGGCTAAGTTTCCTTGACCGATGATAAAAGTATCCAAAGGCTAAGTACCCTTAACTGATGACAAAGTTTCTCAAGGGCTGTGGATCCTGAATCGATACATTTATTTTCCAAGGGCTGTGTACCCTTGATTGACTTGATTTCCATGAAAATGAATCCATTACTGTTATTGTTATATTGCATGTAATTAATGCATGTTTATGGCTTACTATGGTAAGGATATAAATGTTGATTCACAAATACTGATCATTTAAAAAGGTTGGTGCCAATAGGTATAGTATTAGACATTTGAGAAGTTATTATGCATTAAATTGCACAGAGCCCTCCATACCTAAAGGTATTGTAATGGTTTTATCATTGGAATGCTACTTGTTTATATGTTATTTAATTTCAGGTAACCTTCCAGAACAATTTCTTGATCGTGAGGGCTAAAAAAGCCTTACTAGTACTGCAAAGGATTTTATTCCTTGTTTTGTTGGGGTTTTATACTTTTGTACTAGTGTAAATTGTAAAAAAGAAATGTAAATAAATGTAAATGAGTATAGATGACCATAGGCAAATTCTGCATTCCCCATTTTGATTTAGTTATTTCTGGATGATTTGAGAGCTGAGCTCTCTTTTATGGATTTTATTGTTTATGGGCAGATATTTGTAGTAATTTTAGGAGGTCTCAGTTACAGAGGAAATTCTACCGAAATTTCTATAAAAATATATGATTATTAATCTACTTGGTAATGAGATTTTCATGATTTTACATTATTGTATGAGTTATAATTCGGTCAAGACATATAGAGCTAGGCTTATAAGAATAGGTTATTCCTATTATCTATACTGGTTGCACTTCAGAAGTTTGGGGTGTGATAATCGTGTTCCTATCATTTCTTTCCTTATCACACTTGGTCACAAAGCCAATGCTTATGGTCCTATAATAACAAACAGCACACACTTAACTTCTTATATAAAAAATATTCCTTAATTTACATGACTTCTTAATGTCTAACCCAATTCTTGTATAATCATTGCGTATCAATTCTCTTTAATCTCAAAATGGGGTGTCAATTCTTCAGCTTCCAATGTCACAAGTAAATTTCATCACCTAGGTTAAAATCGTATTTTTATATATTTATTGTTTATTTATTTATTTCTATTTTCATGAATGTTATCCTATATATACCTAGGACCCAAAATAATTTTGTTTCTTAACCATGCATTGCTTAACATTATCAAGAAAATTAAAAAATGATCCTAAACATAATTTAAGATTTAATGATCAATTAAATTACCTATATAAGGTTATTTAGTCAATTACTATAAGGTTTCCTTTATCCCCTTTCTTCAAAACAATAAAGAAAATTAAGCTACCAACTCAACAAACCACTTCAAATGTAACTTTTAGTTGCTTAATTTCTTCCTCTAGTAGTGATTCTTGAAGAAAATTGATTTAGATTTTTGAAATTCCATTACCTCATCACACATTTCGTTCAACCAAGATGGGTGTGAAATTGGAGACCAAACCCTAGCAATTTCACATAGGAATAAGATGAAAAATACTTAGGATTCACCCAAGAACCAAAATCCCAACTTAATTTGATGAAATCTCACCAAAATCATGCCTGATCTCAAATTTACACCACCAACACCTTAAAAAGAAGGGTTTCAAAATCAAGACTCCAAATTTAGAAATTGATTATGGATAATAAAGGGGAAAAAATGAATTGTGTTAAGAAAAAAAAGTCACAAATCAATTTGAAAAAATCTCTCACCAATTATGTTTAATTTCTCCTCTAGTACCCTAGGTCATATAATTGGGAAATTTTGAAATTGGGCCCAAGATTGCAAATTTGAGGCCAAGATGATGAAATTGAGCATGAAGATTAAGAGGAAAGGATCAAATTACATATAAGAAAGTGAAGCCTCAACAAGATTTCAAGAAACACGCACCAATTTGGGTCTATTTTGATTGAATCATGTGTGGGAGACGTTCATTAGATTTTGAGACTTCTTCAAGCCACCATCCGTCGAAAATGGGTTGGAAAACGTGATGAGGCTAGTCATAATTGATGGAGATGATGAGGAAATGGTGAAATCAAAGCTAAAAGAAGAGAGGAATTCTTGGAGCTTGAGAATTAGTGTGTCTACGTGAGGAGGAAGGAGAAAGAAGGGGAAAAAAAATAAGAAAGTAAAGGAAAAACAAAAAAAAAAAAGGATTGAGGGCCTTCTTGTAATTTCAAAATAAATTACATGTGTCAAGCTTTGAAAAAGGGAGATGTTTTTTCCTCTAATTATTTTAGGATTTTATTCCTTATGAATTATTTACAAATTTAATTCATATACATCTACATTTTCTTTTCCTTTTTCTTATCGTATTAAACTAACCAAAATTTTTTCACTCAAACTACACTATTAAATAGGCAAATTTGAGGAGTGTTACAATTACTTAATCATTTTTATAGTCACATTAAGAATGAAATTACAGTTATGTAAATCTTACACCAACATAACTACCTTTTATTGTCATATATGAAAGTTAAAACCAAAGTCTCAATTGTGTAAAAGTTATTTTTTTAAACAGAAAATAAATTAAATTGAATGTTTATACAATCTATCAAAATACCATGAGACCTCTGGTATAGTTTTTGAAACAAGAGAAATATCAAGTGTTATTTAGCTAAAATAAGCAGTAGCATAATTTTCTCAAGATATTTTAATGAGCAATTCAATCTAAAAAAACAAATTAAAATGACCACTAATGATACCCTTAGATAAAATTACGTCTATCAGCTAAGAAATATATATACATACACACACATATATATAATATTTTATATATATATATATATATATATATGAGAAAACTGATTTTAATTGGGAAATTATTTCAAAAAAAAAAAGTAAATTTGAATCATACATTAATTATAGTTGAGATGGGTACGAAAAGATCATATCTATGGATGTGCATATCAGATATTATGATAGACGCAATCCATTCATAGTTAAGAATAAATTATAATTGGCACTAAAGATATTAATAAATAAAGGACAAAATATATTGAATACTTTGATTCTGTATAAAGAAAATATATATTAAATACTTTCTACCTAATTAAAAATTTCAGCGAAAAAACAGTGTATAACAGCCAGTATGGGTAGAATTAATGGCCAGACGCTTACACCCTGAAAATCCTTCAACCAACCATGTCTTCCTCTAGCAGTAACAAGAATCAGTCTCTTGAAGCATCATTGACGGACAAGATTCCCAGCGACCTTATGACACGGATTATGAGCTGGTTGAACCTGAAAGCCCTAGCAAGATGCACCTTAGTCTGCAAGAAACGGAATTTCCTTATTACTTCTCCTTCTTTCATATCCCATCACTTCCACTCTGGAAACGCTCGGGAAAAAGAATGCCTCCTCATTCAACTTTGCTGCAAAGAGAGCGACTCAGATTACCAAGAGTTTACGCTCTGTGTTCTGATGATGAGGGAATGGATTTGCTTCAAGATCTGTCGCTCCCGCCCATCCATCGGTGCAAGAAAAAGACGTCTTTTTTCAGTGTGCTGGATTCTTGCAATGGCATAGTATGTCTTGTCGATTGTCATTTTTACGCTTTCATTCTGTGGAACCCAGTTCTTCGGAAATATTTGGTGCCTCCCAGACCCGGACTAAATGAGCTCTTCGGTAGCGAAACCTCTCTTGGGCTTGGATTTGATTCCACGCACGATGATTTTAAGGTTGTGAAACTCGTCAACTTTGATCCAAATCTCAAAGCCTGGGTTTGCTCATTGGCCGCAATGTCGTGGAAATCAATTGTCACTCAACTTCCTCCATGTTTGGTCAGTCTGGGCAGATCCAACGTGTTCTTGAATGGTAAACTTCACTGGGTTGCCAGGCACAGGACACAAGGGCAACATAATTTTGTACTGAATTTTGATCTTGCAGAAGAGGTGTTTGGAGAAATATTGCTCCCTAACATAATTAGTGAAGAGGAGTCTATGACTTCCACTCTTGTGTTTGCAAGAGGGGACTCGCTTGCTGTGACGTATGCAATAGAGATATTAGAAAAAAAAAAATATGGTGTATATATATTATGAAAGAATATGGTGTCGTGGAGTCATGGACAAAAGTGGTCAGAGTTCTGGAAGAATTTGACCTGATTCCGGGGAATGTGTTTGCTTTAAGGATGAACGGGGAGATGATACTAGAATCGAGAAATGGAAAGCTTGTCAGATACAACCCAACAACAAAAGCCATTGATGAATTGGACTACGAAGCAGATCGTGTTTTCATTAGTTATCATAAGGAGAGCTTATTCTTATTTGACAAAGGAGAAGGCTATACCGAGGAAAAGGTCTAGTCCTGTCCTGTGTTAAAACCTTATCTCTTATTGTCTCGCAATATTTTCATACACGTCATGTTTATCCATATAGAATATAGATATCAAGACATTTTAGTCTAGCTTTATCTTTATCTTTATATCCTCAGTTATGCTTTTGTATGCCTTGTACATTGTGTTATATAGTTCCTGTCCCATTCAAATATGAGTTCAAGTTGCTTAATTTGTTGGTTTGACAATTCAGAAGACAATCTGAGCTACATGTTTTTGCTACGTGATTTGTGACTGATGATATTGATTTATTTTGATAACGGGAATTTTCTGAGAACAAGACACTTAATTAAGTATAATTTATTAGAAGTATCAACAGGAAAATTTGGAGAATAGTTTGTAGGGGGACCGTTGGAACATTTGTTACCTCCAAAAGAGTACTTTTATTCTTCTAGGGTACAGGACACTACAACAAATTGTCTGGTAAATTTTTGCCTACGCAGCGAGGCCATTAAAATCTATTGCCGAAGCGAAATTCTTAGCAAAATGCAATCTGAATTGTTTCTCTTTTAAATTTGTGAGAAAATTTCAAGTATCTGTATAATATGCTTGAACAAAATTAATTATGCAAACCGGCCCCTTTTTACCGCAGTTGCTTTTTAATAGAAGATTGTATATCAATACTACTTAAATGTCTTATCTACTAACTTAAATTCAGATTGGATTTCAACAAAAATTAAATGAAAGATTGAATTTATTTATATTATGATATATGAGCCCGGACCACCAAGCTTTCAATTCCAACATCTAAATGATAAAATGGCAATATAATTAAGTATCTTTTTTTTTTTTTAAAACCAAATCTAATAATTATGGATAATTTTGTTTAAAATTATCTTACATATATGTCAATGTTATCTCAAATGCAGTTGGGACTGGAATTACGATATGAATTCTGATCATTTACCAAAGAGGAAGAAGGAGAATCATTTAGTGTGATAGTACACCTAAAGATGCTGAATAGGTACACTAATATAGTTTTAGTCTTTATAAACTTTTGTGAAATGATAAAATCAATTATTGAAAACTCTAATCAAGTGCCAGAAATGATATTTCAAGTGCTGAAAAGTTGAGTATCAATAAATTGTCGTAGTGCGTGAAATATTATTTTAGGTACTTGAAATTATTTTTCCGTGACTTCACAAAAATTTTAAGGTGCTAAAAACTATGTTTTGAAAACTTGATTATGTGAGAGATGAAGCAGGAGACACAAACAATTTATATTCATTGGGATTTTCACTAGGATAAGATTTTAATATAGATAACACAAAATACTTATAATGATGAGTTTTAAAGTGTTCACCCACAACACAAGGTTTAAGATAACCTCCAACTATATAATATGAGATTTCACTCATCTTACCTTTAACTAACCTTCACTAAGGAAAAATTTACAAAAAATTTGGTAACCCTTAGAAGAGGGATTACAATTCAGCTCAATACTTGCTGGCACTTGAAAGTCAGAATAAGGGATTTGATATTAGGCACATAAGTGTAATGTTTTGAGATTGTTCTGAGAGGGATTTCTTTTGTTATTCTTCTTGTTTACTCATCTATGATTTTTCCTTTTTATAGACATGGGGTTAATGACTGTTTCTCCTTCAAATTAAAGCCTCTCTCTTTGAAGAAAAAATGGACGTCGAGCATCAGAAGAAGGAAGATAACTTTTTAATCCGCAATTGGAGCTCAAGAACTTTATTTTCAAATCCTTTTCATCTTGTCTTTAGTTGAGCTTTTCGAGTTCATATGAAAGACTGTGACTAATGATACCCATATTTCAAGTTTTGCACATTTCATTTTGTTTCTCTTTTCTTCATTTATGTTGAAGGGAGCTAGGAAAATGATAGCAGAAATCTGACACTTTGACTTTGTCTTTCAACTCAGACCATTTTGCCTTAAATCCATTTTGTCCCCTACTTTGATTCAATTTGCCCTCTATACATAGTCTTTATATATATATATATATATATATATTAGTACAACATAAAGGACAGAGAGAGAGAGTAATTAGGGTGGGTGTATGAATAGAGTGTTGTGGGTCCTCCAAGTTCAATTAAGTATGTTGAAGTGTTTACTCCACTTATCTTGGAAATCTAAGTGGATTGATCTAATTGTATGATCCATGAACCTATTCAGAAGGGCAAGAATGTCGTGGTTGATAACTTGGAGAGAGAAATGTTTATGATGAGTGTAACACTAGCAAGTTTTTTTGTTCTAAGAAAAGGTAAAAGAACAAATACTTATGCTATAGGTTGCTAATTAGATGTTGAGCTCTAGTTTAGTGGTAAAACTTTAACATCTTAAATCTAAGGGCAAGGGTTCAAGTCTCAGCTTACCACTCATCCAGAACATTTTTTAGATGTTACCATGTGTCCACAAAGCAAAATGACCAAATTACCCTTGTTGCATCTTTTCCTCCTTCTCGATCAAACTTTTCTACAAAACTTCCAACAGCTTCACCCTTCTTCTCTATTGCGTGTGTCACCTCTGCACTGTTCCATCACCTTTTGTCACTCTAGCCAGCGTCTTCTCATCACCAGCAACATCTAAACCTCCTTATTTACCACTAAAAAAAAAATCATACCTTAGCATTAGCTCATTTTCCTTGATTCTACCACATGACTTGCTTATTTTTTTTCATCAATTTAGTTCACTTCCTTATAGACTTACTAATTATTCAATTTCATCCATATTTGCCATACTTTAAGTCTTCCTTTCACCTTCAACCATGCTTTTAGATGAACAACAATAACATATCACTTGACCACATGTAGGTTCTCCATTCCCCTAGTGTTATAGTTTATCAGTTACTGGATGATCTAAGAGTTGAGCTCTTTTTTTTTTTTTAATTTTGTTGTTTATGGGCAGATATATGTAGTAATTTCAGTAGGCTCAGTTACAGAGGAGACTCTGTCGAAATTCCTATAAAAATGTATGGTTTTTAATCTACTTGGTATTAAGATTTCTGTGAATTTACTTTATTGCATGATTTATACATTAGTATAATCGATATAGAAACGTAATGATAAGTTGCAGGAATAGGTTATTCCTGTTATTTATGCTAGTTGCACTCTGGAAGTTTTAGGTGTGACAAAATTAGTATCAAAGCCTGGTTTGGGGGTCTTCCTGTGGCCAACTTGGAACAAGTGATATTCTGTGACAATTGTTGCCATTGTTGTTATTAAACCGAGAAAAGTTAAGATGGAGTGTCATATTAGAATGCTTATTATTTATATATTATCATGGTTTAATGTTAATTGATTGGAATATTCAAGGATGATAGATTTGATAGCTGAATGCTTGATAATGGTAATTGTAGATTAAGTAATGCCACCTTAGACATGTGGTGTTCGTCGATTATATGAGCTGGCTAACATATCTGAAGGGACATCTGCCCAGCCAGTTTCCTTGCCTATGGGAAGTCAGAGTAGGGGTCAAGGTAGAGGCCTTAAGACAACTTAGCATCTCAGGCAAGTTCCTACAACAGAACCAGAGATGGCACTATGGGCTTAAGGAATTTATACCACCTCTATTTGAACTCATTCATGGGAGTCCCAATTTAGTAAAGATAGAAGGGAGGTTTTAACCCAATTCTTGATATTAAGGCCTTCTACTTTTTTTGGATCTACGAG